>CM028133.1:752200000-753400000 GCA_016271365.2 Neoceratodus forsteri | reverse complement strand
ACAAAAACACAAACAATAACGAACACGCAAATGGTAACCATAACACAATTGGAAATGGTAACGGTAACACCAGCAATGATGCCAAAGGAAACAGTAACGCAAACAGAAATGGAAAAGCAAGCACAAACGCAAATGGTAATGCACATGGTGACGCAAAAGTAAACACTAACGAAAATGGCAATGGAAATGCAAATGGTAACAGTAATGCAAACACAAGCGCAAATGCAAATGGTAACACACTCGGTGGCATAAATGAAAATGCAAACGGTAAAGTGAAGGCAAGCGGAAATGCCAACGGTCACAGTACTGCAAGCGCACACACTTTTTTCCCCAAAAAGGTGCATTCAGAAGCACAGTGAATACAAAGAATGTGGCCATCATAATGGCCCTCGGAGCAGAAAATGAGCACTTGGAATACTAAATTGCTTTTATCTCAGGAACTGTACGACATAGAAAAAAAGTTTAAATCTCATATTATTTATGAATTTTCAGGCTAGTTTTGGACTTAGGCCCAAAGTCGGGGACTGAGAATTTTTGTGACGAAAAGTCCATATCTTGAAGTGTTTTCGAGATACAGGACCCGAAAGGCATGTTGAATGCCGTAATGTTATCCTTCGGGAAAAATTGTCAACTTCAAAGTGCTGTAACTTTGCAGCCCTGTAATATGTGGTCACCAATCCATGAAAATGCACATCTGTAGGATGTTGGCTTTCTTCCCTGCAAAGTTCAGCCCAAAAGACCAACCTGTTGTTTTGCTGCAGGGTGGCAAACATTTCCTGTTGTTTTGACCATAGTGTCTCAAAGTACTTTCTCAAATCATGGCACTTTCGCAAATAAAATCACAAAAGTGTCACATATTCGAAAGTACTTTGCGACACTACTGTTTACAAAAATTTTAAAAACATATTTCTGGGGTGTTATACTCCCCAAAAAAGACATGGCTAGCATCCTCAGGGCTCGACTAGGTGAACACAACAAGAATTGTGTCCCTAGAGGGTGCCAAATTTAATCGCCAATCATTTCTCTGACCACCAGCTGAAAAAAAGATGGCTGAATCACAAAAGTGAAAGGATCATTTGTGACAGTAAAAACTGCATTTGTGACACTTTCGAATATTTTAACTTTTCCCATAGACTATAATGGAGAACAGTTTGTTCTGAATAACTTTCGAACCATTTTTTAATTTTTTCACAATATCTTCAAAAGGCACATCAGAGACCCTGGCTGCATGTTCTCTGAAGGTTTCGGACCAATCCTGCAAACTGTGCAACCTGTAGACGAGATCAAAGAAACACACAAAAACCTGTAATTTATACTTTTTTTGTGCTCTGTAACTCTGCAACCATACATCTGACCATAAACAAACTTGGCAGGTCCGCAGATCTATGGTCCCAGACCGTGCTTTCAATATTTAACCTTAAATGGGGTACTTTACCCTAATTGTAGTGCCACTATAATATATATATATATAGACATATATATATATATATATATATATATATACTGTATATATACGTGTGTGTGTGTGTGTGTGTGTGTGTGTGTGTATTATACTGCACGGAAGTGTCACTATAGTTAGGGATTGCCCAGCCACTTCTATGTTAATCCCAAAATTTTGCACTTTAGTAACTTTGCAACCATTATACCTATTTTCCTGACGTTTTTCATGTGTGGTCTGGTACTATAGATCTCTGGATCTGGCAAGTTTTGTTCTGGTGGGATGTGTGTTCGTGGAGCTGCAGAGTGCCAACACAATTGAAATTTACCATTTTGGGGCAAATTCTTTTCTCGTGACTACGGCCAACATGGTTTAAATGTCTGGTCTGAAATTTTCAGGATATGTGGGGTCTGGGGCACTAAAGTGCCTTTTGAAGGTTTGGTGAGAAAAGTATTAATTTGTTCAAAAGTTAATAAAGATTTAAGTTTCCCATTATAGCCTATGGGAAAAAGTATATGTGCCATGTGAAAGCACATTTTACTTTCACGAAAGCACCTTTTTCTGTCACAAATGGGTTGCGCACTTTTGTATTGCCGCCATTTTGCTTTCAGTTAGCGATGGCAAAAAAGCACTGTAATTCAAAAACTACTGCCCTTTGGTAAACACCAGCAGTTGTGTTTACCTAATCAGGGCCCGAGAAACACAATCCTGACATTAATTTTCCAAAATATTAGCTAGAAATAAGTTTTCTGGCTTTCGGCCATTGATAGTGCCACAATTTGCAGCACTTCTTTTCCAGAAGTGCCACAAATTGTGGCAATTTTTGCTCAACTAACGACACTGTTGAATGAAAACTGCTGCAAATTGCAGCACTGCTTCACAAAAATTGTCTCAATTTGCAACAACACCTCAATGGGAAAAAACCATTGGCCCCAGTAACAAAGCCCAAAATGTTTTCTGGCCACTTTTTGGGCCACATAATGTCAGAATCATGTTCCTTGGACCCCGTTTAGGTAAAGACCTGTTGGTGTTTACCTAGAAAAAAAGATTATCTCCTTTTACTGCCTGTAAGGGGGCTGAGGCATGCTTTATTTTATAACAATGTTTCTGCCTACATCAGGGTACCCAATCCCTGTGTTGATGGTAGAAATACCCCCCAACTCACACTTGCCACTGTCGGACACTGGGTAGCCCACTCTCACTGTGTCCCTAAATGTTTATTTTTTTAAATGCTTCTGCCAATATTGGGGTACCCAAGCCATATGTCGGCAGTAGAAATCCACCCCCTCTGCTCCCCACCACTGTGGTACACTGGGGAGACCACTCCCAGTGTACTGAAATATTTGTTTTGCTTTTGCAATTTTTCTGCCAACATCAGGGTGCCCAATCCCCACGTTGGCACCATCTCCCCAATATTGTGGGACACTGATTAGCCCACCCTCAGTGTCCCAATCTATATTGATCTTGTAAAACAAAGAAAACAGTCCCCAACATCTTTTTTTTTTAAAACCTGGAAAGCAGAAAATGGTCTCTTGTTGTCACCCCGTCCCCCTCCCCCATCCCAACTCTCTCACTGAGCAACCCACCTCCCCACACCCCCCTTGCCCTATACTTACCACCGGAGGCCATCAGATGCCATCTTCTGTTGACCAGGAGACATCTGCACTCAAAGCCAAACCGCGAACTGAAGAATCAAGGTAATTTCCATATAATGGCTGTCAATGGCGTTTTGAATTTATGTTAATATCTTGGCCATTTGTCTAGATTTTTTTCACCAAATTTTTAACATGGGCTTTTTGGGACCCCACCTCATGAAAACTGACACTATTATTTTGTTACTCAGTCCTGAAAGGCGATTTCGTGGTCACTGCGTGGAATCACCTTTCGGGACCAAATAATAAAATGACAGTGCCAGTGTTCATGAGATGGGGGTCTCCAAAAGCCCATGTTGAAAATCTGGAGCAAAAATACAAAGAAAACACCCAAGTTACCTGTGGCCATTGACATGATTCTACACACTCTCGTAACTTTAGCATTTTTTTATATTTTTACTCCAGATTTTCAACATAGCCATTTTTACACACCACCTCATGAACAGTACAGCTGTAATTTTTCAGATCCTGCTTGAAACATGTTTTCACTACTGTGGTGCAGAATGGTGTGTATGCTGCACAAAATCACCTTTTGGGGCCAATAAACGAAATGACAGTGCCACGTTTCATGAGGTGAGGTCTGCAAAAGGCCACGTTGAAAATGTGATGCAAACATTCCTCAGAATACCCAAGTTATGCGTGTCCAATGAATTTATTCTACACATGTGTATAATGTTGTCATTTTCAATATTTTATCATTAAATTTTAAACATAGCCATTTTTACACACCACCTCATGAATAGTACAGTTGTTATTTCCCACATCCTGCCCAAAATGTGTTTTAGCACCTGTGGTGCAGAATGGCATTGCAGTTGTGCATAACAACATTTTGCCTTGCATTTCACAATTTCTCTGTACCTGGGTACATCAGATGGGGTAATAAGATGGCTATGCTGACAATTTGGTCACTGTTGTTCGAAACATGGTAGCACAGGGACCAAATGCCTTGCACTTCCACACCTGCATACATATGCGCATCCATGGAGGGATTGGAGCACAGTAAAACAAGGATACTATTATATTATCTCAAAAAGAAGAGAAATGCATTGCAAAAAACTCTGTTAATACATCAGTTAGGGTTTTTATTACAGTGACAATAGTCTGGAAATTTGGTGTTATGGTTACTAACCCTACCACTCCACACCCATCCCCCACCCTCCAGGCACCAACAGGCATTGGGGTGTGCCTTGGGGTTATTGAGCATACCTCTCACCCCATTCTCCTATACTGTACCATCTCAGCTTCCTTACACATGGAAGGGGGTGAGAGGGCCAATGACCAGAGGGCATACCCTGGCGCCTGTTGTTGTGTAGAGGGTGGGCGGTTGTATGATTGGTAACCCTAACACTGAATTTCCAGACCTTTGTCACTGTAATAGAAACCCTAATTGATGCATAACTGAGTTTTTTGCAATGAATAGATATAGATATAGATATAGATATAGATATAGATATAGATATAGATATAGATATAGATATGTGTGATGTTGAAAATATTTTCACTCCTTTAGAGTGACCTCTGGATATTCATGAGTGGCAAGTCACAAGTGAGTATCCAGAGGTCGCTGAGCAGGAGTGAAAATATTTTCCATATCACATGAGTGCACATCTTGTATCCAATTTTCTTCCATATAGTATGCTTTATTGAGGTTTTCCAGCAAATACATATACAGAAAAGAAAAGAAAAAGAGAGGAAAAAAAACAATACAATACCATACATAACAAAGACTTCCCTGATAGCATCTAACTCTTTGCATTGGATGGTTCCCCCACCCCACCATCCCTCCCACTTTCACCACATCCCTTTCCTCCCCCTCATGAGCATATCCCATGATTTACCACTATTCCCTCTCCCTAAACTCCCACCCCTATTACTGGACTGCAATCCACTTACATTGTACAGTAATACCTTGGACACCTATACATATGAAGAATAACCCTTTTTCCCCCCATCATTATCCTATTTTTCAGGAAGACTGAAATATTACTATCTGTCAGGTACCTTAAACCCCCAGCCATAAATTCTGTAAATTGCTTCCATCTCTCATTAAATTTAGCTATACTGTGAAACTGTGTTGCAATCAATTTTTCTGCATAGAAGGTTATATAGATTTCCTGAATCCATTCTCTGAGTGGTGGCACAGTCTCCTTAATCCAGTGTCTAAGAATGAGAAGCAATGCTACCGCTGAGATAACAGCAAAATAATATTTGTATGTTTGGGATGATATGGTGAAAGGTTACCCAGTATACTGGTCTCTATGTCAAAGTGGCATGCACCTTTAAATAATGGATCAGCGAATTTAATTATCTGTTGCCAAAATGCTTGAATTATCCGGCAAGACCATAGCATGTGTATTAGAGTTTCCTGTTCTTGTGAGCACCTGTGACATAGGCCCTCTTGATTCTTACCCATTAGTTTGAGTTTTATGGGTGTATAAAATAAATTGCGTAATATGTTGAAATGAAGAAGCCTTAATCTGTCCTGTTTTAACCATCTATAATTAGTCATCCATATCTGTTCCCATGTATCCAAATCATGGGAAATGCCTGCAGAGTGCGCCCAATAAAATGCAGTCGAAGGGTATTTCTACCAAAGTTTTACCAATAAAAACTTATAGATTTTAGAAATAGTTTTGGGTTGAAGTGCTACCTGAAACATTTGCCCTAATAATTCTGTCATCTTAGATGTCCAGGGTGGGGATCCTAAATTTGATTGAATACATTTTTAAAGCTGTAGATATCTGAATCCAGGTAAAGATCCCATACCCAGCTTTTGCCGGATTTGTTTGAGGGAGTCAAATTTGTTATCTGATATTAGGTCTGACAGAGTTACATCTTTTAGTTCACTCCAAAATAAAGAAGAAATAGGTTTATTCCCTATCTGCAGGTTCCCATTTTGACAGACCGGCTGCCCCAAATCCCATCTCCTATCCAAGTTATATAGTGCTCACCATTGGGCATGTGCCCTCACTGACCATGTAATAGGATTATCATGCCAAGACTTAGGTAGTTTTTTTTAGGGATATATAGTAGTGCCCTAGTTGATAGATGATGTTCCCAGGCTCTAACTCTTTCTATTTTAAGCCACGTCAATTGTGATGCCATGTCCTCTGGGGGTGTCAGCCACTGAAGATATTTGCTACCTTGGAGGGCTAGGTAATATAAAAATAAATGTGGTATACCCAACCCTCCCTTTTTCCGTTCCATAGTTAGCTTACTAATTGCTCTTCCAGGTTTTTTACCCTTCCATAAAAAAACTGACCAAATAGAATCTAGCATTTTAAACCATGCTTTAGGGAGGAATATGTTCAGCATAGTAAGGGGATACATAATTCTGGGAAGTATCACCATTTTAATCATATTTGCTCTTCCCCACAAAGAGAGTGGTAATCCTTGCCACCTTTTTAAATCTTGTTGCATCTGTTTGATGACTGGGTCAATATTTAGCAATTTCAATGTATTGATATCTGGAGTGATCTCTATTCCCAAAAATGTAATTGTTTTGCATGCCCATCCCAGTCCCAACTCCTCTACCTCTCTCCTGGAGCAAGTTGAGTTCAAAGAAAGGACCAATGTTTTATTGCGATTCAGCTTGTATCTGGATAGAGTACTAAACTGCTCTATTATTCTCAATACTTCTATTACAGACGCTTGCCAACTTGAGAGATATAGGAGAATGTCATCTGCGAACATGGACAATTTATATTCTTCCTCCCCTATGGTATACCCCTTATCTGCTTTACAACATTAATTTTCCTAGCTAAAGGCTCAATATACAAATTAAATAGCATAGGGGATAAGGGGCAACCCTGCCTAGTACCCCTTGTGAGCCTAAAACTGTCCGAGGTGACCCCATTACAAAAGATTCTCGCTGAGGGGAATGAATAAAGAATCTTGACCCATGCTATATACTCAGGGGGTATCCATACCTAGGTAGTAAGTTGAATAGAAATTTCCAACTCACCCTGTCAAATGCTTTTTCAGCGTCGAGGGACACCAAGACCGTGTCAGTATTGGTGTTCCCCGACGCCGAAAGCAAATGCCATATTTTTCTAAAATGATCACTTGAGTGTCTACCAGAGACAAAACCAACTTGCTCGGGTCCAATAAGATTTGCCCAAACATTTTTGAGCTGGAGTGCTCATACGCTTGCCAATATCTTTATATCTGTATTTAGCAGTGAAATAGGTCTATAATTCTCTGGCCTAGTTAAATCTTTCCCTGGTTTGGGAAGCACAACTATCCTCACCTCCAACAGTGATACCTCCCTGATAGGAAAGGAATATAAGTGGGTATATAGCATTTTCAAAAATGGGCTAAGTTCTTCTTTAAAGGTCTTATAAAATAAAGCCAAATAGCCATCAGGCCCGGGAGCCTTGTCTAAGGGCAGTCTATCTATAGCTTCTTTTATTTCTTGTATAGTAATTTCTCCTTTGAGTTCTGATTGCTGACTTAACATAATCTGAGGGAGATCAATGTCTTGCAGGAATTTCTCTAAGTGTGAAAGATAGTCTAATTCTAGGGGAGAGGCTATATATAGATTTAAATAATATTTCCTAAAGTCATTTACTATATCCTCCAGGTTAGAATTTAGTTTCCCCGTAACCCCATCTCTTAGGCTGACCACCCAGTTAGATTCATTCTGTTTCTTTATTCTTTGGGCAAGCAATTTCCCTGACTTTTCTCCTTGTCAGATATATGTAGCCTGCCATTTTGTTGCTGCTTTCAGCATATGATTAAGTAAATACACTGCGTATTTGGCTCTTAAGGCATGAAGTTCTTCCCAGATGAGCTCATCCATTGCCTGATGCAAGTGGGACTCCATATACTTTATTCTGGCTAACCATTCTTCTACTTGCACAGAACTCTTACGCTTCCTCGTGGAGGCTAGTCTTATTAATTCTCCTCTCTGCACCGCTTTCATTGCCCCACAAAGTGTATCTTTATTCCCCACCACTTCCCAATTGTTATTCCAGGAGTCCTTAACAAATGAACTCATATGCTTTACTATTTCCTCCTCCCCTAAGAGTTGATTATTAAGAAGCCATGATTTCAAAACCTTTAGATAATTTTGGAATCTCAATTTTACCCAGATTGGAGAATGGTCTGATAATACCCTGGGATATATACCCACTTCATCTTTGCCCTGTAAGGCTGTTTTACTTATGAGAAAAAAATCTATTCAGGAATACATTTTATGAGGTGGGGAATAGTACGTGTAATCTTTTCTTGTGGATGCATAGCTCTCCATGGGTCAATTAAACCAGAGTCCTCCAGAAATTCCCTCATTGCCCTCTGAGCAGGCGAAAGAGCCACTCTCTAACTAAATGACCTGTTCAAGTCATGGGAATAAACTAGATTCCAATCCCCTCCCAACAGGCACGGAACATTAGGGACTGACGCAATAATTGCTGCTAAGGGGAGAAAGAAAGAGGGAGAATCAACGTTTGGCCCATATATTGATCCCAACATAATCTCTATCCCTGCTAGTAACCCTTAGATTATAATAAATCTCCCCTCCAGATCTTTCCATGTTGCCTTTTCCTGAAAAGAGAGGTTCTCATTTATCAAGATGGCTACCCCTCCCAGTCTAGGGCTATTACCTACTCCAAAGACCTGGCCCACCCAAAGTATCTGCAGACTTGACATACGGTCAGTGGTAATATGTGTTTCTTGCAACAGGACTATGTGTGGCTGATATCTACTGAGATGCCTTAAAACATTATATTTCTTCGCATTGTCTTTCCCTCCTTTAATATTCCATGACATTATATTCCAGCTTCCCATAACTTTACTGTAACAATGATCTTCTGTTCTAGTGTCCAACTGATTCCAGTTCGTCTTCTATGCCTCTTATTCTGAATTGTATGAAGTCCCACCCTCCCTCCACTATCATCACCACCTTTGACGAAGCCCCCACCCTCCCTCTATATCCCCATTCCCCCTCTTCCCAGGCCAAATGCCTGCACCTAAACGTTTTGGGCATCATGCCCTCTGGGAGCCGCTCCACCGCATCATGCAATTGCCAAGAAAAGGAAAAAATAATAAAAAATATCTCTTTCCACCACTTGTTAAGCTATGAAATCTTTCCTATGTTACCCCCGTACTGTCGATGAAGGATTGGAGGATAATCTCCTATATCATCCTGAATCGCGATCACCCTGAATGTATGTATGTATGTATACGTTTAAACATCTTATTGCAGTCCTCATCTGGTTTCCCATGTCTAACTCCAGAGTAGCTCACCTCTCTATCTATCTATTACTACCTAATACCCTAACTCATATTATGTCGTAAAACTATATATTTTGGTTTGCTGCCTAATGATCCTGCCCCAATCCCATTAACTTAGCAACAAAGTTTGCCCATCTATGGAGTTTACTGCTGCACAGATTCAGACAGTGGGCATCCTAATAAGTCTTCCTGATTAACTACTCAAATACGACATTAGAGGGCACATAGAGTCCCTGCAAATCGTGTTTAAATTAAGTCCCAACTACTTCTGAGAATTAACTATGTAGCATCGTTTCTGCCTTGAAAAAAAGTTAAATACTTGAATTTTCAGGTTCAGTCTCATTAACTCTTGAGACAGATCATAACTTCTCTGAACGACAAACTGATTAGAAAACAGGCATTGCTGCATCTCTGAAGGATCAGCTGAATCTCTAAAGGCTTGTGTTTCATCCTGTGATTTCTACTAAGTTTTGATTAAAATTATATCGTAAAACTATCTTGTATCCAATTTATACAATAGGGCCCCCTATTTTAGTGGTGCAATGTGCAAAAAGTAACCATTTGCGCTGAATAGCACGGGTTTTGTGTGATTGCATAATACATGTTGCGCAATGGTATTCAATCAAGCAATTATTTCATGCTAGTGGTAATGTTTTATGCGAGCCATGTGATAGATGGCATTTCTTATATTTATCACACTCCAGTAAAAATAACAGCATCATTTATCACTCACCCCATTGTATAAATATATATATATATATATATATATATATATATATATATACATACATATATATATATATACATATATATATACATATATATATATATATATATATGTATATATATATGTATATATACATATATCAGGTATTTAAAGGTTTTTGTCATATCCATCCTTTCCCTTCCCTTCTCTTTTCTGGTGTGTACATATTGAGTTCCTTCAGTCTCTCAAAATAAAGCTTTTGATGTCTCTCATTGTAGGGATTGTGAGGTATACCTGGCACCATTTTTGTTTGTCTCCGCTGGACCACATCAGCTCTGTCTATATCCTTCTAGAGATGTGGTCTCCTGAAATTTGAGCAGTATTGTAAGTGTGGTCTTTCCACTGATCTCTACAGAGGCAGCACCACCTCCCTCCAGCTGGTGATACGGCTTCCTATGCACCCCAGCATCCCACTAGTCCTCACAACTGCTTTGTCGCATTGCATGAGCACCTTCAGGTAATCAGAGATTATTAACCCCAGGTCTCTGTCCTGCTTGGCAATCATCAATAACACTCTACCCATTTTGTACTCTGCCCTTTGGATTCTGTGCCTCAAGTGCATTATTTTGCAATTTTTCTTATTAAATCCCAGCTACCATACTTGTGACCACTCCTCATGTTTTCTCTGGTCTCTACGCATCCTTTCCACACCCCCACCCCCACTCCCAAAGTATCCACCTTATTGCAGATGTTGGTGTCATCTGCAAATAGGCAGACCTTTCCCTCCTGCTCCTCTGCATTAAAGAGGACTGGTCCAAGCACCAATCCCTGAGGTACCCTGTAGGTCACATTTCCCTCCTCAGAGTGAACTCCATTTGCTACCACCATCTACCATCTATCCCTAACCAATGTCTTACTCAGTTTACCACATTTTGACCTACTCCTAGGCTAATTTGCTTTCTCAGTAGTTTACTGTGAGGAACCTGAGTAAGGACTGATGTCCAAAATGCATATCAGATGGGCACAGCATGGGTGCTTGTCTTTGTGGTTGTCTTTTTATAAATAAATAAGACAATGAATTAACTGTAGTGTCTGGATCATATGAGGTGGCAAGTGATCAACTACTTCAGTGTGTATCAGTTTTCTCTTGTTGTGAGCACCACCAACACTGTGCACACTTTTTTGTTTTGTGTGCGGAACTGAGTCAAATGCCATACTGAGATCTAGACAGACCACGTCCACCACTCCACCCTGATCTAATTCCTTACTCACCAAATCAAATAAACCTATCACATTTGTTAGAGAAGACCTCCTACTTGTGAATCCATGCTGTATTGTGTATTGTAGCCCATTTGATTCAAGATATTCCACTATACTCTCCTTCAGCAGTGATTCCATTACTTTTCCACCAATGATGTGAAACTGACTGGTCTATTATTGCCAGCCTCCTCCCTGCTACCATTTTTATGAAGTGGGACTACATTTGCTCTCCTCCAGTCCTCTGGAACCACTCCTATTTTGAGTGAGCTGTTGAATAGTACTGGCAGAGATGCAGCCAGTAATAATACTTTATTTTTATTATCAGAAGTTTTAATACTTTCTAATGTTTCTACTTATGCTGCTCCCAACATGAATGCATTCCATCTACCATAGCTTTGCTTGCAGTCACCATCTCAAACATCTGTGCATAGTCTACTCTGTGTATCCCTTTTATTATTCACACCAAAATCATGTATCCTCCTATCCTCTTCTTCTCAGGGCTGAATAATGTGAACATGTCTATTCTCCCCTCTCATAGATCTTGTTCCTGAAGTCTATAATTAGACTGATGTTCATCTGCTGGTCCCTATCAAAGATGTCAAAGGCATTTCTCTGACCAGAACCAAATTAAGTACTTGGGTTCACCAGCACTGGGTCAATATAGCACTTTAAAACTGGCACTACAAAAGTCATGCTGTGCAAAGTGCATAAACATTTAGAATGGCAGGGGTATAATAGCAGTAGGGAAGTACTGCTATCCCATCACTCTGTGCTCTTTCTACAGAGTGATCAAGCGGCCACGTGTGTGTGCTGCCTGGTCAAGCTGCTCCCATGGTGGAGTGGCTAAGGCACCAGCACACGGCAAGGTTGGAGACCTGAGACCACAGTTCAGTTCCCCGATGTCTCCTGGTGTTGCAGCTATTTTGTTTATTTTTTTATGGACTTTAATTTTCCCCTTCCTGAGATTTTCACCATCCCCAAAGTCCACACCCCCTCTGAGTTGGTTATTTTAATTCTGAGGGATGCAGGGGGTTGAAGCCCCCCTCACAAAACAGAAATGTCCATTATTGTCTATGATGTGCACTGTTTCTGTTGATGTCAGTGTTTTACCCAACATTATTTCAGCGCACGCTGTTTTGCTTGTGGCATTTTTGCCACACTGTTTTGTCCATGACATAATGACCCCATGCCGGGTTAACCAAAGTATTATACTGTGGGAAGATCAACTCCCTCTGCCTGCTATATATTCCCCTCCTATTGCAGTTCAACATTTCATTTGCTTGCTTTACTGCAGTAGCTTATTTCCTGCTTGGTTACAATGTGCTCTCTACATATGCCACTAGATGCTTTCTGCTGTTGTGGCACAAAGGGTATATGTGTAGGTCTGACACACAATATCAGTGCTGTCTTAAAGCTGAAGTCCATGGTTCCAAAAGTGTCCACCCTCAGAAAAAATAAATTCCAGAGATAGAATGCCCATTTTCTTCCAATAGGAAGTCCAAAAATGGCACATTAGAAATATGTAAAAAACAGAATGACTGCCAAGAAATGGTTCAAAATTTCAAGTATCTTGGGGTAACCCTGGATAGTCCCATCTCTTATTCTTTACACATAGACCAGGTCTGTAGGTCAGCTAACAGGAAGATAGGACAGTTGTACAAACACAGGCATTGCCTCTCAGAAGCTACCCTCAAACTGGCCATAAATAGCTCAGTCTTTACTACTACAGACTATGGCCTCATCGTTTATAGTGCTGCCTCTGATATGGCTCTAAAAAGAGTAGCCCTAACCCTCAACAATACCTGCCGACTTCTCCTAGGAGCTCCTCACCTAACCCACACCTGCGACCTATCCTCCCGCATGGGCTGGCTAGACCTCGATCTCAGAATCCACTATCAGATCTGCCTTCTGGCTAAAAAGGCTACCCTAGGCCTGACCCAAGTTGGTGTACAATCCATGCTCTCCCCCATTGCTCCAGCTCGTCCAACTAGAGGATCATGCAAAAATTCTGTCAAGGTTCCCTTCTGCTGTACAACACAAAGTCAGCGATCATTTGGATTCTGTGCCCTTAACCTGCTCAACTCTCTCCCAAATAACCTCCTGACCGAGCCCAAGTTAGGACCCTTCAAAGCTAATCTCTGCAATCACCTTCTTGGCCAAAAGATATGCACCTGTGCCACCTGACAATTCCCATTGTCCCATGATTAGCACTCTACCTACCTGCCCACTCAAACATATTATGTCTTACTCCACCCTTCCCTTCATATAGAATTTGACAAATTTCCTACACTTCTCTGGTAGTGTACCTTCCCCCTTCCCACCTACTCCAACCCTCTTGCTCATCCTTTCTCCCTAATTCCTTGGTCCTATGTTCTATATCCCACCCTTTCTAATAAATGGCCATAACCCTTCTCCTATGCTTGTCTTCCCTCCCCTTAACTTTTTACTCGTCTTCCTCCTTGTCCCTATTCCACACCACCTCCCCTTCTACTTTGACAATGGGTGCCTGCCCTGCTTGAAATAAGTTTAGACTGCAGTCTCTCCCCTGGTTACCTATCTATCTCAAGTCTCTCTTTCTTACCTACACCCTTGAGTCTTGTCTACCTACCCTGTATCTTCCTCCCTGCTAACTTACCCTGTAGGCTTATTGTTCTAATACGTTTTATACTCTTGCCTATTATTGTGATGCTCTTAAATGATGTCTTGGCTACTTCTTGTTTAATTTTGATGCAGAACCTCTGTAAATGAGCTTTCTGCTCAAAAGTTGTAATCCTAGAATGAAATAAAAATAAAATAAATAAGAATGATGTGACCAGCAAGGGTGTTTTTACCTAATAAACTATGCACAGAATTTGCTCTAAGACCTCTGAGTACTTTACTATAGAAATGATGAAGCCTCAGTGTGAAATTAAATGCCAGGGGTCTTAGACCAAATCTGTACACTAGGTTGATGTGTAATAAACCCTTTTCGGTTATGGTATTCTATCACCAAACTTGATTTCTTCTGTGGTTTGAAATCTTTAGAAAACTGGACTTCAGGTTTAAGATATGGTTACCTTTTTGTGTTTTCAGTGCTACTGCTCCCAGAGCCAAATAACCATTTCCCAGTAACAAGCCCTCAGTTTTCCTGTATATTCCCCATAGAGGCAGAATCAAATCCCTTTATAAATCCCTGTCAATTTCTCCATAAGCTGCTGCTTCCTTATTTATGACTTTGTTCTTTATTTAATATGCCGGCACCCTTTTATCAGGAAAAGAGCTCTGATTTGCTGTTAGGTATTAATATTATATGTCAAGATGGCCTTGGAATGATTTGGATTTATATGGTTTGCATAAGGCATAATGGGGGAATATATGAAATAAATATCACACTCATTATTTCATGAACTACTGTATACTCAAAATTAGTAATCACAAGTCAGCCAATCTTTCAAAAGATACTAGTAATGCCAGTAAACAAATCTATTGCAAATAAATTAGAGAAATTTCCATATATATATATATATATATATATATATATACTGTGTATATATATATATATATATATATATATATATACACACATACACAAAGATTATATTTTTGACATCTTTCATTTGTTAGTTTTCAGACAAATTCTCAGTCTTTTTTCTGACCACCTAATGGAATCTTGAATAAGTTACATAAATGTTATTATTTTCTTCAAGGCCTTGACCCAGCAACTCAGTAAATACACACTCAGTACATCTCATTATAAAATAATAAAAAAAAAACAGTCTTCTGTTTCCAGTTGTTTGATCAGGACCTTTTACAAATGGTATAGTTGTATAACAGTATCTTGCAAGTTTCCCGGGAAGATCTCTAACATTTCAGGAATAATATCAAGGTTACATGAAACCTCCAAAAATATAAACAAATAAAAACAATAATTTTCCTCCTAATAAATGACATGATCTCTTTCATTCTCAAAACTAGCACATCATATATCATGTTGTGGGAGAACAAAGCAAGTTAACACATACCCTAGCTACATTATCAGAATATTTATAAAAATGATGCAAGATTACATTACCAGTAAATTAAAATATTACTGTTCAGACCTTCTTGCTATTTAGATTGCTCATTCCCACCACAAACAACACATTTACGTTCCACAGCCTAGAGTTGGAAGTCCAAAACATAAGAAAAACTCAACAGTTGTCCCCTAAAAATTTCTTTCTCAGTTGTTTTGACTAATTTTTTTATAACTCTATATGGGAACATAAGGAGTCCAATAATTATATAGATTCAGTTCTCACTCTCATGGTTTGTCAGCAGTTAATTCATTAGATGAGGTCTCCCTTGCCAGGAGTTTGACTGTTTTTCCACCCCTTCCCCAAAATGCGCGCACACACACACACACACACACACTTCTGTGAGCGACTTCAGTACTTTCTTGATAGGCTCTTACCTGTCATGTTTGGAAAGCAGGCACAACACTTGCTGTCAAAAAGAAATTGATGTCTTTGGAGGAAAGCTACACCACTCAGCCTGAAATATTTTATATAATGACCTTTGGGCAGCGTTTCCCTGTAAATATCAATAAATACAATTTTCCTTTCTGTATCCTGTTTTCAACCCATAAATCCTGTAAAATACAGAGATCCCTGTAGATATGGGAGCACTGTGTCTTTCCCCTGTTCTATCCTGACTCCGGCTGGTGGGTGCATTAAGGTATAGGAATCCAACTCTATTTGGCCATAGCATGGCTGGATTTTTGTAATTCTCTATGTGCTGCCCTATCCCCATATTGTATCCCTTCTTTTGCTCTATAAATTCATTTTGCTCAATTAGTGAAATTAACAAACGTTAGCAGCCTGCTGCTAACCTCCTCTTTCAGGTTCTCAGAAAATATACTAAAGAACAATGAACACAATGCTAGCACCTGAATTACTCCACTCAGTGCGGCACTTCACTCTGAATAGTGATTGTCCACCACTACTCCCTGCTTTATGAAGTCATAATTTACCTCCTTTAAAGTTTGTGTGTTCACTATTTTGGTACTTTCTCCAAACATTTTCCATGGGGTACCATGTCAAAAGCCTTGCTAAAGTTCTGATAGGCTACATCCACTCTCCCAAATCCTTTTGATATAACTGGTATTGATTTAAATTGTTTGGTTGCCAGATTTCAGCTTGTACTTTAGCTACCTCTGGTGCTTGCAATTTGTGTTTCAATCCTCTTGGATTTTGTAAAAATTTGTTTGCTCTTAGTCTGTAGTCTTTGCTATGTTTTTGCTCTCAGTTTCCTAGTTGTTGGTGAAACAATGTCCCTCCTGACTATACTGTGCTATCCTGTTTTTTTGCACCCCCTTGATCCCTACCAAATATAGGCAATATTACTGTCTTATGCACTTACCCAGTGAATGGACACTAAATAGTTTAAATAAATAACATTTCTGGTACTCCCTTCCCTTGTTTCTTGACATGCCCAAAACACACCCTTTCTCAATTTGAATTTATGGCACTCCCTACCTATGCCTGTGCTCTAATCCACCTTAGCCTGACTATCTACACCACTTCTGCCTATTCCTCTGTTCAATCCAGTTGTCACATTTTTGGTCTCCTCCCCTAAGCCTACTCTACCTTGCTCTTACCTGTCTCTTGCCTGTCTTCACTTCTCGTCCTTTCTTCCTGATTCCCCCTACTGCCTCTCCATTACCTTCCCCCCTTATTTTTACAATTCTCTGCTCACAAATTGCTTCCCCTCTGCTACCATCTGCCCAGGTTTCTGTATTTGAACTATCTGTTATCTCATGCAATGAGTGTCTCTATGCTGCTAACTTCCCCTACTGCCACACTTAAGTTATTGGAAACATAACTCACCTCACCTGTGTACTTTCCTCATTGCCTGATCATGCATGTTGTAGTATGTACTTTGAGGCTTCCTGGAGCTATTTGCACTTTGCCTTACTCTGTACTACCTGCTGAACTGGTGTGTTTAGCTCTCTTATTGGTACAACAATGTTTTGTCACTACTGTATGTACTGTACTTGTATCCACTTATTGCTTGTCTTGTAATCTTGTTTTGTAATCCTCCTGGGTCGTATCTCTAAAATAGGCATTCCCAGTGTCTAGTGTACCTACCCAGTCAACAAAAACTAAATAAAAACTAAATAAATATATATGCCCCCCCAGTTACCTCCACAAAGAAGGAAAATAGTTTGGTTTGACAAGACTTAATTTTGTGAAACCATGCAGTGTGCTAGATAACTGTAAATTTCCATCCTTGAGCTAAGCCAACAGCTCTTTTATGACGGACTTAAATACTTTGTTAAGCAACAAGTTAAGGTTTGCAGATCTGTAGTTAAATGGTCCCAGTCACTCACCTTTCTTATATGGGTGAATGACATTGGGTATTTTTATTATCTAACATAATTCCACCCTGTACGGTAAGACTATCTACTATATGTTAACAGTTAGACAGAAGTCTTCTATATAAATCTACCTAGCCTTTGGTTAAATGGTCACAGCTGAGAGAACTGTTTTACATTTCCTGTCTTGGAGACTCAGTCTTTGCTCAGTCAGCCATTGAAAATTAGTACCCAAACCCAGCTAATAATATATCTTAAAGATGTCTTGCCCTTGAGAATACCTTAGGGATGGAGTCTTCCCTGTCATTTCTAAATTTGCATTTTCTTAGTTCTGGCCTGTAGCAGGATGGAGATTAGCACACTGTATCAATTCAAATCCTAAACATGAATTCAAAGGTGGTAGTATTTTACTTCTGCAGTAAGTTTCTTTTGTCTGAGCATTTGGTAAAGCAATTAAATTTTTGGATTTTGAAAATTAATTAAAAACACATTTAGATTCATTTAAATGGACATTTCAACCTGAGAAAATAAGCAGTACTAATTTGTATGCATGTCACATATTATCTGGAAGAGCTGTAATAAATGTACCATTCTACTATATTATCACCCATTTGTGGGATATTGGTCCTGGTACAACAAGATGCACAAAATAGGTAATCTTACACATTTTATTTGACCAACAGAGATTTACAGAATATCCAGCAGAGAGTTACAGAATATCCTTAAGCTTTCAAACTAGCTGGCCCAGATATTCAGAAATGCACCAAAGGCTGGTGCAACTCCGGCGTAGCACAACTCAAATGCACCATGGTTCAGTGAATGTGATAGTCAGAGGTTGCGCACAGTGAAATGTGCCAGTGCAACACGGCTGAATATCACAGGGATGTGAAATGGCACAACCAGAGGTGCACCAGGGAGCAAGGGGAGAAGCATCAAGGCACAGAAGTACCAGCTGCAGGCAATGGTGGGAGCAAAGCAGCAGAGGGAAAGTGCAGGGCAGGGAGTGGAACACAGCTGGGGACAGTGGTAGGGAGGCACACTGGTGGGCCACAGGTGACCATCACCTGCAAGGTGCAGACAGACAGTCAGCCCCCCCAGCACCAGGGCACTGGATGAAGGGAATGGGTGGTCCCAACGGGCAAGGAGAGCTGCCAATGTAACCCCCTGTGGCTGCCAAGACCCCACCCACCCAGACCACAGCCAGCCACATCCTGGTAAGTGGCACCCAACACATATGCCACACATCCTGGACAGCCAGTGCTTGGCCACCCCAAGGCACAGCCACCAACCAAGGGGCAGGACACCACCATGCATGGCCCACACAATGACACAGGCACACCACACAGACACCCACCACACCACTGCAGCATGGATCCACTCAACAGCTGAAAAGCAAACACCAACACATGCAGTTAAGCAAGAAACCTGTAAGAAACAATACTATGTACAATGGAATGTGGTGGAAAAGGGTAGGAGAGTGAGGGATGGGTACAGGGGACAGAGACTGTACAGTGGAATGGGGAAGGAAGGGGAAGGGATGGCAAGGGTAAGAGGGAAAGAGTAGGGTCAACTATGGGCGGCCATGGCCTTCTGCCACCTGATGACTCCACCACTGTTTGTCATGCAGCACCATCCACCTGGTCTGTTGGGCCAACTCCAAGGTCATCGAGGTGATCAAGATGATCTGTCTTAACAGTCAGTAATAGAGTGGCAGCCGTGACCTCCTCCGGTTGACTATGACAAAGCAATGGACAGGTGATCAGTGCAAGTCCATAGGAACCATACCCTAACACTGGGAGCAAGGGGCAGTGGGAAAACATGCCCCTGGAGTGGCACTCTGGCCACCCACAGTAGGTGGGCCAATGCCTACCAGCATCTCAGCATGCCATGACAAAGCACAGCAGTGGACACTGTCACCCAATGGCCACCTGACTGTGCAGTGACAGGCAGATGGCACAGGACTGCAGCAGCTCCACAGCAACACCAGTGGCAGCCAGGTGCACACCCATCCCACCAACAGCTGGTACACGTGTGCAATGGCTTCCCCACAGTGGCATGCACACCGCACAGTGTGCAGCACACAGCTGACTTGGCACATGGTACTGGTGGCCATGGCTGCACCCTCACCCCCGCTGACCACCCAGTAAGGAGTAGAGAAAGACAACAGTGCTTACCTGCCCGCTGCTGCGCCCCTCGTGCCTGTCCCACTGCCACTCCTCCTCCACTGGTTGGGCCCGCTCCACCTGATGACTGTCCCTCAGTGGCCTGCTGTGGCCTGCTAGGCACCCCCACCACTCTGGCATGGTGCAGATCCTCAGACCCTAGGAAAGGAACACAGACAGGCACACATCAAAGTCAGCCACAGCATGTGCCCACCACCGCCATCCCTGTGCACAGTGTGTTCCCCAGCCTGATATGATCCACAGGGCAGTAGTGTAGCACACCCTGTGACCAGCAATGCCACACCTCATGGCACATGCCGACAGTGCCCCCCCACAGGGCATGTCAGGCAGCCCAGCCAATACCACAGTACGGCGGTTGGGCATACATGCAGCATGTGCCTACTTACCTGGCCATGGCACGGCCCCCCTGCAGACACATACCTGCAGCACCCTCAGCCTCACGGGGTCCCACTGCATCAAGTCACAGTACCGGTGGTGGCACTGCTCACCAGTCTGAGGCACCCTGGAATCCTGAACCAGGCCTGCAGCAATGGCCTGCCAGATGTCAATTCTGGCCTGCTGCAGGGGCTCCTGGCCAAACAGACCAGGTGCATGTGGCAGCACATGACCGACAAGGTTGACCAGTTTGAGGTCCATCCAATTGCGAGCATGTCACACCCCTCACCATGCCATGCTCACTACACAAGGGTCTGATCCAAAATGGTGGCCAGTAATGCATGTGCACAATATTCAAGGGATGCATGCTTCATGGATGCATGAGTGGCATACACCAATCATGCATCACTGTGGATGTGCAGCATGGGTGTGGCCCACTCTGCATGAGGTGGTGTAATTCCAAGGGGCATAGGGTCAGGTCAGAGTTCAGTGTGCAATGCCCCCTATGGCACAGGAGCACAATAGAGGCCATTTCGCATACTGTGCCATGGCCCCTATAGCACACTGAGTGCACAGTGCGCGATGGGTTGTAGCACATGCCATGACTCAGGTGTACTGTGGGCAATGTACTGCACATGTCACAGCATTGCATTATGACATGCACTGGAGCAATTCCGTTGCACAAGGAGCAAGTGCACAATATTCAGCTGCCACATGCTAATGAGCTCATCAGCCAATGCAGAGTGCACTGGGGAAATTAGCATGGCATTACCATTGCACCATAGCTCATTTGCATGCAATGCACTATAAAGGCGCCACACAGCAGCACAGGCCATGGACCGGTATTGCAACCATCTGAGGTAAGTTGTGCCTGCCATGGGAACAGCCAGCACAGCATGGTGGATGGGGTGGGCAGATGAAGGCAGTGAGACACATGTCCTTGTCCACACCTAGCACCATGTCTGAGCATGAAGAGACTGACGAGCGTGGACCTGCCCACAAGTGTAGGCAAAACTTTACGAAGGCAGAAGCTGATGCCCTGTTCAAGGTCTACCTCGATAGGGAGCAACTGCTCAGTGGTGCCACCAGCACACCACAGGCCAGGGCTGCAGCCTGGGTGGAGGTGGCAGCAGCTGTGAACCAGCAGGGCAGCCACCAGCAGTCAGTGCAGGAGTGCTCAAAGAAGGTAGGCACTGATGAACGCTGTATTAAAGACAAGGTGGCGGCTATATGGGCAGCCAGAACAGCCACTGGTGGGGGCCATGCTGCTGTGCCACAGCTCACATCACAAGAGGAGCTGGTGGCAGCCACCATGCGGTGCAGCACCATTGAGGGTGTGCCAAGCAGCTTCGAGACAGGAGGGAACCCATCACTGTATGGTACATATGCCAGTTCTGGGGGGGGAATGCTGGTATTGCAGCACTAACACATCTGTTTTCTCTTACAGCACTGGCACACCAGCATGCAGTGGCAGGGGTGCCAGCGGCAGCCATGGGGGCAGGCCCAGCCCCGGAGGACCAGCCATCCACCTCCACGAGCATCTGGGCACCCGATTGGCTGCAGCACACCACCGCCATCCAGCTGGATGTCCTGGGCTTGGTGTCAGATGAGGCCCTGGCTGTGTTCCAGCAGGATGCCAGCCATGGCGTACTCTGCATGGAGACACATATCAGGGTGGGGTCTGACACTGATGATTACATGACCATCATCCTGGACAGTGTGGGTGGTGTCATGGGGGAGACACCCATACCTACGACCATCACTGTCAGCGCGGCCAGTGGCCTGTCAGTAGTGGAACAGTTGCCTGCTGCCATCTCTGGTGCTGCCATGTACATAGCCACAGTGGTACAATGTGGTTGTGGTGGTGCATCCACTCAGGCGCTGGCCTCCATACAGGGGTTGGAGTGGCATAGGTGGCAGATGGCTGGGGACGATGGGCAGCTGCACACACAGTCTACTTCTGGGGTGAAAGACAGTGACCTACCCAAGGGGTCCCTGCTGTGCAAAACCCATGGGGCAGTTGCATACACCCCCTGTGGCCATTGATCAGCCAGCAGCTGCCGACCAGCCCTGGCATGGTCATCCCCGTGTCCACCATAGCCATGGTTCCCATCGGTGGACCTGATGTGCACGCCACCCTATCTGAAGTCTGCTGCTACTGCCCTGTGTGCACATGGGTGATGTGTGTGGGTGCATGCCACAGTTGTGACAACTGTGTGTCATGCAGCACTCTGCCTGTGTGCACACTTGCCCAGCCACTGGCCTGTGTGGTGTGTGCATGATGACAGCAGCACAGCACTGGTTAAACCTGTGCACCAGCATCCTGCATCTGATCCATACCATGTGCTGGTGCCTGGGCACATGTTTGCACGTGTCTATATGTGTGTGTGTTGCTGTATGGTGCTGCATGCTGTTCTTTGTGGCTGTGGCACTGCCACCCCATCCCTGCCCCACGCCTGTGTGTGTGCATACCCATTGCCATGCCTGCACACGACCATGTGCCATGCCATTGTGTCTGGCCACTGCATGGGTGTTGCTCCACCTACCTGAGTGCACTGAAGTGCTCCTGTGCAATTGTATTCCAGTGCTGGCGTGCAAATTTCCATCCTTGAGCTAAACCAACAGCTCTTTTATGACTGACTTAAACACTTTGTTAAGCAACAAGTTAAGGTTTGCAGATCTGTAGTTACATGGTCCCAGTCACCCACCTTTCTTAAATGGGTGAATGACATTGGGTATTTTTATTATCTAACATAATTCCAGCTTGCTCTGTAAGACTATCTACTATATGTTAAAAGTTAGACAGAAGTCTTCTATATAAATCCACCTAGCCTTTGGTTAAATGGTCACAGCTGGGAGAACTGTTTTTCATTTTCTGTCTTAGAGGCTCAGTCTTTGCTCAGTCGGCCATTGAAAATTAGTACCCATACCCAGCTAATAATATATCTAAAAGATGTCTTGCCCTTGAGAATACTTTGGGGAGGGAGTCTTCCCTGTCATTTCTAAATTTGCAGTTTCTTAGTTCTGGCCTGCAGCAGGATGGATATTGACACACTGCATCAATTTCAAATCCTAAACATGAATTCAAAGATGGTAGCATTTTACTTCGGCAGTAAGTTTCTTTTGCCTGAGCATTTGGTAAAACAATAAAATTTTTGGATTTTGAAAATTAATTAAAAACACAGTTAGATTCATTTAAATGGACATTTTAACTTCACAAAATAAGCAGTACTAATTTGTATGCACTTCACATATTATCTGGAAGAGCTATTATAAATGTACCATTCAACTATATTATCTCTTATTTGTGGGATATAGATAAAAACTGTTGGTATATTAGTGCTGGTACAACAAAATGCACAAAATAGGTGATCTTACACCTTTTATTTGACCAACAGAGAGTTACAGAATATCCAACAGAGAGTTACAGAATATCCTTGAGCTTTCAAACTAACTGGCCCAGATATTCAGAATGTGCCAAAGGCCGGTGCAACTCCAGCGCAGCACAACTCAAATGCACCATGGTGCAGTGAATGCGATATTCAAAGGCTGCACACAGAGACATGTGCCAGCACAACACAGCTGAATATCACAGGGATGAGCAATGGCACAACCAGAGGTGCACCAGGGAGCAACCAGACCTGCACCATAGTGCAACCAGAGATGTGCCAGGGAACAAGGGGAGAAGCATCAAGGCACAGAAGTACCAGCCCCAGGTAATGGTGGGAGCTAAACCGCAGAGGGAAAGTGTGGGGCAGGCAGTGGAACACAGCTGTGGACAGTGGCAGGGAGGCACACTGGTGGGTCACAGGTGATCACCGCCTGCAGGGTGCACACAGGCAGCCAGCCCCCCCCAGCACCAGAGCACTGGATGAAGGTAACAGGTGGCAGCAACTGGCAAGGTAAAGCCGCCACTGGAACACCCCAGTGGCTGCCAAGACCCCACCCACCCAGACCATGGCCAGTCACACCCTGGTACATGGTGCCCAACACATATGCCACACATCCTGGACAGCCAGCTCATGGCCACCCCAAGGCACAGCCACTGACCAAGGGGCTGGACACCACCATGCATGGCCCACACAATGACACAGGCACACCACACAGACACCCACCACACCAATGCAGCATGGCTCCGCTCGCCAGCTGAAAAGCAGACATGGACACATGCAGTTAATCAAGAAATCTGTAATAACAAATACTATGTACAATGGAATGTGTTGGGAAAGGGTAGGAGAGTGAGGGATGGGGACAGGGGACAGGGACTGTACAGTGGGATGGGGAAGGAAGGGGAAGGGATGGCAGGGGTAAGAGGGAAACAGTGGGACCAACTATGGGCAGCCACGGCCTGATGACACCTGACGCATCCACCAATGTCTTTAATGCAGCACCATCCGCCTGGTCTGTTGGGCTACCTCCAAGGTCATCGAGGTGATCAAGATGATCTGTCTTAACAGTCAGCAATATAGTGGCAGCTGCGACCACCTCCAGTTGACTGTAACAAAGCAATGGACAGGTGATCAGTGCAGGTATCTAGAAACCATGCCCTCCCACTGTGCACAAGGGGCAGTGGGAACACACACTCTTGGAGTGGCACCCTGGCCACCCACAATGGGTGGGACAATACCTTCCAGCATCCCAGCAAGCCATGACAAAGCACTGTGGTGGACACTGTCGCCCAATGGCCACCCGACTGTGTAGTGACAGGCAGGTGGCACAGGGCTGCAGCAGCACCACAGCAGCACTGGTGGTAGCCGGGTGCACACCCATCCAGCCAACAGCTGGTACACATGTGCAATGGTTGCCCCACAGTGGCATGCACACTGCACAGTGTGCAGCACACAGCTGACACGGCACATGAAACAGGAGGCCATGGCCACACACTCACCCCCACTGACCACCCGGTAAGGAGTAGAGGAAGACAACAGTGTGAACCTGCCCACTGTGGCACCACTCGCGCCTGTCCCACTGCCTCTCCACCTCCACCATTCATGCCCGCTTCACCTGATGATTATTCTGCAGTGGCCTGCTGTGGCCTGCCAGCCATCTATGCTGCTCTGGCATGGTGCTGATCCCTAGGCCCTAGGAATGGAACACAGACAGACAAACATCGTAGTACAGCCACAGCATGTGCCCACCACCCCCACCACTGTGCAAAGTGTGCACCCCAGACAGATATGATCCACAGGGCAGTAGTTCAGTGCACCCAGTGGCCGGCAATGCCACACCTCATAGCACACACTTACAGTGCCCCCCCAGGGCATGTCAGGCAGCCCAGCCAATACCACAGTGCGGCGGTTGGGCATACATGCAGCATGTGCCGACTTACCTGGCTGTAGCATGGCCTCCGCTGTGGACACATGCCTGCAGCAGCCTCAGCCTCTTGGGGTCCTGCCACATCAAGTCACAGTACGGTTGGCTTCACTGCTCACTGGTCCGAGGCACCCCGGTATCCTGAACTAGGCATGCAGCAATGGCCTGCCAGATGTCAATTCTGGCATGCTGCAGGGGCTCCTGGCTGAACAGACCAGGTGCATGTGGTAGCACATGAGCCACAAGGTTGACCAGTTCAAGGTCCATCCAGTTGCACACACATCACACCCCTCACCGCGCCATGCTCACTGCACAAGGGTCGGATCCAAAATGGTGGCCAGTAATGTACATGCACAATGTGCACAGAATGCATGCTTTGTGGAGTCATGCACAGCATATGCCAATTATGCTTTGCTGTGGATGTACTGCATGGGCGTAGCCCACCCGGCACATCTTGGTGTAGTCCCAAGGGGCATAGGGTCAGGTCAGGGGTCACCCTGCTCACAGTGCCCCAGAGCACAATAGCGGCCATGGCTCATAGTGCACCATGGCCCCTGTAGCACCGGAGCACAATAGAGGCCATGGTGCACAGTGCACAATGGCCCCTATGGCACAGGAGCACAATAGAGGCCATGGCTCATAGTGCACCATGGCCCATATATCGCACTGAGCACACAATGTGTATTGGGCGGTAGCACATGCCACGACGCATGTGTACTGTGGGCAGCACACTGCGCATGTCACGGCATTGTGCCATGACATGCACCGGAGCAATCCCATTGCACAAGGAGCAAGTGCATGATATTCAGCCACCACACGCTAATGAGCTCATCAGACAATGTGCAGTGCACTGGGGAAATTAGCATGTCATTAGCATTGCGCCATGGCTCATTTGCATGCAATGCACTATAAAGGCACCGCACAACAGCACAGGCCATGGACTGGTATTGCAACCATCTGAGGTAAGTTGTGCCTGCCATGGGAACAGCCAACACAGCAGGGTGGATGGGGTGGACAGCTGCAGGCAGTGACACACATGTCCTTGTCCACAGGTAGCACCATGTCTGAGCATGAGGAGACTGAGGAGCGTGGTGGGCAGGCCCATCTTTATGAAGGCAGAAGCCAAAGCCCTGTTTGATGCCTGCCTTGATAGGGAGCAACTGCTGTGTGGTGCCACACCACAGGCCAAGGCTGAGGCTTGGGTGGAGGTGGCAGCAGCTGTGAACCTGCAGGGCAGCCACCAGCAGTCAGTGCAGGAGTGCACAAAGAAGGTGGGCACTGATAAATGCTGCATTAAAGAGAAGATGGCGGTCATACGGGCAGCTAGGACAGCCACTGGTGAGGGCCATGCTGCTGTACCACTGCTCATAGTGCAAGAGGAGCTGGTGGTGGCCATCATGTGGTGCAGCACCACTGAGGGTGTGCCGGGTGGTGGCTTCCAGACAGGAGGAAGCCCATCACTGCATGGTCCATATGCCAGTCCCGGGGGGAATGCTGGTATTGCAGCACTAACACATCTGTTTTCTCTTACAACATGGGCATGTCAGCATGCAGTGGTATGGGTGCCAGCAGCAGCCATGGGGGCAGGCCCAGCCCTGGAGGACCAACCATCCACCTCCATGGGCATCCAGGGGCCCGATCAGCTGCAGCACACCACTGCTGTCCAGTCGGATGTTACGGGTTTGGTGTCAGATGAGGCCCTGGCTATGTTCCAGCAGGATGCCAGCCATGATGTACTCTGCATGGAGACACAGATTGGGGTGGGATCTGACACTAATGATGACATGGCCATCATCCCGGACAGCATGGGTGGTGTCATGGGGGAGACACCCATACCTACTACCATCACTGGCTGCATGGCCAGTGGCCTGTCGGTAGTGGAACACCTACCCGCCACCACCTCTTCTGCTGCCATGTGCACAGTCACAGTGGTGCCATGTGGTGGTGGTGCATCTGCTCAGGCAATGGGCTTCACACAGGGGTCAGAGGGGCATTGGTGTCAGATGGCTGGGGATGTTGGGCAGCCAGATGCAGAGTCTACTTCTGGGGCACCAGACAGTGACCTACCTGAAGGGGAACCTGCTGTGCAGTGTCCACCTGAGCGGGGGCCATGCAGCATGGTCATACACCACCTGTGGGTTGGCAGCATGCACATGCTCCACTGGGAACTGACCCATTGTCAGAGCACACCCGATTGCTGTGAGCCTCCATGGAGCAACAGGTGCTGCTCATGGCTGGAGTGCATGCATTTCATGCAGAGATGCACCAGGCAGCTGAGCTGTACAAGAGGGTCTCCGCGAAGATCCTGGAGGTTATACAGTGCCTGTGGGAGGACACGACCGCATCCATGGATCGCATTGCCAATGCAGTCTCAGTTGCCCTTGCACCGCTGGCTGCCACAGGGCATTGCCACCAGCCACAGGCACCATGGAGTGCACTGTACACCCCACAGACCAGATGTCGGGTGACTCCCTCCATGTCAATGCTGGGCTCTGCTGTCGGCATCCCAGACATGCCTGAGGCAGGCCTGTTTGGGTACCTACACACCCCTGCATGAACCCAGTCACATTCCCACATTTCATCCCCTGAGGGGCTGTTGCATACACCCCCTGTGGGCATTGAACAGCCAGCAGCTGCTGACCGGCCCTGGCACAGTTGTCCCTGTGTCCAAAGTGGCCATGATTCTGGGCAGCAGACCTGATGTGCAAGCCACCCTGTCTGAAGTCTGCTGCTACTGCCTGAGTGCACATGGGCAATGTGTGTGGGTGCATGCCACAGTCATGGAAACTGTGTGTCATGCTGCAAGGTGCCTGTGTGAGCACCTGCCCAGCCACTGGACCATGTGGTGTGTGCATGATGAGAGCAGCACAGCACTAGTTGTGCCTGTGCACTGGCACCCTGCATCTGATCCATACCATGTACTGGTGTCTGGGCGCATGTTTGCATGTGTCCATATGTGTATCCATGTGTGTGTGTGTGTGTGTGTGTTGCTGCATGGTGCTGCATGCTGTTCTTTGTGGCTGTGTGGCACTGCCACCCCCATCCCTGCCCCACACCTGTCTGTGCATGCCCATTGCTATGCCTGCCCATGCCTGTGTCCTGTGCCATTGTGTCTGGCCACTGCATGGGTGTTGCTCCACCTACCTGCATGCACCAAAATGCTACTGTGTAATTGTGTCCCGGTGCTGGTGTGCCTTCCTCTGTAGCTGGGATCCCTCCACCCAGGGGAGTCTGCCCACCACCCCCAGCCCATTGCCCTCGTCATCCCCACTGCTGTCCACCTCTTCAGCTTCGACAGCTATCCCATGGTCAATGGCCATGTTGTCCAGTACGCAGCAGGCCAGGAATAGGCCACAGGCTTTCAAGGGGCTATACTGTAGGGCACTTCCAGACCTGTTGAGGCAATGGAATTGTGCCTTCAGCATCCCAAATCTATGGTCAATGATGTTCTGTGTGTTGGTGTGTGCCTTATAGTAGCGGTCCTCTACTGGGGATGATGGGCACCAGTAGAGGGTAAGCAGCCAGGGCCTAAGTGGGTAACCACTGTCACCTGTGTGGACAGATTCATAGTTAGCCTACTGTCCTCTGTCACTGTGCCCCTTGCCCATCCCTGGTGACCCCACCAGTGCACCCACCCTGCCCACCCCATCCCATGCCCTGCTGTTCCTAGCTCCCCATGGCCATCCCATACTCACTCACTAGGTGGCCTTGGGGATGTCCCCACTCTTAAACCTGTGGCACAGCACAGAACTGTGCCAGATGAAGGAATCATGTGCACTCCCAGGGTGTGTGGCACATACACTGGTTATGCACCCCCTGGCATCGCACACCACCTGACAGTTGACACTGGGGTATCCCTTCCTGTTCACATATGCTACTCCCTCAGGCCAAGGTGGCATGTAGATACCCACATGGGTGCAGTCAATGGCCCCAAGCATGCCAGGCATCCGTGCTACCTTGTGGACGTCCTGCATGGTTGCTGTACATTCTGCCTGTGTGCTGGGAAACTGGATGTATTCCACAGCATGTGGCAGCAGGCATTGAGAAATTGTGTGAGGAGGCATGACATGGCTGACTGGGTTATGCCTGTGGTGTCCCCTGTTTGTCTCTGGAAGGTGCCCATGGCAAGCAGACACATGAAGGCTGTCACCTTCATCTCCACTGTCAGGGCGTGGCTCAGTCTAGTGGGTGCCTGCATCTCCCCATTGCACAGCTCACAGAGCTGTCTCAGAATCACCCAGTTCAGGTGATACTGGCCCACAATCTCCGTATCGGATTGGTTCTCGAAGCTGATGTGGGCATTGTACCACCTGTTCTGGGCGTAACGCTGATGGCCCTTCCATGGCCACATCACTCTTCCTCCTGCCTCCTTACACCCCTCATTACAGCCTCCATCTCTAAAGCTGTGCTGGCCATGGCCCCTGCTGTTCTGTGTCCCCCTGGGCAGTCGGCTCCAGTGGTCTGCTTGGAACCATAGGGCAGTGCCTTTCACTTTGCCTGGCCCCATCTTGCTTCCCCTGCCCCTGGCTCACACTCTGCTGCCAAGTGTGTCCCACACCCCTGTGGCTCCCTGTTCCTGTCCCTCAGTCCTTCACAGGCTCTGCCTTCCTTTTGCCTTCTATTTCCCCTTCCAGGGTTAGGTGGCTTTCTCTCTCTCTCTTGCTCTCTCTGTGTTTGTGTGGGTGTGTGTCTCTCTCTCTCTCTGTCTTGCTCCCCTCTGGTGCAAGTGCTGTTCCCCTGCTTTCTCCCTGTATTTATAGGCTCAAGTTTGCTCGGCGCATCTGGCTGTTGCTCCACACTTGCGCCATGGGTCAAGGGTTAAATAGCGCACTGTGCCACATATTCATGGGCACGCCCCCTGCCTTGTGCATGCATTCATTTGGGTTGCACATTGGTGTACTGCTACTTGTGCTGTGCACTGGCTCCCACTGAATATTACTCCATGGCACAGTCCCACAGTTGCACATGCGCAACCCAGTTGTGCCATGTGCAACTGCTTTGAATATCCCACCCACAGAGTTCTTCAGAAGGAACGGCAATTTCCTAGGGACAAATGTCCTGGCTGTGAATGGGATCAGAGTGGTGCAAGAGGAGTTTGTAGAGTTGGGGAGGGGCCTCAGGCAAGTAGCATGTGCAGTAACCTTCTTGGAGGTGCTGCCTGTCTATGGCAAGGATGATGCTAGGGCATTGTGCACCATGGGATTCAATGAATGATTGAAAAACTGGTGTGGAGCTCAGGGTTTTGGCTTCATTGGGGACTGGGGTGCCACCTGGAGGGATGCAGGCCTATACTGGTGTGATGGTTGACATCTGTCTGGGGGAAACCAGGATCCTAGGTGATAGATTTAAATGCTTCATTGGCAAGCATTTAAACTAGCCTAGGGGGAGACACTGAAAAGGTGCAGGGAAATCCCAGCCTCCCTCCACAAAACACAGTAGCTAGAGAGGTAAACACCAAGGTAGAGAAGTCAGTAGGGAGCAAGACAGGGCTAAATGCAGAAAAAGGCAGTAAGGACAGGGATGGGGCTAGAATGGATAAGGCCATAAAAAAATGGAAGGTGATGAGTACCAATGCCCGCAGTCCATGTAACAAGCTCCCTGAACTAGTGGCCTTGATGGAAGAGGGATGCTTGGATATTGTGGCAGTTACTGAAATATGGTACACAGAGAACCATGACTGGGATATCAACATACCAGGATACACAGTCTACAGGAGGGACAGGGTGGGTAAAAGAGGAGGAGGAGTAGCTCTCTCTATATAAGGGAAGGGATAAAAGCAACAGAATTAAAGACTAAACAGGATGTTGATGAGTCATTGTGGGTCACCCTGGAGACAGGAAATGGCACTGCAATCTGCATGGGGGTTGTGTACAGTCCCCCATCTCGGGGGAGGAAAAGGACAAGGAAGTGATAGAAGGCATCCTTAAAATGGCAGAAAAAGAGGATATATTGTTGATGGGGACCTGAATATGCAAGATGTCGACTTGAGTACCTTTGCTGCAGGCACATCCAAGAGCAGGGTCATTCTTGATGCCCTACAGGGGCATGCCCAGACAGCTAGTAGTTGGAACCCACTCAGAGGAGCAATACAAAAGCAAGTATTGGACTTTAGGAGGGCTGACTTTGGGAAATGAGAGAGTGCCTCAGAAAAGCACTAGCAAACGGGCAAGAAGGAGGGGTGGAGGTACAATGGGGAATAATCAAAACAGCCATCACAGAGGCAACAAGCCTTTGTGTGAAGCAAATCAACAAAACAAAATGAAGGAAAAAAACACTATGGTTCTCAAATGAGGTGGAAGGCAAGGTTAAGGAGAAAAGGATAGCATTCAGGAAATATAAGGAAACACAGAAGGAGCAGGACAGAGAACTTTATCAGTTAAAGCAGAAGGAGGCAGGGAAGGCAGTCAGAATAGCAAAGGCACAAACTGAGGAAAAGATAGCCAACTCTGTTAAGAAGGGGGATAACACCTTTTATAGGTACATTAGGGAGTGAAGAAAGACCAAGGGTGGGATACAGAGACTTAATAAAAGAGAGGGAATGTGGGCAGAAGGTGACAGCAAAAAAGCAGGGATACTGAATGCATATTTCTGTTCAGTATTCACCATGGAAGAGGAGGGGAAGGTACCTAAACCAAACAAGAGAGAGACACTCTGAATGGGGGGTGGGGGTCAATACCAGTCCATTCACAGAAGAAAGGGTTTTGAAAGAACTCTTGAAACTGAGGGTGGACAAAGCAATGGGGCCTGATGGGATTCATTAAATAATTCTAAAAGAACTGAGGGTAGAACTAGTAACATCACTGACTACTCTCTTTATCAAATCATGGGAGGATGTGGTGTTACCTGAGGACTGGAGGAGGGCAAATGTGATTCCACTTTACAAAAGTGGGAGCAGGGCAGAGGCAGAAAATTACAAACCAGTTAGTTTGACCTCAGTGGTAAGGAAAATGATGGAATCACTTCTGAAGGAAAGAATTGTTGAGTACCTAGAGGCCAGTGAGGCACAGGACCCAAGGCAGCATGGTTTCACAGCAGGAAGGTCATGTCAGACAAAACTAATAGATTTCTTTGACTGGGTGACCAAAGTAGTAGACCAGGGAAGGGCTGTGGGTATGGCCTACCTTGATTTTAGCAAGGCATTTGACACAGTCTCACACAAAGGATTAATATACAAGTTAGCCAGCCTTCTAGTGAATCCCAAGGTGGTAGCCTGGATAAAATACTGGATCGACAACAGGACGTAAAGGGTAATAGTAAATGGAGTCCACAGTGAAGAAGGGAGGGTAACTAGTGGGGTACCACAGGGTTCGGTACTGGGACTGATCCTCTTTAATGTCTTTATAAGTGACATTGGAGAGCACATGGAAGGAAGTGTATGTCTCTTTGCAGATGACACAAAGATCTGCAACAGGGTTGATACACAAGGTGGAGTGGAAAGGATGAAAAGGGACTTGGCAAGGTTGGAGGAATGGTCAAATATGTGGCAGATCAGATTCAATGCAAAGAAGTGCAAGATAATGCATCTGGGAAACAAAAACCCAAGGGAAGAGTACACAATGGGGGGTGAGTTAATAACAACAACAAAAATCAAAAGAGACCTAGGAGTAAGTATATCAGATGACCTAAAGGTGGGCAAGCAATGTGAGAAGGCAGTAAGGAGGGCTAGGGGGATACTGGGATGCATAGGGATAGGCAACAACAGTAGAAAACAGGAAGTTGTTATCCTTCTGTACAGACAGTTAGTGAGACCCCACCTGGAGTACTGCATGCAATTCTGGAGACCCTGTCTCCGCAAAGACATAGACAGATTGGAGGTTGTTCAGAGGAGGGCAACCAAAATGGTGCATGGTCTGCACCAGAAGACATATGAGGAGAGACTAAAGTAGCTTAATATGTATACTCTTGAGGAAAGGAGGGACGGGGGAACATGATAGAAACTTTCAAATATCTCAAGGAAATTGACAAAGTAAAGAGGATAGCATCTTTCAGAAGAAGAGATTGAAGATTGAGGGGGGACGGCTCAGAGGTAATGTTAGAAAGTATTTTTTTTACAGAGATGGTTGTGGATGCATGGAACAGCCTTCCAGAGGAGGCCGTGGAGTCAGGAACAGTGGGAGAATTCAAGAATGCATGGGACAGGCATAAGGCAATTCTAGTGGGGGTAGGAGGAAGTAAGCTATTGATTAACTAGAATCTGCAGCATATCCATCAGGTAGGGAAATGGGCAGACTAGGTGGGCCAAGTGGTCCTTATCTGCTGTCAAGTTCTATGTTTCTATGTTTCCTTAAAAGAGCTGCCTTTTAAATGCCCAGAGCAATATTAGAAAGAAAAAAAAAAACATTTTACACATGAGTGTAACAGATTAGGGGAGTAATTAGTTATGAAATACAATCAAACAGAGATAAGAAAGCAACACTGAAACTATAATAATGAGTAGGTCAAATGTCACAGAATGGAATGTTACGTAGTTTTAGAAGGTTTATAAATTATCTGATGTTAAAAGTCTTACTGAAGCTAAGTTGGGGACTGTGTGTGTGCCTGCACATGCATGCATGTGTGCTTGTGTGTGACTGTGTGTGTGTGTGAGTGTGTGTGCGTGTGTGTGTATGTGTGTGTGTATGTGCATGTTAAAGCGCTAGAAATAGCAGTTTGGTTGTATGAATCGAAAGTCCATGAAATTGCCACCCACCAGTTAAAATCAAACCTCTAAATTTACATTCCAGTAGGTCTATAAATTAGAAAGAACCATTTTATATATAAGATATCAGAAGTATGTAATATAAATATCTGTTCATGTATTGCACCTGAAACAAGAAGGATGCAAGAGCACTTTAAATTGTGTAATGGGGGATGAAACCAATGTCCATATTCATACCATCATCAACCATGTACATTAGAAAGATAAGTTTGACCTCAAATGCCCATCTCTAAAGTGTATTTTTGAAATTTCCTTTGAGAAGAAAGACACATAGGTCAGAGATGGAGTGAGCAGACTGAGAGAAATGTTGTCACACTGGTTTTTCAGTCTTCCTCATTTTAATATCATGTTTGTGTGCGTTCATTCAGGTTAAAAGAAGTTGTCCGGTCTCTCCCAGTTATCAGTTTGTGGACATTTCCTTCATTGAATGTAATAAACAACATTCTGAGATGCACATGTATAATTCCCCTGTATCTTGAATTGTTTGTTTTGGGGGAGGTTGATAAAGTTTGAAGTGGAAATTTGCTCACATATCTTACGTTTAGAACAATTGCAGGGTCTTATGTCACCTACTGTTCTGTTGTTTTGGTCAGGCATAAGTTTGCTTTTGACAATCAGGTTGAAGAAATTAGGTATTGGTTGGAGATCCTTAAATCATTTTATGTAGGGGCTTCAGATCAGGGTTGTATATGATAATTAAGGGTAAACAGTTGGTAAAGGTATTTTCTTTATATTGTAGTAGTAGCTGTTGTTTTGCTATACACATGGCACATTCCACTGCTCTGCCAATTTCTCTAGAGAAATGCCCCACCCAATAATTTTTTTTTCAGTGTGGTCAGGTGTTTATCTCTATCCTCCTCACTCAAAACATATGGTGGTATTGAAATCATCGACTGTACATTGCAGATTTTTTAGTGTGCCTAGGGTGACTGCTGTTTTTATGTAAGTATCTATGTCTGTCTGTCAGTTTTCTGTGAATACAGGTCTGCAAGGTTCCATCTTTGATGGTAATTGTGGGGACCAGGAAATTAACACAGGTGTCAGAGTATTCTAGGTAAGTTTAATGGATGGGTGGAAGTTGTTAAGTTCCTGATGGAATTCTTTGAGTGTGCAGGGGCCTCCTATCCAAATTATAAATAAGTCATCAATATAACAGAAATAATCAGCTGGTATATGTGTACACTGTTTTAGGAAATCCTCCTCCAAATTTTCCATGAAAAGGTTTGCATACCATGGAGCCATCCTGGTGCCCATTGCTGTTCCCATAGTTTGAATGTAATGTTTACCATTAAAACTGAATTTGTTGTGGGTCAGAATAAATTTAAGACAGGCCAAAATTCCATCAGTGTGCACATATACCAGCTGATTATTTCTGTTATATTGATGACTTATTTATAATTTGGACAGAAGGCACCTGCACACTCAAAGAATTCCATCAGGAACTTAACAACCTCCACTCATCCATTAAACTTACCCTGGAATGCTCTGACACCAGTCTAAATTTCCTGGACACCACAATTACCCATGGAACCTTGTAGACCTGTGTTTACAGGAAACTGACAGACAGACAAAGATACTTACATAAAACAGCAATCACACTAGGCACAGTAAAAAGTCTGTAATGTTCAGTCAAGCGCTTCAATATCACTGTAGCCACTTGACTGAGGAGGACAGAGATAATCCCCTGACCACACTGAGAAAAACATGTATTGGGCAGGGGCCTTCCTCTCAAGAAACTGACAGAGCTGAGGAATGTGTTAAGTGTATACCAAGACAGCACCTAATACAAAATAAAGAATAGACCACCACGAACCACATACCCTTAGTTGTCACATACAACCCTGATCTGGACCCCCTACATAAAATTATTAAAGACCTCCAACCAATATTCACTGAGGAGTTTAGGAGGCAGTATAGTGCAGTGGTTTAAGGCTCTGAGCTGCTAATCTGCAGATCTGGGTTTGATCCCACAGCCCACACTTGCATACTGTGTGACCCTGAGCAAGTCACTTAACTTCCTTGGCTCCCAGGTCGCACCTGTAAACAAGTTTCAGCTTAGTGTGTCCCTCCTGATTAAAAAAATAAAAGGATGACTCAGTGAAATGTATCTTCCAAGAACTACCTCTACTGTCTTTCAAACAATCACATAATTTGTCCAACCTGATTGTAAAGAGCAATCTTATACCTGACCAAACCAACAGAACACTGGGTGGCACAAGACCCTACTATAATTAGAAATGTAAGACATGTGAGCACATTCCCACTTCAAACATTATCAACTTCCCCCAAAACACACATTCAAGATAAAGCATACAGGGGAATTATACATGTGCATCTCAGAATATTGTTTTTTTTTTACATTCAATGCAGGAAATGTACACAAACTGGTTATGTGGGGGAGATAAGACAACCTATTTGAACTGGAATGAATTCACACAGACATGATATTAAAATGAAGAAGACTGAAAAAACAGTGTGACAACATTTGTCTTAGTCTGAGCACTCCATCTCTGACCTCTCTGTTCTGGTTCTCAAAGGACATCTCAAAAATACACAACAGAGATGGGCATTTGAGGTCAAACTTATCTTTCTTCTGAATATGGTTGATGATGGTATGAATATGGATATTGCTTTCATGTCCCATTACACTGTTTAAATTGCTCTTGCTCTTGCTTCCTTTTTATTTCAGGCAGAACACATGGACAGATATTTGTTTTACATATATCTACTATGCTTATATATAAAATGGTTCTATCTAATTTACATAACTGTGTAGTGTAAGGTTTGATTTAAACTGGTGGCTGGTAATTTCATGGACTTGAGATTCATGCAAGCAGAACTGCTATTTCTATTTCTTTAGCGCGTGCACACACACACACACACACACACACACACACACACAGTCTCCAACATAGCTTCAGTATGTCATTTATCATCAGACAATTTATAAGCCTTCTACAACTATATAACATTCCATTCTGTGACATTTGACCTAATCACTGCTATACTACTAGTTTCAGGGATGATTTCTTATCTCTGTTTGCTTTTATTTCTTAACTAATTACACCCCCAATCTGTCATACTCATGTGTAAAATGTTGTTTTTTTTTCTTTCTGATATTACTCTGGGCATTTAAAAGGGAGCCATTATAAGGTAACTGCCACTCCTTCTGAAGCAGAATTCTGTGAATTTAAGATCTTAAGGAAATTCTGTAAATCTCTGTTGGACCAATGAAAGGTATCAAATCACATATTTTGTGTATCTTAGGATATAGTTAGGAAGGTTACTAAAATGATAGCTCGTCATATCAGATGGCTAAACTGAAACCTTTATTAAAGTGGCAGAATTGTCCAAGGACATATACAGACTACAAAATTACTGGAATAATCATGTAAGTCTGAGTATTTTTAATCAAATTTCTGTGATTAAAACATAGCCGTGCCTGTGTATGACTAACCCATTTGAAAGAAGTACAAACAATGCATCATGGTATTCCTTTTTTGTCTGCATGGGAAATCTAATTTTGTGATGATTAATTATATCACTAGCATGTGGTATTTCTGTATTGGATCTCTGTTATGTTGCATGGATTCATTCTTTACCATGTAGTTGTATTTCAATTGAGGTTTACAATTCAACCTTTGCCAATTTATTTAGACATCACGAAGACCTATTTAAATAACATCTCACCAATTAAAGGAAACTGGCTTTTAAATGAGTACTTTTTTTGTATGCAGACAGCCAATTCATCAAGGTATGAAAGAAGTAAGGAAGAAATTTGGTTGCAAGTTTTTGTTTGATTCAGTTAATCAAACTATGGACCGTGAAGCTCAGAAACTGGATTAGATGCTAGAAAATATAGTATCTTTATAAAAAGGTCTCTATTCACCTTGCCTTTAGTTTTGACAATGAGCAATTAGGGTTTGGAGGAATAAAAAATAATGAAAGAGAAGTAGATCATATCCCAAAGCCTAAACTGCATTCTCAAGTCAATTTCATCTGAAATAAAGCTGACTTATTGACTGCTGCCAAGGATTTAAATCATATTATGGTCAAGAGATTTTTGACCTTAGCTGTATTAGTCTTTGTTGGAGGTAATTTCATTCAGTAAAGGGTAAGGTGGGAGCTTAAACTATGCCCTAACAATATATTTGTAATCAGATACTAGTATTGACTTAAGTGTATTCTCTGCTGATTTAGATTAGTTTGCACACAAGTTGTTCTGCTAGCAGTTGTTTTCAACACATGAGTTGTATATAGATACCAACTTATTCGGATAGCTAAAACTGAGTTGTTACAGTGAGGGAATGACTATGATGTTATTCAAACCTGTGACTTCCTATTGTACAATTTATTACTTTAGGTAGCCACTGGATACTATACCACAATCTTTTCATTCTTTTTATTATTGAGATGTTAAGTGGGAAAACATTAGGTGGCAAGTTACTAAAAAAGTTAAATTATTTGGCAAGAAGTCGGATGCGAAATGGACCTTGTTTAACTTTACATAACAGAAGTAGTTTAGCAATTGTATTAAGCAATATATCAATTGTCACATATATGATTGTGTAAAGCCCTTTTCTTAAAACTAACTACACATTTCTACTGTCTGGATAGCTTATTATCTTTACATAAGCACAGACATATATGCCAAATGGAAAACACAATACAACCAAGGCCTATTAAAACTGAAACATTAAAGACAGACATTTTCTTTTCATCAGTATGCATTTTCTTTTACTTTGCATCTATATGTCACTGATGTAAAAAAAAAGAAGAGAGTTTTTTAAAACTTTAACACATACTTCATGTGTGTAACAGACTGGATCCTATCAAGGTTTCACTTTATAGTAAGTAATATGTTTATAGTTCAATCATATGAAAGATCATTAGAGACAATAGTTTTCATAAAATCCATATAGTATATGGTTTGCCCTTTTATGTTTAAAATTCAGTGGCTGCTCAAATGTTGTGCACATTCTAAAAGTTGTTGTGCATGTTCTAAAAGCTATAGTGCATATTCTCTAATTAATATTCATTTAGTGTGCTGCTGTTCATGATCAGTGACATACCCCGTCATCTGTCAATCTGGGGATGATTGGCGAGTGGGGGGAGGGGCAACCCTAAAGATTTTTCATTTCCCGACTTTTTTGTTTTAACCCTAAATGATGCATTAATGCAGTTTTCTTGCATAGAATACACACACACACACACACACATATATATATATAGATATATATATAGATATATATATAGATATATATATAGATATATCTATATATATATATAAAATACTGGCATGGAAAGCAAGCATACATGCTACATCTGTTGGTGAGTGGAGGGTGGGGGCGGTAGGTGGTAACCCTAACATCATATTTTCATAATTTTGTCACTGTGCTATCAACCCTAACTGATGCAATAATAGAGTTTTTAATGAGTACATATATATATATATATATATACATATATAGATATATCTTCTATGAAAAAAACTTTGTTAATGCATCAGTTAGGGTTATTCTACAGTGAAAAAAGTGAGAAAATTCGACATTAGGGTTCCCTCCTCTTACACCCCACCCCCACCCTGGCCTCACCAACAGGCATTGGGTTGTGTATTGGGATTGTCGCCCCTAACTCTCACCCCATCCCATATGGAAACTAGCTGTTGTGGTGCAGTGTAGGACAATTGGGTGAGAGTTAGGGCCAATGACCCCAATGCATAGCCTGAAGCCTGTTGGTGAGGCCAGGTTAGGGGTAGGGTGCAAGGGGTGAAATAATCAGAAATAATTTCTGAGTTCCTGTTTGAATTAGCACTCATAATACACACATTTGGTGGCTGATTGTGGAGGTGAGAGGTGGGCTGTGCCAGTCGCCGGGTTGGGAAGGGTGGGGGATGCTGAGTGGGCTGGCATGACAGGGGTGGGGTGGGGCCACTAGATTACCAGGAAGTAGCAAATGCTTATTTTTTAAAAATGATGGGGGGGCCTAGACTACCAGGTATATGAATAATAATAATAAAATACAGAAATACAGATTGGGGGGCCACTAGGCTAGCAGGGATATAAACAACAAATATAAATATATACACATGGGGGACCACTAGACTACCAGGGAAACACAGATCTTTATGTATGTTATCATGATCGGGGGGGAAGGGACCACTAGACTACCAGAGATAATGAAAACTTATGTGTTTTTATTCACATGGGGCACAACAAAGCCCCCTGAGCAAAACCCACCCTCATATAACAGTCTAGAGCACCCCTGGGCTACAGAAATCTGTTTAAAAATCTCGCCATCTTGTCCCTCACTCTTTGTTTGTGAGCAAGCAATTTCTTTGATCATGAGCCTGCAAATTCTTTGACCACAAAATTCTTTGATCGCGATCATGCATCGCAAGAGAGGGACAAGATGGCCAGATTAAAAAATCAATTTTCTCAACCCAGGGGTGTCCTAGGAAAACAAATGAGGGTGGGTTTTACTCCGGGAGCCTCGTTTTGTCGAACCATGTTGGTGGTATACTGCAATTCTATCAATTTCTGGATTTATAACATTTTAAATTCTTTGTTTGTGAGCCTACAAATTCTTTGACCATGAGCCTGTAAATTCTTTGATCGTGAGATTCTTTGATCACCATCTTTGATCACGAGATAGGGACAAGATGGACAAATTTTTTTATAATGGAATAGATAGGGAATTTTTACCAATCTTTAACATTGAATATCTCGGAAATGGTTTGGTCTTTTTACTTGAAATTTGGAGGGTGTTTACAGCATGTCCTGTAGATGTGAATTATGATACTTATGTGCCAGAGGACATTTATTTTGCAGAGATATTGCATGACACACTTTATGTGTTGTGGACAGTGTTTTGCTTTTGGTGCTGGCTTGAAATTGATAGGATACATAGCCTTAGTGTCATGGATGTAGTTTTCAGTCATTGTGTCTGTTAAATGTCAAAAGGTGTGGAACTGTGCCAGTCTGACAAATGAAAATCTCATATGTTAAAATGTTATATCTTGGGCCTGGTTTGGTCTTTTCACTTGAAATTTGGAGGGTGTTGATGGCATGTCCTGTGGATGTAAATTACAGTGTTTCTGTGTCAGAACATATTTGTTTGGCAGAAATATGGCGTGGTGCAATTTACATTCTGCGAACAGCGTTTTGCTTGTGGTGGTGGCTTGAAATTCATAGCATGCCTAGTCTTAGTGTCATGGATGTCATTTTAAGTTGTTGTGCATATTAAATGTCAACAGGTGTGGAACTGCCACTCTGAAGAATGAAAATTTCAAATCTGGCATGTCATATCTTGGACACGGTTTGGTCTTTTCACTTGAAATTCGGAAGGTGTTGACGGCATGTTCTGTACATGTAAATAGTGGTGTTTATGTGTTGGACAATATATTTTTATGGAGAAATTGTGCGGCACAGTTTACATTTTGTGGACAGCATTTTCTATTGTTCTACTACATTAACATTTGTTTAGTGGCTGATTGTGTTGTTGTCAATGTACTGTTTAGTCATTAGCTATATAATGTGGCCCAAGACTTACAAGTTGGTGGGAGCATGAGGCCCAAAGGGCCCCATGCTCCCACCAACTTGTGCAACTTTCTACTTTTCTTTTCTTTCTTAAAAAGTAAGGAAATTAAATGCAAAAAAACTTCATTAATACATCAGTTAAGGTTATTATACAGTGATAAAAGTGAGGAAATTCAACATTAGGGTTCCTACCCCTTGCACCCCATCCCCAACAGGCATCGGGGTGTGCATTGGGGTTGTCGGCCCTAACTCTCACCCCATTCTCCTGCACTGCACCACCTCAGCTTGTTTGCACATGGGATGGGGTGAGAGAATAGGCGACCCCAATGCACACCCCAATGCCTCTTGGTGGGGGCACAGTGGGTGGGGGTGCAAGAGGTGGGAACCCTAATGTCAAATTTCCTCACTTTTGTTGCTGTAGAATAACCCCAACTGATGCATTAATTAAGTTTTTTGCATTATATATATATGTGTGTGTGTGTGTGTGTGTGTGTGTGTGTATATATATATATATTCTATGCAAAGAAACTTCATTAATGCATCATTTAGAGTTAAAACAAAAAAAGTCAGGAAATGAAAAATCTTTAGGGTTGCCCCTTCCCCCAGACCCACCCATCATCCCAAGATGACAGCTGATGGGATGTGTTATTGTGGTTGTGAGGCCTAAATGTCACCCCATTCCATCTGAAATTATATTCACAAGCCACAGTAAATAAGAATGGGGTGACATTTATGCCTCACAACCCCAATGACACACCCCATCAGCTGTCAATCTTGGGATGATGGACAGGTCCGTGGGAGAGGGGCAACCTTAAAGATTTTTCATTTCCTGACTTTTTGTGTTTTAACACTAAATGATGCATTAATAAAGTTGTTTGCATAGAATTTCCTTACTTTTTGAGAAACAATAAAAAACTAAGAACTTGCACAAGTTGGTGGGAGCATGGGCCCTTTGGGCCCTGTGCTCCCACCAACCTACAGAACTTTGTGGGAGCACAGGCCATTTAAGCCCTGTGCTCCCATGAACCTTTGGAAAGTGGTTGGAGTGCTGTAAACATGTGTGTACCATCAACAACCTCCAAATTTCAATGTAAAACACCAAACGGTCTCCAAGATATAACATGTTAAAGTTTGAGATTTTCAATTGTCAGAGATGCAGAATTCCACACCTGTTCATGTTTTACAGGCACAATGACTGAAAACTACATCCATGACATGAAGGCTATGTACCCTATGAATTTCAATCCACCAGCACAATGCAAAACACTGTCCGCAACATGTAAATTGCATCAGGCAATATCTTTGCAAATAAAATTTTCTCCGACATGTAGACATCATAATTCACATCTACAGGACATGCCAAGAACACCCTCCAAATTTCAATGCAAAATACCAAACCGTGTCTGAGATATAACATTTTAAAGTTTGAGATTGTCATTCATCAGACTAGCACAGTTCCACACCTCTTGACATTTAACAGACACAACAACTGAAAACTATGTCCATGACACTAAGGTTAGGTATCCTATCAATTTCAAGCCACCACTACAATGCAAAACGCTGTCTGCAGAACGTAAACTGTGCCACACAATATTTCTGCAAAAACAAAAAATTTCCAACACATAAGCATTGTGATTTACATCTACGGGACATGCCATAAACACCCTCCAAAATTTCAAGTAAAATTACCAAACCATTTCCAAGATATTTAATGTTAAAGATTGGCAAAATTGCCCTATCTATGTAAACAAAAATACCTGACAGGATGGGTGACATAACACCGACCACCCATGGGGCATACCCGAGGCTCGACGTGCTGAAGTGAGGGCCTTATAGCCCCTGGAAGGTCCAGTATTGTCCAATACCGCCCACTCCCAAGGGTATTATTGAGCTTAGAGAATGGGATATAGGTGACATTTTTTAAAAACTGTATCAAAATAAAATAGAGAAAAAAAAATAAAAAAAAAATGAAAATTTACTTCTGAGGAAAAATAGTCCCTGCAAAAAATGACCAGTGGAGGGTGCTTTTGGGTTTCTTTTATATATTTTTCTGAGTGTGGTTGCTTGCTGCTTTGTCTGTCCCCCTTCCCCACTACACACACAGGATGCTTAGCTCTATATGAAGACAGTTTTTTTTTTCAGGTTTCAAATGTGGCACTAAGCTTCAGTGCTAATTTCAAATCATGCAGTCAGTTCGGAGCATGATCTGGAATGCACAAAGTTAAAGAAAGATGCAGTATTGAAAAAAAACAAAGTTTACTGTTGTTTCTTCATTTTTCTTTGTTTAAATAAATAAACAGAAAACTGTATGACTCAATAGGGAGTAGCGTAAGCTCTGCATGCTTAGTGTTGTAAGAAACCACCAGTGTGGCCAGGTTTTTTTTTAATTGAAGAAGTGGAATTCCTTTTGAAAAGAAAGTAAACTGAATTTTGGCCTGAATTTACCCGTTTTTTTTTTTTGCTATAATTTCAGCTTTGGTATGGACCAGGGTACAATATTTACAAAGCCAGTGTATCTGGCTGAGGAGGAGTGGTAGTGGTGGGCCTAGGGGCGGGCAGCTGCACTGCAGCATGAACTTCTGAGGAGGTGTGGGAGGTCTGTGGCATTCCCGGTTGGCATTACATTCTGGGACAAAAAAGTGATGCTGGGAAAAAATAGGTTGATTTTGGTGCTTTTGTTTGGATCAGCAGTTCTGTTTTCAGCTGGGGCACTGTGCAAACTACATGGATCAGACAAGTGGGCCCCTTCACCCACTAAGGTATTTTTGTGCCCACCCTGTTTTCTCATTGGTGGAAAGCATCCCATTCAGTTTAAAATTGCTGCCATTTCTTTCTCTCACTTACCGAAAGACACTCTCCCCTCCCAGTGCTCAGTAGTTCAGTGAAAGCTGCCTCAGGAAAACACACACAAGCTCCCTGTGCCCATTTTTCACTACTTTTTTTGTGTTTTTTTATTATTTACAGTACAGCCTTTTGCTATGTAATTCTGTGTAGTGCGACTCGCAAAGCGCCCCACTCTCTTGCTTCTCCCTCCTCCAGCTGTCTGCCCACTTGCTCCCGAAAATGCACCTGCTTCAGATTTATAAGGATAGCAGCTTCATTGCCACCATACAGCCCTCCCAAATGTATCCCAGTTTAGTTCTTTATTTTTTAAAATGTCTGTTACCGGCAAGTGAGACAAAGAAATGGCATTGATTTTCAGTTGCATGAGTCTCTTTTTAAAAATCAATGGACCTTCCATCTGTACTACCCTGCTCCACAATGCCACAGTCTGCCTGCCACTGCTGAGTCCCCAACAGACTTACTGTGCCTTGCAGTATAAAATTCAAAATGCTATTACACAAAAGAGAACAGCCACGGTGCCGTAAAGCGGTGTCCCTTCATCTCAGCATCAACCACGTTTAGACTTGTGCCACATTTATAATCTAAATTTACCTTTTGAATTGCAGCTCTCCTCAGTTAGGTATTCAAAAACCTACTCAGCTGATCTGCACCGTGGTCGCCCACCCGCCCACCACCTCCGCTCCTCTCCGATGTACACAGCATTTACCTGCTCCACAGCATGACCACCCACCCACCACCTCCACTCCACTCTGAATTTCTAATTTCATTCATCTTTTCAGTTGCAGCCATCCACAGTAATATACCTGAAAACTAAATGTAAATGCAAGGGCAAACCAACAAAATGTACATCTGTATACCAGGCTTCTTTCTTTTCTTGCAGCTCACCCAATTGCCACCACTTACTAAATTACATTCAATAAACAAGTAAATATAAAAAAAAACTAAAACAAAGGCAATTAAAGTGAGTCGTACCCTGTATATCTGTGTGGTGTGTGTGTGTGTGTCGGTGGGGACATATAACCATAAGTTACCTATAGATGGTTTACTAGGACAAAAGTCCCAAGGGTTTAAAAAAAAACTACCAGTCCAATGCAGGCGGAGGAACTATTTTATAACAAACTACTCAACAGCTAAGAGTTTTAACAGTTAACAATAAAATTTATATTTTAAAAAACATTATTTAATACAGTTGCCCATTTTCTAAGCAAAGAATCGCGTGATCAAAGAATTTGCAGGCTTGCGATCAAAGAATTTTCAGGCTCACGATCAAAAAATAAAAAATGCTTTAAATCAAAAATTTGAAGGAATTGTAGTAAACCACCGCCATGGTTTGACAGAACAAAGCCCCCTGAGCAAAACCACCCTCATTTGACTTACTAGGGCACCCCTGGACTAAGAAAATTGATTTTTTAATTCGACCATCTCGTCCCTCGCTCACGATGCATGATCGCGATCAAGAGAATTTGCAGGCTCGCGATCAAAGATCGTTAGCGAGCCACGATCAAAGATTTTAAAATCTTATAACTCTATTTTTTTATCATTTTGGATGAAACCAAAGGCATGGCTCGATAGATCAGAGCCCTCTGAGTAAAGCCCATTCCAGTTTTACTTCAAGAGTGACCCCTGAGCAAAGATATTTATGTTTTTATGATCGGAAATCTAAAAACAAGATGGCAGACCTCACGATCAAAGAATTCTCAGGGACAAAGATTCTTGAACCTCAAGGCTGCAAATTCTTTGGCCGCCAGGTGGGATGAGATGGCCAGAACCCCATTCTTTGTTCACAAAACATACATATAAATTTTTCCATTGACTTATAATGGGAACTTAAAAGTAGCATAACTTTTGAATGCCTTAATATTTTTTCACCAATGAAAAGCGGCATTTTTGTCCACCAAAGCTCTTTCAAAAGAGCAATCTCACAGAGCAGCATGTCATATGATGGCCGTGCAGGACCACATACAAAATCCCAAAAGCTGCCTCCAAAAATGGATAATTTTGCATTTTTCAGCATTTTGGTGCACAAAGACCGTAAGTCCTACCAAAATGAAATTTGGCAAATCAAGAGATCTACCATGCCCCACCACACATACCAAATGTCAAGCAAATCCATTGAAAGGGTCCAAAGTTATTAACCCACAAAAGTTTGACTTTAACATAGAAGTGACACCTCAACCTTAAATATAATGGCGCAACCACACCACTAATATATATATGTATATGTGTGTTTCTGTGTGTGTGCCTGTGCCTGTGCCTGGCTATGCTCCATTTAAAAGAGAACAGGAGAATGCCAGGAGAGGAGACATACAGTATTAGTCTACAGTATGTTAAAGAAACTGAAAGAATATTGGAGGACATACAGTATATCTCTCTAGGGAGGTTGTGACTATGTCTTGATATGACAGATAATGAGGAGAAATACTACAGATAGGATTGAAGTAATCTATAGTCCTCTAAACTTGAGAGATACAGAGAAGAGGAGCAGGAAAATGCAATTAGAAAAGGCAGCAAGTCAGTAAAGAACTATAATCATTGGAGACTTCAATCCCCCAGGCAGATGGGGACACTCATGTTACATAAAGCCAAAAAAGTTACACGTTAAAAAAGGTACATAGAAACACAGAAGTTGATGGCAGAAGGAGACCACCAGTTCCAGCTCTTCTTCCCATTGTCTTTTAGCCTAGCCTTCTAACTGCCCTTGGGTTTGAGGGTTCCCTTGTATCTGTCCCAAGTACCACAGAACTGTTTTCTCATACAATGAGTGTAGGAGTCAACCACTGGGGAGCAATCCTGAATTTAGTAATGTCCAACCAAGAGAACATTAGAGATACAGTATCTCAGCTGAGTACCCAGTTGGACAGAGCAACCATAGCACTATTAAATTCAACATTGCAATGGATACTGAGTATATTAAATCCAGCTCTGTGGTCCCTGAGTATAAATAAGCTGACTTTTGCAAAATGATAGACTTAATTGATGGTCAGCTGAAGAACATACATGAGATAGAGGGGGTGATAACAAAGTTGGTAGCAATAATACTCATGGTAATAGAAGCCACACAAGAGTGCATACAATTTGTGAGTTAGGCAAAGAAGCAAGGGAAGCCTCTTTGACTACTAGACAGACAATTGAGGATGCAGTTGAGGACAAAAGGAAAGTTTTAATGTATACATGGATGAGCAAAATGAGCCCACTGGGTATAGCATAAGGTAAAGCTATATTTATTTATTTATTTATTAAATTTTGATTACTGGGTGAGCCCACTGAGCCCTGAAGGTCCCCTTTTTCAGGGGCAGCCTGGGATACAGAAAAGCGACAGATTATTAGGTACAGGTTGTTGGGTACAACATGTTACAGAGGTAGTACAATCCTATCCAGGTTACAGTGAAGGCAGTAACACAGTAAAAGCAGTAATTCACAGTAAGTAAGAAAGTCAGAGAACATATTCAACATGCAAGCAGTGATTTTATGAGACAGGACCAAGCCTAATAGACTATTTGGGTGAAAGGAGAGGGGGTAGTATTCTTTGTTGAATAGGGGGAAGACTACCCTATACCTTGACAGTGACAAGTACTGATCTCAAACATGTGAGCCTTGAGCCTCATGTGAAAATTTGATAGGGAGGAGGCTTCCTGTACTGATGGTAAAAGATTATTCCACAGGTAGGAGGCAGTGAAGAAGAAGGATCTGCCACCGGCTTTTGTCCTGACTCTGGATGTTACTAGAAGAGACCTACCTGAGGTTCTGAGCATCCAAGAATTGTGCTTAAGGGATATAGTCCCTTTTACACTGGGGGGAGCTGCTGGACTCAGTATTTTGAATGTGAGACAGAGCAAGGGGTACTAAAGTCGTGAAGCAAAGGAAGGACACTGCAGCTGGGCAAGAGAATTGCAGAAGTGGCTTGTTGGGTGATTTTGGGTAGCAAACCATGAAATCTTGTTGTACAGTATCTGTAGCCAGTTGAACTCTTGCTTAGGCATACCCTGTAGTACCTGGGCAGCATAGGTAACTGTTGGGAGAAAAACACTGGAGACAATTGCAGCCTTGCCCCAGGGATAAGCTGGTCTTTTAGCCGGTATAATGTGCCAAGTTTACAGTGGATGGTCCTGCTTACTTGGTTGACATGGGACTTGAAGGTGACCTTGGTTGATTATTAGCCCAAGGTATTTTATGGTGTCCACCACATTTATGCTTGTTCCCACTACAGAGTTAAGCTGTAGGAATCTGGACCTATCCTGCCCTATGGATGTAGGACCAAACAACATAGCTTTCATTTTACCTGCATTGAGGACCATTCTGTTGGATGTGAGCCAGGCCTCTAGTGTCTTTAGGTCAGCTTGGAGGAGAGGGCCTAGTTCCAGCAGATTTTCCATAGGGCGGGAGATTACAGTGTCGTCTGCATATTGAACAACAGAGCTGTCCCTGCAGTGAAGGTTAAGGTCATTTGTGAAGAGAGAGAACAAGAGTGGACCAAGAATTGAGCCCTGAGGTACACCTCATATAGAAGCAAGGCTTTCATTACAAAGGCAAACATAAGCACAGAACTAAGGATAGCAACCATTCCCCATTAAAATGTAACAGCCCCACAAACTCATCAAAACAGCCTCAAGTTACTATAAAACTTAAAGTACTGACTAAGCATTAACTAGCTGATTTAAAGTATGCATTCCATGAAATTGATTAAACCTACATGGATGCTATACCTAACATTGATTAACTTTGCTTTTTTTTGCTTTGAATGTACTAGAATTTGTGACCATTATGCACCTTCCTAAACAGTGAGGTTTAGTGGCTGCTCTGAAAAATGAATATCCCTAGATCTCCTGAAACTGATGAGGGACAGAGCTAGGAAGCACAGTAAATTTAACATATTTAGGGATAACAAACATGTAATAGAATGGTATCCTGTGACATGCACTATTCACAAGTGGGCGCCTACTGAAACGGTGACCCACTTGCGGTGCATGCTGACAAAGCGAGGGAGTAGGGAAGGCAACTGGATGGGGAGGGTTCACGAATAGTGACAGGATGTTTCTATATGTACATGTGCACGGGGGCAAGCATGTTGAGCGAGGGACAGGAGGGTTTGTGAGGGGCTGTGCCAGGGTGAGCTGCCGAGCTGACTCCATGGTGCAGTGGGTGGATGCTGGGCTGGGGTGGCTAGGATGCTGGGTTCAGGTCCGGGCACAGTTATGTTTTGTTGCACCCTGCCTGGGTAGGTTTTTTTTTTGTTTACAATGTTGAACCCCACCAGACATGAACTCTCCTAGAGTGAAAAATCTTATAGTAGGGGGATGCAGGGGGCAAAGCCCCCCACATGAGATGTGTGGGGGCACAGTCCCCCACATAACATTAAAAGCAGAGTCCTTGATGCCATTTTGTTTGTCACTGGAGTGTACATCACCAAAACTGAATTTTGTTGAGGTACACTCACCATAATGACGATCGCCGTTATGATATGGAACCTAATAGAATATAGAGAACTCAGGAATCAGTACAGCAAACAAATTAGATTGGAAAATGAGCGTTACTTCTGTGCAAAGGAATCTTTGACTTTAAAGAATGTTTGAGATTTCTGGAGTGGTATTAATGAGTCGTTGCATTGTAAGTGTATTGTTTCACCTAATTCTGTTCTTAGTGATGGTGAATTTTGCTCCAGTCCCAAACAAATTGTTAATGAATTCAGTTTATACCTTACGCTGAAGTTGAAAGAGTAATCGCTTCTACTTAAATGGAAAAACACTAATGTAGTTCCCATTTTCAAAAAAAGGCCATACATCAAATATAAGTAACTAAGCTCTTTTAGTATGCAAAATCTGGTGCATCACATAAGGATTGTATCAAAGTTCATATAAAGAGCCTCAGAGCAGAGGACACAAGTGGACATGGATTCAGAGATGGGAGGTTATTTTTCACCAATTTGATTTCCTTCTATGAGTCTGTTATATAATTTTTAACAATGCTTACCATGTTGATATATGTTTTATCTTGACTCAATAAAGCCTTAAATATAAATTATGATAAACTGATATATAAAGTACTATCCCTAAATATAAATAACCAATAATATGGATAAAACAGTGGTTATCTAATAGAAGTCAAAGGGTGATAATCAATGGTTCTTACCATAGCAGAGGAAAGTTTATGAGTGGGGTACCTCAGGGATCGGTCTTCGGTCCTCCCACTCTGTTTAGTTTATTTGTGTGTAACCTTTATATTAATATCTCTAGTTGGTGCTCAAAATTATTATTTTTTTTAATTCAAAGTTTATTCATTTTCAAAGATAAACATACAGGAAACAGGCGAAATACTTGCAGACAGGGTACACAGTGTTCCCCCCCACCCCGCCCTCCCCTATAACTCTACACCACCCCCCCTTGGCACCACTTTAAGATACATTACAGTGGTGAGCTGTTAGAGCTCCACTCTATAGCCAGAGTTCTAAGGGTCACAATGTGTATAATGTGTATAGTTTGTCCCATACGGCTTTGTGGTTTTTACACCGATGAAAGATGCTACCAATCATCTTTTCTGTGTTAATATTAAACAAGAATTCTTGCAACCATTCAGTATATGATAAGTTCAAATCATGCCTCCAGTGGCAGAGAACAAGCTTTTTAACAGAAAGGGATATCAAAGCCATGAAGTATTTCCGCTCCTTAATGTGAACTCCACTGTAGTCCCCTATTAAGCAGACCTCAGGGGTGACTAGACCATCTAACCCTAGGACAGTATCAGCCTGCTGTTGTATATGGCCCCAAAGAGGCTGAACCCTGGGGCAGTCCCAAAATAAGTGGAACATGGAGCCCTCTGCCGCTTTGCATCTGACACATTGGGGTGAGTTACAGGCCTCTATCTTTCAGAGTGGGACCGGGGAAAGATACATGTCATTGAGAAAATACAGTTGCAGAAGGTGCAACCTATCCTGAGTTATACATTTGTGGGAGCCCTTCCACACTGCTTGCCACTGTGTAACCATTTGGGGGAACAATGCAGACCAGTATGGAGGGATCCCCTCAACTTTAGCAAATACTTTGGGGTATAGTTGAGCATAAATCTTAGAGACTGTGTGGGGGGCAGAAGCCAGTTGATGCAACACTTGGAAGAATTCAAGCTCTAAGGAGCATGTTAAGCTAGCTGAGCATGATTGAAACAGCATGTGCCTAAGCTAGTAAATTTTAAAAATGTCTCTGCTGCCTAAAGAAAACTTACAAATAATTTGGGGGGAAGTGAGCCATGAGCCCTCTGGTGAGCGCATCTGGGCCAAGTTAACATTTGCTAAGTAAGGAGCCCAGGACTGGGATATCATTTGACCCCCTATCTTAAAATGAGGGTTGTTAAGGAGGGGCTGCAGAGGCTCCTGAAACTGTTTGTAACCTATAACAGAACATAGTTGGGAGTGCACATGGACTGAAGTTTCTAAGACTAAGTTAAGGAGACTTGAGGGGAGATCCTTGAGTCTAAGGTGAAGCAGAACGAATGGGGAGAGACCTGCAGACTCCATTTGAGCAAGCTCAGTGTTGAGCCAGAGAGGGACATAGGGGAGGGAATCGAGTTCCAGCTTTTGGATAAGCCACTGGAGATATTTACTGGACTGGCTGGCCCAATAATATTAGACAAAATGTGGGAGATGGAGTCTTCCACTTGTTTGAGGAGCTTCCAGCTTATTACAATCCCTACTTGGATGTTTATTCACCCGTATGAAGCTAGACATTAGAGATTAGAATTTCCTGAACCACCCCAAGGAGAGCAACATGTTCAGTGAATTGATCAGGTAAAACACCCTTGGGGAGGACATTCATCTTGACTGAACTGATGCGTCCCCAAAGGGCCAATGGCAGAGATCTCCATCTAATTAGATCTTGCTGTATTCTTTTGAGGATGGAGTCTAGGTTTCGACTCTTGAGCCGGGTGACACTACCTGTCAGATGAAGACCCAGGTACTTGAGGGATTTTGGGGACCACTGGAACCCCAAGGACTGCACATCACTCTTAAGGGCACAGGGGTTTAAGGTAAACACTTCAGTTTTCTTTACATTCAACTTATAGTTGTCACAATGACTATAATCTCCAATGATTTTGAGGACTGTTTGAATGGAGTCAGGGGTTGAACTAAATGTAGTAGGATGTCATCCTCATAAGCGGATAGTTTGACTTCCTGCGAGCCTAATTTTATACCATGCACATCAGGGGATAATTTGAGTGGGAGAAGAAGGGTTCAAGATATAAATTGAATAAGAAGGGAGACAGGGGGTATCCCTGCCTTGTACCAGAGTGAAGGGTAACATTTAGGGAAATAACACCATTGCAATATATACGAGCATTAGGTCAGGTGTACAAGGCTTGAAGTCAGCTTATAAATTGGGTAAGGAAACCGAAGTGGAATAGGATAAGGAACAGGAATTGCCATCCCACCCAGTCAAATGCCTTCTCTGTGTCCAGAAAGACCATGACCGCTGAGGATGTGGGGTCCCTGGATGCAGAGAAGACATGTGCCAGCTTCCTGAAATGATCCACAGAGGATCTGCTCTTCATGAAGCCTACCTGCTCAGGGCCAATGAGGGATGGAAGGACATTGGGTATTCAGTCTGCTAAAAGTTTGGCCAGGATTTTAATGTCACAATTAAGGAGGGATATAGGCCTATAGCTCATGACAGAACAAGGATCCTTCCCAGATTTGATGAGGACGATAATGACAGCTTCAAAAAGGTAGTAATCGGAGTCCTTGAAACTAAGGATGTGATGAAATAACTTGTGGAGCCAGTTCACTAACTTGGGTGAAAATACCCTGTAGAAATTAGGGGAGAACCCATCTGAGCATGATGCTTTGTCATGGTAAGGCCCCAGATGTTTTTTAATATCTCCGCTTCCGTGATGGGTGCCATTAATAAATCACACTGTGTATCAGAGAGTGTGGGTAGAGGCACCCAAGCGAGGTAGTCATCCACCTCCTGTTGGGAAGGTTTGTCTGGCAATGGACTATATAGAGCACAGCAGAACTCTTCAAACTCGTGCGCTATGGCCATAGGGTCTGTCAGTAGGGAATCAGACGTAGAAGCCTTGATCATCATAACAATCCTGGACTCCTCCTGCTGGCATACACATATAGTGAGCAGTTGACCTGCTTTCTCATCTTGTTCCACATATGTGGCCCTAGTTTTTAGAACAGCCAATTTGGCATGTTCCCGTAAGAGCTCACTATATTGGGCCTTAATCTTTACCAGGTGTTGGCATGTCGACTCGGGTGTCGACGTCAAGAGATGGGCTTCTACCTCCCTGTTCTGTGAGAGAAGACCTGTAGCCCTTGACTATCTCTCCTTTTTCCTGGTGGACACTAGTTTGATTAGCTTACCCCTTATGAAGCACTTGAGGGCCCCCCACTCTATACCCAGATGCAAAGTCCCCTGGTTATTGTGGGCAAACTGGTTTAGGCATTCATCGAGGTGCTTGACCAGGCAGGGGTCTTTTAAAAGCTGATAATAAAGCTTCCAAATAGATTCTTTAGGATGGGTCGAATTCAGACACATGCTGCACGTGACCACCTAGTGATCTAAGATGACTCCGGACTCCACCCCGCAGTCCAGAACTCTGCTCAGTAAGGTTCGGCTAATCAAAAAGTAATCTATACAGGAGGCCATACCATGTGCTGCAGAGTGGAATGTGAACATACTGGTAGTTGGATGCAGGAACCTCCAAGGGTCACTAAGGCCAAGAAATCCACCAGTTCCCGGAGGACTTTTTGGGCTGGTAAGAGGCCAGACCAGCGATGCACTGACCTGTCTAAGGCTGGGTCATATGGTACGTTCCAGTCACCTCCCGGTATCAGCAGAGTGGGACTGAAAGGGAATAAAATATAAAGTCTGTGAAAAAGGAGGGACAGTTGACATTGGGACCATAGATGCTTCCTAAAATGACATCAGACTTGTCAAGGGTGCCCCTGATCAGTACATACTTACCCAAGGGATCCCTAATATATTGGGTGCTTTGGAACTGGAGATTATGGTGTATTAGGATTGCCACCCCCTGGCTTTGTGTGCTATCAGCTGCTGCAAAGACTTGAACTACAAACAGTCTCTGGAATTGTACTGCTGTAGGTGTGTCTCCTGGAGCAAAGCTATGCCCCATCTAAGGTTCTGTAAATGTTTCAAGATTTGGTAGTGTTTCTCTTTTTGGCATGCCCCTTTGACATTCCAGGAAATAATATTGACTGGACTAGCCATACCCAGTAGGAGTATAGATGGTGACTAAGCAGTGGGGATTCCAAGGACTATAGGAGCCCTGGGGGTGCAACACTGAGTTTAGGTATAAGAAGACCCCATAGCTGTGGTGCCAACCCATCCCCCCTCTCCAACAAGCTCCCTCCCCCACCAATGCCACGGAATAACTCCCCAACAATAAACAGGTAGAACATGATGAGAAAATCCCAAGCCCCTGCTCCCACCCCCCAAATAATCACCACTTGTGATCGACTATTCTCCAGATTTAAGCCCTCCCCGATCCTCCAAATCCCCAAAACAGTATGAAACCAGACATTACAAATATGAAATAACTTGCTAAACTAGTATAACAAACCACCACTAGAAGAGAAATGTCCTGTAACAGGGCTGTCACTTTAACCTAGGGGACCATTCATGGATGGATATAAACAGGGAGGCAGTATAGCACAGTGGTTTAAGGCTCTGAGCTGCAAATCTGGTTACATTCAGCAGATCAGACCTGGGTTTGAATCCCACAGGTTCCACTTACATACTGTGTGATCCTGAGCAAGTCACTTAACTTCCCTGTGCTCCCAGGTCGCACCTGTAAAAAAGCTTTCAGCTTAGTGTGCTACTTCTGGTTAAAAAAAAGGGTCAGGCATTCAAAAAAAATGTGTCAACTTGCTCAAATAAGTCCATGGGTCAACGGTGGCTATAAAATATGGTAGACATGTAGGTAAACTCAGCCATCTAGGAGCTGTAAAGGTGCTGTAATAAAAAACAGAGAGCCAAATGGCAGGATTCGATTAATAAGCAGAGCTGATCCAGAAACATATGATAGAAACAGGTAGAACCTGCAAAGCATCACATATGGGAAAGAGATGACCTGAGAAAAGCGAGGGCTCCAAGCCATAAAAATCCAGGTACCCAGTCAAAGATGTGCACAGCGGCCACAAAAGCAGGCATGTTTGGCAAAAATGTTACTGGATGCATCACCGATCCCCAGACAGAATTCTAGCTCTTGTGGAGATGAATGGGTATAGTGCTGAATCAAGGTGGAAAAATTTGATGCACGAATGTTAAGTGGTCATCAGGCACCTCTGTTATATGAGATGGAAGCAATAACCATGATGAGTGGGTCTGTACAACAGACTGGGAGACAGCAGATCTAGGAGTGTAGAGAGTGGACAACTCTCCCTCAAATCAGGTCAGTCATTTACGAGCTCAGGAGAATGTAACAAAGAACAACACAGCAATCTCCTACTGCAATGAAGGAGAAGAATGGAGCCTTTCATAGGAGAGTGATGAAAGGGCCTTCATGGGTCTTGGAACAGATCTGGAAAGGCTGCCTTGAGCCCTAGTGTAGCTGTATTCACATCCTCATAAGAGGTCCAGGATCCTGAATTCAGTACCCGCAGCGTCACAGGGTAGACCATCCTGAGACGTATCCCCACAGCAATTAACTTAGCAACAAGGGGATGTAAGGCTGTTCTTCTTTGCCTGACTGAGGCAGGGAGATTGTGAGCTACTCTGAGCTTTTTACCATCCCAAATAATGTCCTGAATTTCTCTTACTTTGATGAAAAAGTGTTGCCTCTCTTGATAGTTGAGGAAGCAGAACAAGAAGGGATGTGGCTGGGCTCCTTGTTGAGGCATTGAGCAGAGTGACTAATGGGCTCTTTCAATCATGTATTTGGGCCTGAATGGAGAAGGGCCCATGATTTTCTCTATTAACTTCTGAATGAACATGATAGGTTCTGACCCCTCTTCTTTTTCTGGGAGGCTGACCTGGACCGCATTGTTCCTGCAGCTATGGCCTTCTAGATCTTCTACCTTGGCTTCTAACTTGCTGACTCTTTGCCTAACAGCCACAATGCTCAGTTCCATCATAGAGCACTGATTTTCAAGAGAGTGCAAACTTGCTTCATTATCTGAGGTTGTCCTAGATACCTCTTGAAGAGCAAGTGAGAAGGACTTCATCTCTGATGTGAGCGACTGCAGCTGCTCACGGAAAGGCTTGAATTCTGCCAGAATCCTAGCCATGGTGAGGGGTTCCTGATCCTAAGTTAATGCTGCCAATGTGTGGGCATCAACAGCTGCTGACGCCTTAGGCTTTTTGATAACCTTCTCTGGGGTTTGCAGTGGTGCGTGTTTTGGCAATGACTTTCACATTTTACCTTCCATCAGCATGGAAACCACCATCAGGAAACACAGTAGGGTCGGTGAGCAAGTGGGAGCAATTACACTGGGAGAAAAGGGCAGAAAAAGCGAGTTAATGGGTTGTTTTGGAGTCAGGCGGTCAGAACATAATGAAGAGCAACTATCCCGAGCACTGCATCATGTGGTCTCCCTGGTGCTCAAAATTTGCACACAACAATAAGATTGTTAGGAAAATTCATTCTGAAAAGGAATTTTAAATTACTACAAAAAGTGCTAAGCCAAATAGAACTATTGGCAAACCCAAGGTATATGAAGTTTAACATTGATAAATACTGTGTCGTGCACTTGGGAAAAATAATCATAAATACAATTATACTTTAGGAGGAAAACAGATAAGGGAATCAACTGTGGAACAGGACTTAAGGATAACTATTAAAAATGACCTCAAAAATACAAAACATACTGATAAGGTCTTTAGAAGTTCCTACCAAATAAACTGCATCAAAAAAATCTCTTTTTAGTCAAACAGAGGAAGTTATCATGCCTTTATATTGATCTTATGCTAGGCCTCACATTAATTGATGTAACCAGTTTTGAGGACCAACAACAGCAACAAATAGCAAAAAAATAGAAAGGATTCAGAGAAGGGATACTAAATTGATTAGTATAATGGACAACACTTACATTGATCGACCAGTATAGTAGGACTCCCTACATTTCAAAAACAAAGGAGTGGGGCACCGGTTTAATGAAAAAGATGGTTACATACACTATGAGAGTACACAGTAAACAACAAACAACAAAATATTTCAAAATGAATATTAGGACATTTTGTTTAACACAAAGGTTCATAAATATACAGAACTCTTTACCTACACATTTATTTAAATATAGAAACACTGACACATTTAAAATTTCCTCAGTCAACTTATGGACCAGGGGAATTATATGAACTTCTATTACAGAGTATTGGGGGAGGGGGGCAGATAAAATAGGTTCATAGCTTGCTTTCTGTCCTAACTATTCTAGTATGAATTTCAGTATGCTCTCCTCACTGGTGTTGACAGCATCTCTTACTCAGTTTCTTAGAATAATTTAGCCTACCCTCAGCACTTTCTTTTATCAGTTAGTGAACAAACTCGCCTGAACTACTTAAGACAGTTAACACTTAGGACACATATGGGACTTGATGGCACTGATCTTATGTTACTGGGCATGGCATTAGAAAAACTGGTAGTATCTATAACCAAACTATTTAATTTTTCTTTGTCATTTAAGTTGGTCCCTTCAGTATGAAAGCATACATTTGTTACCCCAATATTGAGGGCATGTTGCTAAGTATAATCTCCTCTGTCCCCAGCAGCATGGCTTTAGGAAGTACCACAGCACTACCACTGCCTTCGTCCACTTTACTGACCATGTTTTTTGGAATATGGATGGAGGGACCCTCATGCGTGCTGTCTTCATGGATTTGACCAAGGTCTTTGACCTGGTGGGCCACAACATCCAACAGGACAAGCAAAAGGGCATTGGTTGCTCCCTAGGGAAAGCTATCTGGTTTCAAGATGACCTCACTGGCTGCTCCCAAGCACTCCTTGTTCTCCTTCTTCATCAACTCCCTCCCCAGTGACAGCCTTTCATGTAATGCCGTCCTCTACACTGACAATCTTTTTTTATATTGACATTCTTTTACCTCCTTCCTCTGTGGAGTAGGCTGACAGGTCATCTGGCTTCTGGCACCCACACCACCGGACCCGGGTCTGGTCAGCAACACGCTCTCCTCCACGCACACTGGCACACACAGTATCCACCCCCCATAGGGACCCAGATCCAATACCTAGGGGGCACACCTCTCTAGGTCCAGGGGCACGATGCATGGCCATCAGCCACCACAACCACCCCACAATTTTCCACCTGGACTTGCTCCCCCTGGAGCCAGACATGCAATGGCATCAATGCACTATGTGCTGACACCTGCCGCACTCCAACACCCAGCTGTATGTGCTCCTTTCAGTTCCCCTGACTTCTGCCAGTTGCTGCTACAGAGTGATGTAAACCCCCTTACCCATCCCAGATGGAGGAGAACTGCTGTTGGATGGTCAATCCTCCCCTTCCCTGCTGACCCCCTATGGCCTGAGTCCATTCCCAAACCCGGGATGCCGGCATAGCATGAGGTGTGGCATGCAACGCCTCAGTCCTCAGCACCACTGGGCTGGCTTTACACTGACAATCTTGTATGGTTCCACAGTGACAAATCTTTGGCTAGCATCTCAGCCATGCTCACTTCTAATTACGGTGGCACTCATGATTGGTTCCTGGAAAATAGGTTTCTAGTTAACATAAACAAAACCAAGGCCATGCTATTGGGGTCCAATCCAAAGCTACCCAAACTTGTTAACACCTCAGTTGTCCTTTGTATTTATCTCTTGGTGGCCCCCTCTTGAAACAGTATCCTCCTTTAAATGCCTGGCATTACCCTGGATCCCACATTGACCTTCACTGAACACATTGGTAACACCATCTGGTGCATCAATCAAACATTAGCTGTGGGACACAGACTGAAACACTACCTGACTTCAGAGGCCCGTCTTGCCATAGGCCAGGGCAGTCTCCTTCCACTAATGGATTACTGTGCCCCCATCTACATGCAAACTAGCACTCAGCAACTTGCCAGGCTATACATCACATACAACAACATCTGCAGATTTGCACTGATGGCACACTACATAACCCATCATTGTTCACTTCACCAATCTCTTGGATGGCTCCCTCCCCAGGTCCACAGTGACTGTTTCCATGACTGTGTCATCAACAATGCCATCAGAAGATAAAGACCTATCACCACCTTTCCCCTGCTCAAACTGTAAATTCTCCCCCGACTGTCAAAACTCCTCCACCCTCCTGTTGGATGCTCCTCTGATCACCACCTATCTGGGTAGCAAAGTAGTCACCTCAGCTATCCCTAAACTATGGAACAGTCTGATCTCTTTCCTTCCTTTGCTGGACTCTCGCCTCCAATTTAAATCCCACTACAAAGTGGCCTTAATGGCTGCTGCCACTTGCAGATGCCCCGCTGAGTGACCACCCACTGAGCCACTTCTGCAAACTCACTATGAACCTTGAGGTTATCCAGAAACCCAGTCACTTTAAGTTAAGTGCATCCTATGAGCATTAACCTTTAACATATAACAGGGTCTTGAAATTGTTTAATTAGCTATACTTCGCTACCACTAATATGCTTTGTATTTTGTGCACTTCTGGTGTAATATGTTGTACAGTAAGTACACCGTTGTTCTGCACTATACAACTTTTGTAACTCTTTTTCGGTATGCTCCTGTACTGTATTTCATAAATTGTATTTGTATTTCTCCTGTACTGTAACATTGAACTTTATGCTTGTACTTACCCATGTGCCATCTTCATGGCCCCGGTTGTGCCTCAAAATGGTCCATTGGATCAGTGCACCTACCCAGTTAACAAATACATACATACATACATACTGTACATACATACATGCATAAACAAATAAATCAATATTTAAAGGTGGAGACAAAAATGATATTCTGAATTACAGGCTGACATCTGAGCTTTCCCCACACTCCAAGGCCTTGGGAATGATAAGCCATGCTCACGTTATAGACTATCTTCAAAAACATACTAAGATACATACTAAGATACTGTAAGAGGCACAAAAGCTAGAAATGCCTATATTGGCCTCACACCTATAATTAACTTTTTGGGAATTTATTCAAGTTCCTAAAAGCATCAAGTCTATTTTTGAAAGTTAATTTATTGTCACTGACTACAACTCTAGTTGGTAATTTATTCCATAATGAAACTACTCATTGTGAAAAGAAGTGCGCTCTTTTATTAGTACGATATTTCTTACTAGATAATTGAAGTGGATGGCCTCCAGTACCAATCTTAATTTGTTTATAATCAAGACCACTATGAACAAATAAATATTCATCATTATGCAGATCCCATAAGAGTAACAAATCACCTCTCATTCTTCTTTCTTCAAGAGACATTAAATCAAATTTCACCAATCTATCCATATATGAAATTGTTTTAGAAGATACTAAATATTTAGTTATCCTTCTCTGTACTCTCTCCAATTTAGCCACATCCTTCTTTTTATATGGGCTCCACAACTGGGAACCAAAATCCAGATGAGGTCTAACATATGTACGACATAAAGGTAGAAGCACATCTGAATTTTTTGAAGTCATATTATGATGAATGGCCCACCAAATCTTATTTGCTTTTTTTATAGTATTAGTGATATGGGAATCAAAAGACAGCTCAACATCAACATTTACACCAAGATCTTTTTCATTATCTTTACTAATTAACAACTTATCATACAGATAACACTGATATCTTAAGTTCTTTTTCCCAAAATGTAAAATGCTGCATTTTGATGTATTAAAAAAGAGATTCCACCTTTTGGACCAGATTTCAAGCATTTTTAAGTCTTTCTGTATAACTAAACTATCATTTTCATTTTCACAAATATTACAGATTTTTCAATCATCTGCATAATTAATAATGCTGCTATCAATATTAATGGATAAATCAGATATAAAGATCTGAAAAATTAAAGGTGCCAAAACAGATCCTTGTGGAACACCACTTTTTACATCTTTCCAATCACTAAAATGGCCATCAAGCATAACTCTCTGTTTTCTACTTAATAGCCAATCTGAAGTCCATCTAACATAAATTGGATTGATGTTAAATATCTGTAATTTTTTTATCAAAGCCCAATGTGGAACGGAATCGAAAGCCTTCTTAAAATCCAAAAAAATAACAGCGCATGGAACACCCACATCTAGGTTTTGACTAATATTATCATAGAAACATAGCAAATTCGTTATACATGATCTACCTTTAACAAATCCATGCTGAGTTTGATCTATATTAGAGACTACAGATATTAAATCATCCTTAATAATACGTTCCAAGAGTTTACAGCAGATTGATGTCAGGCTGATGGGACGATAATTGTCTAGATTACTTTTTATGCCTTTTTTAAATAAAGGAATTACATTAGCCGATTTCCATCCATCTGGAACCAATCCAGTATTTAGACTAGTATCAAAGATAATTTTTAAGGGAATACAAAGGTGATCTTTCAGTAAATGGATTAGATCCCCAGAAATTCCATCTGGGCCAGCTGATGATCCTTTCTTAACTTCATCTAATTTAGCCTTAATAATTTCTAATGATATGTCAGCTACATCAGAAGGATGGACATCAACTTCAGTTGTACTACTTTCACTATTGCTAGAAAAGGCTTCACAAAACTCAGAATTAAATAAATTTGCCATATCATTAGGGTGTATAAAAGTTTCAGAACCAAATATAATGGGACCTACTTTGCATGTTTGTTTTTTTAAGGAATTAATGTAACTACATAATACCTTATTATCACCTTTTTGTGCCTTTTTGCTAAAGTTGTTTCCATTGATATTTTTGACTTTCTGATTTCTGTTTTACATAATTTTCAATTTTTTCTGAAAGCATTTAGATTTCTATTACAATTATTAAACCTAAACTTTTTATAGATTTTATTTTTCCTTTTTATTAACTTATGTCATTTCATGTTGAGCCATTTTGGTTGATGGTTCAATTTCTTCTTAGCAACTTTCAGAATGAATTTAACCGCTGCACTCATAATTGTTGCAGAAAAGATATTCCACATTTCATTAATATTTTTATTTTTAAACATAACAAACCAATCAATAGCAGCAAGATGATCATTTAATGCTTTATAATTGGTTTTGTGAAAAGCAAAAACTTTAGTAATATTATTTATTTCTTCTTGAAGCAAATTGGTTTCAAAAACAATTGTGCAGTGGTCACTATTTCCTAACGGAGCTAAGGGATGGCAATTATATACTACAATCGGTTCACTATCTAATACAATATCTAAAATATTAGATTCACGGGTTGGGAAATGAACATACTGAACCAAATTTAATTCTAAGCATGAGTTTAGAAGGTTTTAGAAATATTAGTTTTGGCTGAATTATTTATCCAATCTATATCACTCATATTTAGATCTCCCATAAACAAAATAGAGCCTAAATCAGTTGCAGTAGACATTTCCTCAATAATATCATTAAGGATTTCAGGTTTCGAATCTGGTGACTTATAACATAGATCCAAAAATAAATCAAAATGTAATTGCTTAATTCTTAACCAAGTAGAGTCCACCAAGGAGTCCACTTTTTTGATTTTATGTGAAACATCAAATGCACCTACTGATGAAATAATAAAAATTGCTACCCCTCCTCCTCTTCGTTTTTGTCTATTAAGGAAAAATAAAGAGTAACCAGGAATATACGTTTTCCAGACTTGATCATTGGTCCACCATGTTTCTGTAATTCCGATGACATCAAGTTTTTCAATATTGATTCTTAAATATAATTCATTTGTTTTATTTACCAAACTACGTGCATTTAATAACAAAAATTTCAAAACATGTTTTTTATTAATTACATTATCTAGAGAAGATTGAAAAAGAAAGGTGTCAGTTTTATTTTCCCCTGTAGATTTTAGTTTAAAGTTATAGATGAAAAGTAAAACCTAAATGCAGTACACAATTCAATTGCTCCCAACCTATTTAAATGTAATCCATCTTTTGCTAAAAGGCGGGGATTTGAGGTAAAATTTATCCAGTGATCAATAAATGCCAAATTGTTTAATGAACACCAATTTGCAAGTCTAACATTAATCCTTTTGATAGTATGTTTTTTTTCAATCCTAGCTCTTGGTATTGGTAATATACCGGAAATATGCACATTACAGTCTTTTTCTTTAATTTTATTTCCTAGCTGAATTAATTCAAAACAAATGTCCTTTTCATGAGTATAACCAACATTATTTGTACCCACGTGTAAAATAACATTTGCTGGGTAGGGAATAAGAGAATCTATCCTATCCACTATATCCTCAATTCTGGCTCCAGGAAAGGAAAAAAAACTGATATCTTACATTCAGAATCCTTAATATATGAATCAATATATTTCACTATACAGTCACCAATAATAATAAGTGGCAGGTTATTTGGGTCAGAATTTTCACAATCTTCCTGTTCCATTTGATTATTTGACAAACAAAAATATCTATTTTTAGAAATATGATTATCCCTGTTAGGATTTACTTCCAAGTTAACTTTTGCTGGAACAGATTTTGTAAAATCAGCATGTCTACCTTTCTTATATTTCTGTTTTGTGACATTCTCCCACCCATCCTCACACTGATCAGCCTGTATATCTCTCATTCTCTTATTTAAAGATTTTTGATGTAGGTTAACATTTTCCTTACTAACAATAGGTAATACAGAATCCTCAAAGCTGATAGAACTAGATTGTGAAGTTAACACACCCAAATGTGCGTTAGAACAATTGACCACCGCTGGACTCTCATATATTTGCATAGTGTCACGACTCTGAGGTAACATAGTTGGAATACTTGGTATATTTCTAACCATGTTATCTATGTAGTTTTCTAATTCGTTTATTTATTTTACAGCTTTTAGCTCATTAATAACAGCTTCTAAATCCTTTTTCATAGTTTCTAATGACAAACAATTTAAACAATTAGATCTAATCTCACAAATACTGTCGGCAGTCATGTTACACAGAACATGCCCACACACCGAGCAAACATAAAGAATGTTTCCAGAGTTGAGTGTATATAATAACATGTGAGGAGTTTCATTATTCTTGTCCATTCTCCAATAGTTATAAAGTCTCAAATAATAAAACTACACACAGACAGAACAATCAATAATTTACTATAGATAGTAAACAACTAACTACCGGAAGACCTGCAAGACCCTGCTAGACATGCTTGACACGCTCGTCTCTGCACACGCGTCTCCTTGCGTGCTCACCCGCGGTACGCTTACTCCACTCGCTACCACGAGCATTTTTGTAGTCGGGACCCTGAAGTCTCCTAACAACAGCCAGGCATCCCTGACTACAAATTAGCTTTACTTGCACAAGGATTTAACCCCTTTTGTAACTTAGTCCAAACAGGGATGACAACCAATTTTAACCCAGCCCTTAAAAGGACTAGTAAAATCGTCCAAATCTCACAGTTATATGCTGGAAAGCTAGTAATTTAAATCTTTTTGTCAATAACCAACTGCTGTTGCCTGTCCCACAGCTTTTGGCCACTTCACAGGTCAGGAGCTGGAAATAGACCTCCATGTAATTTTAAAACAAAAAAAAAAACATGATATTCAAACAGCTGAGCAGCATTATTTTCATAAGAACCATAGTACAGTTACAATTCTGGATTAGTTTTCCTCCATTCATCCTGTTTAACTTGATGTTCCCCAAGGATCAGACATTTCACTTTATTATATTCCAACACTTTTGCAGACAGAGCCTGCAACAGCGGCAAAAAATTGGTATGCTGGGGGGGTGATTGGAATGTTCACCACATGATTTAAGGTATAAGATAAAAGCTTACTGGCATTATATTTGTATAGATACTAATTTAATTATACTGATATCTAACAAAATTAGAAAAAATAAATAAAAAATTGTTTTATTAAAAAAGCCTCTGTTGTGATGTAAAGATATATATCAATATGGCTTAAGAAAACTGCCTGTTTCTATATTGATGACATAATTACTACTGCTACATGATAATGATATAATAACAGCAGCATCTCTTATCAGCTGGGTGCCAAGCTTTCATTTTAAAAAAAGTTTTATGATAAACGTTTCAAATGTTAGCGCTATCAAAAGATAGTTTCAAGCATTATAAAAATACCCCATAAGATTAATTTTGGAAATTGTTGGAAGATACTAGTTATTCTGTCTAAGAATAAACACATTTTTCCTAGTTTTTAAACAATCTCCCCTTATCCATTCATCATACAAAGATATTGATGTATTTGGATGACACTCTAATCTTTACTGGTAAAAGTAATTTTAATTGTCTTATAAAATAGCTTCAAGATTACTTTGACTTGGTTTAAAAATTGTTTTCTCTTAATAGACTATTCTTAAATGTCAAACAAAATTAGTCCATGGATGAAATTCACAAAATGTTGCCTGGGCACAAATCTAGTTTGCCCAGGGCAAACTGAGTTTTGCCTGGGGTTGGTATTCACAAAACCCAGATTGCCTAGGCAAACTGTGTTTGCGCCCGGTCAAAGTTGGGAGCTGGACCACAGTGCAAATGAAGAAGAAGGGACCTGCATATCCTTACAGTACTACTCACAAAGGTATTGCTCCATGCAAGGACTGTTTGTGAAGGCCCTTGCATGGAGAAATTACAACTGACAAATACCTGGTGGCAATCCACTCATCCCTTGTAGTTGGCTGAGGTATTGTGGCCCCCACCCCCTCCCTAGTCCCTGATCTCCTACCTGAGATTGTCATATCACTTTCCATAGTTTAGTGTTCCCCTCCCGGTTGCTGATCTCTCACTCAATATTGTCATACCACTTTCCATAGTTTAGTGTTTCCTTCCTAGTTGCTGATCTCCCACTCAATATTGTCATATCACTTTCCATAGTGTAGTGGTCCCTTCCCAGCCCCCACTTCTCCCACCCTATATTGTCATATCACTTTCAATAGTGTAGTGGCCCATCCCCGGTCCCCAGTCTGTCACCTGATATTGTCATACCACTTTCCATAGTGTAGTGGTCCCTCCCCAGTCCCTGATCTCCCACTAAGTAGTGTTATATCATGTTCCATAGTGTAGGGGTCCCTTCCCCTTCCCCAATCACTGATCTGATAATAACAAATATTTTTCCAAAGTGTAGTGGATCCTCCCCCCTCCCCGATCATCCATCTAATAATAACAACCATTTTCCCATAGTGTAGTGGTTCCTCATCCCTGCTCAGTCACTTATTGGGGGGGGGCAAGGTAATGGTCACACTGGACAGGGTGGAGGTGGGACCCTAGACTACCAGGCATAGGGATTTCTGCTTTTTGGGGTCAGTGATCAGTGACTGGGGAGGGGGGAGGGATCACTACACTATGGAAACATTTTTGTTATTATCAGATGATTTTTTGGGGAGTGTGGAAGGACTATTACACTATGGAAAATGGTTTGTTATTATCGGATGTGTGACTGGGGAGAAGGGAGGGATCACTACATTATGGAAAGTGATATGACAATATTGGGTGGCAGACTGGGGACCAGGGAGGGACTGCTACATTATGAAAAAAAAAATATTATCAGATCTGTGACCATGGAGGGGAGGAGGGAACCACCAGACTAGCAGGGTATATTTTGAAATGTTCAGGATGGTGATTGGAGGTTGGGGTGGCACTACATTGGGAGAATGCAAATGTGTGGGGCATGGGCTGGTGGGGCGGCCACACTAGACCACAAAAAGCCATGCAAATGGGCCCACAATGGGCATGCTAATGACCAATAGCACCTTGCATGCCCAATGGGCTCATTTGCATGACTACCTTAGTCAATAGAGCCTTAGAAAATGTGCACTAATGTTCCCAGACCATTCTCCTGCCTGGTTGTGGGGGTGAGGCTATTGGGGTTCCTGGTGCTTTTCCTGGGTAAGTTCTACCCCTGCCTGCCACTATTCATAGTTCAATAGTGCAGTGTGCTATCTGACTGTCAATAGCAAGACTGCCCATAAGCGCAACCACAAGGTGCAGCACAAACCTTTGCGCAGCACTTTATGTTTTTTAGTGAATCCTGGCCAATACTTTTTAGGCCACAAAAAAACTTTGGTTGGCCCCTAACTTTGAAATGAAACCCTTGGAAGGAGAGCATCCTTACTGAATCAGGTCTCCTCACATTGATATTTAAGCCTGATCTTGTATAGCAGGCTTAGGTTTTTTCCCCCCTACATATTAAAAATTTGATTTAAAAAAGTGTGAATAAAAAATGTCATGTGCTGTAAAGGACTAGGAGGAATTTCATGCCTGATGCCAAGAAACAGATTATGCTCTCCTTTATTTATATTCACTGGAGATTTGTGATTTATTCTTCAGCTTGTAACATCTTTTTATGTATTTATTTATTTATTGAGTAAATTGGATATACAACCTTTGATTCAAAGACTCATTTGCAAAAGGCTCCTTGTCAAAGCACAAAACATCAACATAGTACAAAGTGTCAAGTTAGCAAGTAGTATACAATAATACAAGGTGGCAGAGGAAATAGGGTTGAGCTTTTGATAAAAAGGGCCTGCAGGCTTGCATTTGACCTGTCATTAGATTGTCATTCCTTTTCACTATTGTGTGTTTCCTCTTGGTTTACCTTACCTCTCAAAATTTCTTATCAATTGGGATGCTCAGCATGGAAATTAAACTGTGGGAATGTGTCAATAAATTTGAAATCTATAGTTGTTATACCTAACAGTTCTTCAGTTGGCACTAGATCTGTGGCTGATCCGTATCTAAATTGCTATGCTTCCATAAGAACATTGGCCAAGTGTTCTTTTACTGTCATGTTTGTAGCTTTTGGAACTCCTTGTTAAATTGCCCAATGAAATGTTTGAAAATTTGAGCACTTTACTGCTGTTTTACACAAACATTTATGTTCCTTAACCAGTTGTCACTCGTTTAGCAATAATTAACTGTTTACTTATTCTCTGCAATGTTATTACATTGTTTTGTACTGGTAGATAAAGTCACGTATAAAAATGGGCAATTTCTCCATAAGTCTCTATTTACAAATGAAATAAATTATAGCAGTTGGGCTCTTCCAGTACATAAGGTAAAAACATAAAACAAAGGATAGCATAGAAAGGCTGAAGTAAGATGAAAAAAAGAGTGCAGAACATGAAGAAAAGGCAAATATATTAAATAAACACTCCAGTTTAGGGTTTAGAGTTGGGACTGCAGAACCAGCCACAAACAGCAAGATGACAATCACAAGGGTAGAGCATAAGGTGAAGCTAGAAAAAGCACATAAATCATTAGAGTAGTGAAAATATATACAGAACTAAGGATAACAGTAAGTGTACTTCCAGTACATAAAGGAAAACATCAAAGGATAATATAGAAAGGATGAAGTAAGATCAAGAAAGTGTGGAGGAAAATGAAGGGAAGAAAAACCATATTAAACAAGTACAGTATTTCAGTTCTGTGTTCACAGTGGAGGCTACAGGATCTGTACCACTAAGCAAGATAATACTGAGTGTTACAGATATGCACAGATTGGAGATATGGTATATACCCAAGGAGGAGGTGCTGAAGGGTCTGCAGCACTTAAACATAGACAAGTCCCCAGGGGCAGACAAACTGCACTCATGGGTAATGACGGAGACAAGATTGGTTATGGCAGCACCCTTGGCAGACATATTCTATAGGTCACTGTCAACAGGAGAAGAGCCATTAAACTGGAGAGGGAGAATATGTTCCTGCTGCACAAGGATGGAGACAGGGAGAACCTGGTAAATTAGAGACAGGTGAGCCTTACGTCAATAGTGAGCAACAATAAAATAACAGTTTCTTTCTTAGAGAAAACTTCAAAATGAGTTTGTGAGAAGCAGGTTGTCTCAATGAAGGTAATCTTGATAAATATAAACCCATTGATAATGGTTCACATTAAATCTGAACTGATGGCTCTGCTGAAACTGAGGAGCTGCCACAGTCAAAATCAATAGCTCCGGGTGTACCTAAATTTTATTTTCGCTCACTTTCACTCTCTGAGGTATGTAATTACATTAGAAAGATGGATCCAAGGTCATGTATGGGACCTGACAGTATTGATTATTGTATGCTAAAATGTTTGTGTACTTGAACTGCACTACCATTGACAAAATTATTTAATTATTCTCTCTAGTTTGGAGTTTTTCCAACTAAATGGAAGTGAGCAATTGTTAAGCCCACACACAAATCCGGTTCTAGGACTAATATAAACAACTATAGGACCATCTCTCTCTCTTGGCTGCACTCTCTAACATACTAGAAAATATTGTTTCTGAGCAGATATCTGAATATACTCAAGTCAATACTCAGGTTTAACAGCAATAAGAGGCAGATGGTCCATAATGATTGCTTCCTGCTTCTCAGTAGTCTTGGCAGGCAGCTGTTCACTATAAACTTGTCCAGTTTACTTTTTAAAACTTGTGGAGCTGTTGCAAGTTACAATCTCTTCAGATAAAGTACTGCATAATCTAACAGTCCTGGGAACAAAATCATACCTTCTAATGTTCCTTTTTTTTTCATCAGGTTGAAACTGATGCCCTCTTAGGTTATGCAATAGTTTCTCCAGTCCCAGTTCACTGAACAACTGTTAGTCCTGCGTTATTTTAAATAGTAATAGTAAATCACCTCTCGTGCACCTGTCTTTTAAGGTGAATAGTCCCAAACTCTTTAATCTGTCATTCTAGGGTTTGTTCCTATGACAACTAATAAGTTAGGTGAACTTTCTTTGGAGGTGCTCTACCAGATTAATATCCTTTTTATTTTATTTATTTATTTTTATTTAATTTTTTTAGTCTTTGGTAACCAGGTAGGGTCCACTAGACACAAGTGCCTGTTTTCAGGAGCGACCTGGGAGCACTAGCGGTTAAGTGACTTGCTCAGAGTCACACAATATGCAAGTGGAGGTTGTCAGAATTAAACCCAGGTCTGGTCTGCTGCATATATCAAGCTCATTCACAGCTTGTTACTTTAACCTTTAGACTATGCTGCCTAGAAAGGGGCTCCAAATATTCGAGCCATAATCCAAGTGCGGATGTATGTAAGCCCTGCATATGGGAAATAGGACTGCTTCAGATCTGTTTATGAAACTTTCTTTATGCAATTCATCAAATAGTTTGGATTTAGTGACAACCTGTCTATAGTGGAGATGCAATTTAAGTGAGTCAATAAAGTGGATTCCCAGATTTACTTTATCAGAATGATTAACCATGATACCATTTATAAAATAGTTCTGACATACTTGTCATACTAGTTTTCCCTGTATTATTTTGTCAGTACTTAAGAATTTTTTCTACTGGGCAACACATTGCAGACTCAGGAGGGATTGTTTTGGGTCTGATGGTATTAACCATAATGTATACATCTAGATACTACATCAGTGACACTAAAACTAGGTTGTGTGTGTGGTAGTGGAGGTGGGGGGATTAGCCACACTGTGTACAGCAAAGTCAAGGCTGCCATCTAAGAGGGGTGGAAAGAGGGAGATCCAGATACTTGGTAGGGTTGTGGGAAGTGGGGGAGTTAGGCAACTGGACAGGAGCTGGTGTTATGAGAGGAAAGGGTGGGGTTAGATCCAGGGAAAGGGGGACTGGGGGCAAGGGTGCAGAAGGGGGACAAGGGGGGACAGACTAGTGAAATGCAAGAACTGTGAGGTGGCAGTCTGGATGGGCATATTATGGAGATTACAGAACTGTCCTATTTGCCACAGACTGGGGGACCTGGTGGCAAGGGTCCAAAGGTTTGAGGGGGAGTTAAAGAGAATAAGGGGATGAGTGGGGAAATGTGGAGTCAGGCTTGTCATCCCATCGGATGCATACTGGAATTGAGGCAGCAGGGTTAAGGGAAAGGATGGGGTCACAGAGTAGCAACAGGAGGCTATGTTGGGATGGTATGCGAGTAGATGACTACAGGGTGTGGGCAGGCTTGAGTAATAGGTTTGTGGTATTGGCATCAGTGGTGGGAGATGATGGTGTGGCTTACCATAATGAGGCATGCGGGCATGAGGGTAGGGGGGATGTAGGGGCTGGCTATTCAGAAGGGGTGGAGTACTGGTTTTTGGGAGGGAATTATATAAATGGTAGAGGGAGGAGAGGGGGAGGGGGAAAGGGGTAGGGGAAGGGCAACAGTGAGGGAATGCTGCCCAGGGAAGGAAGGCATGGTATATAAAGAGAATAGAGTTGTCAGAGGTAGTGGGCAGGTTGCTAAGGGAGGGGAGGCCAAGGGACCAGGCAGGTGGGATGTGGAGGTAGAACAAGCAGGAGGGTCAGGTCCAGGCACTGGTGAACAAGAAGGGATTGAAGCTCTTGGAGAGGATGAGGATAACAGGAAGGTATAGTCATCCGGGGGGGTTAGGTGGGGAGGGAGTTGTAGTGATTGGAGACTCCATCTTGAAGGGAATCAGATAGGGAGGGAAGGGTGAGCAACACAGTCGGATAAGGGTGGAATCTGTACCAGGCTTGACAGCAGATAGGGTGGGCCAGGGTCTATCTATGTGTGGTTAGCGGGGATGAGTAAAACCACACGTGGTGGTTTACGTAGGCACTAATTAACTAGAAGGATGCATGGTGAAGTCAGTAAGAGAGAGGACTGAAGAACTAGGGAAGATATGTATGGAGATTGGGAATGCAGTGACCTTCTTGGAAGTGCTGCTTATTCCCAGGGTGAACAGAGTAAGGAAAGACAGAATAGGAGAGACAGGATAGGAGAGTTCAATTCCTGGCTGGGTGAGTGGTGCCAGTCTTGTGGGTATGGGCTGGTGGGTGATTGGGGGAGCACATGGGATAACAATACTCTGTGCACAAAGGATAGGTTACACTTTAGTCAGGAGGGACAGGGAGTTTTGAAGCATAAGCTGAAGGAATACTTAGCATCAATTTTTGGTTTTTAAACTTGATAGGGGGGAAGTGGGACCCACCACAACAACAATAGTGTTAGCTACAGGGGTGGGCTACATGGGAGGGCTCAGATTAAGAGTATTAGGGGTGGAGAGAGGAATGGAATGGGGTGGAGTGTGGTCTCTCTGAATGTGAGGAGTCTAGGTAATTAAATAACTGAACTCCAGACTCTCTTAGCTGTAGGGATGGTGGACATTGTAGCCATCGTGGAAACCTGGACATCCAGCAGCAAGACTGGGATCTGCTGATCTCAGGGTACAGAATTTATGGGAAGGACAGTGGAGTGGGAAGAGAGGGTGGGGTGGCAGTTTATGTGAGGGATGGGATTAGATGCACTAGAGATGAGGGGAGGAAGGGAGGATGGAAGCACTATAGATACAGCTCCTGGACTGTAGAAGAAGAAAACTAAGGCTGTGGGTGGTGTATAGACCACCACCTCAGTCCAAGGAGTTGGATAGGGAGTTGGCAGAACAAATTTGGAAGGTATGTAAGAAGGGGACTGTGGTGATCATTGGGGACTTCAATCTGTCTGGGGTGGATTGGAGTACCCCAGCCACCTCTGTCAGGTAACAAGTATTGCTGGATGCATTTCAGGATAGTCTTCTGGAGCAATTGGTTAGCATGCCAGCTTGGCTAGATAATACACTTGACCTGGTACTCTTGAACTGGGAGGCTGTGAGGGAACATAAGGTGGAGGACCCACTAGCTGGGAGTGACCACCAATCAGTGTGGTTTAAGCTTAGTTTGAACAGGGAGTCTATAGGATCAGTGACAATGGTGGTGGACTTCAGATGGGTGGACTTTGGGAAGATGGGGAAAATCCTCATAGAGTGCCTAGAGGGGATAAAACTAAGGATGGATGCACAACAGAAATAGAAAAACATCAGACTCGGTCTAAAGGAAGCTACTGAGGCTTGTACCGAGACTCTGAGTAAGAACAGTAGAGCTAAGAAACCATGTTGGCTGAACAGGAAAGTATTGGAGGGGATGTAGGTAAAGAAAGTGGCATTTCAGAAATTCAAGTGGACCAATGGGGGGAGAACAGGGAGGAGTACATGAGAAGGACCAGGGAGGTAACCAGACTAGTAAGAGAGGCCAAGTCCTCCTGACAGTTAAGGCTGGCTCAGAGTATCAAGGGAGGGGAGAAGGATTTTTTAGATGCATGAGTGAAAAAGAAGTTGCAGGGACCAGATAGTGTGGAGCAGGAGGGGTGGGGGTGGGTGGAAAAGGGAACAGAACATGCAGAATTATTGAATGAATACTTTTGCTCTGTGTTCACACAGGAGAAGGGTGATCCACTACCTCTGTGGACCAGCAGGGTGGGAGAGGTTGATGGATGGGAGGATTGTGGAGAGCAGGGTAATAGAGGGTCTGAAGGAGCTAAGGGTGGACAAGGCACCAGGCTCTAATGGTATTCACCCCAGGGACTGACAAACATGGCAGAGGTGTTGGCCTCCCCCACTGGTGGACCTTTTCAACACCTGCCTGGACACAGGGTGCATGTCACAGGACTGGAGAATGACTCATGTGGTGCCTATTCTCAAAGATGGCCTAAGGGATGAGCCAGGAAACTACAGACCTGTTAGTCTTACTTCCATAGTGGGTAAGCTTATGGAAGCAATCCTGAAGGAGAGATTGGTGTCTCTTCCCAAGGTAAATGGCCTTCGGGATGAGCAGCTGCATAGGTTCATTTTTGGGAGATCTTGCCAGACCAACCTAATAAAGAACTATGACTGGGTAAGAAGAGAGCTGCATAGGGACAATGCATTGGATGTTCTGTATTCAGACTTCAGCAAGGCCTTTGATTCAGTGCCTCATGGACAGCTGGGGGGGGGAACTGAGATAAGTGGGGGTGGGGGTGAAGATGGCTAATTGGATTGTGAACTAGCTGAAGGGGAGGCAGCAACGACGAGTGGTGGTGGTGGTGGGGAACTCTCAACTCCTAGGTCTGTGACAAGTGGAGTGCCACAAGGCTCTATGCTGGGTCCGGTATTGTTTGATGTATTCATATCGGATATCTCACATGGAGTTAAGAACAGGATCAGGCAGTTCACAGACAATACCAAGATAGGAGCATTGTGGGCGATGTTCAGGGATGGAAAGAGCTACAGGGAGACCTAACCAAGTTGGAAAAGTGGTGCATGAAGTGGCAACTGGTCTTTAATGTGAAGTAGTGTTAAGTTATGCACTTCAGGGTGGAGAACCCGAGGAGGGAATACTGGTTGGTCAGGTGAGACTGGGGGACACCAAGGAAGAGAAGGATCTTGGGCTGATGATAACTGAGAACATGAACAACTCTGCCCAGTGCAGAAAGGCTGCAGCCACGGCTAACAAGATGCTGGGTTGTATTGCAAGGGGAATCTTGTCTACACAGAAGGTTGTGATCCTGCCTCTCTATAGATCTTTAGTCAGGCCACATTTAGACTACTGCATGCAGCACTGGCGGCTGTATCTAAAGAAGGATATTAAGCTGCTAGAGGGAATGCAGCGTAGGGTGACAAAAATTATACAGGGGATGGAGGGCAACCCCTACAAGGATAGACTGAGGCATCTGAGTTTATACACCCTGGCAGAGAGGAAGGAGAGAGGGGGTATGATTGAAACATTCAAGTATCGGAAGGGGTTTAACAAAACTGACACAGATGGGTTATTTAAACTGAGGAGGGGAAGGAACACTAGAAATCTTGGGCTAAGCTTGGAGAGGGAAGTTCAGGAGAGAGAGACGAGGAGGCATTATTTCACAGAATGGGTGGCAGCAAAATGGAATACCCTACCAGAGGAGATGGTATCATGTAGGATGGTGGGTTCTTTCAAAAGAGCATGGGATAGGGCAAGGGGGGGTGTCTGTGTAAGTAGTGATGAGAAATTGCCGGGGAGAGGGTGGGGCAGCTGCAATCTAGAGGCATTAGCTCAGACTTGAGCAGACTTGATAAACCACAAGGCCTGTTTCTACTCGCATCTTGTATGTATGTATACATTAATCCTCCCAAAATGCAACACTGCACATTTTTTCAATGTTAAATTAAACAATAATGCATGAGAGGGTGTGGATTGTGCTGGAATAATGTCACACCTGGGTGGTTGGGCATGAGGCCACAGGTCAAGTGCGTCCAGTGTCCCAGAAGTGAGGTTATCCCAGCACAACCCACACCCTTGCGTGCATTATTGCTATTATACAATGGCTCGTTGTGATATAAAATAAAAAAAGACATTTAAAAATGTTTTTAGTAGATTTTTACTGTGGCAATATATCTTTGTTTTTGAAGAGCTCCTCCAATGATACAGTACAGTGAGGTTGTGCTGGGATAACCTCACTGTGCCAGGGACATAGTGACCAATCAGAGTCCAAGAAACTTCCATGCCATTGTATAATTGCAGGTTGTTTACTTCAGACCACTTTTCTATGGAATGAATGTCACTCTGCATCTTGATTCTATCCTGCAATTCAGACACTGGTCCACCAAATTTAGTATCATAAGCAAATTTCATGAAGTAGTTGCTGCTGCTCCCTAGTTTCCAGTCATAAATGTAGATGTTAAATGAAATGGGCCCCAGCACACACCTCTGGAGAACACCACTGGTCATAGCTCCCTCTTGTGAGATTAATCCAATAACTCTTTCCGCTTGTTTCCTGTCACTTAACCATGCTTGTACCGATCTAGCTAGGTTCAGATCTATAGCAAGATTTAACATTTTAGATATCAGAATACTATGAGAGACCATGTCAAATGCTCTCCTAAAATCCATATTTATAACATTCATACTGTTTCCATTGTCTAGTTGTCTACCGATCTCATCATAGAACACTGCCGGGTTAGTGGTGCAAGACATTCCCTTCACAGAACCATGTTGGGTGAAGCCATGCAGGCCTAGATCAATCATGGCTTCAGTAATCAATGTCTTGACTATTCCATCCATGATTTTGCTTACCACATGGTCATGCTAATGGGTCTATAATGGTTACCATAGCTGTTCCGCATTTGATGGGACCCATCCTTCCCTTAAAGATTTTGAAAATATTTTTGCCAACACAGGTGTCAACTCCTGACTGAGTTCTTTCAAGAATTTGAGATGTAAACCATAGGGACCAGCAGATTTATTTGATTTAAGTACCTGTAGTTTAGCCAGCACCATGCCTGTACCTATAATTATGTTAGCAAGCTGTGCTGATATGCCTTCCCTGTTAACAATGCCATAATTCTTAGTAAATACAGAACAAAAGAACTCATTAAATAATTTTGCCTTATCTTGAGGACCCCTCAGCCATCTCAGTATCTCTTATAAGTGGGCCTATTCTCCTCAGTACCTTTCTTAGCATAGAGGCATGAATAAGAGGTTTATAAATTATCATTTGTGTAAAGAAGCCTAACTTTTGAATTCCTCCTGTCTTGTCTAATTGTTTTTTGGCAGCTCTTGTGGCAAACTTGTAATGATGCAAGTTAGCATTAGAGGGGTGAGAATTCAGTGAAGAGAAGAGTTATTTCTTTAGTTTAATAATTTCCTAATTTTGCCATTGAACCGGTGGGGGGGCACTTGCCTTTATGATTATACTTTTTTTTTTCAGGGACAAACTTCTCTATGGTATCACTAATTATGCTATTTAAATGCTGTCCAGGAATCATCTCTATTTAAATGATATAGAGTGTGGTCCCAGTCATAATGGTTCAATGCTCTTCTAATAGTATTGTCATTTGCTTTTTTATAGTTCTTGATTTTTGTTTCCCCCTTCACAACCAATCTGCTCCTATTCAGTTTAAATAATACAGTGGAATGATCACTGGTACCTAACAGGGGGCAGACCACTACATTTTTTATTTCTTCTTTGATATTTGTCAGAATTACATCTAGGATATTATCTCCCCTTGTAGGTGTTTCAACCAGTTGTGATAAATTTAGTATGATGATGGCATCCATAAACTTATTACTTATAGTGGCAGTAGCTGACAGCTCATCCCAATTAATCTGGGGCAGATTGAGGTTGCCAAAGTTGATCTCATCACTGTACTAGAAAAGTGGGTAATCTATTTTAGTAATTCTTCTGTTGCTTCATTATTCCCATCCAGTGGTCTATAAAACACCCTGATAATCCCTTTCTTACCCATTTTGCCTGAGAGGGATATCCATACTGATTCACAACTGATCTTGGAACCAAGTGATGGTTCAAGAAGGTGACAATGGATTCTTTCCTTAAAATAGAGAGCAGCTCCCTCACCTCTCCTTAGTAACCTGTCTCTACAAAAAAGCTGAAAACTAGGGATATATTTATTCCAATTACTTTCCTCCCCCACCAAGTTTCAATGACTGCAACAATGTCCTGATGTTGACCACTTATGATAAGTTCTAATTCCATTTTCTTCTTAATATTTAAACTCCTGGCATTTAGAAGCATGACCCTAAAGTTGTTAATGGGTGTTGCGGTCTTAACTCCGGCATCCTTTGATATCACCCTTTGCTTGGGTGCCCCCTGTCAAGACCCTAGTCTCCCATTCCTGTTCAGTTTAAAGCACTAGCAATTGCATTATTGATTCTGGTCCCCAACAATTTACTTGAATTGTAATTAAGGCATAACCTATCTCTGCCAAATAGGTGAAGTTTCCCACAATAAGAGTCCCAATGTCTTAAAAAGGTAAAACCCATGTTTTTAGTTCACAGTCTCAACCAAGAATTGAAGATGCTTAATGGTCCGATGCTTCTGATATGTTGCCCTAGGTACAGGCAAGATTTCCGAGAAAAAGGTGTCAAACCCTTTGATTTCAGCAGATTCCCTAGGGTTATAAAATAATTTTTAATATCTGTAACGGGAGTACTTCTCACATCGTTAACTCTGTTGTGCATGACTACCAGTGAATTCTCCCCTTCTCCTCTGAGAATGTTCTCAGCCATATGGGTTAGGTCCCTAAACCCTTGCTCCCGAAAATGAGCTCACAATTCTGTTGTGTTTGTCCACCCGACAAATCAGTCCATCTGTAAATTTAATGATGGAGTCCATCAGTACAACTATCTGCCTTAGTCCCACTGATGCAGAATTCACTGATGGCTCATGTGGGGTATTATTGCTGTTGGAGTATGTGCTTATGTCAGCATTGTCATTATTTATTCGTGGAGTCACTATAGTGGATGCCTGAGTGAAAATACCAGAACTGTCATCCCTATCAGATAATGGTGGGGCCACTGTAGAAGGTGCTTGTGTCTCCATACTAGAACTTTCATTGATAGTTTACACTTGGAACCTATTACAATTAAGTATATCCCCACCTAATGCCCTACCACCCTTTTTAACCCATCTACCAGTGCTTATGATACTCCAATCTGAGTCATCAGTGAGTGATTCCTCAACTGACCTTTTATTTTGCTCAGGCATGGTTGTGAGTTTATTGGCTGCCCCATCAGCTACAGTTTCCTGGGTGTTGGCAGTGTTGGAAAGGAGTGTAAGAGTATTGGACCTGGATTCTAGTAGGGACTCCTTTATTCTTAAAAAGGTTAACTTCATGTTCTAGTGTTATTATTTTGTACTTGAGTGTTTTTATTTCCTCACAATATCCACAAACACATATAACAAAATCATTCATTTGTTCAGAACAGTAAGATCTGCATGTGGAACATTGCATTGCAATAGTACCATCTGATAGTGTGATAACACTTTCCACAGACATATTGTATTCCCTTAAGGAAAATCCAATCAATACTTGAATAAATGCAAAGTCTGATCTGAATCACAGCATGGTTTTAGAAGAAATCATAACAGTGAAACTGCTTTGGTTAGGTTCACTAATCAAATACATGAAGTACTCGATGAGGGAAAATATGTTGCCTCAGTTTTCGTGGACTCACCAAGGCATTTGACTTGATAGATCATAAGATATTACTTAAGGTGCTAAAAAAGGTAAATTTGCCCCCTGATGTGACCACATGGATTGAGAATTACCTGGAGAATGGATCACAAAAGACCATTCCTGATGGCTTCTGTTCTAGTCAGTGTTTTCTGAGATGTGGATTTCCTCAGAGATCCAATCTTGGTCCCCTTTTATTTTTGCTTTTTATTAACTCTCTGTCTGAAGTTTGCCAAAACACTAAATTAATTGTATATGCAGATGATGCTGTGTTGTTTTGCAGTGGTAATGAAATCTCAGCCCAAAAGGGCAAACTTCACACTTGGTTTCACATTAATAGTACTTAATTCTTCTAAAATGAAACTTATGATTTTTTTTAGGTCCAAGAAAGACAATTGACACAAATTTTATACTCACTGATAATAATGGAAATTTGATAGAAAAGGTTTCTGATTTCAAAAATCTTGGTATTATTTTAGATTGTCACATGACCTTTGAAACACATTTTATTAACCTCATTGTTAAACTCCACCAAAGGCTAGGCATGATATACTGCTTGAATTAGTATTTAATAACAGAGACTAGAAAACGTTTGACACATGTTTTTTTGTTTTCACTGATTGATTATGGTATTGTAATCAATTCATTCACAACACAAAAGATGATCAGTAAACTTAGATCAACATATGACAACATTATTCGCTTCACACCAGGATTCCCAAGAAGGACACATCATCGGGATCTATACAGGATCTTTGGTTGTCTCTCTTTGGAGGAAAAATGTAATCTTAGATCACTGCTGTTCTTACATAAAATACACTTGGCCCTCCAACCTGACTGTATTGCCAAATTGTTTCCTAAACTGACTACAATTATATCTGCAAGGTCACATAGTAGATTCACTTTTCAGATCACTCTCTACTGCACTTCTGTTGGATGACATTCTTTCTTATTTCTGGCAACAGAACTATACAATAACCTTCCCAAATCCATTGTTAATTGTTCTAAAATCTCTTCCTTCAAAAGGTCACTTAAGAACTTTTTACTTGATAGTTCTACTTGCAAGTGTTTTAACTGAGTTTTGTCAATATTTATATACTATGTATATGTTTAATGCACTGTCTGTATTCATTTTCATGTTTGCTTTCATACATGCACAAGAAACATGATGTGACAGCTTAGGAGAGAAGTGGGTTGTGGAGGCATGGCACTGTTACAGCCAAGGGAGGCACTGCATTAGGGGGCTTGACAATGGTGGACCAGTGGAGGCACAGTGTGGTGATGACACTGGTCTCCAAAAGTGCACCAACTTCTAACATTTTTGCCACAGAAATCACTGGCCGCCTCATCACTGCAGCATCAATCATTGTGCTGCAATGAGGGAGCGACCCGTCATTGCATGGCGGAACATTAACTAACATAATACTGTTTGTGAACATGGTGGATGGCTTGCCACCACGTTCATAAACATTATTATGCTGCCCCAATGCCGAGGGTCTTTGTTTTCTGAGGGGGCTGCAATCCCCACCGGCTTCAGTGCACAAATGTCCTATCTGTCTTCTGATGGGGAGCCCACTACCCTTCGGCATGATCTAACCCAACTCCCCCATTATCTTGTGTGCCGACGGGGGTGCCCAATCCCTGTTGGTATGATGGCTCCCCCGTGTCTTGTGTGGTGACAGGGCTGCCCAGTTCCCCGCTGGCTACAGGTCCCCCTCAAAAAAGTCCATTGGCACACTGGGAGCCCACCCCAGAGTGCCAAATGCCCCTGCAAAGTGGAAAACCATCCCGTGGTTTTTTTTTGTCCTGTGGAAAAAAAATGGTCCCTCAGAGTCTCCCAGAACCCTCCCGCAACCTGCACCCACCCACTGCGCAGCCTGCCTCCCCACCCCCCACCCCATACTTACCTTCGGAGTCTGGCGCAATGATCTTCGGTGGACTGAGAACACGTCTGCACTCTTCAAAGCCGACCGCGAACTGAGGAAATGCCAGTAAGCTGTATAATGGTATAGATAGGGTTTTTTCAACTTTGCTACATATCTCAGGCATTTTTTGGAATTTTGGCACCACATTTTCAACATGGGGTTTTTGGGACCCCTCCTCATGTATTTTGTCACTGTCATGGAGTTAATCAGGCCAAAGTGTGATTTCATGGTCACTGTGTGAAATCACCTTTCAGGAACGATTAATGAAATGACAGTGCCAGTGTTCATGAGGGTGGGCTCTCAAAAAACCTATGTTGCAAATTTGGTGAAAAAATTCCAAGAAATGACTGTTTTACCAGTGTGCATTGTGCAGTTCCTATGCAGGCTCATAAGGTCACGAATTTATAACATTTGCACTCCAGATTTTCAACATTGCCATCACACCTACTTATGAGCAGTACAGCTGTCATTTTTCATGTCTCACCCAAAAAGTGTTTCTGCGTATGTAGCACACAATGGCACAGTCGGTGTTCAAAATCAATGTTTGGGACAGATTAAGAAAATCACAGTGACACTGTTCATGAGCAGAGGTCTTACAATGGCTATGTTGAAAATTTGGTAAAAAAAATTCCTAAAAATGACTGTTTTACGATCATCCGTTGCACAGTTCCTATGCATTCTCGTAAGTGCACAAATTTTTAATATTTGCAGTCCAGATTTTCAACATTGCCATTTTACCACACTTCCTTATGAGCAGTACAGCTGTCATTTTTCACATCTCGCCGAAAATGTGTTTCCGCGCATGTAGCACACAATGGCACAGTCGGTGTGCAAAATCAATGCTTGGGACAGATTAAGAAAATCACAGTGACATTGTTCATAAGCAGAGGTCTTAAAATGGCTATGATGAAAATTTGGTGAAAACATTCCTAAAAATGACTGTTTTACTAGTGTGCATTGCGCAGTTCCTCTGCATGCTCGTAAGTGCACAAATTTTTAATATTTGCAGTCCAGATTTTCAACATTGTCATTTTACCACACCTCCTTATGAGCAGTACAGGTTTAATTTTGCACATCTTGCCCACAATGTGTTTCTGCACATGTAGCACACAATGGCGCAGTAGGTGTGCAAAATCAATGTTTGGGACACATTACGAAACTCCCAGTGACACTGTTCATTAGCAGAGGTCCTAAAATGTCTATGTTGAAAATGTGGTGAGAAAAGTCCATAAAATGATTGTTCTACTAGTGTGTGTTGCGCAGTTTCTACGCACGCTCATACCTTAGCACACTTGTAATATTTTCACTCCAGATTGTCAATACTGCCATTTGTCCACACCTCCTTATGAGCAGTACAGCTGTCATTTTTTACATCCTGGCCCAAATGTGTTTTTGCACTTGTGCCGCAGACTAGTGCGGTCGTTGTGGGAAATCCATGTTCAGGACACATTAGGAAAATCATACTGACACTGTTCATTAGCAGAAGTCCTAAAATGGGTATGTTGAAAATCTGGTGATAAACGTCCATAAAATGACTGTTCTATGAGCGTGCATTGAGCAGTTTCTATGCACGCTCATAACTTCACACATTTGCAATATTTACACGTCATATTGTCAACATTGCCATTTTTCCACACCTCCTTCTGAACAGTGCCACTGTCATTTTGCACATCCTGGCTGAAATGTGTGTTTGCACTTCCGGCGCACAATAGCACGGTCGCTGTGGGAAATCACTGTTTGAGACACATTACAAAAATCACAGTGACACTGTTCATCAGCACAGCTCCTAAAATGCCTATGTTGAAAATGTGGTGATGAAAGTCCATAAAGTGACTGTGTTACGAGCATGCATTGTGCAGTTTCCATGCACGCTTATAACTTTGCACATTTGTAATATTTTCACTGCAGATTTTCAACATTGCCATTTTCCCACACCTCCTTATGAACAGTACAGCTGAAATTTTTCACATCTTGGTCAAAATGTGTATTTTGCAGTTCTGGAGTAGACTACCGTGGTTGCTGTGGGACATCAGTGTTCAGGACACAGTAACAAAATCACAGTGATGCTGTTCATTAGCACAGGTCGTTAAATGCCTATGGTGAAAATCTGGTGATGAAACTACAAAAAATGACTGTGTTACACACATGCGTTGTGCGGTTTCCACGTATGCTCGGAAATGTAAGCATTGTTAATATTCCCACTACACATTTTCAACATTGCCATCTCGTCATACCTCCCTATGGATGGTTCAGCTGTCATTCTTCACATCCTGCCCGATCTGTGTTTTTGTACATGTGCAGAATGGCACTGTCACTGTTGGAAATCACTTTTTGGGACACATTGACAAAATCACACTGCCACTGTTCATGAGAAGAGGTCCCAAATGCTTTCATGATGTGGGCTCACAAAAAGGCTATGTTCAAAATTTGTACTGGGAATACCAACAAACACCTGAGGCATTAGGGTTTTTAACCATAACATCCTACACTGTACAGACAGACAGGCATTGGGGTGTGCCTTTCGATTGCTGGCTGTACTGCTCATGGCATCCCACCCCCACTCCCCCGCCACTGACAGGCATCGAGGTCTACCTTGGACTCTTCATCCCAAGACTTCACACCATTCTCCTATGCTTCACCCATTTCAATGTATGTCCTTTTGGAATGGGCTGACTGTAAATCCAAACACCCTAAGGCACAGGTCAACACATCTCACTGTCTGCAGAATAGGGTGAGGCGACATGGCTTGACCATCATGGGTGATGACCCAAAAACTTACCCCACATCCTGTCCGTCTCTACAGCATGGAGGTGTGGTTCATGTCAAGTTCACTACTTCACTGCCATTCCTATGCTGCATCTGTCTAACTCCTGCATTTCTAATGCTAATACCAGCAAGCAAACATTCGGCATTGATTGTAATTAGATGCTTGCGAAAATAGACAATTTTGCTCACATGCTTTTCAGTTTATAAAATAAAACAAAATAAAACCTGATGTATTTTTTTTTCAAGTCTATGACTAAAATGGGGGATAGGGCCCAGTCAGTTGATATTTTATATCTGTACCATAGCAAAGCATTTAACTTGATGCCACATAAGAGGCTAGTGCATAAGATAAGCAGTTAAGGACTTGGGAAGAGGGCCAACTATGTGGAATGAGAACCACTGAGGAAAGGACTCAGAGCTTAGTCCTGAACAAAGAGTTCCCTTATGTCAACAGGGTCACTAGTAGGGTACCACCAAAGTCTTCCTGTGGCCAATACATTTTACTATGTATATTAAAAAACCTAGGATGGGGTACAGGCGAAAGTGTATCTGTTTGCAGATGACATGAAACTATGTGAGAGAGTGGATAACAGGGTAGGAATTAGCTGCACAAAAATGGATGTAGTGCAGTAGTTAGAAATTTGAGAACTGACATTTAATGTAAAGTGATGCAGTTGGAAACACAAAATCCAAACAAAAATATTGTATTAATTAAATCAAAGCTGGCAGTATAGCTTAAAGATTACTGCAACTAGTTGTGAATGAGCTTGGTACATAAAGCAGACCCGGATTTTATTCTCACAACCTCAACATGCTTACTATGTGATCCCAAGCAAGTCACTTAACCTCCCTGTGCACCTAGATTGTCCCTGTGAACAGGCCTTGTGTACAGTGGGCCTCACCCAATTTTGAAAGAATATAAACAAAAAAGATTACAAATTAAAGGTGGAGTACTCAAAGGAGAAAATAGACCTAGGGTGATATTAACAATACTTTTAAAACTTCTTTTCAGTGTAATGTGGTATACTTGAAGAAAAACAGGATGCTGGATAGTATCAGGAGGGATTTCAGAGTTGATATTACCACTGTACACTTTTTGATTGCACTACACCTGGAGTGAGGCATACAGTTTTGGAGTGATCATCTGAAAAAACAGACAGGGGCAGGTTAGAGACTATCTAGCTGAAGGCTACAAAAATGACCCAGAGGTAGCAGGGTAGGTCCCATGAGAAGAGAAACAACAGCCTAATCTTCTACTCACTGAAGGACTCTAGAGAATGAGGGACATGACAGCAACATGCAAATACATGCACATACAATAGGGTGAATAACACTGAGTTGTTCAGCTGAGTAACAGTTCAACATCCATGTACATACCTTATGCTAGCTAAATTCAGAGAGGACATGGGGAAGTATTTTTTCAAAAAGTGGATGCTAGAGAGATTGAACTATATACTCATTAATGTGATTCCTGATGGATGTATATCAGTGTTCGAAACACAATGCAACAGTACCAAAGGGGTTATTGTGCATAAGAGGGAGTGAAAGAGGGCTCTGGAGAAGCTCGTCCTTATTTATTTGTGTAAATATGAAGCTAGTATAATGAGTACCCCAGGTTTCACAGTGATGGCAAGGCACTTTCTAAAAATTCAGAATGAAGGGCATCCATAAAGCACAGTTTAGTGAGTCTACTAACTCCACTCCTAGAAGCTTAACTCTGTGACAAAATAATTCTATAGAAGACAAGGAATTTTAAAGCAGAATTCATGTTTTGGGCCATAAGGAGTCTATCAGAGCCTCCAGTGGGTCTGTAAGCAGATGTATGTAAAACAATTGTTCTGTACTCTTTCCACAGGTTTCACATCATTCTATGTCTCCCTTCAAATACTGGGATATTCTTCAGAGAGTCCAAGACACTAGTTGGCTGCTTTTCTTATTTTTATTACACTTGTTTAAAGCAGTACAGCACAACATTCAGTCCAGTTTTTTAAGCGCATTTTACACACATTTACAAAGAGACAGTGAACAGGACTGAGGCACTCTAGAAAGCAAGAAAACAGGCCAGCACTTTACCTTTCAAGTAAGCTTCATCAGGGACTGCACATCTTTCTACTCTAAGATCATTGCTGCATAAATGCACGTTTATTTATACTTGGAATATCCTAGATGCTTCCTCTAGACAGTTACCACCATTAATAGAATTCAGATATTTACTCTCTACTTTATACCTGTAAAGACTCTTTCCTTTTTTAATTTTTGACTCGCCTGGTGTTGTGAGACAAGAACTTTTAAATACACATAATCTGCAATAATATCCAGTTTTTGACACCCAATAGTTCATTTAATGTCATGTTTCATATTACTAAATATGATAACTTTTATTTATATTTACGGCTGTATCCCACTTAGGTAAATCATGTTTACGAACTTGCAGCTATGCCTCAGAAAAACAGAGTAGGCTAAAATAATCTGAATATAAATGCTGGGACACCAGTCTATCCTCCACCTTTGGTGAGTGGAAACTGAGATCTTCCAGTTCCAAAGCAAAAGTAATTATAAAGAAGTTAAATAGAGAAGCTGCTAAAATGTATCCATACCTCATCCCCTGGTTTGAGGAAATTCTCTTTGATAACAGAAAATGTAAAATTACCAGTACCTTGATTTAGATTTCTGTCTAACAACATGATCACTAATAAAAGTAGAAAGGTATCAACATCTACCCATTCAAGCATAACATATAAAATAATTACACAAAATGAATTAAAAAGCAGTTATAAAATGGATTGACAGTGAGAAGCCAAAAGCAGAAACATCACTTGTTAAAATCAGTCACCTGACTGTTGATTAATGGCTAGTATTCACATTTAGTTCCCAAAAGCCTTACTACATATTTAATTAGTCCACCAGCTCAGTCCTGAACAAATGAATGAATGAAAAAAGTTACTGACATTGCACAGTAAAGGTGATCTGCTGTTCCCCAGTAGTGTCTTGCCATTCTTTTTTTTTTGTACTCTTCATTTATCACCTTTACCGACTCAGACATTCTCCAAAGGGGGTGCATGGTCAAGTCTCTGCTGCCCACCTGAAGCTCCTGATCACACACCCTGGTATCCCTGAGCCCTCCAATCTCCTCCATCTGTATGACCCCCTGGCTCTGAGTCCCCTGGAGCAGGACCTCCAACTCTTCTGGCACTCCATCTATCAGTCCAGTGGAGTGACTGGAGGGTGGAGAGCAACCAGGAGTATGATCTGCTAGGCCAGGCACTGGGCATGGGGACCCACCACTGGTCCCCACCATTATCTAACGAGACAGCAGGGTTTTTTTTCCTTGCATTTCCTCCCCACAGGCCATGGCATGCAGTGGTATCCTGTGTGGAGCCTCCACCATTGGTACCAGCCATTGTCCCACCCCCCCTTTCTGTGGACCAAAATCTGCACTGCATTCTGGTCTCCACCAGGGGTTGCTACTGTGCCAGGCGCCCCCAGAAACCCACCCCAGGAGAGGAGAGCAGTACTATGGATGCTCAATCCTTTCCCTCCCCTGCTGACTCTGATGGCCCAGGTCCATTCCCAAACCTGGGTCAACAGCATGGTGCAAGGTATGGCATCCAGCACCTCAACCCTTAGCACCACCGGGCCAGCTTAGTCTCCCCATTCTTTAAAATGGAATATACCTTGACTGTCCCACAACCCAGATTCCTCCACTACCTCCATGACGATGTATTCCCCCACACTTTACCCAACCCTGCTGCTACCAAGGGGGTCACCACACTACTGCAAGACTTACGAGTGAGAAGAGAGAGAGAGAGAGAGAGAGAGAGAGACAGCAAGCGGCTGATGGTGTGGTGCTGTAAAACTGCATCCATACTTATGGGATTGGCTTTGTTACCAAGTCCTTTGAATAAAGAGAGAGAGAGATATTGTCTCATTTCATGGTACTTAAAGACACAGGTCAGGCACACAAAGAGAGTGCATTAAAAAGAAACAACTGGTCTGTATTATTTGTGCTGCCTTGCTACCATATTATCTGAATAAATAGAGAGGTGATGAACTGCTCACCAAGCTGCTAAAAAAACTGCAGTCATAGTTCCAGGATCAGCTCCTCATTGTGAGGGCAAGAGGCACAGGTCAGGCACAGAAAATTTGCAAATTAGAAACAAAGAACTGATCTTCTAAAGTTAATAACTTGTGAAGTAACAAGCAAGTGAAACTTATAAAATTTGCTTTTATTAAGTGGGACTACTTTTCAGAGAGGAAGAATAACATTAAATTCCACATGTTTTCATGCAATACAAATGTTTTTCTTTGGTTAATGTAACCCATTTTGTTAGTACAATAACAAACTCCAAGCCATGGGTTTATTGGACATTAATGACTTCCCAGAAGGTTGGAGGTCACTCATCCTTTGGCTTCACGCCTCACAATGATTGTGGGGCTTGCATTAATGCCCAATACACCTATGCCCTGTGGTTCATTATAGCTTACAGTTAAAATTGATGAATGCCACGTATAACCTCCATTTTTTGTGTAACGTATTTATTCAGACATTATACAAGAAAAAAAAAACGTTTATGGCATAACCAGTTTTAAAACCTGTTTGTTCTTCACTTATGGTCTTCTGAAACTCTATCCTTTCTGGTATGTCTTCAAAGAAAATGTGCCTCAAAATATTTCCAGGTTATTAAATAGACTATTTGGCTTATAAGTAACTGGTTCAGATGGGGAGCCCTTCTTGCAAATTGGATTACTTGTGTTTCCCTTCTGTCCTACTGGGGATTTTCTTGATTTAAAATGGAGTTGAATGTTTTGAAATTATAGGCATCCTTTCTAAGCTTAGCCATTGGTCACCACTATTCTATTGCTAGGAATATAGAACTACTTACTGTCTTCCCTTTCTTCTTCATTATGTAATCATTAACTGCCTTGAGCTGTTCATACAGACATTGTAGCATGTACAGAGGTGAGTTCTGTCAGATCACTAAAAATAAATGTTTCCACTAATTTCGATCCAAGGCTCAGATATGGACTATCTTTTTGTTTCATCTTTGAATAATATGGTGTGGAATCTGTAAAGCATTTTGTGGTGTCTCATTCATGTATTTAATTCCCCCCCAGACAAATCTAGAAATGAACTGTTGACAGTACAGTATGTCTCTCCCAGTGAAACTTTTGAAATAATTAAAGACTGCTTTAATATACAGGTAGATGCTACTGCAATATGCTGTGATTAATAATGAACTATATGTAAATATAAAAAAAATACTGAATGTACTGAAATACTTCAACTAATTGTTCTGCTACACGCTTGTTTTCCTCCTCTTGACTCTGGACTCTTATTCAAATAGAAGGTTCAGTATTGCAATGTGTACAATATGTAGTAGTAATACCTCTCTATCCTCCTTTCCTTGTGTTTTCTTTTTACATGTCCCGAAAGCCTTCTTTTCTTTCCCCATTGCCCTTGCCACCTCTCTGGATTTACACTAGTGAAACCTCTGAAAGATATATACTTTAGTGGGATCTTAGTTTTTTTAATTGTTCCAAGTACAAAAAATTGGTAAATGGTCACTAATTGCATCTGCAAACATACCTTTATCATTAATTTTAGCTAGGCTATTTGTTAGTATCCAGCCTAATGTTGTATGCTTATTACTGGTTGAATTCATATGAGTGTAAGTGGTAATCAATTGTGTAAAATCTGAGTTTGATATTAATAATTTGATTTTGCTTGAAATCAAGGTTCGTATTTAAGTTGACATCTCCCATAACTAATATATCCTTACCCAAGCTGTCTAATCCAAAACATTCAAGGTCTTTCATCGCTTTTAATTGCCACCTTGGGTGGCTTGTAGACTGGGCAAAATGTAATCTTACATTCTTCCAGAGTTATTTCCAACAGAAACTACTCACATTCAGTGCAGGGAATATAGTCTTAAATTAGTTCTGAAAGTTCTAAGTAACCCCTTAAATAAACTAAAAGAATCCCTCTTCCCCTTTTATTATCACCTGTATCATTCCTCAGTAATTTATAACCATCCATCCAGCATTGGTTTTCCTTAGTAGTAGGTTTCAACCAAGTTTCAGTTAAACTTAAAATATCTGGTTGACAGACAGAAGCCCAAGCCTCAGCTTCTGATTTTTTGTGATAATAAACTGTGCACATTTATGCGTACAAATTTTAACTCATCTGATTGCCAGATATTACTATTGTGAATCAGAAGAAGCCAAAGTTGATCCAGGGTAAGACTCTGCATCACCCGATAATATCAAAGACAGCCAATAAAACAGAGGTATTGCTGGTATTGATGCAAGCAACACTAGATAGCTGAATTTAGCTGATACTATTCTAAAACACCTTCCCAAGTCCTTAAGTAACTGTCTCTTTAAACAGCCAAACCTTGCTATGCATGCTGGAAATGGAAAAGACTGTTGTGATAACATGTTAGAAAATAAAAATTTATTTTCCAGATTTATATACCCAGTATCTCTAATGCAAGAGGGGGATAAGAAACGCAAACTGGAGTCCAACAGCAGAAGTCCAGAGACAATACAAAAAATACAAAAATAAAACTAACTTTGTCATGTTGGATAACATTAAAATATAGACAAACTTAAAAGAGAAAAAAGAAAATTATAAAACAAATAGGCCTCTCAATTTACTCCCCCCCCCCAAGTTTGGCACACTAAAAAGTGAATTAAACTGACTTTAAAATGATGAAAATCCACATATTTTTTTGATGTAGTAAACCTCTTGGTAAAAACACCAATATCCCCAAACCAGCTGACTAGTGAGAAAGATAATTTTCAATCTCAAAGGCAGGTATTACCTGCACAATTCAAGACAATAAATAAAGCAAGCAGAAGTCTCAACCAGTAATAGCACAGTATTGTTTGTATCCATGCTATATGACATAACACCTGTAATTAAAATAAGAGACACTAAGCAGTCTCATACAACTCCCAGAATGTAAAATCCTAACAAGCAAGAGTTCCTGGGTTAGCAGCTCCCAGCTTCCTCGGCTAATTATGGCAGACCCCAGTACTCTGATGGAGTACTCAGCTGGAGGATCGATGCTGCCATTGCATTAGAGACATTGCTGCTTTTTTAGGGCTGATTGCTTAAAAACCCTCAGTTGCCCACCAACAGCTGCCTTGCCACTGCAGTTGATTGGTGGGATGAGAAAATGGGAGAAAAATTCAAAACTCAATGTGGGAGCTGTGAAATCAGGGTTTTCCGGAGTTGACACAGTCCACAGTACATGGGGATTTAAGTGTACAGTACACGCTACACACTGGAGAGTGCCACAAACAAGTGTCATGAGAAAAAAGAAGTGAAGGACAGCTACTCTTGTTCTTTTGTCTTTGAACTTCTCACCACAGTTGATGCAAACTTTACTGTAGCAGCATACAATGCTTTTGGAGGATTTGGAGGGCTTGCATCCAAAAAGAGAGCACTGGCACATTTTCCCAAACGACGCAACTCATGGGCCCTACAGCAGTCCTAGGTTGTTGGCTTTTTATCTTGCACTAATCTGCTTCATCCTTGTTACATTTTTGTAGGGTTTTCTTTTGTTTATAACCAAAGTATATATATTGATGAAAAAATATACATGTATGTACCATGTACATGAAGGGATGGCTGTCCTGTAAGACCCATGAGATTGTATATATCTTTAAATTGCTTTCATGTATGTTGGATGTAATATATATACATTTTTTTTTAAATATTTATGTAGATATAGATATAGATAAATAGATACATAGATATATAGATATTGAGCCAGTATAGTTAGGGTGAAACCGTACTTCTATGTTAAAGTCAAAACTTTGAGCCTTAAAAACTTTGGAATCCTTCAGTGGATTGGTATACAGTTCAGCATGCATAATGTCTGTTGTTATTTCTCCTGAGCTACCACATTTCATGGGAATCTGTCAATTGGTTTCTGAGATATAAAGCATTGCAAAAACAGAAAAATCCATTTTTTTTTACATTTCTTTGCTTACCTGTATCTCAGGAATGCCTTTATATTGTGGTCTAAAATGTCCTGCATAGAAAGCGTTTGGATCATAGATGTGCCTTTTGAAGTTTCTGGTGAAAAAATATTTATCAGCTCAAACTTTATGATATTTGTAATTTTCCCATTGTATCCTATGGGAAAATGTATGTGTCAGGCACAAAAGATATATTTTTCACACAATAGAAGTATTACGTGAAAAATAGCAGCTTATTTTCGAACAATAGGACTACTGTGCAAAAAATACCAGCTTCTTTTCACAAAAATGCTGGTATTTTTCACAAAGTTCACAGTCCTGCAATGGATTGAGCTGTGTTGCGGCTGCCATCTTGTTTTGCCGCTTAGTGAGGATGTTGTAGTACCAAAGGTTTTAAACACAAAAAACATCAGAAAACAGCTAAAGAGAACCTCTTTAGGTGTTTTCTGATATTTTTTTAGTGTTTTAAGATGGACCCAAATAAGTTTTTTGGTTGGGTGCCAGCTTATACAGAGAATGGTTTGGAGTCCATTCTCTGTATGAGAAGAACGGTATTTTCTTGACTTCAGCAGCCGCAGCTGGAACTCATGCTGCCAGCTGTAGAGTCAAGGAAGACCCACTTTGTGCACTTTTTTGTGCACAATACATACTGGGTACTGGGCATACTGGTGACCCACCCCAGTGTGCCCAAATGTATTGTTTCCTTGAAAAACCTATGAAAAGAAGAAAACTGTCCCCCAAGGCCTTTTCTTCAATCCAGAATCCTGCATCTAAATTTTCAGTAATTCCAATGCAGGATCCTACATTGAACTACTGTAATGTGCCACACAGTGCTTTCTAACACCAAAACATTGTGTGGCACATTACAGTACTTTGATGCAGGATCCTGGATCAAAATTATGGAAAATTTAAATTCTGGACTCTGCATGGAAGTTATGTAATGAGCCATGCAGTGCTTTCCAACATGGGGTGCCAAATCTCCTTGTTGGCATTGTGCACACATTACTGTTATATTCCCACCCCTACTGTTCTGGCACACTGGGAACCCATCTCAGTGTGACCAGATAAGTTAATTTTTGGTTTCTGACACCGGGATGCTCACTCCCAGTTTTGGATGTCTCCTCCCCACCATCTCATTGCTGACAGGGGTGCCCAATCCCCCTTTCGGCATCATGTATGCCCCACAACTCAAATGGCACACTGGGAGCCCACCCCAGTGTGCCCAAATTTTTAATTTTATTTTTAATTCCTGTAAATAAAGAAAACCATCCCTCAAAGTCTTTTTTATTTTTTTTACTTGTAATGAAGAAAACTGTCCATCGTCATCTCCCCATCCCCTTCCCCATCCCCCCCCCGTGCCCCACCTCCTGCACCCCTCACCCACACTTACCTCTGGTGGTCAGAAGCTGTGATCTTCTCTGAATGGGACATGTCTGCACTCTTCAAAGCTGAATTGCAAAATAAGGAATCGGGTAAGCACTGGATAATGGAACTCAGTGGGGGGTTTCAACTTAAATTGATATCTCGGCCAATTTTAGGAATTTTTGCTCCAAATTTTCAGCATTGGGTTTTTGGAACTCCTCCTCATGAACATTGTCGCTGTCATTTCATCTCTCAGTCCTGAAAGGTGATTTCATGGTCACTGTGTGGAATCACCTTTCAGGACCAAATCATGAAACGACAGTGACACAGTTCATGAGGTGGGGTCCCAAAAAGCACATGTTGCAATTTTGGTGAACAAATTCTCAAAAAATGACTGCACTACGAGTCTGCATTGCACAGTTTCTACGCACGCTATTGACTTCTCCAAGTTTTCATATTTTCACTCCAGATTTTCAACATTGTCATTTTTTAACACCTTCTTATGAACAGTACAGCTGTCATTTTTCATATCCTGCCCAAAATGTGTTTTCACACCTGTGGCGCAGAATGACTTGGTCACTGAGTGAAATTAACTTTTGGGACAGAGTAACAAAATGACAGTGCCACTGTTCATAAGGGGAGGACCTATAAAGCCCAAGTTGAAAATTGCAATGTTGAAAATATGGTGAGAAAATTTCAAAAAATGACTGCGTTACAAGCGTTACGGGTTTGCATTGTGCGCTTTCTATGCACATTAATAACTTTGTCGCTTTTTCATATTTTCACTTCCGTTTTTCAACATTGCCATTTTTTACATCACCTTATGAAGAGAACAGCTGTCATTTTGCACATCCTGTCTAGAATGTGATTTTGCACCCGTGGCACAGAATGGCATGGTCACTATGCAAAATCAACTTTTGGGATGGATTAACAAAATAACAGTTGCACTGTTCATGAGTGGAGATCCTGTAATGCTGATGTTGAAAATTTAGTGAAAACATTCAAAAAAATGAGTGCATTATGAGTGTGCATTTCACAGTTTCTTCATATGCTTGTAACTTTCACAGTGATTCCCATTTTCACACTGTTGTACTATCTGGATGGAGGTATGGGAGCACAGGGTCCAAAAGGACCCTGTCTCCCACCGTAACATATGGATACTGTTGTACTATCTTGATACACTCCCATTGTGACATATGGATAGTGTTGTACTATCTTAATTAAGGTTGGACCCTGCGCTCCTTGGACACTGTGCTCCCACCATGACATATGGATACTGTTGTACTCTCTCAATGGAGGGTTGGGAGTACAGGGTCCAAATGACTCTGCGCTCCCACCATGACTTATAGAAAATGTTGTCCTGCATTCACACAGTAAAATGAGGAAACAATTATACTATCTAAAAAAGAAGGGAACTTCTTTGCAAAACACTTTGTTAATGCATCAGAGTGAATTCTACAGTGACAAATGCAGGGAAATCAGGTGTTAGGGTTTCCAACCCTAATGCCCCATCCAAAGGTTCCCACCCTTACCATCCCACCCCATCCCCACCCGCCACCCACTAACAGGCATTGGGGTGTGCCATTGGGTTATCAGGCCTAACTCTCAACCCATTGTCCCATACTCTAGTGTGTAAGCTTATATACACTTGGAAAAGGGTGAGAGTTAGGCCTCACAACCCAGTGGCACACCCCGATTGGTGTGTGGAGGGTGGGGGATGGAGTGGGGTGGTAGGGGTGGGAACCCTGGGGGGTGACGTGTTAAGGTTGAAATCCCCAACTCCTCATTTCCCTGCTTTTGTTCCTGTGGTATTCACCCAAACTGATGCATTAACAAAGTTGTTTTTGCAAAGAATATATATACATATATTTATTTTCTCAGAAGAAGCCAGAAGGGGAAGGAAGGAAACATTTTCAATTCAGTGCTTTAGAGTAACTGGTAATTGCTATTTTTCTTTTAAACTTAGATTGTGGGTGTTTAGTGACACTATACTTTCTTTGTTGTCTTTACTTATTATTGTTTTTGGGCTGTTGAAAATTTAAAACATAGTGGTGGTGTAATTCTGTGCTGTCTTTAATTGCTGCAAATTTTCGCCCCCCCTCCCCTTCCCCCAACTCTTAACTATATGCCCTGATAAATCTGATTGACAGGAGCTAAACACAGGGAATAGTAAGGGGTGTAAGTAGGAGGGCATAAGGGGAAGAAGCCACCCTCAACACAACAAGTGTTTTGACTCATTTATTTATTTATTGGTTTCTTTTCCTTTAAAAAAATATCTGAGGATTAGTGACAGGATTTTTAGTACAGTAAATTAATAAAAGAGAACTAGGAGAGCTTCAGTAGCAGACAAGTAGTGGAATTGCAGTATAATGTGGGAGTGGTGCAATGCAGTGGCTGTGGGGCAGCCATATTCAGGCAGATCTTCTGGACACTGAGGTGCTGCCCTATCTGCATGCATCTCTCTGGACTGCGGAATGAGGTAGCCAGACTCAGAGTGGAAGTAAACTGGGTCAGGAGTACCATCACCCCTATCCAGGGACCACCCAGTCCAATGCAGCTGCCTCAAAGGATGCTGAGAACGAGGAGCACTTGGATGACAGTGGGCTCAGGGAGGGTTAGAGCAGTCAGGCAGAGGCACATCCCAGATCCTATTCCACTCAAGAACTCATATGCCACACTGGCAAACAAGGACAACCAAATAGAGGTACCCAGAGAAGTGGAAGGAAAGGATGTGGAGGTTAGCCAAGGAGGTGACCTCAGCAGGGGAAAGCAGTGGACCCCAGAGGGAGGAGGCGAATCCTGGTGGGGGACTCCATCGTAAGAGGGATCCAACTAGGAACACAGGAGGGAGGACAGGGAGGTGAGGTGCCTACCAGGTGCTACAGGCATGGAGGATGGAAGGAAGATCCTGGGGATCACTGGGAAGGCAAGGACGGGAGGGTGAGCTGGATGTCATTATCCACCTAGGTACTAATGACCTGGCAAATGGGGAGCCAAAGGAAGTTCAGGAAGAGTTTAGGAAACTGGGAGGGGTCTCAAGCAGTAGCTACTTCTGTCACTTTCTCAGAAGTACAACCTGTGAGAGGCAAGGAGAGCATAGGAGTGCATGCACCAGGAACTTTAACTCATGGTTGAAGAACTGGTGCTGTGAGGAAGGTTTGGATTCATTGGTGACTGGGGACCCACCTGGAGAGATGGAGGTTTGTTCAAGCCTGACGGCCTGCATCCATCCTGGAGGGGAATTCAAGCACTCAATGATAAGTTTAAATGCTATATTGACAAGCATTTAAACTAGCAAAGGGGGGTGGCAGGCCAGCAAGGAGGGTACCTACTTGCTCAGCCACCACAGCTAGCAGTGGAACCAGTGAACCAGAGGAGTGACTATCTCTGCAAAGCAGTGTGCAAAAGATGGAGATTAGTGCCCAAGAGGTGGATAAGCAGAAAAGGGGCAAAATTCAGCAGAAGGGCAGACAGCAAGGAGAACCAGGGATAAATGACAACCAAGGAAGGGGCTGGAGTAGAACAGTGAAGCAGTCTAGGGAGGTCAAATCATGGAAAGCCATGTGTGCAAATGCCAGGAGCCTTAGCAACAAGATGGAAGATCTGGAGGCTGTCATGGTACAGTCAGACCTGGACATTGTGGCCATCACTGAAACCTGGTGTAATGATAACCATGACTGGGAGATGGTCATACCTGGCTACAACATATTCAGAAGAGACAGAGCAGGCAGGAAGGGAGGAGGAGTGGCACTGTATGACAAAAATGACATAAGGGTCACAGAGATCCAGGAGGAACAAAATGGGGAGAGATACTGTGGGTTAAGCTGGAAAGGAAAATGGGGACAGCCATCCGCCTGGTGTGGTCTATAGACCACCAGCCCAGGAGGAAGAAACAGATGAGGAGCTGATGCTAGCCATCCAAAGGATGGCAGACAAAAGGTGAGGTAGTACTGGTTGGAGACTTCAATATTCCAGGCGTGGACTGGAGCATCCCAGCAGCAGCATCAACTAGGAGCAGATTTATCCTGGACTCCTTCAGGTGCCTTCCTCAAGCAACTGGTCATGGAACCAACTCGGCAGAAGGCAATACTGGACCTTGTGCTCACAAACAGGGACAGTGTGATGGGGGTAACAGTGGGGAGCACCTGGGTAACAGTGACCACCAGTCATTGTGGTTTGAAATCACAGAAAGAGCAGAACCAAACCACACAAAACACTATCCTGGATTTTAGGGGGCAGACTTTGGGAAAATGGGGAGATACTTGAAAGAGGCATTAAGGGAATGGGACAGGAATCAGGGTTGAGGAACAGTGGGCAGTATTTAAAATGGGATTACAAGAACAACAGAATTATGCATTAAGCAGGTTAGCAAGAGGAAAAGGAAGAGAGACCATTATGGTTTTCCAAAGAGGTAGCAAAGAAAGTGAAAGCCAAAAGATTGCATTCAGGCAATACAAAAGACACAGGCAGAAGGGGATAGGAGGAAGTACCAGGAGAAGCAAAGGGAGGCAGGGAGGTCAGTAAGGAAGCCAAAGCTCAGACAGAAGAACACATTGCAAAATCAGTGGGTAGAGGGACAAAACCTTTACAGGTACATAAGTGAAAAAGAAAGACAAAGGGAGGGATAGTGAGACTGAAGGGGAGGATGGGAGCCACGTGGAGGATGACAACAGTAAAGCTGACATATTGAACAGGTATTTCTGCTCAGTCTTTACTGAGGAAGAGGGGGTAATGGGTCTGAAGGGAGTACAAGGGTGAGAATGGTGCAGAAATGGACACAAGTCCTTTACACGAAAAGGGTCCTGAAGGAACTGGAAGTAATAAGAGTTGATAAAGCAATGGGGCCAGATGGGCTGCACCCCAGGGTCCTTAAAGAACTAAGAGAGGTGGTGGCTGAACCTCTGGCTATCCTGTTTAGCCGATCACTGGAAACAGGGGAGGTACCCAAAGACTGGAGGACAGCAGATGTAGTCCCCTTATACAAAAGTGGGAACAAAGAGGAAGCAGGGAACTACAGACCAGTCAGCCTCACCTCGGTAGTGGGGAAGATCATGGAAGCACTACTGAAGGAGAGATTGGTGGAACATCTGGTTGTCAATGGACTACAGGACCCAAGGCAGCATGGTTTCACCAGGGGGAGGTCATGTCAGACCAACCTCATTGAATTCTTTGACTGAGTGACTAGGGAGGTGGATCAGGGGAGGGCAGTGGACATGGCCTATCAGGACTTCAGCAAGGCCTTTGACACTGTGCCACATAGAAGACTATTATACAAACTGGGGAATATGGGTGTGGGCAGGACAGTAGTGTGGTGGGTAGGTAACTGGCTGGGTGGCAGGACACAGAGGGTGGTGGTAAATGGCTGTCACTCCACAGAGGAAGAGTGACCAGTGGGGTACCACAGGGATCAGTGCTGGGACCGGTCCTATTCAACATTTTCATCAGTGACATTAGCAGGATCTAGAAGGCAGAATTTCACTGTTCGCTGATGACACAAAGCTCTGTAACAGAGTAGACACACCAGAGGGTGTAGACAGAATGAGAAGCGACCTGCAGAAACTTGAAGAATGGTCAGGGGTTTGGCAGTTGAAATTCAATGCAAAGAAGTGCAAGATAATGCATATGGGGCACAAAAACCCTGGCACAATATATTTGTTGGGGGATGAGGATATAGCATGCACCAAGCAGGAAAGGGATCTTGGGGTTGTCATCTCTGATGACCTCAAGGTAGGGAAACAGTGTGACAAGGCATCAGGTAAAGCAAATAGGATGCTGGGATGTATAGGCAGGGGCATCACCAGCAGGAAAAGGGAGGTCATAATTCGCTATACAAGACACTAGTGAGGCCCCACCTGGAGTACAGTGTACAGTTCTGGAGACCATACCTACATGAAGGACATAGACAGGGTAGAGAAGGTTCAGGGAGGGCAACAAAGATGGTGCATGGATTGCATCACAAGTCCTATGAAGACAGGTTGAAGGAACTGAACATGCTACCCTGGAGGAGAGGAGGAGAGAGGATATGATAGAGACATACAAGTATCTTACAGGGAGGAACAGGGTGCAGGAAAACACTATTTTTAAGCGAAAAAGATGTTCCAGGACTAGAGGGCATGGGATGAAGTTGGAGGGAGGATGATTCAGAGGAAACATGAGAAAGAATTTCTTCACAGAACGGTGGTGGACAAGTGGAACACCCTGCCAGAGGAAGTGGTGGGGGCTGAAACAATCACGGATTTAAGAATGCATGGGATAGACATAAAGGAATTCTAGAGGTCAGGGTAAGGGGCAACAGACTTCTAGGAAAACAAACTGAACTTACAAGCTCAAATGGGCAGACTGGGTGGGCCATAGGCCCTTATCTGCCGACACTGTCTATGTATCTATGTATCTATGTATATATATATATATTCATGTCAAAAAACTCTGTTTAATGCATCAGATAGGGTTGTTCCACAGTGACAAAAGTGAGGAAATTCAATGTTAGTGGTCCCGTCCCCCCTTGTACTCCACCCTCACCCCACCCCCACCAACAGGCATCGGGGTGTGCGTTGGGGTCATCAGTCCTGACCCTCACCCCATCCCATGTGTAAACAAGCTGAGGTGGTGCAGTATAGGAGAATGGGGTTAGAGTTATGAACAACAACCCTAATGCAAACCCTGATGCCTGTTGCAGGGCGCGGGGTGTGGGTGGGGTGCAAGGGAGGTGGGAACCTTAACATCGAATTTCCTCACTTTTGTCGCTGTAGAACAACCCTAACTGATGCACTAAATGGATTTTTTTGCCATGAATTTCCCTTCTTTTTGAGGATGTGCACTATAAACAGTGAAGTAATGGGAACGGAAAAGCAAGCGCAAATGCTAATGAAAACAGAAATGCAAATGCAAGCATGTATGGAAACGCAAACCATAATGCGCACGGTCACAGTAACACAATTGGAAATGCAGACACATACAGTAACAGCAACGCTGGTGCCTAAGGAAACACAAACAGAAACGGAAACACAAACGGAAGCGCGCGTATGTAAACGCAAATGGAAATGCACACGGTGATGCAAAAGGAAATGCAAACAAAAACAGTAATGGAAATGCAAATTTTAACAGTAACACAAACACAAGCGCAAATGAAAAAGCAAAGGGTAAAGCACATGGTGGCGTAGACGGGAACGCTAACACAAACGTTATCAGAAACGAATGTGGAAATGCTAACTGTAACAGTAACGAAAACACATAGCCTTTTTTTCCCCAAAAGCTGCATAGAGAAACACAGTGAATACAAAGAATGTATGCATAATAATGGCCCTCAGAGCAGAAAATGAATACTTGGAATACTAAATTGCTTATATCTCAGGAACCGTGAAACATAGAAAAACAAATCAAATTTCATATGATTTATGACTTTCCTGGCTGGTTTGGCACTTAGCCCCTAGTGGAGAGCTAAGCATTTTTCTGACAAAAAGTCTGTATCTCGAAGTGTTTTCGAGATACGGGCTCTGAAAGGTGCGACGGATGCCATAATGTTAGTCTATGGGAAAAATAGTCAACTTTGGAATGCAGTAACTTTACAGCTCTGTAATATGTTGTCACCAAACCACAAAAAGGCACATCTGTGGGATGTTGGCTTTCTTCTCTCTATATTTCAACCAAAAAGACCAAACCATTCTTTTGCAGCAGGGTGGCAAAGAATTCCAGTTATTTTGAGCATAATGTCGCAAAGTAGTGTTGCAAATCACACTTTCGCCAAAAAAAAATCACAAAAGTGTTGAATGTGAGACACTACTTTGTGACACTACTGTTTAAAAAAATTTTAAAAACATATTTCTGGGGTGTTTAACCCCTCTAAAAAAGACATTGCTAGCATCTTTAGGGTTCGACTAGGTGAATACAAAAATAATTGTGTCCCTAGAGGGTCCCAAATGTAAATGCCAAGCATTTCATTGACCAGTAACTGAAAACAAAATGGCAGATTTGTGACACTACAGGGGTCATTTGCAACACTAAAAACTACATTTGCGACACTGTTGAACTTTTTGTTAACTTTTCCCTTTGATTATAAAGGGAAACTTGTTTTTTGAATAACTTTTGAACCGTTTAATATTTTTTCACAAAATCTTTGAAAGGCACATCGGGGATCCTGGCTGCATGTTCCCTGAAGTTTTTGGACCAGTAGCACAAACCATTCAACCTGCAGGTGTGAGAAAAGAATGTGCAAAAAAGCATAAATATGACTTTCTATTGCGCTTTATAGATCTGCATCCGTATATCCGATCATTACAAAACTTGGCAGATCTATGGTACCGCTCTGTGTCTGCCAAATAACAATAAATCTGTTATATGGTAGCAAAGTTATTAAGCTGCAAAACTTCATGCTTTAACCTTAAATGGGGTACTCAACCTTAACTATAGTGGCACTACCATGCCACTATAATATATATATAGATAGACAGATAGATAGATAGATTGATAGATAGATAGATAACATTTGTCAGTTTATTTTACAGTTTGTGTATGAAAAGTTTTATGTTGTCCCTGCATTAGGGCCTGTTACAAAGCATTTTACTTTTTTATTTCATATTGTTTTGTACACATGTATATACAGTGTTCCCTTTAAGGTACTACACAGTAAAAGATTGAAAAGGAAAAGTACTTCTTTTCTAGTGGAAGTTTGCTGCATATTTAAGTCTGTACAAAAATAGTTCTAAAAGAAGATGTCTAAACACACAGTCACAAATGCGTAGCAGCAGATGCTTTCGCAGGCTTAAGTTAACTATGTCCCAATACTGAGGCAGCCATGGAACCCTCCTGGAAATTCCAGCACAGCACTGTTTCTATTACCTGATAACACTGCTCAAGGGGCAAATGTGCACTGAACTGATGCAGGGATCAAAAACAGAGTCTTACAGTACACAGCTGCAGCAGAGTGGGTCACAATGCAAATATGAGTGTAAATTCAATTTATACTTGATAACAATAAATTAATAGATATTACTATTATTTTCATAACTATGTTATTCATCCCACTGAAAATGAAGACACTTCAAATGATCTACTTGTTAACATTTCAGTTAATTTCCTTTAACTGTAGTCTGGATAAATGCTACTGAGTGTACAGCTCATTTACAATGGTTTCCTGGGTAAAAAGAAAAATTTCTTCAGGTGTCATGACATAAAAGATATGTTGAAAAAGCATCATTTGAAATATAGACAAATACTCATCTATAATGTTATTGTTAATAAACTACATCGACAGACACCACACAAGGCTAATTACAGATACTTAAATTATGCGCACTAGGTCAGAACATCGCTGACCAGAACAGCGCAGTCAAGAACCACAAGGCAAAAATGCAATCTTTTTTGTTAGCCCCCCGCAACCCCTGATGTGGGGAGCTCTGACCCCCACATCTCCTGGACTAAAGGATTCTCACTCTGGGGGGTAGCAGATCATGGGGCAAGATGAAATTTGTAGGGTAGTGAAATACTGTTTCCATGGCCCCTTGTTAAAAAAACAAAGTCCTGATCACCAAAATCTAACAAGACCAGGATTAGAACCTTGGTCTCCACTGCTGCCCGGCCCAGCTGCTTTATACCTCAGCCCTGCACACCACAGGAGCAGCTTGGCCAGCCTCCTGGATTCTGGTGCCCTTGCCCACTGCCAGCACCATGGACCATGATCTGGGGAGCGCTTACTGCAAGTGCTATAAATCACCTCTCGCTGTCCATGGTAGCGCTATCCAGACTAGCAGCTCAGTTGACTGGCACTATGTTGGTAGCAATATTCTAGAGGGTTATCAAATTATGCTCTGCTAATTTTGAGTCCCAAATAGCTGATGATGCCCTGCAGCCCCAGGCATGTATGGGGAAATCATTTAATTTTCTAGCTTGGGGTGGTGCAGTGGAAGTGTGTGTACCTTTAAGGATGAATTATTCACTGAAAAGCAAAATGAGAGACCCTTTTTCTGAACTTACTGTACTTAAATGTCCTCTATCTAAAATAATATGGTAGAATCAAGTTCAGAGAAAATACAAATGTCAGTCTTGGTCTAATATACAAGTCTCATATTTATTTTTATTTATTTATTTCAATCTAGGATTACAATACCTTTGAGCCGAGGCTCTTTCACAAAGGTTCCATGTCAGCGTGTGCAACAGTCATCATTTTTAGTTACAAACATATAGTCATTGACTTACAGACATGTAATAACCAGTACAAAGACTTGAGCTATGAACAAGACAAGGAAGGGGGGTGGAGGTGGGGAAGTGAGGGTAGGAGATCGGGGGGAAGGAGGTGCAGGGGGTAAGGGGGAGTTCGGGAGGTGGTTGGGGTGGGAGCAGGAGTGGAGATATGGGGGGGAGGTGGGCGAGGGTGGGAGACAGTGCAGCCAGGGGGCCTTTTCGAGGGAATATGACAGGTAAGGTGCTAGGGGTGCAAAAACTGATTATAAGTGCTGGGTGCTGGGGCATTTACAGCTGGAACAGTGGAAATGTTAAGATGGGCAATCGCAGGATACAAGCAGTGAGAGGCACAGCTTGGACTTGAAGAGGCCAAGTGTTGGAGCGGTCACTATGTTGCTGCCAAGAGAGTTAAGCCAGTTGGATGTCCGATAGGCGAATGATCTTTGTCCTTGGGTTGTGCGACATCGTGGGATATGTAGTAGATGGGAATTGGATCTCCTTGTAGTGACATTCCTATGTCTAGGCTTAAGGAGGGCACAGACACCAGGTGGGGCCAGACCCATTATAATTTTCTTGGCTGTGATGCAAGTTTGGTATTTTATGCATTTGTCCAGTTGAAGACATCCAGATTGGGAATAAAGGTCACATGTGTGGGTACGGCGATGTGAGCCAGTGATGAGATGACAGGCCTTATTCAGGGAGGTTGAGATACGTTTGAGAGCAGAGGTAGTTGCTGACCCATATATAATAAGACCATAGTCTATGATGCTGACAATGGAGCTTTGGACATCCACTGCCAGTGCTTCTGGGGTTAGGTGCTTCCTGTGCCAGAATAATATGCCTAACCTCACATTGGCAGACTTTGCAACATTGCTGATATGGACAGTGTATGAGAGGTGGGGATCAAGGGTGATGCCGAGGTACTTGAACGATTGTGTTTGCTCTAGGATGGCTCCTTGTTTGGTTGCAATGGAGAGGTGGAGTTGTTTGTTTTTGTTGTGGGGGCTGCAGAAGACCATAGACTTGTTTTTTTTTTCTGATTGAGAAGCAGTTTATGATTCAGAAACCAGGATTCAATGGATAAGGCCTGCTGAAGTTTATTTTGTAATTGGATTGGATCAGGGTCTGAGGTGAGGATCACAGCATCATCAGCGTAGAAAATTATTTGTTCTGAGCAGCTGTCGGGTAGTGAGTTTAAGAATAGACTGAAGAGGAGAGGTCCCAGAATGGAGCCCTGGGGGACTCCCGAGCAGACCAGTCTAGGATCTGAGAGTGTATCAGCAATTCTTACTGTTTGGGACCGTTCTTCAAAGTAGCTCTTAAACCAGCCAATGGAGTTGGTTGACAGCCCAGTGTTCTGAAGCTGGACAAGCAGGAGGTGGTGATTGATGGTCATACTCTTCAGAGAATCTACTTTATAAGGTACTGCCCCTCTGAAAGTCCCAACCAGTTTACTGTAATAGCATCTCCACTGATGGACAGCTATGAGTATGTCTCAGAGAAAAAGGATTTTCTATCCAAATATACATGAACCAAACCAGATGAATATGTAACAGCACTAAATAATTTGCTATTAAAACATTTTCAAATGTGACAGTTTTAGTTGTCTAAATCTGTAAGATTATCAGGAAATCCAACAGCATTGGTCCTCGTATACTTGATCCACAGCCTATATCCTTTCATATTATTCATTTAGGACACCAGGGGCTAGATTCACAAATAATTACAAAGTGCAGTACAAAAGTTTGCATTGCTCTTTGTGATTGCCCAGGTGGTAAAAAATGCTATTCACAGACAGATAGTGTAGAGCGCTATCCAACTGTGAATAGGGGTAGGTAGAGGCAGAAGTAATCCAATTACCACTACCTCTAACCCCACTAATGCTGCCCCGACCTGCATACTGTTAAATGGCCCTACAATGAATATCACTGGTGTGCTATTTGTTATTCATAAAAGCAGCCATGCAAATGAGCCCATTGGGCATGCAAGACACTAACTGGCCATTTGCATGCCCATTATGGGCTCATTTACATGGGCTGCAGGTGTCTTAGAGCTCCCCCAGCCCCTGACTGATGCAGCCATAGTCACTGGTGGTCTAGTGGTCCCTTCCCTGTCCCCCATGCCAATCCCTGTCCCCTTAATTCTTATGAAATATCCCAGGTAGTCTAGTGGTCCCTCCCCACTCCCTGTTCTCCGATTTCCATCCTGATAGTAAAAACAATTCATCTCTGGTAGGTCTAGTGGTCCCTACCCCTTCCCCATTCTCCGATCACCAGCCTATCCCTAGCAGTCGAGTGATCCCTTCCCTGATTCCTGAGTGTCATGCCCTAAGAAAATAAAAAGATCCTTGGTAGTCCAGTGGTGCCCCCCCACTCCTGTTTGTATATCACCATCATAATGAGAAGAAGCAAAATCCAACTGGTGGTCTAGTAGTCCACCCACCCATCCCCGATCTGCCCCTATAGGGCACTGTATAACTTTCCCTGGTGTCTAATGGACCCCTCCACCCACCCACCATGTGAGGGATTGTCCCAAAACCCTGCTGTCCCCCCAACCTGACCCCTGGTCTTCAACCAAAATAGCCCTCTCCTCACCTCCACAGCTGGCTGCTGACTGAGCTCTTAGTGAGTGCATACTGTACACAGCATGCACTCATTGACAGCACAGAGAAAGGGTCAATCAGTGGTCACACACTGAATACAGTACGCACTCACTGAGAGCTCAGTCAGTGGCCAGTCATGGAGGTGAGAGGAGGGCTGTGCTGGTTGCTGGGCCTGTGGTCGATTGGGGAGTGGGTAATGGGACAATCCCCTCAGGCTGAGGGTGGGGGTCCACTAGACACCAGGGAAAACTATACAGTGCTCTATAGAGGCAGATTGGGGATGAGTGGGAGACCGCTAGACCACAGGAGGATTTTGATTCTTCTTACTGGGATGGTGATCTGCAAATGGGGGTTGGGGAGGAACCACTGGACTACCAGGGAATAGTTGTTTTTACTATCTGGCCAGTGATCAGAGAACTGGGTGTGGGGAGGGACCACTAGACTACCAGGGAAATTATTTTTTTCACATAACAGGATGGCAATCCGAAAATGGGGTGGGAGGACCACTAGCCCATCAAGGACACAGGCATTTTGTTATGACAGAGACGGCAATCAGTGATTGGGGAGGGGGGTGGGAATCACTACCACCAGGGACATCTGTACTTTTTTTAAATATAGGGACAGCAATCGGTGAGGGAGGGGGCCATAGTACATCCCCCAGTCACAAGGGTTGCACAGACGTACCACCAGGTTTGGCTCAGTGTTTTTTTTTTCCATGCAAGGGACTTTGGCAACAGGCCCTTGCATGAAGAAAATGGTTTGTTAATGGGACTACGAGGGATATGCAGGTCCCCTTCCATTCATATGCATTGTGGCCTTCTCATATTTTTGCCTTGTCACAAACCCAGATTGCGGTGCATACTGAGCTTTTGTGATTACCAAATTGGGTCAAAACACAGTTTACACAGTGCAGATTGGGTTTATGATGGGGCAAATTTTTGTGAATCTAACCCCAGTTGTTATTGTTCTGCAACTGTGCAGTATATATTGTGAACATCATTTCATCTGATTTACTAAAGTTTAATTTTCCATTTTTTTGTTGAACAACCTGCTCCTGAAAATATTACTGTTTACCTTGGCCCTAACTGGATGCTAAGGTCCAGGTATGTGTACATATATATTCATGCGCGTAGTTTACTAACACTTGGAATGGTGCATCATAGTTCACTTTTTGCTGTGTAAATAGCATCCTCAGCCAGGTATACATTCCTTTACCAAACTCTTGAATACTTATCCTTTAGCTTCACATGTCAGTAAGGGTGTGCAAACAGGTCAGTGGTTTGTAATTCATGAACACTTGGTTTGTAGCACAACATTTCAGATTATGACTATCCATAATCCAAACCCTGAACAACATATCTTCAGGATTTTATTTACTTTGTTTCAAAATGTTTGGCCAGGAAAAGCACGTTAAACCAGAGCTCAAATTCAGGTGTGACTTGTAAACAGAGCATGGTATACAAAGTACAGAACTGTAATTAGGCAAAGATACATAAATGCAAAACAAATCTGATTAAATAGCTTAATGGTTAAAGTGCTGGAATGGTATACCACAGGTCCAAGGTTCAAATCCTGGTGAGCCCACATTTTCCTTTCTCATTTCCATCCTTGATTTAAATAATATATACCTTGTGGGGGTTAAACTGCACTGAGAGAAGTGGTATTTCTAAACAAATCTGAGAAATTGCCATTGGAATACCTTCTGTCGTTATGGTATCCTGTAGTATATCACTGACCAAAATTGGGACAAGAGCATTTAATTCTGGTTGGGAGCACGTAGCATCTCAGTTGGGATATTCAGGGTAATCAAGTTATAAAACTAAGTAATAATAATCCAGCTGAATGAAAAAAAAAATACAAGTACAGAATCTCTAAAGAGGCACATTTGGAACTGTTGTGTTTAGTTTAGCAGTCCAAGACCAACAAATCAATTTTTTATTTATTTTTTAACAGACTAGGAGGTTTACCTAGAACTGGGCTGGTTTATTAATTTTTATTGCTAATTTTCTTCTACAGTACTAATTTTGTTGAACAAAATGTACTTGGTCACACTTGGACAGCTAACAAGATTGATATGCTTTTTCATCTGTATGAACATGCTAATACACTGGATTTGTCAGCTCTGATGAGAAGTCATTTCCTTAATATAGCAGTTTAGTGGAAAAAATGCACTGAATGAATGAATGAATGAATGAATGAATGACAGTTCATTCATTGAGTGTGTATAGACAGTACGCATTCAGACAAGGCTTAGTTGGTGGCTGGCTGCGGTGGTGAGAGGTGGGCTGTGCCAGTCGCTGGCTGGGGGGGTTGCAGGGTAGTTTGGCAATGCTGGGTGGGGGAGGGCCACTAGACTACCAGGGATTACAGGTTAGGTTTTCGTATATGTTTTCTATATTTGAAGGATGTGCTATTTGCAGGTGGCTGGCATTGGTGATCAGGGCTTGGGGGGGGGGCATGTGTAGCCCTGTGAGGCTTTAACTAACACTTTTGGGGATTGGGGCTTGGGTGGCTGTGAGTAGCCCTGCAGGGCTAATTTTCAAGTACCGGGGGTGGCGGATATGCAGCAGCCCTGTGAAGCTATCTTTCAAGTACAGGGGATTGGGGGCATGCTGCAGCCCTGTGGGGCAATTTTGATATTGGGGGAATTACCATGTTGTTTCTGTATTGGGGCATGGGGGCAGAAATAGCCCTGCAGGGCTTTTTGTGTTTTGGGGTCAGGGCAGTGTTGGGGGAGAGGGTGACATACCATGGGGGGATGGGTGGGCTGCAGATGCAGGCAGCCTCCGGGGGCATATATGCAGTTATGCCAGCTATATGCTGGTGTAACTTATGTTGATGGTTTCCCCTCAGGGGTTGTTGTAGAATAGTGCCCCATGGGACTTTGTTGCTGCCCTTTCATAATAGGCCGCAACTACTGCTGTAAACCCCCTAGCACCATGTCATAGGGGGTTTAAGGTGGAACTGGTGGCGTAAGTCCACTTTGCTGCAGGCAGCCTGCGGCATGTCACAGGCTGCTTTGCAGAATATCGTATGTTGCAACTGCTGCTGTAACTTGCTACTTGCACCATTTTTGGGGGGCGCATGTCAAGTTACACCAGATGTACCCTTTTGAGAATCGGGCCCATCGTTTTTTCATGTTTCAAAACTTTCTATACTGACTATAACCAAATTATTAGGGCCAGAGATCCTGGACTAGAGAATGCACTTGTTAAATTTCCTTTTATTCCAGCCAAGGATGGCCAGATGTTATTAACATGCAAAAATTGCTGTTTAACATAGATGGACCTTAACAACTGTAACTACTGTATATTGCTACTACAATGCCATTGTAATCCTCTGACTGATTACTCTTTAGTGACATTATCCATTGCAGTAAGTGTTCTGGGATACCCTTGAGTGACTTTTGTTTATAAGATTGCAGGGTAAGGTTGCAGATTTATTAATTAAAAAAATACATTTCTTCAGAATCTGAAACTGGACAAGCCCATTAGCTTAGCAGTTAGGCTAGCACTCAACCTTGGGAATGAGGTTTTGGAAAAAGCCCCATCTAATCAGGGCTAGCATTGGCGGGAGGAAGTTTGAGCATCCAAGAGGATGCTCTCCTCCTCTGATGGAGATGTCAGCACAACTCCATTGTACAATTGAAGTAATGGTGCATTCTGAGGGGAGGACACATGCTGACCATTGTAGTGCATGTGCATGCATTGCCTGCATGAATGCCATTATGGTCACAAAAATGGCTGCATCTTCAGGGGTTAAGTTGCAACAAAGGGAAACATGCCTTCTGGGCAGGATTATAGCCAAGGGTTACCTACTGTAGAAGTTACACACCTGCTGAGCCAGGGAAGCTGAGCCAGGGCAACCTTCTCCAACTTCTTTTCATCTCACACTCAGGATCCAGAGCCAGTCCTGGGATACTGCATCATGGGTAGCAAGCCACTAAGTTTAAAAGAGAGTGGTGGTAAGTCCTGGGAGATGGTAGGAAGATAAGGTTGAAGTAGTTCCTGTGAAGGCTTGGAAGAGGTATATCCCCATAACTGGAGAGGAGAATAAACAGAGTTAAACAAAATCAAAATTGATAAAGCTGTAAAAGTCTTTAAGGAGCAGCTGATAACCCTGGGGGTTCACAACTCATACCAAGAAGCTGATTGCTTGAGGAGCTCATTTAGGCAGAGTTTGATTTTTTAATTTAAAGGATTATATTTTTCACTGACAAGGATTATGATCTTACTTCCAAACTGAAACCAAGCTGCTGACAACCAGTGTAGACCCGCCCCTCAAAATCTGGGCTGTACTGATGTGAAGAATGGAACAGGGTTGCAGTGCTATTAACAGAGTGTGATCATGGTGGACAGCCTGCCTTAATATACATTTTTTTTTTATTTAAGTGTTTGTCTTTTGAGTCTCTCCCATCAGTCTGACTCTGACCACCCCCCCTCAGCTCAATCACCTGGCTTCCCCAGGATTTAACTTTCTGTGGCATCTTCTGGCACAGGACCTGTGAAGATGGCCCAGTTGCAGGTGTGGAACCTATGAGGTGTCGATCATCATCCTGTCTTGAGGATCATTTTTTGCCAATTTTTCCCCTGGGTTCCATGGACGTGCAATTGGCATGATGTGCCAGCTCCACCTCTGCAGAGATGCTCCCAATGCCCTGAACATGGTCCCTTCCCTCTATGGGTGAGTTGCATGCACTGCCAACAGGACACCATCAGGTAGCAGAAATGCAGTGAGCCACAGCAGCCCCCTCCATGAGGGAGAAGAGCAGTCCTACAGATGCTCAATCCCTCCACCCCCAGCTGGCCCCAAGTGACCCACATCTGTTTCTGAACCTGGGTCACCAGCATGGCAGGAGGTGAGATGCTAACTGCTTCAGACCTTCACACCACTGGGTTAACAGCAGCAATTCTTTAACTTCGGAGTCCAATGTACATGTTAATGTATTATTAATCCTTGTAAGTTAATTCAATATTCCAGTTTTCCCTAGTTGACTATTTTGTAGCAAGGTTAAGCAATTGAAAACTCAGATTTCAAATAGCACCCAAGTGGTCAGGAGTTAATGAAAAAAATCAAACTCTCTCAAATTAAATTCTCAAGCAGGAAGCTCCTTGGCATGAGTTACCTGGTTTGAGAAATGATTGTGCCAACACTTCTTTAAAGTGTACATGAACATCAACTGTGCACATGAGGTGGTGGGGTTGCTTAAAGAAGTGTTACCCTTTCATTTCTTCAAAATCAACCATTTTCCTTATATCATGCATACAGTAAATAATATTGCTTAAAAATACTGCAACCTAAATGAAAACTTTGAAAATTATATAATTTATATTTCTATTTTCTATACTTCTGGAATTCTTGACTTTGCTTGGAATAAGAATGTTTGGGATCACTGTGACCTTTCTGTTACTTGTCTGCACCTGAAGTGCACTATAACCCTTTGCTGGTGAGATAATACTCTCTTTCATGGTAGCAGGTAATTATCACAAGCAGATCTTGTCATTCTTTTTTCAGTTGGTTATATAGATGGCTAGGTTAGAATGGGGATGCTGTGTGAGGCAGCTTATGAGAGAAACTGAAAATAACATTGTCACCAAAACCAAGTGTTCCAGTCCCTGATTTCACCAAAAATCCATTATACTTCTATTGATTTTAAAAATGATGTATTATATTTCCAAAAGAAGTTTCTGGTGAGCATATCATTTAGCTGTAGGTTTTGAAAGTGAATACTGAACACATTGTAGGTTTCATCTACAATGCAGATTTTATCTACGATTGTAGTACAGCTACAGTTTATCTATATGTGGATTTGTCTGATGAAAATTCCTTTATTGGTTTCTTTGTCTTGTTTGTACTGCTTGTTATTGATGTGCAGCACTCAGAGCCTTACAGGATGGATGATTTATAAATAAAATGCTCAGACTGGAAGTTATGAGTCCTTTCCCTTAAACAAAAGACAAAATGCCAACCTAAATGACAATGGTAATGAGTGAAGGGAATTTTTTTTCCCTAGCACGTAGCGGATGCAGAAATGCATGTACAGCCACTAAACTTGTTTGTTACTTGTGAAATATTCATGAGAAGAATGAATAATATTTTTTCTGACAAGAAGGTGCCATATAGCTTTCATTTTTTTAATATTCTCAGCTCTGTAAGTCTTAGACTAAAAAAAAAACTATGGGGTCCCATGTTATCTATCACTGTCACATTGAGAATGATAAAGGGACCTAATAATTGAGGAGGACCCATATCTGTCAATCCAGATGCGAATGCACCAACCCTTAACAAAATTTTATGTTATGGCATTAAGGCAACATTTTCACAGGTTTGTGACCATGGTACTTCTGGAAGTGAGGGACAAATGCAGTTACTTGTTTCCATAGCAACACCCAGTATGTCTAGCTCAGCTTTTTCAATCCATTATCTTCTTAGAGATATTTTAGAGATATCCAGTGGTGAAGTATGCCTTTAATATGGAGGAAAATGTTAGATGCCTGTTCATGTATCAGGACTTAATATTTATTTTATAGAGGTTTTCCAGTATGATTTAAAACACATACTGATGAAAGATAGCACTTTAATACAATTTTGTGACCCTGATCCTTTCACATTTTTTTTGAAAAACAAGAAACACTGTTCTATATTATGATTCCTCACTGCTCATGGGTCACAACTACAGTAATCATTCCTGAGACAGAGGTCATTCTAATAGCTTCTAGTGAAATGAGTTTAAAATGAAGAAGAAGACCTCCAAAAGAAAGTCTGAATGTCTGAAAGAAGGGCAGGCAATTTAGATACCCATGATGAATATTTATTTATGAAGCTTCCTGAAGTTGCATTTACCTAGTAATGATATCTGGCCAACAACAGAGGTATAGTTACTCTGTGGAAATTAAGGGCCCAATCCACAAATGATCAGAAACCAAGTGGACATATGCAGAGGGTTGTATGTGACTGCACAGTGTCTATTATGTACAGTTAAGGAACTCCAGGCCATCCATAATCATGGATGAATACACATCCTGGTCATCTAAGCAGACAGCCAAGCTAGGGATGGGCATATGGGCAGGGACTCACATCTATGCTTTCCAAAAAGCAGCTTACATGCAAGGGATGGGTGAACACAGGATACCCCAGCACAGCATGTCACGAAGAGACCCCTGATGAAGATGCCTTAAGCATCGTATACGTATGGGAAGTTGTACTCTCTTATTTGAGTTTTGCACTAGTTTCAAATTTTACTTGGCACTTTCACTTTAATAAAAGGCATATATTTTTGCAGTAAACCATGTTGTGCAAGGCACTCGCCTTATTGAACTATGCCAGTGAGGGGGCTTGGAAGGCAGTATCACTATCAAAGTGGGATACATTACCATGGAGTAATGGCTTCCTACTCTGAATGCAAGTACACTGTGCCCCTTCCAGATTTTATGGGGCTTGTTCAGCCCCTTGAACTAGTTTCTCCAAACCCAAAAAGCTAGTATAGTGGGCTGACAACTGTCAGTTTAATTTTTTTAATATTGCAGATGTCAATATGATAGACCTTGGAGCACTAACACTGTGCCTCTCATAGCTCCCTGCTTCATATGCAGCAGAAATCAGCCTGAGTGCCATAGTGAGCATCCAATTGGATGTCAGCTAGCTGGTCTCACTTTACCCTCAGCATGCCCACTGACCCTCTGTTCCCCATTATGCTCATGCAGTGAAGAGGCCTGGTATCACTGATGCTGTCACTTGAGTGACCATTTATGCACATTAAACTCCAAGGCTTGTATTCATAGGTTGAGTCCTTAGATGGTTTTGTGAGTTTCTTCATAGACTGACACTTATTGTAGACTAGTACACTGTTTAGTTTTTGACTTAGTATATGCATACAAAAGATTCATTTTGGGGGCCACCCAAAGGCCCAGCAGAAGCACAACATGCTTTCATACCAGTAACATAGGTTCAAGAGTGGACTTGGTGAACTGGAAATAGTTCTGGCATGGGTGAAGTGTTGCCCAGTGCAGTGCAAGACAGCTTGTGGGAGGGTTTCATCAACATCTGCCAAAGCATAATCCCTGAGGAAGGCCAGGAAGTGTGATTCTGTTCAAGGGGTGGTGCATGTACTTATTGTGCTGTATCAGGAAGGCCAAAAGATGTAGCTGATGTTACAGTGGTGGGTGAAGGAAGGGATTGTGGTGGCAGACTACATCTAAGCCACAGGCCTTCAGAATGATGGTCACTAGCAATCATGGGTCTTATTCCATATGGATTACTACATGTCCAATGGGGTCCCAGCTGATGGGGTAGGAGGTCGTCAGCATGAGGCCTTAGAAAAGCAAGGAGGATGTTCTCATGGGCAAAAATCAGGTTGATAAAAAGACACACAAATACCCACATCATGCAAACAAAAATCTCAGGATCATTTCAAGGTTTCATGTAATATACAGAATGTAGAACAATTGAAAAATGTTAAATGAGATCAAGATCACTTATTTTACTTCAGTTTTATTGAAAGTATTTTTGCTGGTGTGTTTTTCAGTGCTTCACTCTGCATTATAAAATGGGTAACGAAAATCCTGCACTCTAATTGGCCAAGGGCAGCCTGGAACCCAAGGTCTCAATTCTCAACTGGCCCTTAGAGTGGCACAAGGTGCACCGATATATGGCTGCAGCAACCTCTAGGTGCATCATGGACCCCACACCCTATTTTATAAAAATGGGTGTCCCTGCACCAAAGTCCTGAGAGTTGCCACAGCCACAAGGTGGTGCCAATCATTTGCCAAACCTGAGGGGTTTGACAGAGGGTCCTGTCAAGCCCCCCCAACCTGGCACCAACCTAGACAAACCATGAAGGTGGGGGGGTTAATATGCCTGGAAGGTTGGGACTGGAGATCGAGGGAGCTGAGGGGTTGCCATGGGGAGTGATGAGGGCACAGTAGCAGTGAGAGTGTTCTGAGGAGCAACCCAGCAGAGGTGCCATGTTCAGAGGCACAGAGCCTATCAGCCCATGTGGGCAGATCTGGCACAGCTGGACCATCATGACTTGTACCCCAGGTGGCAACAGCTCTAGTGCTTGTCCCACAGGACCCACAGTTCCTTGCAGCATAGTCAGGCATACACCAGCTGCCATGTGGGGTCTGTGGATCAGGGGATTGTCTGGGTGGAGGGAGGAAACTGGTCAGATGAGCCAAAAACTGGCTGCAGGATGGACAGCAGAAGGTAGTAGTGGGGGGTGAGGCATCAGAACCCAGGGCAGTAACAAGTGGTGTCCCACAGGGCTCAGTGCTGGGACCATTTCTGTTTGACATTTTCATTACCGAAATCGCAGTAGGGATCAAGAGTAAGATCAGCCTATTCGCAGATGACACCAAGATCTGTGCGGAGGTGGAGGGGGGCAAGAGTGATAAAGTACTACAGGAGGATTTGGCAAGAGTGGAAGAATGGTCTCACACTTAGCAGCTTGGATTCAATGCCAAGAAGTGCAAAGTGATGCATTTAGGAGCCAGGAACCCAGGATACAGTTACTGGTTGGGGGGGGCACAGTTATCCACTTCCAAAGAGGAGAAGGATCTGGGTGTACTTGTAACCGGGGAAATTAACCACTCAGCCCAGTGCAGGAAGGCCACAGCAAAGGCCAACAGGATGTTAGAGTGCATAGCAAGAGGGATTACTTCTAGGCATGGGGAAGTCATCTTGCCCCTGTACAGGTCCCAGGTGAGGCCACACTTGGAGTACTGCATGAAATTCTGACACCCTTACTTAAAAAGGGACATCAAACTAGTAGAGGGGGTAAAGCCCATGGAAACAAAAATGATCTGGGGTTTGGGGGATATACCTTATGAGGAGAGGACGAGTGATCTCAATATGTATACCCTGGAGGACAGAAGAGAGAGAGAGGGGATATGATTGAGACCTTCAAGTACCTGAAGGGTATGAACAGAGTAGGCACTGGGAGTTTGTTTAATCTAAAAGGGAGAAGGGGAAACCAGAGGATACTCTCTGAAGTTGGAAGGGGGCAGGTTTAGGAGAGAATTGACGAGGCACTATTTCACTGAATGGGTGGTTGCAGGGTGGAACGTGCTGCCAGAGGAAGTCATATCATTATGGACTGTGGGGAGCTTCAAAAGGGGGTGGGACAGTTTCAAAGGGAGGGTTCAAACCATGAGGGGGGCAGGGGGTGGATGTAAAGGAAAAAGTGGGGGGGGGGCAGCTGCAGTCTAATGGATTGAAATGCTGCACACTCGAGCAGACTAAATAGATCATAAGGCTTGATTCTGCTGGCAATTTTGTATGTTTGTGGAGCTGAGGAGAATGAAGCAGACAAGTTGCCTAAAGTTTTAATCACTTTTGCACTTGAGGCAGATCAGGATTTTGTTTTGAGCAAAAAGAGGTATTTTCGTTCAGCAAAATGCCTCTTCGTACAGTATCCAGATGTTTGCTCGCAAACTCAGGCAAGAAGGAGGTGCACTTGACAAAACAATTTGTATTTTCAGGCACAACCCACAAGAGTACAAAAGGAGTTATAAAAGCTATACATAATGCAGAATTCAAAGCAGCACAATAGTTACCATTAGAAGTGGGAAGCTGGCAATCATGCTAAATTTAACATTTTGATGAAGTGGCACTTTTTCAAGCAAAGTCATGCAAATTTGCTGGCAAAGTTGCAATTTCACCATGACTTCTTAAAAAAGTGTCATTTACTCAAGAAAACTCATTGTAAGATAACAAAGGGGAGAAGGGGGCAGTTTGTAAATTTTTTCAGGAAGGCAAATTTCACAACTTTGCCAGTGAAGTAAAACTTTGTGACATCTCTTGGTATAATAAGCATGTGGCAATGAGTTAGAGACAAGATTACAAATAGTGTTGGTAAGCCATAACCTTTAAACTGCGAAGTATGTACAAGCAATACAGCTAGATAAAAAATAGGCAGATGAATACAAAAGGAAGACAAACATATAATAGTTCAGGCTTTATCTTAAGAATACATAACATTGTGCAGTTTCTTAAGGCATAAAAAAGGCATCATGTACAGATATATTTAACACTGCAAGGTAAGAAATTGTATAACTTCCTTGTAACGTTCAGGTGAGATTGAGAGTGTCTGAGGGTCACTGAAAGTGAGTTCCAGAATTTAAGGCAAAAAAAAAAAGAAAAACTTATTGCCCCATATCCATCAAGCATTTGGGAACAAGAGAGATAGGTCACCAGACCATAGGAGGTAGGCTTGATCATGATGCTGCAAAAGGACAACCAGCATAGTAATTGGCATTAGGGAAAGTGGAGTCAGAGACTACAGGGGGGTATACTAGTAGTAGTAGTTGTAGTTGTAGCTGTAAACTTTATTTCTTAAGTGCCCAATCTCAGGTGCTTTGAGTGCTGTTCAATAATCATAAAATATCCACACCATGAATAAAACATTACATACATGAAATAAATAAAATTATAAACAATGTATATATAAAAATCTGCAGTGCTGTTTGAGAGAGAGGTGAAGTGTGACAATTCAAAGCTTGGAAATCAGTAAGTGCCAAAGGTTTCCAGAAAGAGAAAAGACTACATACCCTTCTGAAAGTCCTCCTCTAAGTGAGCCTTTCTCAGAGCCATGAGAAGCCTGTTCCATAGGACAGAACCAGCAAGTGCAAAGGCTCATTATCCTGAAGATTTCAGCCTCAACCTAGGAACAGGCTAAGAGGCCCACCACAGAGGAGCAGAGAGGACAGGAGTTTTTATACAGAGTTAGCAGGTCTCCAAGGTAGCCAGAGCCCAGTCCATATAGGGCCATGTTGGTTCACAAACTGACTTTGAAGGTGATACACCACTTGGCCTGCAACCAGTGCAGTTCATGCAGGGCTGGAATTATATGACCTAAGAAGGCAGGTCAATCACTGGGCCACTGCGTTCTGCACGAGCTGCAGACATTGTAGGATGCCTCCACTCACCCTGACGTTTAAAGCATTACAGAAATCAAGTTTAGTAGTGACAAATGCATGTACCAGTGTGGACAGGTCTTCAGGGGGAGTCAAGGTTTTAATCTGGTTGATGTTTCTGAGATGGTACAATCCATTCCAGACTACATCCAGCACCTGAACCTCAAATGTCAGCTTCTCATTCAGAATAACCCCCAGATTCTTAACCTTATTAGAGACCACCAATCCAGAAGAACCTAGCCATAGGCCAGTCCATTCATCAGTGATCTCTACACCGCACCTCTTACCAGTCTCAAACACCAGTTTCCCTGTTTTGTCTGGACTAAGTCTCATCCAGCCTGATGGCATCTATTCTTAGATGTCAGCCTGGCACAAATTTAGCATCTCAACAGGATCAGGCATACTGGATGCAAAAGACAGATACAGCTGACTATCATCAGCATAACAATGAAAACCCAAACCATATCATCTAATGATCCCTCCCAGGGCAGCATGTACAGCATCGTTAGGCAACCTAAAATGACCCGAGGGCTGCATGTGCAGCCCTCGAACCCCCTTCAGAGTTGCATGACTGCACACAACCAGAACAGTACCCCTTTAACCCCAAATTAAGTTAATAGCGCTGTATTTAGTCACTTTTTTTAGATACAATCATGATGCACCATGCAGTGAATTAACTTAATTAAATGGTGTGTGGGGGGGTGCGGTATCGAGAACCTCAAACAGAAGCAAGCCACAATCCAACAATGAGCTCTTTAGTGCTCATTGTTCATTACTTTATCATTCAAATGCCCGCAATAGAGTGTACAGCTTTCTGAAAAAGAAATGAAGCAAAAGCAAAACTCAAACACAGAGCTCTTTAGCTATTAATTATCTTTAGTTTCTCCCGCTGACACTCCCAGTAGACCCCAGACCGTGAGTACAGCTCACAGCTATTACAGATACAACAGCCATCAAGCACTGAGGGCTTTAACTTTTAATAAAATAGCAGCCGACTTGGTAAAATGATACCTCATGTCTCAAACCTTTTGTTATTGTGCAGCTTTGCTTCTCGCTCAATTCCACAGCTTGCCCACAGTTTAATTTTAAGTCTTTTCCTCTCCTACACAACTCAGGTGCTTTGAATATGCCAAGTACACCAAATTAACACGCTATTGTAGACATACTGGTGATTGGAAATGATGTATATGAATGAAATAGTGACAGTGGATTATGGCAGTCTGTGGCAAGAACAGTGGAAGAGCTGATTTAAAGGTACAGTATTTTTTTTCATATGCAGTTCTTTTTAATGGCTGTGGGCAGAGCCTATAGCCATCTTGCTGTCTGTAGCTAGAAAAATGGAGTACCATGGAACACATTTTTGGAGTTTTCAATGTACCCTTCCACAATTCTAAATCATTATACTAGATGAAATAAAATACTCCCTTCTTTCTGTTTAGAATGGAGGAGACAGCACTCCAATCTGCTTATCAGATGGCCATTAGGAAACTGAAGCAGCTTGTTAAATATTGGTTGCCTATTAAACTGGAGACTTGTTTACCCCTTCGAAATGCAACAACATGCACATTTAAATACTTAGCATTTAAACATTTTCTTGCTACTAGCTTCAGTTGGACAGGTATTGTCTTTCAAGAAAGATTCATACCTCATAAATATCACCCTTTCCTAGCAATGAATCTAAAAGATTTACACTTTTTTTAACCTCTTAAGACACTATCTGGTAAGTACTGTCTCAAACATATGCCAGATCTTCTTCCAGGCTAAATATGTAGCAATTAGCAGGCATTTTATACTATGCTTTTGGGGAAAAAAATACATTGAGCTACTGCAAGCACATACACACACACATACTGTACACACCATCCTCATAGCCACAACATTCAAAATAAATACTGCAATCTAATATGTCATACAACAATAAAGAAACTGTTTGTTTATTTCAGTGAACACAGTGAAGTTCAGTTTACAGTAGACTTCCTTTAAATATTTCTTATCCTATATTTTGTATCCTGGATAGCATAGAGGAGATGCTACATTTCATTGTCATAGGGATCTTCATTTTACACATTTTTGCACTGTATTTACTCAGGATGTCCCAGATTAGATGCAATATCTTGTTTTCAGGGGGGTCATGATTTTACCATTTTTATAATGTATTTATTCAGGGTAGCCTAGTCCAGATGTAAAATATTGTTTTCAGCGTGTTCTGATTTTATGCAATGCAGCATAATATTGTGTAGATATAGAGCCCCACTGAAAATAAGATGCCATGTCTTCTGTGAACTATCCAGGCTAAACATATAGCAATCAGTAAGCATATTCTAGGCAAACACATTGTAAAAATGTGTAAAAGGAAGACCACATTGAAACTGCCTCTCAGCAGATCTGCATTGTGCAAATTCATTAGAAATAATGGATAAAAGCATCCCAAAAGCTCTCCATAGCCATATTAGCTCTGACCAGAGTTTGTTTTATTAAGGGTGAAATGTACTTGGGGCTGTGCTTTAAACCTGCCAGTGGCCGCAGGTTGCACACCACTGATGTACTGTGTGAACAACATGGAATGGAGGATTGACCCCTGGAGTATACATCAGAGCAGGGGCCTTGGATTTGAGGAGAAACTCCCCATCATCACCCTCTGCATCCTGTCTCAGAGGAAGGATTCAAACCAGCAGATGACAGTGCCAGTGAGTTCACAGTACTCACTGAGGTGGTCCAACAGCAACCCATGGTCCATAGCACTGAATGCTGATGAGAGATCAAGAACCACAACTGATTATTTTCCTCTGTCTCTAGCCCTGAGAAGGTCACTGTGCACCCTGACCAATGCTGTCTTGGTACTGTGCCTTAACATAAACTCAGACTAGAGAGGTTCATAAATCTTCAAGCTGAAGAGCCACTATCTTGCCAATAACCTTCCACAAAAGAGGGAGGTTAGAAACTGTTCTATAATTTGCAAGACAGTCCAGGTCCAAAGAGGATTTCTTCAAGAGAGGTTTCAGCAGAGCAGCTTTTAATGCCCTTGGAAAGAGCCTCTCTGAAAGTGAACACTAGATCAGCTCAGCAAACACTGGACCCAAAAACTCAACACAACTAATTAATAAGCAAGTCAGGCCTAGATCCCGCTCACAAAAGGTGGGCCACAGCTCCAAGACCACATGACAACCCTCTTCCATCAAAACCGATCTAAACTCACTGCTGACAGGTGGAGGGAATCCACTCCTCACCAGCTTGGTACAGCTGGGTTGAGATGATCCAGTTAGATAGATCCCTGTCTGAATCAAGGACACCTTTTCAGAGAAAAAGAGAGCAAACACTGCAATGAGCAGATGAATTTGGTCTTACCGGTTGCAGACATACCAGATTTAGAAGTCTTTCCACAGCCCAGAACAGCTGAGCTGGTCAGTTTCTGCCTGTAGCAATCTCCCTGGGTAGGAATACTGCGTTCTTATGGGAGACTATCCTTTGATACACAACATAGTGCATCTTCAAAGCCAGTTTGTCCTTGTCAGACCAAGATCTTCTCCAATAATGCTCCAACCTCTGACCCATAGACTGTAGTACCCTGATCTTCATGTCAAACTACAGGGATCTCAAGTGCGAAGTTGGGGATCATATACTGACCTGTGCAACAGCATTGAAGGCTGAGGTAATGTCTCTATTATAAGCTATTACTGCCTCCTCCAGTCCAGCCACAAAAGCAGCCATCACACTTGGGAGAACCACTACTGCCTGGAGTCCTTCTGGGGACAACACCTTCAAAGGGCGATAGTGAATAATCTCCACAGAAAATGGACTCTGGGGGACCCCAAAAGAGAACTTCACCAAGCAATGATCTGATCAACTTACCAGATAAATCCTGAGGTTACTAACCTCAAGCCCCAGTGAGAATACTAAGTCCAAAGAATAACTGTGTTGATGAGTCACAGAGGTAACTACCTGTGAAAGGCCCTGTGAATCCATCAATTGCAGGAAATCATGACCACATTGTGAGAGTTCATCAGCAATCCAGGGGTTGGAGATGCTCAGAATTAGCCATCTGGGCAGCTTCAACACCCTTTGGTCATTGACGTCTGTGATTTCCTACAGGGAAACCCTCTTGTGTCCTGGAGGCAGGTAAACAACAAGGATGCTGCAGCCTGCACCTGAGACAGTAGCTTCCAAAACAGGACTGGAATTGTCATTCAGCAAGGTCTCCATTATACAGGCTAGACTGAGTGAAGGACAAGACATTAATTCTGCCATGATGGCTGTCCTGTTCCTCATTAATCTAGCATTGCAGAGCACTGCCCATATGGGACAGATGGGGCTGCTGGTCTATTGGCTACCTGCCCATGTGGTTCATGGGATTCCATGGTATGGGCATCAAACATGTCTGGCCTCTCTCTCTCTCTTAGGTCCATTTCACCCCTGAGTGCCTCCTGGTCATAACCAGACCTATAGTGCCCACTTGTTAGCACCCCCACACCCCACCACCATCCTGCCACATACAATCCCACTTCTGAACAATACCCAGCTCCGTGCAACATCCATATGCCTCTGCTTAAAGGGGGGCATCATAGTGGTGGAACCTAGCAGCTGGGATGGAGAATAGCTAAGCCTGGGGGCCTTCTGTCCATGGCACTTTTGGCTGCCAACACAAAATACTTCACACACACACACATACAACATCCAGGTCCCCTACCCACAATTTCTAAAAACACACACTAACCACCCACCAACTAACCAAACACTCTATTTACTCACATTCTATGATACAAAAACAGAACAATTTCCTACACATACATATTCCCATTCACACCACTACACTCACCATACACATCCAAGCCACTGACCCAGATCAACTTAAAAATGCTAAAAATAAACAGTCCTAATGGGAGAATCTACAATAGTGAACAGTTTATGGTGCAAATAATAATCCACAACAGATTATAAGGTTTCTTAATGTCCCAATAATATTGGTTGTTGAAACCATAAGACAATAGTCTCTGCTCTCACCAGCGAAGCCTAAATGAAAAAAGACCATATTGAATGTTACAGGGCAGCTCTCTCACCACTGCTGAGCAACAAGCAGTTCTCAACACAGCACTAAGAAAGAAAATGTGAACCCTATACTATGCACCTCAAGGGCAACAATGAATAAATAACTATTACTATAGTTCACACTGGACCATGGTAGCCTCAGTGGACTTTGCAGACTCTGAGAAACACCACAAAGAGTAATCCACCACAGATGCATTCCAACAGCACCTGCCACAAGTAAACTGCAATATGTCTATGCCTTGCTGACCTCAAGGCTCCCCCCATTTATGCAAACTACTGCATTGGGAACTAAAGTGGTGCAGCCAAACCAGTGAAGCGAAACTGAATTTTAAGGTTATAACTTGCATCATTTTAAAGATGGCTCTGGCCCAATTTTATCACTTTTTTTTTTTTCTTTTTTATCATCTACTTTTGCACTGACCTGGGAGGAACTCTCTCGAGCATCCTCCAGTGCCTCCAACTCTAACTCCGTGCCTGAGAGGCCTCCATCTCCTGGTGCCAGACCGACTATCCCCCCAGCTCTGAAGCCCCTGAGGTAGGGCCGCCCTATCTGCCCAGGGTGCTCTATCATGAATTCAGGCTGAGCTGGGCTTGGCCCAGGAGAGAAGGGCAACCAGTGGTGGAGTGTGGCTGAGTGGGTGGAGGTGCTGTCGTCTATCCCCGAGGTCAGGGATTTTCTACATGTAGGTTTCCCATGAGAGTGCAATGCACAATGACATCCACACATGGCTGCCTGCTGACGTCTGACTCACTCCCAACCAACGTTCTGGCCAGTAATCCTGCAATACCCCCGCTCTCCATCGGTGGTTGCGAAAACACCTAGCAGCCCCAGGATCCCTCCCGAGGGAGAGAAGAGCTGTCCGCCGGGTACTCAATCCTCTCCCTCCCTTGCCAACTCCTGGCTACCCGAGTCCGTCTCCGAACCTGGGTCGCAGCATGGCACAAGGTGTGCCATCCAGCGCCTCAACCATCAGTGCCACCAGGCCGGCTGTTTATCACTCTTATAGTACTTTGGAGTACAGTTTTTCCTCAGTTATACAGGCATATATCCAACAATAATATTGTTTCAGTGGAACTACATTGTTGGTAGTGGTTACATACCACAAGGTCCCTAACTGGTGTTGCAGGCCCTAGGGAATTCCTAATTAAACAAAATTAATATATAGGCATTATTCTGGGTCTTTCTTCTCTTTTTTTTTTTTCCTTTTTTCTTGGTATGGTTCTGGAGGAAGGAACAATATTATTGTTCTACCATACCAAAAACAGTAACTTGCCTAAGTCCAGTCGATCAACTTACTGTATGTTTCCTTTTTAGCATTAAATTCTTCCTCCTCATTACTTTGAAAGACTTTAGGCACATTTATGTGGCCTGATCTGCATCACTGTGAGTGGTGCAGATGATCTGTACCAGTGCAGATCAGGCCATGTAAAAGGCTTGAGGAGCATTGTAGGTCACTCTGTTGTGTCTCAGTGTGATTGGTGCTTTTGTGGTGATGTATACTAGTGCAGGCATTTTATGATAGCGTGTAACAGCCATATGGCACCTGACAACAACTGCCAGTTCTTGCTTTCTCACCACACTGGAAATGCTGGGAAGCAGCACTGCCCAGATCTGCATAGAGACAGACGGGCTGCATGTAGATGTGCAGCAAGAGCATTGCAGAAGGAGTGGCATTTTACCTTACTGTATGTGAGGTAGTCAAATGCCTCTGAAACATAATTTCCATCCAAGAGGTGAACTGAGATCCTCAGTGAACAGTTTAAATGCAAGATTGGTGAACATTTAAACTAGCTAAGGGGGAGGTGAAATAAAGCAGGAAGACATAGACTGCCCCCCTCCACACACACATGCATACAGGGAAAGCAGAGGGAATCCCGAGGGTAAGAAGTTCCAAAAGGGTACAAATACAAACTTGGAATCAGGAGGTAGAGAGAGGGGGAAAGGGAAAGAATATAGTGGAGGAAAAGGAGGAGGGCAAAAGGGCAAGAGGAGAGGAGGTCCTAGTACAAATTGGAGAGACATGTTTGCAAATGCTCAAAGTCTGGGCAACAAAATGGTAGACCTAGAGGCCACCAAGGCAGCAGCAGCAGGCTTGGACATAGTCATACTTACTGAGACTTAGTGTAATGAAAAACCAGGACTGTGATATAGCCATACCAGGGTATGCTCTATTTAGGAGGGAAAGGATAGGAAAAAAGGGAGGAGCGGTGGCTCTTTACATGAGGGAAAACATAAAAGACATGAAAGTACAGAGGGAATGGAGAGAGGCAGATATGCTGTGGGTCATCCTGGAGACAGGGAAGAGGGCAGCTAAACAAAGAGGGGTGATCTACAGACATCCAGCACAGGGGGAGGAGGGGGGTAAGTATATGTTGGATGAAATCCAAGGACTAGCTAACAAGGTGGAGGTATTGCTACTGGGTGATTTTAACATACCAAATGTGGATTGGAGCCTCTCTGCTGCAATAATAGCCAGAAGTAGGGAAATCCTAGAGTCCCTGCAGGGGGCATTCCTCATGTAACTAGTTAAAGAACCCACTTGTGGGGTGGGAGCAATACTGGTACTGTCAAATGGGGTTGTGTCACTGACATCACAGTGGGGAGCCACCTGAGGACCAGTTATCATCATATGCTGTGGTTCTATAGAAGAACTGGGCCAGGACTGAACCACACTAAAAGGAGGGTCCTGCACTTCAGAAGGGTTGATTTCAAGAGAATGAGAGAGAGTGCCTTGGAGGAGATTTAGCAGGGATACAGAAAATGGGAAGGGTGGAGGAACAGTGAGAAAAAATAAAGAAGGCCATAAAGAATGAAACAAACCTCTGTGTAAGGCAGGTTCAAAGAGCAAGAGAAAGAAGAGACCACTATGGTTCTCCACAGATGTAGCAAAGAAAGCAAAGGCAAAGAAGCCAGCATTCAAATGGTACAAATCAACACAGAAAGAAGAGGATAGGGGGGTTATCAGGAGAAAACAAAGGAAAGCAGGGAAAGAAGTTAGGAGACCTAAGGCACAAACAGAGGAGAACATTGCCAAGTCAGCAAAAAAAGTGGAAAAAACATTCTTCAGGTACGTAAGTGAAAGAAAGAAGAACAAGGCAGGGATAGTAAGACTGAAAGGGTAAGTGGGAAAGTGTGGAGGAGAACCAGAAGAAAGCAGACATATTGAACAAGTACTTTTCTTCACTGTTCACGAAGGAATGGGTAGGTGAAGGGCCACAGATAGAGAGAAAGGGCATTAAAGGAAGGGAGGTGGACACTAGCCCTTTTACAGAGGAGAGAGTCCTCAGGGAACTAGAAAAACTAAAGGTAGTTAAGACAATGGGACTGGACGGGGTTCTCCTCAGCATATTGAAGGAACTTAAGTGGGAGCTGACTGCACCTTTAAAACCCCTGTTTAATTTATCACTGTACAAAGGGGAAGTTCCTGGGGACTGGAGGATGGCGAATGTGGTCCTACTTCACAAGAGTAGAACTAGGGAGGTGGCAGGAAACTGCAGACTAGTAAGCCTGACTTCAGTGGCTGGCAAAATTATGGAATCACTACTAAAAGAAAGGATTGGGGAATACCTCATGATCAGTGGATTACATGATCTGAGACATCATGGGTCACAGGGGGGCGATCTTGCCAAACAAATCTGATCAAGTTCTTTGACTGGGTGACCAGGGAGGTGGATCAGGGAGAAGCGATGGCTGTGGCCTACCTGGATTTCAGTAAGGCATTTGACAATGTTTCACACAGAAGGCTGATAAACAAGCTTGGCAGCCTAGGAGTGGGTCCAAAGGTATTAAAATGGGTATGAAGTTGGTTAAGTAACAGGAGTCAGAGGGTGGTGGTAAATGGGGTTCACTCATAAGAAGCTGTGGTAACCAACAGGTGCCACAGCATTTCAGTTCTTGGATTGGTCTTCTTGAATGTCTTTATTAGCAACATCGCAGAGGGGCTGGAAGGGAAAGTATGCCTGTTTGTGGATGACACAGAAATCTGCAACAAAGTGGACACACTGGGGGAAGGGATGGGGATGACCTGAAAAAGCTGGAAGACTGGGCAAAGCTGTGGCAACTAGACTTCAATGTCAAAAAGTGCAAAATGATTCACATGGGGCACAGGAACCCAAGGACAATGAACCAATTAGGGGGAGGTGGTGACAACCACAAAACAAGAAAGGGAGCGGGGGGGTCATCATATCTGATGACCTAAAGTTAGCAAAGCAGTGTGATAAGGCAATGGGAAAGGCTAGTAGAATGCTGAGGTACATAGGGGGGAGGAGGAGGAGAAGTATCACCAGCAGAAAGAGGGAGGTAGTGTTACCCCTGTATAGATCGATGGTGAAGCCCCACCTGGAGTACTGTGTCCAGTACTGGAGGCCCCATCTCCTTAAAGACATCAATCAGATAGAGGTGATTAGAGAAGGCAACCAAGATGGTGCATGGCCTGCATCAGAAGCCATAGGAGGAAAGACTAAAGGAATTAAATATGTACTCTCTAGAGGAGAGAAGGTAAAGGGAAGGCATGATCGAAACTTTCAAATACCTCAAAGATATCAATAAGGTACTGCAGGGTGGAATTTTACATAGAAAGAGATGTTCAAGGACAAGGGGGCATGATATGAAGCTGGAAGGAGGGAGGCTCAGAGGGGATGTAAGAAAGTACTTCTTTACTTTAAGGGTGGTGAACACCTGGAACTGCCTGCCAGCAGAGATGGCAGCTACCAAAATAGAAGCAGGATTCAAGTATGTATGGGATAGACACAAGAGTATGTTTAGTAACAGGGCTGGGGGCAGGTAAGGCTGGAGATTGAGTAGGATCTGTGGTGGAACAGTAGGTTGGGAAATTTAGGGCAGACTAGGTGGGCCAAGAGGTCCTTTTCTGCCAACAGGATTTATGTTTCTATGTAATAATTTGAAGTCCTAGCTTACAATTTGCAGTTCTATTACCTTAATGCACAAATCATTGCATGGCATGTTTATTTATTTAATTTTTGTTAACCAGGTACAGTAAGTGCACTAGACAAAACTCCCAATTTTCAGGCACTATCTGGGCGGTTACAGTACTGTGGTACAACACTAGAAACAGCAGACAGTTGAAAACAATACAGTTTCAGGAAGAATGAGGTACAAAGCATTACATTTTGAATAACACAGTTTCAGAAAGATGAGGTACAAACCTAACATTTTGAGCATTGTCGGAGTCAATGAGTACAGAAAACTACAGTACAGAAGACTACTGAATATTATTACACAGCCAGGAGAATTTGGAGGTAGGGGACACTTATTACTAATGGAGTATGAAATGAAGCCTGTGAGGAAAGAAAAAGACAGTGGGGGTGAAGAGATAAAGGAAATTGGGAGTCAGTTACAAGTGCAGATGTTAAAGTTGCTTAAGAACTTGTGACGTACTTGCTTAAGTCAGAAGTGAGGTGGGGTGTGAGGACATTTCAGACGCTGTGGGAGAAAGTGGGAAAAGCCTGCCCACCCATTTTGGTACAGCATCTTGATACTGACAGGAGTAATTGGTCACAGGAGTGCAGGGGGTAGGGCTGTTCCTGGGGAGTTAGCAAGGCTGCAAGGGCAGCTGGTTTGGAGGACCTGAAATAGTTGTTGATCATATAGGCAAATGCAAGTAAGCGACAAGAAGGAGGGGATAACCAACCTATCTTAGCATACAGTGAGCAGTGGTGAGTCAGCCTGGGCGTGGAAAGTGTAAACCAGCATATATTATTGAAGGAGACATTTTGTCTGGGTTGGAAGCACTGGACAGATAGTAGGGGATAAAACCATATATCAAGCTGGGTAGTAGGATTCCCTGAGCTATTGCAAGCCTAGCAGCAGGAGTTAATGAAAATTTAATTTTAAAGGCCAACCCGAGTTACGCGTTCACAGTTTTACAGACTTTTGAGATGTGTTAGTTGACATCAAGGGCAGGGTCCAGATAAGACCAAGGTATTTGAATGAGCTGGTGGTGTAGAGGAGAGCCATCAGAGCAGTGAATAGTTAGGCCACAGGGGCAGGACCTGAGCTTTGGCAAAGATCCAAATAGTATTGACAGGGTCTTGATGGCCTTTAGGATCAGGCGATTTTGGGTTAGCCATGCCTGTAGTCTCCCCAAATCAGTATACAGTTGCAAGTTGATCTCAGCTATATTGTTGGAGCTGTGTAAAGCCCCTTATCATCAGCGTAAAGGATGGTGCTGCAGTGTAATGCAATTTTGGGTGCATCATTTATGAAGATGGAAAAAAACAGTGGCCAAGGATGGAACCCTGGGGCACTCCTATGTTGACTGTGGAGTGAGTAGATATTTTCTAATTTACTTTGACAGATTGTTGCCTATTTCTTGGAACCATTTGAGTGCCATGAGGGAAATGCCTAGGGTGGATTGTTTAGATTTCAGTATTGAGTAATTGACGAGATCAAATATCTTGGTAAAATCAAAAAAAAAAAAATAGAGCCAGTAAATTTTCCTCTATCCATCCCCAGCTTAATATCATTAGTGAGTTGGGTCAGTGTTGTGGTGGTGCTCTGGACTGGTCTGAAACCGTGTTGTGCAGAGGATTGCAGGTCATATTTATTGAGGTGATCCATGACCTGGAGGGTGACGATATTCTGTAGTAGTTTACTGATAAAAGGCAGGGTGGCAATAGGGTGGTAATTTGTAAGGCTCTCTGGGTAACTTTTCTTAAAGACAGAAACTATTTTGATCACTTTCCAGTTCTTAGGGACATTACCCAAGGTTAAAGACATATTAAAAAGTCTATTTAGTGGGGCAGCTAGAAGTGGGGCTGCAAACTTGAGTGGTCTTGGTTTGAGACCATCAGGCAAACACTCCCGCTGGAAGAGATGGAGCTTAGGTGCTTCAGGACTTCTTTTTGTGAGACAGTGCTGGGGTAGAAAGGGGGGGCAGAGGATGGATTTGTGGATAAGTATTGTCATGAGAAGGTGAGGGATTGGCAAAAGTGGTTGTTGAAAGCATTGGCAGTTGTAACCATATCATTACAGTTTATACCATTAATCGTCATGTCGGACAGCATTTGTTTGGTATGTTTCCCAGATCCCATGAGGCCTTTGATATGGCTCCAGAAATATTTTGAGTCCTTGGCAGAGGCTTGTAATAACTTCCTGTAGTAGGCACTTTTTGCTGGGAGCATTTCTTTTTCGCAGGCATTCCTCAAGGCCCAGTAGTCAAGCCAGTCTTTGTGCTGCGACGATATTGAGACGACACATTACTTATACCGTATTTTTTTTTATATTTTCTTCAAAACACCTCTAAATTGAAATAAATATAATAGGAAGCATACAGTATGGGACTGCTGGCATTTAAACTGAGAAGCCGCCCTTCCTATGTTTTTTTTTCATTCCATAGTGTCCAAATCAGTAGATGGTCCATGCATACTGGGCCAAAACATCATTTATATTTTGTTCATGTCTTCTTAGACATATTTCAAAATTAAGCAACTATTTTGTATACATTAAGAAACATACTGTGCAGACTCTCTGCTACTTCTTTTTAAACTGTGTGACTGCCCATACAACTTATGTTATTGCCTTTTTTTTTGAATTAACTTCACTTTATTGAAACATCAATGTTACATGAGTATTTGCGGTCTTTACCAGACCCAGGTACATATACACCAGGGAATCCAATATTAGAATACAAGTAAAGAGAATCGGTAAACAGTGAAGAGATGGTTATTAACAAAAGCAAATAACATATTAACTTAATAGAACCTTTTACTGTAAACCCACCCCGCTGAAACCATCCTCCCCCTAGCAGCATTTACAAGGTTGTAAGAACCACTCAGACTCCTCCGAGAGGAGAGAAGACAGACTGGGACTCTGGAGTCGCCTCGGATGAGAAAGCGGCTTTGCAAAATTAAAAGGATTATGTATTCCAAGTAGTTAGGACTGCATCTAGCAGACTCCATTTGGCATTATAGGATTGCATTCTTTTTTTCATTCTGGCTATGTGCAGTTCCACATGTAAAGCCAGCATAATCTTCTTGTACCATTCAAGCACTGAAGGTGTTGTATCATCTTTCCATTGCCTTAAAATAACCGCTTTAGCTGTGGCTGATACCATTGCCATATAGTACTTACATTGTTTACCCATATCTGTAGGGAAGACATTCGGCAGACAAGTTTCGGGTGTGAAGTGAGATCCTAGGTGGTAAAGAGGTTTGGATTGCCTTCCAGTAAGGCTGGATCTTGGGACAAGCCCACAACACATGATATAAATCACCTTCTCCAGCCTTACACCTATTGCAATTAGATGATGTTAGTTTGCCCATCTTATGTAATTTGGCAGGGGTATAATAAAGATTGTGCATGACGTTGAATTGTTGTAGTTTGTACCTGTCTTGCCTTACATATTTATGGTTATTTTCCCATATTTGCTCCCATGCCCTACTATCAGCATTTATCTCTAATCTGTGCTTCCAATAGTAACTAATATTAGAGGGCATTTCATCACCTGTCCTCTGTAGTTTGCGATATAGTCTGGAAACGGAGTGGTGTTGGTCTGCAACCTTTAACAGCCCTGACAGTTCAATCCTGTTATCTGCCCATACTTTCGTGTTATGCAAGTAGGCTTTTATGGAATCATAGATTTGACAAAACTTGAAGGGATGGCTTCTTACACCCGGGATTTGAGAACAAATCTGTTCATAAGGCAGAAGTTTGCCCTGTGTTACCAGATCCCCAAGATGTAAATCAGCTATCAGATCCCAAAATGTAAGAGGGATTGGGGTTTGTTGTATCTGAAAATGGATGTTGAGCGCCACGGGCTGCTCTGGTGAGTTCTGCCAGTTAACTTTTAAAAACTTCTGGACTTGATAAAGGGCTTTCAATGACCAACCGATGGTTGTATTTTTGACTGACTTAGGGAGTAACTTTAAGGGAACATAGGCAATAGAATTTAGGGATAGTGAATGTTTAACAACTGAGTCTCTCTCAATGTGAACCCAAAGGGGCACATATAAAAGGGTCAGTTGAGGAAGTCGTGGGTTCCATAGGACTATTTTACTGAGATGCGATGCTATATAGTATATAAAGAATGAAGGAAGCGCTAAGCCCCCTGTTTTCTTTTGCCCAGTAAGCTTCCAATAGGCTCTTCTGACATTCTTTCCTTTCCATAGAAAAACATTAAGTAGTTTGTGTAGAATTCTAAACCAGGTTTTGGGTAGGTAGGACCCCAGCATGTTTAAAGGGTAAAATATCCTTGGCAAGATGTTCATTTTCACTATCTCTATTCTAGCCCAGAGTGAAAGAAGGAGTGAACTCCGTCTGGTCAGATCTTGTTTAATTGTTTTAATTAAGTTATGGATATTTTCTCTAATCATTGTGGTTATCTCAATTTTGATCCCAAGGTACGTTAATACCTTTGGTTCCCAGCTAAGCCCCAGGTCCTTTGCCACTTTCGAATAGCATCTGTTGTTGAGCGGGAAGAGCTTTGTCTTGGAGATATTAAGCTTGTAATTTGAGACTTTGGAAAACTGTGCAATCTCAAACATAACTGCAGGAATACAGGTTTCTGGGTCTTCTAGCTGCAGGAGCAGGTCATCAGCATAAGCTGAAATTAGATATCTTTTGCTGCCTACCAGCATTCCCCTAATCTCCCGCGCTACGAGTAATCTGCGGATCAAAGGTTCCAAGTATAAATTGAACAGGAGTGGAGAGAGCGGGCAGCCCTGTCTTGTGCCACAGGCAAGGGGGAAAGGATCCGACAGGATGCCATTACACCACACCCATGCCTTAGGTGACCTGTAAAGTATCCAAACCCAATTTATGAAACCTTCTGGAAGACCTAACCCAGCTAACACTGCAAATAAGAAGTCCCATGAGACCCAGTCAAATGCCTTTTCAGCATCCAGTGCAAGCAGGGCAGCTGGGATCTGCATATTAGTTGTGTGAATTATTTGATGATGGAGTTTACTAATGTGGTCACTAGATGCCCTGCCGTTCATGAAGCCAACCTGTACATCGCTTACCATTTTGCCCATTAAAGGGCTAAGTCGGTTGGCTAGCACTTCAGCTAGTATCTTAATGTCAACATTCAGGAGCGATATCGGTGGGTAACTGCCGGGGAGAGTGGGGTCTCGCTCTGGTTTGGGAATAAGGGTTATGAGGGCCTCCAGTAAGCTCCCCTCCGAAAGACCCTCATGAAACCAGTGATTATATACGTTGGTAAAAACTGGGCAGAGTATCTCAGCATAGGCTTTATAAATATTAGTAGACAGTCCATCAGGTCCAGGAGATTTATCCAAGGTAAGTTGGGAAATCGCTTTCTTCACCTCTAGTTCATGTATAGGTGATTCAAGCTTAGACCCCTCCTCCTTATTAATCTTGGGCAGAGTGACTGTGTTTAAAAAGTTCTGAATTTCTTCAGGTTCGGCTCTATTTGAGTTGGGAATGAATGGCGTATACTTTGTGGAAATATTCTCTAAAAATTGCAGCAATTTCTCTAGGGTCTGTGGTTATTGTACCTTGCCTATTATTTTGTAGGGCAGCTATAAATCTATTGGAATCTAGCTGTTTGAGTCTTAAAGCTAAAAATTTTCCAGCTTTTTCACCTGATTCAAGATATTTAATCTTGGTTCTCTGCAGGGCAAGCTCTGCTTTTTGCATCATTATTGAGGAATATTGAGTTTGCAGCTGATGTAGCTAAATCCAATCAGCTTCGGATGAGGAATGGGCTATGTTATTTTCAATATCCCTAATAGCCTTGGAAATTTCATTAAGCCGATATTTTTCTTTCTTGGCCTTATTGGACGCTATTCTAATGCACTTCCCCCTCAACGCACACTTCAAGGCTGCCCAAACTACATCAATCTTAGAAACAGAGTTTATGTTTTTAACAAGAAAAAGGGATATGAAATCTTTCAAGTGTTCGTTAGTAAATGAATCGTGTAAGAGCTGGTTATTAAATCTCCACATGAAATCTCTCTTAATGCCAGCATTGGGTTCAAATAGAACAGATACGGGGGAATGATCCGAAATAACTCTGGTATGAATTTTTGCATCTATAAAAAGGGCAAGTGATTTCATGCTGACGAGGAAATAGTCGATCCTTGAACATGTCCTATGTGGTGCTGAGAAGAAAGTGTATTGCCTAGCCCCCATGTTATTCATTCTCCATATGTCCACTAGGCTTAAGCCCTCTATTAACTCCTTCAAGGCTCTCTGGGAGGGGGATAAATCCACTAGTCTGTTGTCTGATCTATCTAATTGTAATTGGGGAGTTATATTCCAATCACCTCCAATAAGAACTATCCTAGAGGCACAAGTGTTTAACAAGTCTAGAAACTGCATGAAAAATTGTGGGGAGTCTGCATTGGGACCATAGATCGAGCCGATAACCACCTGTTGTGCTCCCAAGATTCCGACCAGAAAGATGTATCGGCCCTGCGCATCCCATATTTCCTTTTCCAATTGAAAACACATTTTTTTATGTATTAGGATGGCCACACCACTTCTGTTTGAGGATACACCCGCACCGAATACCTGTCCCACCCAGTACTTCCTAAATAGCAGAATGTCTTCCCTTAGAAGATGGGTCTCTTGTAGGCACGCCACATCACACTTTAAAGCAGCTAGATGCTACAAAACAATTTGTCTTTTGCATCTGTCCCGGACACCTTTAATGTTCCAACACAACAAATTAATGCCCCCTGTTGTCATTCTTTAAAGCAGATCAAAAGGATTATTTTCCATTTAGTAGTGTATGTATTTGCAACTGAGCTAACTGTGATGGTTCTTACTATCATATATTCAAATACATGCATGCTGCATCCTCCCCCTTCTCCCCTTACCCATATATTGCCCTAATCCCCCTATTAACCAACCACTACCCTCAGTTCTAGTAACTGCACCACAATACCAACACGCCATGTGATGTTATTGCAGACCCAAATGAGCTAGGTCCCCATTTCCAGCCATAGCTATCATGCTAGTTATTTACATCTCCTTTGTAGTATCTATTCCCTCACCTACCGTATCCCACAATTATGGAGAGTCAATATTTTTCCAGCCTTTTTCCCTCTCAATAAACTCTAAATTTTAGAGGGTAGCAGTACTTCCATTAGGGAGAGCGTGACATTTTATCTCAAAACTTAATGCGTGTTGCAAAAATTCCCTGTAGAGTGCAATTGATGAAAGCCACGAAACAACATGCTCTGACTTCTGCTCCCCTCTAGTGGGGAAGAGAGAGTATAACATATAACAACTATGCTATAATTGTAACCCCCCCCCCCAGTCATATGGATTGTAACCTTATAATTAACCAGACTATCAAGTACTAACTTAAATGAAACTCGTGTACACTTCCGTATTGAAAGCTTCATTAAATACCTAGGAAGTGAGAAAAATGATCCCCATAGCAGAATATAATCAGTCAGGTAGTATTTAACTCAGTCACATCCCAAAAGCTGTTTATTGGCTCTAGGCGTTTTCAATTCGGTAAGATACAATGCTGATATTCGTCGCTCCCTGGTCACTGTTTACAGAACTAGGTGTTAGACTCGGTCGACTATGCCCAGCTTGATGTCATTTGATAATGAAGCCGGATATCAGAGTTGATCATGCGGTGACAAGCTCCCTTGCTAGATCAAACAACATTGCCTCTCCATCTGCTCCCGAGCTGTAAATCAGGCAGGTGCTAACCTTATCAGGAAGGTCATAACATCAATAGTGGCACTTATGTAGGGTGAAGCACCCGCCTCTCGGTGCCCCGAGGTTATCGTGGATTTTATCAATCGCGTTTTGATCGTGTTTCTTTCCCGGCATAGCAGTGGGTACTGCGGGAGAAACATGCACCCCAGAACTTGGAAAACTAATCTTGAAGTGATGTTGGAACTTAGAGGAGCATCAAAACTCTTTGAGCTGGGAACTCTTTCCCTGCCCCTCACTGAGAGAGTACTCCTGTCACCACTATGTCAAATCCACCTCTATAAGGAATGGGTGAGATTCTTATCCGGATTACTAGGGAGAGGAGGGGGAGCATAGATTTGAGTTGCTACATCTTAGAGGAGAACCGTTAATACCTCAGGGAGATCCTCTGTTAAAGTCATTTAAGCTGTGGTTGTGAGCTAACGAGTGGCCAGGTTGGTAGAAAGTGAACTAATAGGAATTTCAGCTTTCAGGAGCCAGTTATTTTGCAGACATTATTGCTCTTATTCAGCGACTTTAGAGCTGTGAATTTATCACTTAAATAACTCATGCAGCAACTTGGTTAATTCCTGTCTTGCCATTTCAGCATTCTCATAAGAGTGCCACTGATCTTTAATTTTAGCTTGTAGTACAGCCGGATATTTAACCCGGTATTGGATTCCTGCCACAATCAGTTTTGAGACAACTGGGTGCAGTTCTTGACGTTTGAGCCGAACCGACTAGGGCAGGTCCAGGGTAATTCTGATCCGCTTGCCATTCCAGGAGACTTCCTGCAAGGATCTGGTTTTACTCAGAATATATTGCTTATCAAGGTAATTCAGAAGTTTACAGATTACTGGTCTTGGTTGCGCTCCGGGCCGGGGTGGCGGACAGAGAGATCTATGTGCTCGTTCAATTATGTAGCTTGCATTGTTTGGAGATGTGCCAGCTACCTTTTCGAGTAATTTTTGCACAAACTGAATGGGTGCAGCGCCCTCCTCTTTCTCCGGAATTCCAATTATAACTACGTTACTTCTCCTACTTCTCCCCTCTAAATCCTCAAGTTTGTTTTCAATCCTTTTCAGTTTTTTATTAAGCGACGCATGTTCAAGCTTGTTTTTGTCAAGTTTGGCTTCCATAGACGCAATTCTGACTTCATTGTCTCCCACTCGAGTGCCTAATGATTCCAAGGTTATTTTGAAGCTATGAATTTTGGAAGAAACCTCTTCGATTGAGCTTTGTAAAGGCCTGATTATTTCTAGGAAGCGCTCTTCCATTAAGGCTGTGGGCCCCGGTGTTGCTTTGCTAGGTCCTTGCCGAGGACGCTTTGCGGCCTGCTCTTTCTCCGGGGAAGTAGGTGGCGTGTGTTTAGCAGGCTGTTTTTTCACAAAAGCCTCCATTCTGGAGAGGTCTATATAACTAGATAGTTTCCTGAAGACTTACTTAAAGATTTCCAGTTAATATTTGATGTAGTTTCTTGCAATGAAGGTGAAAAGCTAGACTGGAAACGGAGCCAACCAAAAAGGCTGCTTTCACTTAGGCTGCCATCACGTGACTCCCGTTATTGCCTTTTTTAATATCAAGGCCATCATCATCATTATCTAGAGTCTCAGAAAAGGTAATCACCAAAATCTCTTCAATGAAGGTGCACATCAGCACATTTTGAGTTCCGCTCCACGTGGCATTTCAAGAGTAGTGAATCCTTACCAGATTACACTTGAAGACCAGTTGCAAGTCCTTCTACACATTTGTTGAGATAGGACCCTGCAGTAGTGCTATTGCAGTTCACTGCCTCCTGGATCATGCATAAGATGACTTTAGCTTCTTTGTGGATAAGGAGGGCTGCAGTGCTATTCAAAGCAGCCTAATGGTAACCTAGATTTGCTGCAATGTGGTCACATGCTCACAGTTGATGTTGGCCATCCATGGTTGGGGAATATAGAAACATAAGGACCGCAAGGCCCATCCAGTCTGCCCATTTCTTTTTCTACCTTATGAATGTGCCATCGGCCTTTGCTCTGTCAATGGTCTGTCTATTCATATTCATCTGTAATGCTCCCTTATGCCTATCCCACGCCTGTTTGAAGCCCTGCACTGTATTCATATCCACCACTTCCTGAGGTAGGCCATTTCATGCATCCACCACTCTTTCTGTGAAGAACTTCCTCACATTACCCCTTAATCGGCCTCCCTCTAATTCCATGCTGTGTCCTCTTGTCCTGCTATTTTTCTTATGTTGAAACATGTTAGACTCTTTCACCTTGTTAATGCCCTTAAGGTGTTTGAATGTTTTGATCATATTACCTCTCTTCCTCCTTTGCTCTAGGGTATACATATTGAGCTTCATTAATCTGTCCTCATATGTTTTCTGATGCAGTCCCTGCACCATTTTGGTTGCCCTTCTCTGGACTGCCTTAATTTGGTTAATGACCTTGTGAAGGTGTGGCCTCCAGTACTGCATGCAGTACTCCAGATGGAGCCTAACCAGTGTCTTGTAAAGAGGGATTATTACCTCCCTCTTCCGACTTGTGATTCCCCTACTAATGCACCCCAACATCCCCCTAGCCTTACCTACTGCTTTAGTGGTCTGCTGGGATGATTTCAGATCATCGGTGATGATGATGCCTAAGGCTCTTTCTTCTCTTGTGACTGCCAGCAACTCCCCTCCCAGCCTACAGGTGGCTTCAGGGTTTCTCTTCCCTATGTGCATGATCTTGCACTTCTTTGCATTAAACCCCAGTTGCCACTCTTTCAACCATTTTGCTAGTTTATCCAGATCTCTTCTCATTCTGCCCACCCCATTTGGATCATTTACTCTGTTGCAGATCTTGGTGTTATCTGCAAAGAGACAAACCTTACCCTCCAGTCCATCTGCAAGGTGACGGATGAAGATATTGAAGAGGACTGGCCCCAGGACTGATCCCTGAGGTACCCAACTTATGACTTACAACTCTGCTTACTGCATACCGTTTACCACCACTCTCTGTTTTCTGCCAGTCAACCAGTTGGCTACCCAGTTGACCAACTTCTGACCCACCCCGAGCCTACCCAGCCTATTAATCAATCGTCTATGTGGAACAGTATCAAAAGCTTTGCTGAAGTCAAGGTAGGTGACATCAACTGCTCCCCCTTGGTCCACCACTCTGGTTACTCAGTCAAAAAAATCTATGAGATTAGTTTGACAGGATCTTCCTTTTGTAAACCCATGCTGTCTTGGATCCTGTGCTCCTATGGATTCCAGGTGTTGCACTATCCTTTCCTTGAGGAGTGCCTCCATAATCTTCCCCACTACTGAGGTAAGACTAACTGGTCTGTAGTTCCTTGCCTCCTCCCTGCTACCATTCTTGTGGAGTGGGATCTCATGAGCCCTTCTCCAGTCTTCTGGGGCTTCTCCAGTGCTCAGAGTCTCACTAAACAGTTCTGATAATGGCTCTGCTAGTTCTACCCTTAGCTCGTTTAGTACCCTGGGATATATGCCAACAGGTCCCATTGCCTTGTTCACCCTGAGCTTGTTGAACTCTTGTAGGACACTTTCTTTTGAGAAGGGACTAGTGCACACCTCCCTCCCCCTTCGTCCATGGTGCTGAGCTGTGGGCCCTGCCCTACTTTCTCTTCAGTAAATACTGAGCAGAAGTATCTATTTAGGATAGATGCTTTTACATGGTCCTCCTCCTCACATGCCCCTTTATCCCCTTTGATCTTTGCAGTACCCCCTCTGGACTTTCTCCTTTCACTAATGTATCTATAGAAAGTCTTGTAGCCTTCTTTTACTGCTTGTGCTACTGTTTCCTCAGTTTGGGTCTTGCCTGCACTATTGCCTTCCCTGCTTCCCTTAGGGAAGTTTGGTATGCCTCCCTATCTTCATCCTGCTGCATTCCCTTATATTTCCTGAAGGCCATCCTTTTGGCTCTGACCTTTTCTGCTACTGTTTTTGAGAACCAAAGTGGTTTCCTTCTTCTTTTGCACTTCCTTTTCTCTCTAACACATTGGGATGTTGCTTCAAGCATTGCATCCTTAATGCTTGCCCACTTTGCCTGTACCCCCTCACCTCTATTTCTTTTTGCCAGGGCTAGCTTAACTCTGCTGGCCATCATATCAAAGTCAGCTCCTCTGAAGTCCCATATTTTTGCCATGGAATGGGATGAATTGGTTCTAGTGGCCAAATTGAACCATATCATGTGATGGTCACTGGCCCCCAGGTGACCTTCTACCTGGAGATCTGAGATCCTTTTCCCTGTTAGTCAGTACTAAATCTAGGATAACCCTGTCTCTTATGGGTTGTTGTACCAGTTGTTTAAGGCCCTCCCCCTGCAGGGAATCCATCATGTGCCTAGTTCTGGCAGATGATCCAGGTGGTATTGACCAATTCCTGTCTGGCATGTTGAAGTCTCCCATTATCAGAACCTCCCCTTTAGCTGTCATGTTTTGTATATCTTCTAACAGTAATGTGTCTATGTCCTTCCCCTGGTCTTGAGGCCTGTACACAACCCAGTTCGTATGGCTGTCCCATTTCCTGTTTCCTGGGTGACCCACAGTTCTTCTTGCTCCTTATGTGTATTCTGAATTTCTGTAGCTTTGATATTTTCATTGACATAAAGGGCCACTCCAGCCTCCCTTTGTGCACGTCGATCTCTTCTGAACAGTACATAGCAAGGTACAGAAGTCTCCCAAGTGTAGTTACTGGTAAACCATGTCTCGCTAATGGCTACTATGTCCAGTTTAGCCTCTGTCATTATTGCCTGTAGGTCTGGGATCTTGTTTCCCAGACTGCGAGCATTTGTGTACATGATTTTCCATTGGCTAGATTTTGATGTGTTAGTTGTTGGGAGAGGTCTGGCATTTTCCATGTGCATCATATGGGGGAGCCAGACCTTTTTCCTTACCTGGTGATGCAAATGAACTACTAACATGCTGAACTCCTGTTTGACCAATAGCTGAGGGGGGGAGGGGTGTTCTTCCCATTCGACGTATGGGCAGCTGCACCCCTCTCCCCATTCGCTAGTTTAAATATTCTGCAAAGACATCAGACTTCTGCCCCAATGCACTGACTCCCTCCTTAGTCAGATGCAGTGCATCAAATTTACAGAACTTTCACTCCCCAAACTGTTGCCAGTTCCCTACAGATTTGTGTCCTTTTTCCTGGCACCAGCCCTTGAGCCACAAGTTTAGCTCCCCTATCTATGCTTCTCTGACCTTCTGTCCATCTGCCTTCCTCTCCAAACTGGCAGGATCTCAGAGAAGGAGATGCCAGACGAAGTGGATGATAGTTAGTCACCCAGCCTGGTCAGGTGTTCCTTGGTCTCCTCAACTGACCAGCTAGCAAGATCATTAGTCCCTATGTGTACCAGGACATCAATATTTTCTCCTGCTTCCTGAACAATTTTAGCAATGCGGTCAGTGTCTCTCCATGCTGATGTACCTGGGAGACATTTGATCACTACCCCTGGTTGAAGATAGATATCAACTCCCCGAGTGATGGAGTCTCCTATGATCAGAAGTTTTTTGGATTTCCTTTTTGCTTTTTTTGTTTTGGTTCCTGTTTTGGGTTAGTTTTGTTGTGCTAGCTCCTGTGTTGCAGTGTCCTGCTCTGCAATGTCCTCTGCCCCTTTGTTTGATTTCAGAGATAGAGGCAGATACCTGTTTGTAGTTTTAATATGGTTTGTGGAGGTGATATGTTGGAGAGCAGCGAGTGATGAGGCACCCGATTTACCCCTCCTAACCACCTACCAACCTCCTTGACCAATTACCCTCTGAGGTCGAGGTGCTTCTGTTTGATGTTGGGAAAATGGTGGGTGGTTCTTATAATATACTTCCTCTTGAATATGCAATTTGAGGTGTGCAATCTCTGTCCATGCTGCCTGGAGCTGAGCCCTTAGCGCTCCAATGGCCCAGCATGTAGGACAGTGTCCTAAATCTTGTAAAACTGCCCTTCTGAAAAGTGTTCTGCCATACCTGCAGTTAATAATATCCATTCCAGATAATTTGCTGGGTTTAATGCCTGGTCAGAGTAATTAGAAGGAAGAAAATGAAAGCAAAAGTTTGATTTTGTGTTTAGTTTGTTTGTTTCTGTATAAATTGTTATAACAAGTTAAATTACTAGTGCCCCTGTAAATGAGATCACTATGTGGATACCCCTCTGATCCACCCCTAACCGCTTTGCTACAGGAAATGTCACGACTGTGCCACCCTATAGAAGGAGTGTAGTGTGGGGTGGTTGGGTAAGGGGTGGGTGTCTGGGCCCTTCCCCTGCCGAAAGAAGAAGAACCATGGACGAAAGAAATAAGGAGGTAAGTGCAGAAACAATCAGCCAGCAACAAATGCAGTATTCCTGAAAGCTTATCCTAATGACAGATTAAACTGTAAAACCTGTAAAGCACCACAAGTAATAATTTCACAGAAAATATACCCCGTAAGAAACACTTTGCAACAGAGAAAAATAATGCAGTAACAGAAGATATATCTTGCAAAAGACAATTTGAATCAGAAGAGTACAGCAGTAATCTGTAAGCACACACCTGTAGGTACACCCTGTAATAATGCAGCAGAAGGTATACCCAGCAACAACAATTTGAACCAGAGAAAAATAAAGCAATAAAATGTTAGCAACAAACAGTTGCAATCCCTGCAAGTACAAAATAAAAATAACAACACACAGTAAATCTGTCTAGCCAAAGGAAGCCTTACTCCTTTTCCTTGCTCTGGTAAGGTTCTTTGCTATGTCCTTTCAAGCAACCTAGAAGAAAAGAGCTCAAGTGAATCTAGGTGCCTTGGCCAGCAAACCTAGTCTTCCATCATGTGCGCTTCAATTTCCTCTGCCCTATCCACAGTGTCCCTAGCTGCTACTGCTTCACTCCTGTGTTATGCACAGACAATGTGCATTGACAATGTGCAATGTGTTGACTGCTGCCTTACCGATATTTGCACTGTACTAGACAGACTTTTCTTCCCTATTTTAGCACTGAATTGGAACTTTCTCTTCAGCATATTTTTACTATTTTGATCCCTCCCATACATTTATGTATTTTAGGGGTAATGTATTTGATTTAGTTTATGTATAGTTAGTATGTAAGAGGGAATTTTCTTTTGTGGGATAATTTAACTCTTTGGGGTTTGTTTTTGGAAAAGTGGTAGGGCGAAGGTGTGTTAGTTGGGTTTGTTTTTTGCACAGTAAAACTTTGTGCAATTTCAGATTTCCAGTGGGGACTAGCTAGGCCAGGCAAGATGTGCTGAGGCTGCATCCCTCCTAGAATTACCTACACTGCCACTTGGCTTCATGACCTTTGGCCCTTTATTGACCTCCCAGTACCTGCCATCAGAGCTAGATGCTGTAGTGAGGTCAGAATTACTAGGAGGCAAGGGATCTGCAGGAAGCTGAGGGCAGATGAGGAGGGGGTGATGAGCTGCATTGAGGTCATCTGGTCCACGAGACACCCTGGGTGTAAACGGAGCAGAGGGAGATGCCAGACATGTTTGGTCTCCATACCCAGGGTTCCTACCAGACTGAGTGCACAGGCAGCTAGATGTCTGGCTGCATCTTCTCATCCTCTTAGGGCAGTACTTTGCAATGCCAGGTTGATGAGGAACAAGACCACTATTTTTGTGAACTTGATTTCTGCTGTTGACCTGGCTTGCATAAAGGAGACCTGGCTTGGTGATGATGCTGGCCCAGTTCTTGTGGCTGCCATCTCAGCTGGGTATTCCACAGTACACTGCCCAAGGAAGGATCATAGGGGAAGGGGTGTGGCCATTGTGTTTCAAGCCAGCCTGGGCTTCATGGTGCATCTGGTTGGTAACATCCAATCTTTTGAGTGCATTGCTGTGCATGGGGGCACAGGTGCAGGTTGCAGGATTCTCCTCATTTACCACCCTCCTGGGGTGGGGGAAGGTTTCCTACAGGAGGTGGTGGACTTCATTGTTGATCAGTTGCTGGAGTCCCCCAAGGGTTTAATCCTGGGGACTACAATGCCTGGATCACTGACGAATCCTAACGTTTCAGTTCTGACCTCCTCCAGTTGATGCAGTCACTTGACGGGTCACAAGCAGTTGCTTCTGTGACCCACCAGCATAGCCACACACTATCTGGTGTTCCAGCTGGGTCTTGAGGTTGATAATCTCAAGATTGATCAGGTCACTTGGTCTGATCTCTGTACCATGGAGTTCACGTTTCAGGCCTACCTTTTTGTCCTGGCTTTTCCAGATTTCTGAGTCCTTTCTGTGCTAATCGCTTTCTATGACAGTCTGAAAGCCTTTTAATCCACTTTAACTCATTATACTAGTATTTATGCATTGTTATTGCTTTATTTATGTATACTGTTTACCATTATGTATTGCTATAATTTCTGTAAGCTGCCCAGAGCCTCTAGGATTGCGCGCCCTACAAATAAAATTGCCTTGCTTTGCCATTACTAGAAACTAACAGGTGTTTATGACCTTATATGGTAGGGAAGGATAAGGGAAAAACACTACTGAATAACATCTGTCAATGTCTGTTAGGTGGACCAGTTTATGCCAATCAGCACACTTTTATACAAATGATTGATTGGCCACTTTGTTATCATGCAAGCTGAGTAAAAGGGTTTATACCTCAAGCAGTTCCATGCTGTCATAAAGTTATTTGCTGCTAGGCAGTGGGGACAGATCTGTGAATCTGGGCCTTCCATATCTGAATGCTGGTTGCTCAGTTGTTATTACTGTTATAGCGCCCCCCAAAAAACTTTTGGTTTTGTTGATCTTATACACTTAAAGGGAGCATAAACCCTATCATTTGCATTTTTTATATAATTGTAAATATGGGCATGTGTGAAGTTTAAGCACCCTAGTGATTGTTTCATGTGTTTGAAAGTGTCCAATATTTTCTAATGTAGAACCCCATTATAATGAAGCTTATTTCTACCAAATATTCATTTTTTAATTATTTAGCCATTCAAGAACTAGTGTCATCAATTTAGCTGAAGACTGCAATGGAACACAGTCCACTTTCATAAGTTCAGTTGATATCATTAGGTTCTGCTTCATTATAGTCTTCAGCTCAAATGATTCCACTTGGTTTGGGAACTGCTAAGTACAGTAATAAAAAATAGTATTGGGTGAGGAAACATAGAAACATAGAATTTGACGGCAGATAAGGACCGCTTGGCCCACCTATTCTACCCATTTTCCTACCTAACAGATAAGCTGCAGATCCTAGTTAACCAACAGCTTACTTCCTCCTACCCCCCCACTAGGACTGCCTTATGCCTGTCCCATGCATTCTTGAATTCTCCCACTGTTCTTGACTCCACGACCTCCTCAGGGAGGCTGTTCCATGTATCCACAACCCTCTATAATAAAAAAATAGTATTGGGTGAGGAAAGGCTACAACAAAATGGGTCTCTAACTAAGAAAAAATAGTATTATTTCAAAACAGAAACACAAAACTCTACACTGGGTGGAGTGAATAAACAGTCTTCATTCCTGCCCACATTCATAATTAAAACAAACATGTAAACAACAGGATTTATGTTACTGTTAATATCAAAAATGGGCAAAATTTGGCTTCAAGCCTTATTATAATTTACTTTTCTTCCTTATACAAACACTGTCAATTTGCTGGCCTATCAACATATAATGAAAATATAACCCTGCTTAACTCAGTTTTCCTGAGGTAGAGGTATGTGAAAAAAAAAACTTCCACCAGCAGAATTTCCGCGAAAGTCGTACATTCACTTCTGCAAAAATGTAGAAATCAAATGAGCAACTTTCACAGAAATTTCTGCTTAGAACAGTCAAATAAATGTATAAATTGTGGATTATTGTATTAACCCTTGCTGTGCCACAGACTGATATATCGGTCCAAAATTCCTATATTCTAATTCTGACAGCAGCCTAAGGGTTAAACTGCAGAGAAAAATTCTGCAGAACTGATCACTGAACTGTGGAATAAATACATGTACTGTGGAATAATTAATTAAACTACAGAAAAGAAATTCCTCAGAAATGTTATTCCCCAGTGTGTGTATTATTTCACAGTTCAGCTAAAAAAGTCCATGGAACTGGGTAAAAATCTACCAAACACATTCAGAAGATTCTGATCTCATCAGTGGTGGAAGTTTGGAAAATTCTGTGAAATTTCAGAATTTTTGTGAAACTTCTGCAAAAGCGGAATTCACAACTTTTGCCCACCTCTATCCTGAGGGCTCCATCATATGCATTTTATTACCTTGGCTTCATATCAACAATCTCCCTACAGTGTTCTCTGATGTGATGCTATATATGAATGATAGTGGTTTTTCTCCTGATAAAAACACACTGGGCTCATTTCTAAGTCATAGTCAAGGACAGCACAAAACAGACTTTCTGCACTGCTGCTTGAAACTCCTATGCAGTGCCCAGCATCCATATTATTAAGAGAGAAGTCTATCCTGCAAGTGCAGCAAAATGAAAAAAACAGTAGTCTAGATGCTTTGGCATGCAATTGTGAATCTGTTCCTGATAATAGTTTACATTTGCACCCAGAAATGTGGCACAAATTAGCACTGCAATGTGTTACTGATGCATGATACAAAGTTCAAATATAGCACTGCATCAGCAGTGCCACGCACTTGGAAGTTTGATGGTCCCTTCAACATCCACTTATACCCTCCCTTTGTTCCAAGAACATCCTGGTGTCCAATGTTCCTCAATCTACTGTACAACTTCTTATTGTTTCAAGCAGTCCCTACTGTGCCCTACTATGATGCAGACCCTGCCCTATTGGTCTAGTGGACCCCCTCCCATTCCTAACCCAGTCTAATGCTGAGATCCCCCACCCAACACATGTGACTCCAACCTATTACTGCTTGACAGACACTGTGGCATGCAAGTTGAGCTGCAAGATCTACAATGTATTGCAGAATGATCCTGTAGTCCATTTGCATAAAGTGTCTGACTCCTTTCCACTGCACCCACAATAACATATGCTGCGTCAAGTGGAAGGATTGTGTCCCAAATGACCATGCCTAAATGGCATCACAAAAAATGCACCAGTCTAAAGTGGTATTTGCAACATGTTTGTGATGGCAAAAAATTACTGAAAAAAAGTCTCAAGAGATTAAGCACTATTTAATATTTGTGGTGTATATGATTGGTTATTTCTAAACAAAAATCTTCTCAGTATGTCCAAAATAAAATTCTCATTTTTCTCCTTGAAAGAAATGCAGCCATGAACTCACAATTTTAAAATTAAATTTGCAAACTGATATGGAACAATATGTCTCTTTTGATATTGTTCCATCCTTTCAATATCTAAGTCTCGTGATTTTTTCCAATCTGTCATTCACAAATATTATTTACCAAACTGCACATGTACTGTTATTAAATGCAGATTGTGTGCATTTTGCTGAGCTAGATATTTTTTTGATATATGACAGATACATACAAATACTTTCAACTATTATGTTGACATATTTTGATTACTATGAAGCTATTGTGTTATCTGTTCAGAATGTTATTTTAGAAAATGAGAAAGGTATCACCAGGCTGCTGGACTTGCTTTACAGTCATTGGAATATACAGAACACTGTCTTCCATATTCTGAATCCAGTTGAATTTCCCCAAAACTAAATTTGCCATTCCCATGCATTATGTATCTTTGCAAGGGCTATGCTGAATAATCTTCAAATCATTATAGCAAAAGGTGTGTAGGCACCTTAATGTTCAAAAAAAAATGTTTTGACCACTTATATATTGGTTATCTTGTAATGTAGGGAGCTAGAAATGTTCATGCACAATATTTGTGAAAGGTTCTCCAAAACCTTGTAGTCAAATGTAATTTGATCAAACAGTGTTAAAAAGCAAGTGAAGCCTCTAGGAAAACTCTGAAAAGCATAATACTTAGAGTACAGCTAATATTTCTAATGATTTCTGTATATCTCTATCCATTATTTATTACTCAGGCCATTTGCATAAAACAGGATCTATGTTCCTTGGGGATTCATCTACTGTTAGTTACTCCATAGCTTAAAGCATAATACTTTGTGTGTGACATTACAACCACTTCCATGGCAACAGGATTTGATGTCACAACTTAGGGTTACGACTTTGAACTAGAAATACAGCGGCAGGAGCAGATGCTTAAGATTCAGTTTTTGTGCAAATGTTATAGTAATAAATAATGCAGAGGAGAAGTCTATAGAAGAAATATAAAATTCAAGCTGATTGTTTAGCACAGTTTTTTTAGAAATGTTAGTAGCTTTATAACTGCAAAGGGGAGACAGAAATTTTGAAATTATCAGTTTTAAGATACAGTACAAACCACATAGATGGGACAGCAGATATGTGAGATGCCCATTTGAATGGGATATTTTAGCAGAAACCAATTTTGCCCCACTGAAAACAATGCATTCCAAAATGTTTTGTAGGGACAGCAATTTAGCAGAAAGCTGCTTTAGTGGGACGATTCTGTCAAGTATTCTGACCTTTACCATACTGTAATTGCCTACAATCACCTGTTAATGGGTTTACCAATCACCTAAAAATCAGCTGTACCTTTCATTTGTATCTTGCTGCCATTGCTGACATTGCTAGACATTGTGCTAGTGCTGATTCCCAGTACAATATGTCTCTGCCTAGAAATGAGCTTACCTTGTCAGATCAAGTTCACATTCTTGAAGCACTCAACAGCCTGAGCTGCTTACTATCATCTGTTGCTGCCAAGTTTAAAATCTCAAAGAACCAAGCAGGCAGAATAAGTAAAAATAGAGAAACCATCCTGGCCAAATGGCATTTGAACAGCAACACCAGCAGAAAAAGAAACTGCGAAGGCAAGGACAGTGAGGTAGAGGATGCACTTATGCTGTGGTTCATTCAAGCCTTGGACAAGGGAGCTTGTGTATCTGGCCCAATGTTAAAAGCAAACGCAGTTGAGTTACCTTCTCTAATGTCACACACACACAGTTTAAGGCTACCAACAGCTGGTTGTCGCTGTGGAAATTACGGCATCATAGTGTTTAAATGTGAACATGGGGAAAAACAGGATGCCAATGCCACTGCAGCCCAGAGTTGGGTCACTGAAGTGCTGCCAGAAATTTTGTCAGGGTACTCATCAGTCGATGTGTTCAATGCAGGTGAAACTTGCTTATTTTACCAAAGGTAACTTGACCGTGGACATGCTGTAAAACATCAAGAGCTTACTGGTGGGAAAAAAGCAAAGGACAGGATATTTGTCCTTTGCTGTGCTAACCAGACCAGCACAGAAAAAAAAAACATCCACATTGCTTTCCCAAAGATGTCAGAGTGCTGCTGGTGATTTACACAGCCTCAAGCAATTCCTGGATGACCAGTGCTACATTGCAGGAATGGCTGTTAACAAAATCCTGTTGTTTGTTGATGACTGTTCAGCTCACTCCCTTGAACTGGCCAGAAGGTTAAAGTTTATTAAACTGGTATTCTTCCCACCCAACAATACATCTGTCTTGCAGCCCATGGATATGGGTGTAATAAAAAATCTAAAAGGGCACTATTGATCGTATGTGGTGGGTAACATTTTGCAGAGCATAGATGAGGGTGAGACAGCTCATGTGGCAGAAAACTGACCACAAGGTGAATCTACTGGACTCCATTTACATGCTTCATAGAGCACACGGAGCTGTAAAAGAGAGCACAGTTGCAAAATGTTTTGCAAAAGTAGGGTTTGCCTGAGCCCCACTCAATGACCTGAAGATGTTGCCATGCCTATCCTTGTGGATGGCACTGCTTTTGCTGAGTTTGTAGTCATGGATGATGATGACGAAGCCTACTGTGGGCAAGCTCACGGATGAGGAACTGGTTAATGCTGTGTTTAAAGGTGCAACACGTGAAACAGACACAGAAACAGATGACACTTCGCATGCTGATATTCCTGAGGCTATCAGATCAATTTCCACAATGGATTCTCTGACAGGACTCAGATCAGCTATGGAGTGATGCCAGCAATGAGGTCAGACCGGAACTTGGGAGCAGCTGTTTGTAATCGAATGCTCCATAGAGGCACAAGCTCTGACTGAAAAAAGACAACAAATGATCACTGACTTTTTCTGATCAACCCCTTCAGTGTCCTCTGCTGCAACTTCACAGCCAGAACTCACACCAGTGGCTACCTTCTTTCTGTTGACATCATCTACCTCAGCAGCGGTGCGTAATATGGAAGCCCACTCATCCTCATCCTCATTTTTTTCATACTTGACAGAGGTTGCTTCAATATTGTTGGAGAAGGAATGAAAGTGTATACCAACCTGTGAATGTGCAAATAAGTAAATAAGAAGTAAACAAGCACAAAGCACAAGCATAATAAAAAAACACTTTCCCACACAGACCCCTTTACACCTATGCTCCAGCCCTATTTTCACAATTCCCAAACACACCCGTAGCAACCAGCACAACTGCAGCACCGCTAAAAGCACTTATAAAGCAATTTTGCTCTGCAAAGGTAAACTTCATTTTGCAGGCACACCCACTTTAAAGGGACAATTGCCTTTCCACCAGCCTGTCCCATTAAAGTGGCTTCTACTGTAGTTGTTTCACTCACAAAAAAGAAACTAAAGTAGAAGTCACTAAATTGAGATGCTAATACTAGGGAGATTCAGTTAAAAGGGAAATTTCCTTGAAACAGTTTCTCTCACTATTAGCACAGTGTTAATTGTGGTTATTGATGACTATGATGGGGACAATTCACACCTGATTTGGAAAGCCTGGAGAGGCTAATTGGCTCAGATGCTGAATACCATAGCTTCTACCAAACTACATAAACTCTCTCTTGCTTCTCATGTGAAAGTTAAAGAAGCTCTAACCTTTTTTTAAAGATTAAATTGTTTGAAATCATACAGATTTTGATTATTTTAATGCATTAATAAGACAAAAATATAATGAAACAATAATGAAAGTCAGCTATGATTAAACTGATCAATCTATTACTAAATTAATGGGCTTCGGTCAGTGGGGACAGTCACTTAATGGGGATGAATTGATATGAACTCAGCTGTCCCGATTAAAAGGATTCAACTGTAATGGTAAAGATTTGAAACTTGTAACTTTTACACTCTTTAGATCAACAAAAAATGCATGCCTTTTGGTGTTTTGGGAACAAAATATTTAAAATCAAAAAGTTATTAATGTAAAAAAAAAACACTTGTAAGCAATTCATTTTTCACACTTTTTCATAAGTTTTTTTTCATCTGCCAATATCATACAGGTATAGTTCAGGAAGCACAGGCAAACCAGGAGAAGTTATACAATTGGCAAGTAGCATTTTATTACTATCAATAGCAATAAAAAAGATGCACATGATAGCGCTTTACAAAGACAGTACAAACAAAAATCCTTCCTCTGAGTCTCTTTCTAAAATATCAATTGCTCTCAATCTATCTAGACAAAACAGTGCTCTCTCTCTCTCTCTCTCTATCTGTCTCTCTCTGTCTCACTCTATGAGATGTACTATATTTACTTAGCAGTTTAACCTTGGCATCCTGTTCTTGTAAGTTTCATCTCCTATTTTTCACAAAAGACAAGAGGACTTTTTTCCATTGACCTTCCTGTGATCAGCCTGAAGAGTACATTAGTCCTCTTAGCAGGTGCAGCCAATTAAAACATCCTGTTCCAGAGCTGCTGTCCTGCTGACAATTCTATTAACAAGCTTGTGAAAGGTTAAAAGATTTGTCAGGGTCAAGCCCCTGTATTCCAAACTACTATGTTTGGCTGCCGTTGAGGTGAAGGATTGCCTTCAGGGTTGGGTTGTTGACCTATAAAGCCCTGCACAGGGAGGGGGGACCAGCCTACCTTTAAGACCTTCTGATTCATCACCACCCATCATGGGCTATCCGTTCATCTGAGGGTTGCATCCTGGTGATTTCCAGAGCTAGGCTGTGGCAATCTGGAGACCGGACATTCTCGGTTGCCATGCTAACCCTGTGGAACTCATTACCTCTACTTCTGCAGGAGGCACCCTTGGTGGAAACCTTTAAAAGCCTAAAAATGTTGCTTTTTGAACAGGTGATTAATTTGATCTGACAATAATCATCACCTCCTGATTTATTAATTTATTGAATCATTGACTATTACCTCAGTATCTGGAACTATAGTTTATTATTTTATTATTAATTTTTTTATTGAAATACTATTTATTGTTGAGTGTTGGATAGATAGAATTAGTATTAGTCTCTGCCTTATATGTTATTTTGTGAATATGTATGTTTTTAATATTGTTAAAGCACTCCGAGCCTCCGGGAAGGTGTGCTATGCAAATAAAGTTCCTGTCCTATCCTTTCCTTTCCTAAATTCTTTAACAAACTCAAGTAACTGTCTGTAATCATTTCAACATTATAACTGTACACATTTCCAAACCAAGGGATCTCAGCTTCACAAAATGATTCACATATATTTTTAACCACAGAGATGCAAGGGAAAAGGAAAGAATAGAAACAGCAAGTGAAAGATGGGAGATAATAGGGGGAAATCGTTGGACCATCAGAATGTCCAGTTTCTAGGTGTCACAAGGAAATGTTGATCATACAGTCTGACAGGCAAGAGACAGACAAATGGCAGAATTGGAGAGGAGAAAATAGATCTTTGATTTTATCTCTCTCTGCATAACAAGCAAGACATGGTCTTATGCTTTCTTTTTTTTTTAACCAGGAGTAACACATTAAGCTGAAACTTTTTTACAGGTGCAACCTGGGAGCACAAGGAAGTTAAGTGGCATGCTCAGGGTCACTCAGTATGCAAGTGGAGGCTGTGAGATTCAAACCTGTCTGCATTTGCATTTTTGTGAATACATGCATATGTGCACTGCATATATTTTGAAAGCTCTCTTCACTGTAGTACCAGAAGCCCATCTTCTCTACAGCTTTGTTACTGTGACCGCTCCTAACATTTTAAAAGCATCCCTTTGAGCCCATCCCCAGTTTCTTTAGTATTTACCATTCCTGGTCTCCATCTGTGAATATACTGCAACACCTGAAGCCCATATTCAGTGTCTTCGGTGTTTCCTATCCTGCTCCCTCTCTGAATGCGTACCATGACACCAGGAGCAACTCCCCAGTGTCTTTGGTGTTTCTGATCCCTGTTTTCCCTCTCTAAATATATATTGTCACACCAGGAGTGCATCTGCAGTGTCACTTGTGTTTCTAATCCCTTGTCTTTTTCTATAAATAAATACAGTGATACTGGGAGCCAATCCACAATGTATTTGGTGTCTCTTATCAGTTCTGTTCTTCTATTAATAAGTACTGTGGTACTGGGAATCAAACCCTAGGGTCTTTGGAGTTCCTGATCCCTTTTATTCCTTAGTAGTTATTTATTGTGACACCAGGAGCACTTCCTCGGTGTCTTAGAAACATATAATCATAGAATTTGATGGCAGATAAGGACCACTTGGCCCACCTAGTTTGCCCATTTCCCTACCTAATGGACAAGCTGCAGATCCTAGTTAACCAACAGCCTACTTCCTCCTACCCCCCACTAGAATTGCCTTTCTGTGAAGAAATACTTCCTCACATTACCTCTGAGCCATCCTCCACATCTTCAAATTGTGCCCCCTTGTTTTTGCACATCTCTTTTTCTGAAAGATGCTACCCTCTTGGACTTTGTTGATTCCCTTGAGGTATTTGAAAGTTTCTATCATGTTCCCCCTCTCCCTCCTTTCCTCAAGGCTATACATCTTTAGTTCCTTTAGTCTTTCTTCATATGTCTTCTGATGCAGACCCTGCATCATTTTGGTTGGCCTCCTCTGGACAGCCTTGACCCTGTCTATGTCCTTGCAGAGATGGGGTCTCCAGAACTGTACACAGTACTCCAGCTGTGGTCTTACCAACTGTCTGTACAGAGGGCCAACAACTTCCTGTTTTCTACTGGTGATGCCTCTCCCTATGCATCCAAGTATCCCCCCAGCCCTCCTTACTGCCTTCTCACATTGCTGACCCACCTTTAGGTCATCTGATATGACTACCCTCAGGTCCCTTTCCATTTTTGTTGTTGTCAGTATCTCAAAATGTAAAATAACTGTAAGATCTTGTCCATATTGTCCACCAAAGTTAATATATTTATTTTTTCTTCACTTCACACCAATATACTGTAGGCAACAGTTTCGTGGCTGAACATGGCACTTCCTCAACCCATTCGTATCTGACAGTGTTGATACATATTTGATTCTTCCCCTTTTGTGAAGCATATTTTGAATTGGTGTTTCTGTATAAACTTAAAACCTGTTCCCAAATAAATGGAATTCAATCTTCAAGTGTAATTCACTTCGATCAGTAAATACAAAAGAGTCCATCTTTTTATAAGCTTTTGAATGCCTCCATTCCTTGCTTATCCTTATTAGCCAAACGGAGCTTAATGAGCATATGTGCTATTCATTTAAATGAAGCTCAAAAGCTCAAAAGCCTAATCAGCTGTTACTGTTTCAAACTATCAATACTCCTTATATTTCAATTTAACTTGCTAGATGCCCCTTCAAATGGAGCTCTGAATTTTGAACAAATCGTTTGGCTCTATGCATTCGAGCTTTTACAATCCTCTGATTACCGTGTAACTTGCTCCACGCTACTGAAAAGATGGCCACCTCACCCCGCATTGTGTACTCTTCCCCTGGGTTTTCGTTTCCCAGGTGCATACTTTGCGCTTCTTTTCATTGAATTTAAGCTGCCATACATTTGTCCATTCCTCCAACCTTGCAAAGTTCCTTTTCATCCTTTCCACCCCACCTTGTGTATCACCCTGTTGCAGATCTTTGTGTCATTTGCAAAGAGACATACTTTCCCTTCCAGTCCCTCTGCAATGTCACTTATAAAGACATTAAAAAAGGACTGGCCCCAGTACTGAACCCTGCAGTACCCCAATAGTAACCCTCCTTTCTTCACTGTGGACTCCATTTACTATTACCCGCTGTGTCCAGTTGTCCAACCAGTGTTTTACCCAGGCTACCACCTTGAGACCCACTCCCAGGCTGGCTAATTTGTTTATTAATGTTTCGTGCGGGACTGTGTCAAATGCCTTGCTAAAGTCTAGGTAGGCCATGTTCACAGCCCCTTCCTGGTCTACTGCTTTGGCTACCCAGTCAAAGAAATCAATTAGATTTGTCTGACATGACCTTCCCACTGTGAATCCATGCCTGCCTTTAGTCCTGTGCACCACTGGCCTCTAGGTACTCAACAATTCTTTTCTTCAGAAGTGATTCCATCATTTTCCCTACCACTGAGGTCAAACTGACAGGTCTGTAATTTCCTGCCTCTGTCTGGCTCCCACATTTGTGAAGGGGAATCACATCCGCCCTCCTCCAGTCCTCAGGTACTACACCATCCTCCCATGATTTATTAAAAAGGGTAGTCAGTGGTGTTACTAGTTCTTCCCTTAGTTCTTTTAGAATTCTGGGGTGAATCCCATCAGGCCCCATTGCTTTACCCACCTTCAATTTTACGAGTTCTTTCAGAACCCTTTCTTCTGTGAAAGGACTAATATCAACCCCCCTATCCAGAGTGCTTCTATTGACCTGATTAGGTATTCCCCCCTGCTTTTCCATTGTGAATACTGAGCAGAAGTATTCATTCAGTATCCTTGCTTTTTCACTGTCGCTCTCTGCCCAACCACGTTCCTCTTTGTTCAGCCTCAGTATCCCTGCCTTAGTCTTTCTTTGCTCCCTAATGTACATATCAAGATTTTATCCCCCTTTTTAACTGAGTTGGCTTTCTTTTCCTCGGTTTGGGCCTTTGCTATTCTGACTGCCTTACCCACTTCCTTCTGCTTTAACTGGTACAGTTCTCTGTCCAGCTCATTCTGTGTTTCCTTATACTTCCTGAATGCTGTCTTTTTCTCCCTTACCTTCTCTGCCACTTCTTTTGGGAACCATAGTGGTTTTTTCTTATGTTTTGATTTGTTTATTTGCTTCACACAAAGGCTTGTTGCCTCTGTGATGGTGATTTTGATGTTTCCCCATTGTTGCTCCACCCCACCTTCTTGCCTGTTTCCTAGTGCTTTTCTGAGACACGCTCCCATTTTGACAAATCAGCCCTCCTGAAGTCCAGTACCTTCACTTTTGTGTGGCTTGTCTCTACAGCTAAGGTTTTCGTGAACCACACTGTTTGGTGGTTGCTTGTTCCCAGATGGCTACCCACTTCAAGATCAGAGATCCTCTCTCAGTCCCCATTTGAGAGTACCAGGTCTAAGATTGCTGTCTCTCGAGTGGTTTCCAAATCTAACTGTCTGAGGCAAGCCCCCTGTAGGGCATCAAGAATGGCCCTGCTCATGGATGTGGCTGCAGCAAAGGTGCTCCAGTCAACATCTGGCGTATTCAGGTCCCCCATCAGCAAACTCTCCCCTTTCTCTGCCATCCCAAGGATACCTTCTATCATTTCCTTGTCCATTTTCTCCCCCTGAGATAGGGGTCTGTATACAACCCCTGTGTGGATTGTGGATCCATTTCCAGTCTCCAGGGTGACACACAGTGTCTCCTCTCCTCCCTGTTTACACTTCAGTTCTGTTGCTTTGATTCCTTCCCTTACATAGAGAGAGAGCTACTCCTCCTCCTCCTCCTCTTCTTCCCTCCCTGTCCCTTCTGTAGATTGTGTACACTGGTATGTTGACATCCCAGTCATGGTTCTCTGTGTACCATATTTCTTTGACTGCCACAATAACCAGGCATCCCTCTTCCATCAAGGCCACCATTTCTGGGAGCTTTTTACCTACACTACAGGCATTGGTTCTCGTTAACCTCCATTTTTTTGTGGCTTTATTTCTTTTTGCCCCATCCCTGTCCCTACTGCCTTTGTCTTTTTCTCCATTTACCCCTGCCATTCTCCCTGTTGACTATTCTATCTTAGTATTTACCTCACTAATTACCCTGATTTTGGTGGGGGGGGGCTAGGATTTCTCTTCTCCTCTTCAGTGCCTCCCACCTTGGCTAGTTTAAATACTTACCATTGAAACATTTAAACCTATCACCTAGGATCCTGGTTACCCTCCAGGACAGATGCAGACCATCATGCCTGTATAGGTCTGCATCCCTCTAGGTGGAGCCCTAGTCCCCAATGAAGCTAAATCTCTGAACTCTGCACCTGCTTTTCAACCAGTTATTGAATCCCATGGTGTGGATTGCCCTAGCCTCATCTATTCCATAGACAGGTGTCTCCTTTCTTCATATAAATATATATATATATATATATATATATATATATATATATATATACTGTATATATATATATATATATTATATATATATATATATATATATATATATATATATATATTATGACATCTAGAGCTCATCCAGAATGTATCTGGTGTTTCCAATCTCTTCCTTACCTCTATTTATACATATAGGGACACTGGGAGCCAGTCCCAGGTGTCTCTGGTGTTTCTAATCTGTGTCCACCCTCTATAAATACATATTGGTAGACAGGGAGCCCATCCTCAGTGTATTTTGTGTTTCTAATCCCTGCTGTACTTCTATAAATATTTACTGTGATACTGGGAGCCCAAACACAGCATCTGTCACATTTCCTATCCTTCTGTTAACTCTATTAATATAGTAATACTACACCTAGAACCCATCCCCTGTCTTTGGTGTTTCTGATCAATCATGTCCGTCCTTCCTTCCTTCCTTCCTTCCTTCCTTCCTTCCTTCCTTCCTTCCTTCCTTCCTTCCTTCCTTCCTCTCCATCTATCCTGTGACTCTAGGAGACAAACTCTATTATCTTTGGGGTTTCATATTCCTGCTCTCACTCTCTAAATGTGTATTGTGATTCTGAGGCCCATCCCCATATTATTTGGGGGTTCTGATCCCTGCTCACCCTCTATGATTATACTGTAACACATAGAGTTCATCTTCAGTATCGCAACTTTCTGGTCTCCTACTACCTTCTCTCTAAAAATAATTTGCGATGGCCATCCTGATGGCACAGTGGTATCATTACTGTTTGCAACACTGACTGACTGGTTTCAGAAGAGAGCTTAGATTGCCAGAGGATCAGCATGGGGAGGAGGTCTAAGAATCCCACAGAATGCTCACCTCCTCAGGCTAGGAGGTTGCCATCTTGCACTGCTATAGCACCTGCTGGAGGAACACAGAGGGTGAGAGTGTGCTAAGTAGCAGAGCTGAAATAGGAGGATGTCCTAGTTGTGGCTGCTTGTACACTTGTTGCCTGCTTATGTAGTGTGAGAGAACAGGGAATAGTCAGGCCCAATAGGATGTTGTCCCCTCTCTGGCATGCTCAGGCCTAATGGTGACCATCTGCCCAGCCTAATTGATTGATGCTTGCATCAAATGTGCACACCGGAGAGAAGAAGCACCCAGAAAGGCCCTCACTATGAATAGTTAGTCATAGTCAAGCACCCTGGTTTTTCCTTTTACCGGTAACACCAGTAAAAATCATGAAATTCTGCTTGGTGTGCAGATTTTGAATTCTTGTACCGGTCCCTCATGGAAATTGCATTTCACTGCACAAAATCCCTAAGATTTCATCATCTTTTTCAATTTTTTTGAGGTATCTATTAATCAGCATAAACTACTAAATGAATACCCTGACAGTTGAATATGTTTTAAATATGAAGAAAAACTTATGTTCCTAACATGAAACCTAAATGGATGTGTTTCCTCTCTTCCAAAATGTAAAAACATCTGCCTCATACAGTTCTAAATAGACTCTATTTAGTGAGCCACAAAAAATCAATATTAAATAGCTCCAGAATAAACAAATTTTATCTGTTTCTGTATGTAGAATAATGAAGCCTGATCAAAAGCTATTTACAGTGCTCTGTCAACTATTCGCCCACTTTGGTGTAAAAAAAATAAGCAGATGGAGTGGCAAATAATTCAGTTTTAGTAAAATGTAAAGTGTTTAATGTTCATAATTTGCACTGTAGGTACTGTGCACTATTATTGAAATCATATATTATAACATTATATATGGGTGTTATTGTGGCTGGCAGTATAGCCTAGTAGTTAGAGTAACAAACAATGATTGAACTGGGTACATCCAGCAGACGTGGGTAAGGGTTTGATTCCCACAACCTCCTCTTGCATTCTGTGTGTCTCTGAGCAAGTCACTTAACCTCCCCAATGCTCTTGGGTTACCCCTGAAAACAGGCAGTTCTGCCTAGTGGACCTTACCTGGTTTACAAAGAATATATAAAAAAAATACCAGTGCATGTTTACTACATCATACAGTAGTCAGGGTATCATGTAATTTGCCCGAGTTTTACTCTGGCTGTAATGATTTTCTATAGGTAAAGATAAATGTTCAAATATATTTTATGTGTTTTATAAGCTTGTTTTTAAACTTTAGTTAGGTTTTTATTGTATTCTTTCCATGTGAGCATCTAGGTTGTAGATTGCTAAACACATGATCAGTTACCAACTAGCTTATTCAAGTTTATAATCAGCAGGGCCATCCAACATCCTCAGTTGTTTGAATGAAAACTAGTCTGAATGAAAGTATGTTCACAAGGAAGAAGCTTCACAGTTAGCACCCTGTTTAGGTAAATGGGATCATTTGCACCTTTTCTCCCACCTGCTGTTTCAGTCTCTGTGACAACAAAAAGTTTTCTGATAGACTGCTTCAACAAAAAGCAAATATTAAGTGTTTAAGTGTACTTATGCTTGACCAGTGAATTTTGAAAGCACAGTCAATGACACACAGAAGGTAAGACCCCAGTAGCTGTATGATGCTGGTGGGCAGAGTGGTGCTCAATTCACATCTGAGCTCAGACAAGAACACTGAGAGACACCCTTTTCATGGAGATCAAGTAAAAAAAAAGCACCCACATATTTGGGAGATGCATGATTTTCCATTTGAAGGTCCTCCACTAATCACTTGTGGATTTTTAGGTGATGACGCTTTATTTCAAAGAAGCAAATTCAGCAAGTTTTTTTTTTATTCCTCCTACCCCCTGGCCATCCAATCCTTCAGGCTAGCTAGGGCTCCCTACCACTGCTGCTGAGTCCTGACCACCATCCACTGTCCCTTATTACCGTGACACTGGGTAACACGAAGTAACCATTGGGTGGGCCTTACCCCTGTGTGAGGCTAACAGGGGAGAAGAGTCACCCCAAAGAGCTTTCTGTGTATCCCAAACATGGCAGGAGTCAGAACAGACACCTGTGCCTGGGGCTTTGGGCTTACAGAGGGACCAGTAGCCATCCTCTGGTGGCCAGCGGGTGTTTTCCCATTTTCTTTTGAGCATGACAGGCCACATGATGTTAAGGCACAGTCCAACATCCATCATGCTCCATCCTGCTGTGAGGGCCGATGTGTTGCTGTGCCTCTGGCCTCCACCAGGGGCCAGCAAATGCTGAGCCGTGAACCAACCCTCCCTCCCTCCCAGGAGAAGCTGAGTGGTCATTCGACACTCAAGCCTTCACCCCCCCCCCGCAAGCCCTCCAACACTCAAGTTTGTTTCCAAATCCTGGCCAGTGGTGTCACAGGCAGAAATCTAATTCAGGCAGTTAAATGATAGATAGGAAAAAACAAAGATTGTCCATCTTAGTGGTGGTGGTTCAGATTAATTCACATCTGAGTTCTAACAAGCAAAAAAACAAGTAATTTGTAACTTGTGCATGTGGAGTGTGGATGTTGAAGAAAGGGGATCATAGAGCTGTCACTTCTGCCATCACCTCTCAGGGATGTGGACTACATTGTTGCTACTGCCATCACACCTGAGGGGCGGGGGCTGCAGTGCTTCTGCCATCACCATTGGGGAATGTAGTACTGCTGCTGTCTCACTTGAGGGATGGAGCCCATAGTTCTGATAATGCCATCACACCCAAGGGATGGAGAATGTAGTACTGCTGCCATCACACCTGAGGGATGGGGGCCATAATGCTGGCACTGCCATCACATCTGAGAAATGGGGAATGTAGTACTACTGCCATCCCAACTGAGGGATAGGGGCTGCAGTGCTGCTGTTTCTGTCACATCTGAGGGAGGGGGGCCATAGTGCTGTTGTTGCTGCCATCACACCAGAGGGATGGGGGTTGTAGAGCTTCTGGTTTGGTCATTACACCTGAGGGATGGGGGCCGTAGTGTTGCTTCCACCACACCTTAGGGATGTGGGCTGTAGTGCCATTGCTGCCATCACATCTTGTACCTAAAGTAACTTTAAACTTTAAACTGGTACAAGAATAGAAGGATGTGCAATAGTGGAGGTCAAAATTGCTAAAATGCATGTTAGCAGAGTCCTTTGGGTCCCCTTCCCTTCCCCAGAAAAAGGAAAACTCAAGGATTTCAAAGTAGGTAGAATTGATATGAGTTCTATGGGGAATTAATGTGGTAGACAATCCATGAAGACATTTATAACACAGTGCCCTATTTAAATATGCTAGATTATTTCTTGCAAATGAAACAGCTGAATTTTTTTCAGTCTTTACAATATATGCAATTTGAATATAATAACTGGTCAGCAATTTTTCTCAATGTACTGACCAGCTTGATATTTTCCATAACAACTGGTTGGTTGTTATGACATTCATACACCCTGTCACTAAAACTGAACAGCTCTCTTATTGGCTTAAGTTCTGTGTGAGTTGGCAGAATGCTATTACCAACATGGCAGCTCCGTTTCTCACTATCCAAAAGTCGCTGAAATGGAGCAGCTACAAGAAAGATACAACAATTCTTTTTTCATTTCATTTTTATCTTTTCAAAATGCTTTTCCTTCTCACAAAGTTATATCTGCTTGATCCTGACATTCGTGCATTTTGGGACACAGCTGCAATGATGGTCCCAGGAAGCAGGGAAAGTGCGATCTCTCCCATGGCAAACTGTAAGTAAAAAAAAAGAAGAAAAAGCAACAGAACAACTGGCAAAAGAAAACAAAACAACTATATAAATGAAGGGAGGGAGTGGGCAGGAGAGAGAGAGAGAGAGTGTGTGTGTGTGTGTGTGTGTGTGTGTGTGTGTATGAAAGAGATGTGACAGACAGATACAAATCAGGCTGGGAAAAAAAATGTTGCCAATATATTGTATAAAATAAAAGATGGGGAGGTGTGTATGAGAATTTAATGCATTACTCACTGTGGGATGCTGATGATAACCCTGGCTTATCCCTTGGGGTTTATGTATATCTATACCGGTGTGCATTACATTCTCATAGCACACCCTTCCCAATACTTTATTCTCTATATTATAGATGTACAAACAGACACTTGCAATTGGCTGTTACTTTGGAATCACTGGATACCACTGGCATCCTGATGTTTGTAGATAATGTCATGCATTATTTGAATTTTGTCAAGATCTAAGATTTGCCTGGCATTATAGGGACATGGCACCATATGCTGGCATTTGTACTAAAAAATTACTTTTAAAAGTGTCAAATAAAGGTTTAGGTTTAAAATCATAGCTTATACTGGCTTCCTTAAATTAAAAAGTAAGTCCAACTCCCAGCTGTATAAAACCGATAGCCCCCTAATTGTTCCACACTCTCAATTAAGGACACACCTGTCCAGTTTATACATGAACTTCAACTTCGGTTGCTGTATTTCTAATAGCATTTAATACAGTATAGTACAGCAGCAGGCTTGTGTTGTTATGCGATTCACTTTGTTAACTGGGTGGCATTACTGTAAATTATGAGGCTGATTTAGCAAATCTGTAATTTGTAGGCAAACTATGCTATTTTGTACTGTTTTTCTCATTGAATAGAAATTCTAATGCTGCTGTAAGTAAGACTGTCACTCAAAACCCTTCAGCCCATACCAATGATCTTTGAACTCTCACCTATTTTATAAAACTTCATCTGAATTTGTTGGTCTCATTAGTAAAGGCATTTTATAGATAGATAGATAGATAGATAGATAGATAGATAGATAGATAGATAGATAGATAGATAGATAGACAGACAGACAGACAGACAGACAGACAGATAGATAGATAGATAGACAGATAAAATGAATTCATCAGCCTATGCCTAAAACATAAACAACACTCTTCCCAGCCTTATGATTTTAAGAAAATGTATGTTCTAATGACAAGAATGCCTTCATGCAGAGAGTGTATAAAAACACATACATATATAGTAGTGTATAGAAGCCCAGGTACTAGGTCAGAATCACCTAATAAAAATCATACATGCAGCAATGGGACTCAGACATCTGCACCAACAAAAACAGTATGCAGCAGTAACAGCTCACAGTACACAACATCACAAGCAGGGGAATGGCACTTCAGGAGGAGTTGAAAGGGGGCAGATTACACAGTATCACTCTGGAGGGATGCAAATCGGGGAAGGGACAAAGTGGGGGCAGATTAAATATAATTACTCTGAGGGGATGCAACTCTGGGAGAGAGACTCAGTTGGGAGGGGAGCAGATTAAACAATATCACGAAGATGTTTCTGCTACCTGCAGTTCTACAGACAGTGCTGATGTGGGCAGTTGCATTGTGATGTATACAAAGGCAGAATGAAAAGTCATTCTACCTTAGTAGTACATCACAACTGTAGAAGATATCTTCTTCTACTGTATGTATCTCCACATTGCCTCTCCGCAGATATAAAAAGCAAGTTGCAATCAGGTTATATGCAAAAGTGAAATTTTATTGCACCAGACGCCAGCACACAGCTGAAGCAGCTTGCCCCTTCCCAAACAGCCAAATATTTCTACGCTAATCTCACACTTTCACAAGGTTGAAGCACCATGGAGAAAACATCTCTTTAATACACCTAGATTTAAAGTGACAGTACAAGTCATCTAAAATACACACCAATAAGTGCACACACAAATTAGTGGACTTCCATTAATAAAAAAATCTACAACACACTAAATCATCATAAAAAATTCTCACAAGGAGAACAAATATAAACAAATACAAAATTAATTTCACATATACAATGTGAATATTCATAACTATGAATTAGGTTAAAAAGGACCAATAATGTTCCAAATATGAAACAGTAAAGAAAATAGCTTTCATAAATATGGAGACAGTTGAAATAAATTGTTTAACCCTGGTGTAATATACAATTTAGTTTTATATTGCCAAAAGGATTCCCTCTGTCTCAATTTCTTACCTAAATCTCCTCCATGAATATGTTCCTTCATAGACTCAAGCATTTGAAAAGTGAACTGGTGTTTTACCCCCATCACTTTAACATGTTGTGCCAAAGCACTAACATCATCTAATCATGCAATGCTTCTTGTATGTTGGCCAAATATCAGTTTACATTTCTGTAATGTTTTACCAATATAAAAACTGGTTCAACTATTACAAACAGCAGCATAAACAATATTTTTAGTATTACAATCACAGAAACCATCTATTTGACATACATGGCCAGAAACAGGATGTTTAAAACATTCACCTGACTTAACGTACTTACAGAAGAAACAATTTTTGCATGAATAAGTGCCATTTGGCAAGATCAACTCTTTCTTTTTTTGAAACCCAATATGTACTATGTACCAAAGAATCCCTTATATATAAGACTCTCCTATAAATAAATTGTGGATGTGTTTTTGTAATATAATCCAATTTCTGTTCTGTTGTCAAAATATGCCAATTATTGGTAATGATCTTTCTAAGCAAATATGCCTGTGGACTGAAAGTAGTAATAAACTTGAGTTTATCACTATAATTTTGATTACGGGAAACTTTCTTTTTATGTATCAATAAATCTGATCTATTCCTCATTTTTACTTTCAACTGTGCTTCTTCTAAAACGTCTTTATTATAGCTCCTTGCTTGAGAATGTTTTGTTAGATCTATTGCACTTTCCTCATAATCAGCCAAATCTGAACAGTTCTGTTTTGCTCTCAAATATTGTCCAACTGGAATGTTTTTGGTAATATGATGCGGATGGCAACTGTCATAAGATAAGATAGAATGTTTGTCAATACTTTTCCCATACAATTTGGTCCCTATACCACTACCATCTAATTTCTTAAAGATACACAAGTCTAAAAAATTAATCTCCTACAAATCAGAATGTACCTCAAAATGTAAATTTGCATTACTTTGTTCCAAATATTTTGTGAAATGAAACAACTCATCTTTAGTACCATTCCATATAAAAAATAAATCATCGATGTAACGCTTATAAAAATCAATAAGGGGCAAAAAGGGATTAGCTTCACTATAAATAATCCTATTTTCCCAATCAGCCATATATGAAATAGAGTAGTTTGGGGCCATAGCAGCTCCCATGGCTGTGCCCCTTTGTTGCAAGTACATATGGTCTTTGAAGAGAAAAATATTGCATTTCAAAACTTCTTCTGCCAATGTCACAAGAAAAATTAACAAAAGGTTGTGAGCAGGATGTTCCAAGAGACAATGCATCATAAATATACTCTAGACCCTCATCATTAGGAATATTAGTGTACAATGAACGTACATCCATGCTGACAAATAATGAAGAAGACGAGATGTCAATATCATCCAAGAAATTTAATAAATCTTGGGGTCACTCAAAAACTATCTAGTATTCATTGCCAATGGCTTAATATAATAATCCACAAAATTTGCCAAATTATCTGTCAAAGACCCAATCCCTGCCACTATTGGCCTTGTTGGTGGATTAATCAAACTCTTATGAACTTTTGGCAACCCATAAAATACAGGTCTAATAGGGTATTAACTGATAAAAAATCAAAAATGTCTTGCGCAATCAAATTCTGTGTTAAGGCCTCATACAAAATGACGTCGATGATTTTTTATACTTGTCAGTGGGATCACTATTTAGACGCATATAGAAATTTTCATTAGCAAGTTGTCTCAATAATTCAGTTTCAGAATCTGATTTGTTACACACATCCACAACATATTACCAAAAACATTCCCGTTGGCCAATATTTGAGAGTAAAATGGTACTGCTCAGATTTGGCTGATTATGAGAAAAATGCAATAGATCTAACAAAATGTTTTAAAGCAAGGGGCTTTAATAAAGACATTTTAGAAGAAGTACAGTTGAAAGTAAAAATGAGGAATAGATCAGATTTATTGATACATAAAAAGAAAGTTTCCTGTAATCAGAAATATAGTGATAAACTCAAGTTTATTACTACTTTTAGTCCACATACATACTTGGTTAGAAAGATCTTTACCAATAATTGGCACATTTTGACAACAGAATGGAAACTGGATTATGTTACAAAAACACATCCACAATTTATTTATAGGAGAGCATTAAATCTAAGGGATTCTTTGGTACATAGTACATATTGAGTTTCAATAAAAGAAAGAGGGTTGATCTTGCCAAATGGCACTTATTCATGCAAAAATTATTCCTTCTGTAAGTACATTAAGTCAGGTGAATTTTTTAAACATCCTGTTTCTGGCCATGTATATCAAATAGAGGGTTTTTGTGATTGTAATACTAAAAATATTGTTTATGCTGCTGTTTGTAATAGTTGAACCAGTTTTTATATTGGTAAAACATTACAGAAATGTAAACTGATAATTGGCCAACATACAAGAAGCATTGCACGAATGGATGATGTTAGTGCTTTGGCACAACATGTTAAAGTGATGGGGGTAAAACACCAGTTCACTTTTCAAATGCTTGAGTCTATGAAGAAACATATTCATGGAGGAGATTTAGATAAGAAATTGAGACAGAGGGAATCCTTTTGGCAATATAAAACTAAATTGTATATTACACCAGGGTTAAATGATGTCTTTCAAGTGTCTCCATATTTATGAAAGCTATTTTCTTTGTTGTTTCATATTTGGACTATTATTGGTCCTTTTAAACCTAATTCATATTTATGAATATTCATATTTTATATGTGAAATTAATTTTGTATTTGTTGAGATTTGTTCTCCTTGTGAGAAATTTTTATGATGATTTAGTGTGTTGTAGATTTTGATTAATGGAAGTCCATTAATTTTTGTGTGCTCTTATTGGTGTGTATTTTAGATGACTTGTACTGTCACTTTAAATCTAGGTGTATTAAAGAGATGTTTTCACCATGGTGCTTCAGCCTTGAGAAAGCGCAAGATTAGCATGAACACGTTCTGTTGTTTTGAGGAGGCACACTGCTTCAGCTGTGTGCTGGCATCTGGTGCAATAAAAGTTTTACTTTTGCATATAACCTGATTACAACTTGCTTTTTATATCTGTAGAGAGATGTAGCCAAGCTGTCATTGATTCATGTGAGTAATTGCTTATTTGGTTCCTCTTTTGCTTTTAGCCACCTGTCTGCTTTTTGTATGTTAAATTGTACTATTTGGCGAGCTCAAGCACAACACTGATTTTTGTAGAGAGTATTTTTTGAGCAGTATGAATGCTAATGCTTCTACGGCCAGCCCCGATGCCTCTCCCCTGTGGGCTTCCTCTAGTGTATTTGTTGAATCACTTTTTGCACAATTGAAACCACAAATGTCTCATCAATCAAATGATGACATTCTGAATTCAGACCCTGTTGAGACGAATGATGTTTTGGATATAAAAATGGCTTTCCTATGGCTTGAAAGAGTAGCACTGAATGCTAGGAGATGGTATTAGCAGAAAACATCTATTTCCACATACCTAGCTGTTAATCAATCAATCACCACGAAGTCTAAGATGGACACTTGCTCCAGCCTTTGGTTTGGATAGAAAAATAATTTTAACCAGCTGGCAAAAACATCTTTTGAAGTCTACAGCGGGACTTAATGAGTACATTTTGAAAGATGGTGTTGAGCTTGAAAAAGAGATGAGTTGAACTTGATGAAAAAGAGAAGGTGACATTAACATTTGCAATGCATGTTGAATATTCAATTTACCAGAAAAAACTGGAAGATACCGTTAACAGATAGGACATTAGAATAGAAAGAAAAAAAACAAATAAATTTGAACGTGATTGTAGAAATTATGAAGAAGGATGGATATTTAATTGGAAAGGTCAAGGAACATTACTAAGGTCTATTTTGAAGAAATCTAAGAAAATAGTACCCCATTACAACAGGGACATTTATACCAGTGGCTCCGGCTCCAATAATGATGTCTCCCCTTTAGTGTTGGGACTGCAGGGAGAAATTCCATTGAATCAAGAGGCTTTCAGAAATCAGATGAGACAGGGGGATCCCACACAGGTTATGACCCAATTTCCCATGAATCCATATATATATATACACACCCAGGAACAGCATCAGGGTGAGATCTTTGGGACCCGTGTAAGCCACCTCCATCCCCACTCCCACCCCCTTCCCCTTCAAACTATGACTGTTTCATCAGATCCAAGAACACTATATGGGGAGACCATCTACTTACTCGAACCTTTCCCCAGACGGAGCCAAAGAAAAGCACGTTTTTGAATGAACGTACAAGGAGCGGAACAAGAGGGAGGGGTAGACAGAATGGTGGGAAGAGGGAGAAGCAACAACTTCTACAGGTGACCGTGTGGTCAGTACAGACAACAGAGGAGGGGCCACAAGTATTAACAACTTCATCAAATTTAGATTTAACAGAAGAAGAGAACAATATAGTTTATAATATTTCTGACTATGTACTATCAGATGCAGAATTTTCTGTCTTACAAAAGGGTCTTTCTTTTGTACCTACACGGAATCTGAATGAGTTTAATACTGCTGTGGACATTTACAAATTCACTCATAAACTCAACTTAAAAGCTCTGTTTTACAAGGAGAATAAAGAGATTTAGACTGAAAGAGTCAATGTTCATTCATCCACCTTGACATCTGACTGTGAACAACAAAATCATTTTAAACTGAAATCCACCTACGTTCCCCCACAAAATGGTGCAGTTTTGATTTTTGAAAAGGCTTGTCTTAGAGATCTCGAGGCACTTTCTGTGCCACAAGCAAAATACTGTAATTGCACCATCTTAGAAAGGGAGAAAATTTAAATTCTAAAGAGAAATGACTGTATTATTATTAAGCCTGCTGATGTGGGGGGGGGGTGGTAGTGTGAAACAAATCAGATTATGAAAGCGAATTATTGAGACAACTTGATGATGAAAATTTCTATATGCGTCTAAACGGTGATCCCACTGACAAATATAAAAAAGCCATTGATGTCATTTTGTATGAGGCCGTAACACAGAATTTGATTGATCAAGACATTTTTGATTTTTATCAGTTAAATATCCTATTAGACATGCATTTTATGGGTTGCCTAAAGTTCATAAGAGTTTGATTAATCCACCATCAAGGCCAATAGTTGCAGGGATTGGGTCTTTGACAGATAATGTGGCAAAATTTGTTGATTATTATATCAAGCCATTGGCAATGAATACTAGATAGTTTTTGAGTGACACCACAGATTGATTACATTTCTTGAATGATTTTGACATCTCATCTTCTTCGTTATTTGTCAGCATGGATGTATGTTCATTGTACACTAATATTCCTAATGATGAGGGTCCAGAGTGCATTTATGATGCATTGTCTGCTGGAGCACCTATTTACAGCCTTTTGTTAATTTTCTTGGGACATTGGCAGAAGAAGTTTTGAAAGGTAATATTTTTCTCTTCAAAGACCATATGTACTTGCAACAAAGGGGCACAGCCTTGGGAGCTGCTATGGCCCCAAACTATACTATTTTATGTATGGCTGATTGGGAAAATAGGATTATTTATAGTGAAGCTAATACCTTTTTGTCTCTTATTGATTTTTATAAGCATTACATCGATGATTTATTTTTTATATGGAATGGTACTAAAGATGAGTTGTTTCATTTCACAGAATATTTGGAACAAAGTAATCCAAATTTACATTTTGAGGTACATTCTGTTTTGTAGGAGATTATTTTTTTAGACTTGTGTATCTTTAAGAAATTAGATGGTAGTGGTATAGAGACCAAATTGTATAGGAAAAGTATTGACAAAAATTCTATCTTATCTTATGATAGTTGCCATCCATAAAATATTACCAAAAACATTCCAGTTGGACAATATTTGAGAGCAAAACGGAACTGCTCAGATTTGGCTGATTATGAGAAAAGTGCAATAGATCTAACAAAACGTTTTCAAGCAAGGAGCTATAATAAAGACATTTTAGAAGAAGCATAGTTGAAAGTAAAATGAGGAATAGATCAAATTTATTGATACATAAAAAGAAAGTTTTCCATAATCAAAATTATAGTGATAAACTCAAGTTTATTACTACTTTTAGTCCACAGGCATGTTTGGTTAGAAAGATAATTACCAATAATTGGCATATTTTGACAATAGAACAGAAATTGGATTATATTACAAAAACACATCCACAATTTATTTATAGGAGAGCATTAATTCTAAGGGATTCTTTGTTGCATAGTACATATTGGGTTTCAAAAAAAGATAGAGAGTTGATCTTGCCAAATGGCACTTATTGATGCAAAAATTGTTTCTTCTGTAAGTACATTAAGCCAGGTGAATTTTTTAAACATCCTGTTTCTGGCCATGTATATCAAATAGAGGGTTTTTGTGATTGTAATACTAAAAATATAGTTTATGCTGCTGTGTGTAATAGTTGCACCAGTTTTTATATTGGTAAAACATTACAGAAATTTAAGCTGAGAATTAGCCAACATACAAGAAGCATTGCACAATCAGATGATGTTAGCGTTTTGGCAAAACATGTTAAAGTGATTGGGGTAAAACACCAGTTCACTTTTTAAATGCTTTAGTCTATGAAGGATTTTGTTCATGGAGGAGATTTAGCTAAGAAATTGAGACAGAGGGAATCCTTTTGGCAATATAAAACTAAATCATATATTACACCAGGGTTAAATGATTTCTTTCAACTGTCTCCATAGTTATGAAAGCTATTTTCTTTGTTATTTCATATTTGGACCATTATTGGTCCTTTTTAGCCTAATTCATATTTATGAATATTCACATCGTATATGTGAAATTAATTTTGTATTTGTTTAGATTTGTTTCCTTGTGAGAAATTGTTATGATGATTTAGTGTGTTGTAGATTTTTTGATTAATGGAAGTCCACTAATTTTTGTGTGCTCTTATTGGTGTGTATTTTAGATGACTTGTACTGTCATTTTAAATCTAGGTGTATTAAAGAGATGTTTTCACCATGGTGCTTCAGCCTTGAGAAAGTGCAAGATTAGTGTGAAAACGTTCAGCTGTTTGGGGAGGGGCATGCTGCTTTAGCTGTGTGCTCTCATCTGGTGCAATAAAAGTTTTACTTTTGCATATAACCTGATTGCAACTTGCTTTTTATATCAGTGCAGAGATGTAGCCGAGCTGTCATTGGTTCATGTGAGTAATTGCTTATTTGGCTCCTCTGTTGCCTTTAACTGCCTGTCTGCTTTTTGTATCTCCATACAGAATAGCATTTCACCATACAGTATTCTTTTATAAGAGGTGGCACCATTATAGTACTTTGTTTTTGTTTGTGAAGGTGTGGAATTTTTAATTATATGCTGAGTTGAGTAATTATTTGCAGTAACACAAACTATCAGTGAGTCTCAGTTTTCCTCCATAAATAGTGAGCTCTAGGGCAATGTATTTCATGTAGACCCCTATGTTTTCCTGCAAGACAGTGAATTATTGAAGCTATAGGTGCCCCATATATCATTATTTGCTCCATAGTGCCATAAAATGCAGACTGAAGTGGAGTTATTCAAACTACAAGTCATTATAATGCTATGGGGCAATTTAGATTCTACATTGTCTGTTTCAACCAACAGGTTACAGCCTGGGAGGTAATGTGGAGCAGGGTGTATATCCCAGCACAGAAAAACCCAGGTTAGAATTTCTTCCCTGCTATTTTCTTAAAGGTCCTGAGCAAGTTGTTTGACCGTCATGGGCTTCAACATCCCAGTAAAACAAAGAACCAGGATCCCATGGGAAATAGTTGGGCAGGGAGCCTGGGTCAATTTACTGCTTTTACAGAGATGCAGGTTCTTTCTGGACTGAATATATTAATGTAACCCAGAAGTAGTCATGGTTTTTAAGAGCAAGTTTGCACCCTCGGTAATTTCATTTAACTTCTTTGAGGTAATAATTTGTGAGGAAGAGTCACAATTGCTCCAATTCTAAATAATTGAAAACTGCCCTGATAAACCCTTGGTAGCTGTTTTCAAAGCCTATCACAGACTGGTTTTAGAAGCATAGTTTTATAGTTTGCAAACAATATAAGCACTTAATAAGTGTGCTTGGGACCATCATAATGTTTATGTAACAAGCTGATGATTATAGGTGTTCCCCACTGTACTTATACTGTAATTCCACAAGATTAATATTGTTAAAAGTATGATGCAATATAATTGAAATATTTACAAAGAATCTCTAAATATGAATGCCAGTCTACGTTTGGCTGGTAGTACAGCCCAGAGGTTAGAGTACCAAACTGTGACTGAGCTTTGTACATCAAGCAGATCTTGATTTGATTCCCACAACCTTCAGTTGCAGACTGTGGCTCTGAATAAGTTATTTCACCACCCCAGTGCTCACTGGTTGCCCCAGGAATCAGGCACTTGTGCCTAGTGGGCCTTGACCTGTAAACAAAAGAATAAAATAGGTTATTTTAAACACGCTATACCAAAGCAGAAATGTATTACCTGAAATATATGATGGTTATCAATAACAACTGATTGCCTTATCAGTAGTAATATGTGTGTGTCCATTCTAGGAGCAAAGGAACCTCTGCAGAGCTTGAAATAGGTTAGACACAGGTTAGGCTTAACCTGAATGTTATAATTACAGTAATTATGCACTTTTAAATTACATGCTAATTACATTAGCATCAAATTATTCTAATTTTAGTATATGAGCTGCCAAAGCAAACACAGCATCAAATCATTCTTATGTGAAATCAAATGAGGCAGTGAGTAGTGCTGTGCTGAATGTGGAATTCTGCCAGTGGAATTAGCACAGAATGATCATTCCACAGGCAGAATTTTGGCCAGAATTTCACTGATTCAATCAATCAATCAATCAAACTCTTTATTTATCCAGGTTACCATCATTGAGCAAACTCATTTACAAAATGGACCTGGTTAATTCCGAGCCAAAGAATACATTACATGAGAAGATTATTACAGTCAATAGAGACAAATGCACAACCAGACAACTAATAAATAGCAAGTATGTACACAATGTAACAACACTCACATACAAGGCAGCATACAACAGCTCAGAGTACTACAATATGATATATATATATATATATATATATATATATATATATATATATATATATACATATATATACAATATATATATATATATGAAACATTAAATGGCTTCGGTGAATCTTGACATGGGTGTTGGGTAAGCAACTAGAAGAAAAAAATGGCAAGGAAATATAACTGGTATAATACCTTGTCCTGGCCATGAGGATACGGCTAAGTTAAAGGGATGTATAGAATTCCCAGAGGACAGAGGCAGGTGAATAGAGTGAAGGAGATACAGTGGTGGAGAGGGGCAGGTTAGTTGAACCAAGGTAAGGGGGAAAGGAGGTCGTGGCCAGGCAAGATATATAAACAGCAGGATGTCTAGTTGTCAGAACAGCCTCAGGGAGTGAATAAGCAATTATGGAGTTCCTTCATAGAAGGAAAATTTAGGGTCATGTGGTGGCTCCACAATACTGAGGTCACCCGAGATAGCAGAAACTATCTTATGTGTTTCTGAGAGCTGAGGGCAGTAGCCTAAGATTCAGGACAGGTTAAGGATGGGGGAAGCAATTACAGGGTTCCCTCACAGTCTGATCATATAGGGTCTTGAACGAATACATACTGATGTGAAAGCTCAATTTCAACAATTTTGGCAATTTGTTCCACAGGGATGGCAGTATGAAGCTAATTGCCGCTCTGCCAAATCGGGAGGAAACCTTGGGAATACATAACGTGATGAATGAGGAACTTCTTAAGGAATATGTTCCTGGCTCACTTAGTGGGAAACAGTAATATACTGAGGAAGCTTTTTTGTGATGGCTTTATAGGTCCAAAGGGCTGCATTTCTACTATGCCTAAACTTCGGGGAGTACCACACTACAGCTTTGTACAAGGAGCAATGGTGGGTGAAGAGGGGAAGACCAGTAATAAACCTGATGGCTCTGTGGTAGAGTGTATCCAACTTAACAAGACAGGCTTTGGGGCATTGACTAGATAGGAAGTCTGCATAGTCGACCAGTGAGAGAAAAGTAGTTTGAACCAGGCGCATTTTCACATCTCTAGTGAGGAACGGGTTAATTCTAAAGAATAGCCCCAGCCTCTGCCTTAGTTTATTTAGTAAGTCCTTGATGTGCTCAATGAATGAGAGATTATGGTCTAACCACACTCCTAAGTATTTAAACTTTGAGACAAACTCTAGTTTCTCTCCGAGGATTGTGGTGATCTGAGGTAATGCTCCAGTATTGGCTGGGTTCACTGTGTGACTATAGGGCAAGAAAAGCATTGCTTTTGTTGTTTTTGTTTTTACATTTAAGAGATGTTTTTTGTATAGAAGCTGATTCTGCAGCTGGTTAAATTCCTCCTGAAGGTCTGTACAGGTGGCTTCAGGTGTTAGATGACATATATATATATATATAACTGTGTTGTCAGCGAACAGGTGTATATTGGTCTTATTTATACTATCATCAATGTTATTAGCATAGATATCAAATAGTTGGGGGCCAAGTATTGACCCTTGCGACTCCTCAAAAGAGGTTTGAGTGGGGAGAGCGCACCCTCTGCCTTTGATTTTCTGGCATCGTCCTACAAGGTAATCAGTAAACCAATGCAATGAAACTGAGTCAAGGCCTATTCAGAGAAGAGAAAAGCAGGCTATGATCCACGGTGTCAAAGGCCTTGCTGAGGTCTAAAAATACAGCACAGACAAAATTTCTATTGTCCAGTTCTCGGTTCCAATCATTGATTACTTTGGCAAGGACCGATTTGGTGCTATGTTTTGTTCTCAAACCAGATTGCATGGGATTTAATAGATTCTTAGATTCAAGACAGTTTCTGAGTTGGTTGCTCACTATCTTTTCCAGAAGTTTAGATAAAATTGGAGGAAGAGATATCGGCCTATAATTGTTAAGGTTGCAAGGATCCCCTGATATGAACAAGGGGATGACATGGGAAATTTTCCAAATAGGGGGAATAATCTCTTGGGACAAAGATAAGTTGAACAAATAGGTGATAGGAACAGCTAGAATATGATAGGCAGTTTTAAGGAAATAGGGATCTAGTGACTTGGCACCAGGGATTTTCTTAATGTCCAACTGAAGCAAAAGATCTTTGACCTCTTTCAGTGAATCAGGTTGGAAGGAGAAGCCAGGGATGGGGGCAGGAGTGTCAATGCATTGTGCACTTAACAGGGAGCGAACCAGGCATGCAGGAGAGTTGTCAAAGGCCAGACCAGTGGTAGCAAAATGATTGTTAAAGGAGTCTAAGATCCCCAATTAATCACAGATAGTAGTATTCCTTGAGATAATCTTTGGTGGCAGGGAGCTGCCAGGCGTGTGTCCAGACATGTCCTTGATTGTCTTCCAAAATTTAGAGGAACACTTTGCAGCAGAATCCAGTTCATTGAGGTAGAATGCTGCCTTTGCTTCCTTAACCATTTTAGTACAAGAGTTCCATGCCTTTCTGAACTGACACCAGTCTGTGTCTAGCTTGGTTCTGTGCACCTTTTTCCAAAGCTTATCCTTTACAAGCAATGCTGCTTTCAGCTCAGCTGAGAACCTACGACAGGCTTTGTTTCTCAGACAGATTCTTACCATGGGGGCATACTTATTTAGTGCCCCAGTCAGTATGTCATGGAAGATGTCATATGCCAAGTTTACCGTGTTAGCTAGGTAGAAGTCCTGCCAGCACAGCGAATGTTTCAGCTCATAGATATAGGCAGCCATATCAAAGTTGTGATGGGTCCTTTTAGTGATAAATTTAGTTGTTGGTACTGTGTGATGTAATGATTTGACAGCAGCAATGAAGCAATGGTCACTGACGTCTGCTAAGAAGGTTCCAGAGTGTGAGAAGAGATGAGGCTTATTAACTAGTGTAACATCTAACAAGGTACTGTTACTCGGGTTCCTTTTGTTTGGATGTGTAGGTTCATGAATTAATTGCACCAAACCATGGGAGTCACAGAAGGTATTAAGAAGTGTAGTGGTCTTGGAGAGCCAGTCGAAGTTGAGATCCCCTAGGATGATTGTTTCAAGGTTCACTTTCTCTAAAATGGAACCAAAGTGTGTAAGAAACAGCATTCCAGCAGATAGAGGTCTATAACAACGTATTACTCTGAGAGCAAGGGAAGTAGATAGCTCAGTCTTAAGGGTCAAACATTCAATTTCATTCTTAACAGTAGTTGAATCAAAGCAGGACGTTGTATACTTTTCCTTAACATAAATTGCCACTCCACCTCCCCTAGTTAGTCTATCTATTCTGAATAACTTGTAAGAAGGGATGCTAATCTCACTGTCATGGGTGGCTGGCTGAAGCCAGGATTTGGAGATCACCAAAACATCTGGCAAAGTGTGACTAATCCATGCCTGGATCATAGTAAACTTTTTTAGAAAGCAGCAGATATTGGCATGAAGAAGCTCATGCCTTTAAGACTTGCAGTATCCGAGGGTGATGTAAGGGCTGCAGTGGGAACAGGGTTTAGCTCAATATTACCAGAACATAACAGGAGAAGCAGTAGAATCTTTATTAGGGCAACAATAGTTATTTTGAGAATCCTAGCCCCAGTTCGACTAAATGGCTTGTCAAATTGAGTATGCCATTCACCACCCCTAGAAGTGTACTGACCTACAGCTGAATGTACCAGTACCCTGGCAGTGAAATGCAGGGAAAGACTGGTGTTAGAGCGAGAGGAAGGTATAACTTGAAAAGGCAACAACACAGGTACCAACATGAGGAGTACCCTGGGTGTAAGTTAATAGTCAAAGTAGCTGATGGGCACATGTATAGCTGTAGGGCGAGTTTTTTTCCAGTATACATTCTACAGGAGGGTCGTAGTCTCCTTGCTGCAAATAGGGCTTCTGCCAATAAATCACCTCAGGTATGAAAGAGAGGATAATCAGAAAATGTAGCACTGGGAATCCCCGCATGGTTGGGCTCACATAGGCACACATTCCCAGAGACTACTGGATGCTTTTGCCAAACTAGGTTTATTGGCAGGAAAAACCTAAAGCGTGCTACCCCACTCGGCAGAAGTCCAGCAACAGTGAAGAACTTACACACTTGATATTATAATACTAGAAACATAGAGTTTAGGGGAATCTTAATTATCCACAGCAAGGAGGGTAGAGCAGAGAGATGCCTGTATTGGCTGACAACTTCCACAACCTTTAAGGCAGGGGGGATGCCTGCATTGGTTGGCAGCTGCCACAGTGGGCGTTCTTTTAAAATTGGTGAGATGAGGGCGTATTTAATAACTGGAGGGGGGGGGATGGGGAGGCAGCAAACAATAAGCAGCTTTAGCCGTACCTTGCGTGCTGAGAGTCTGGGCTTGGGGTTTCGGGCGGTGACTGTGGAAGCACTGACCACCTGGTGTGTGAGTTTCCCTCGCCTGTGGGGCTTTGAGCCCCTGGAAAGCTTGTCCTCAGCTGCGGACAAAGGGCTGATTGCACCAGCAGGAGAACCAAATTTGCAAGACAAAAAACATAGAAATATTGAAACATAGAATTTGACGGCAGATAAGGACCGCTTGGCCCACCCAGTTTGCCCATTTCCCTACCTAATGGATAAGCTGCAGATACTAGTTAACCAGCAGCCTACTTCTTCCTATCCCCACCCCCCTAGAATTGCCTTATGACTGTCCCATGCATGCTTGAATTCCACCACTGTTTTTGACTCCACAACCTTCTCTGTGAAAAAGTACTTCCTTAAATTACCTCTGAACCGCACCCGCTCTATCTTCAAATTGCAGCCCCTTGTTCATGCACACCTCCTTTTTGAAAGATGCTACCCTCTTGGACTTTGTTGATTCCCTTGAGGTACTTGAAAGTTTCTATCATGTCCCCCATCTCCCTCCTTTCCTCGAGGCTATACATATTAAGCTCCTTAAGTCTCTCTTCATATGTCTTCTGGTGCAGACCCTGCACCATTTTAGTTGCCCTCCTCTGGACAGCTTCCATCCTGTCTATGTCTTTGTGGAGATTGGGTCTCCAGAACTGCATGCAGTACTCCAGATGGGGTCTGACCAGCTGTCTGTACAGAGGGATAATAACTTCCTGTTTTCTACTGGTGATGCCTCTTCCTATGCATCCCAGTATCCCCCCAGCCCTCCTTGCTGCTCTCTCACATTGCTTGCCCACCTTTAGGTCATCTCATATGACTACTCCCAGGTCCCTTTCCATTTTTGTTGTTGTTAGTATCTCACCCCCCATTGTGTACTCTTCCCCTGGGTTTTTGTTTCTCAGGTGCATTACCTTGCACTTCTTAGCATTGAATCTAAGCTGCCATACATTTGACCATTCCTCTAACCTTGCCAAGTCCCTTCTCATCCTTTCCACCCCACCTTGTGCATCAACTCTGTTGCAGATCTTTGTGTCATCTGCAAAGAGACATACTTTTCCTTCCTTCCAGTTCCTCTGCAATGTCGCTTATAAAGACATTGAAGAGGACCGGTCCTAATACTGAACCCTGCGGTACCCCACTAGTAACCCCCCTTTCTTCAGAGTGGACTCCATTTACTATTACCCTCTGTGTCCTATTCTCCAGTCAATTCTTTACTCAGGCTGTCATCTTGGGACCCACTCCCAGGCTGGCTAACTTGTATATTAATCTTTTGTGTGGGACTGTGTCAAATGCCTTGCTAAAGTCTAGGTAGGCCATGTCCACAGCCCCTCCCTGATCTACTACTTCGGTCACCCAGTCAAATAAATCTATCAGATTTGTCTGGTATGACCTTCCCGCTGTGAATCCATACTGCCTTGGGTCCTGTGCCCCTCTGGCCTCTAGATACTCGACAATTCTTTTCTTCAGAAGTGATTCCATCATTTCCCTACCACTGAGGTTAAACTAACAGGTCTGTAGTTTCGCTTCTGCCCTGCTCCCACTTTTGTGAAGGGGAATCACATCTGCCTCCTCCAGTCCTCGGGTACCATCTCATCCTCCCATGATTTGTTAAAGAGGGTAGTCAGTGGTGTCACTAGTTCTACCCTTAGTTCTTTTAGAATTCTGGGATGAATCCCATCAGACCCTCGTTGTTTGTCCACCTTTCAGTTTTAAGAGTTCTTTCAGAACCCTTTCTTCTGTAAATGGGCTGGTATCAACTTCTGTATCCAGAGTGTTTCTACTGTTTGTTTTAGGTACCCTCTTCCTTTGTAAATACTGAGCAAAAATATTTGATTAGTATCTCTGCCTTTCACAGTCACCCTCTGCCCACCCTCTCCTTTTTATTAAGCCTCACTATCCCTCCCTTGGTCTTCCTTCGCCCCTGATGTACCTATAAAGGTTTTATCCCCTTCTTAACTGAGTTGGCTATCTTTTCTCAGTTTGGGCCTTTGCTGTTCTGACTGCCTTCCCAGCTTCCTTTGCTTTAACTGATACAGTTCTCTGTCCTGCTCCTTCTGTGATTCCTTGTACTTCCTGAATGCTTTCTTTTTTCTTGAACCTTCACTGCCACTTCCTTTGAGAACCATAGTGGTTTCTTACATCGTTTCATTTTGTTTATTTGCTTCACACAAAGGCTTGTTACCTCTGTGATGGCAGTTTTTATTATTCCCCATTGTTCTTTCACCCCTCCTTCCTGCCCATTTGCTAGTGCATTCCTTAGGCACTCACCCATTTTGGCAAAGTCAGTCATCCTAAAGTCCAGTACTTTTGCCTTTGTATGGCTTGACTCTATTGCTGTGTTTATTGTGAACCATACTGTTCGATGGTCACTAGTTCCCAGATGGCTACCCACTTCTATATCTGTGATCCTCTCTTCATCTCCATTTGAGAGAACCAGGTCTAAGATTGCTCCCTCTTGAGTGGGCTCCAATACTAGTTGTCTAAGGCATGCCCGTGTGGGGCATCTAGAATAACCCACTCTTCAGAGTGGCTGCTGCAACTGCACTCCAGTTAACATCTGGCATATTCAGATCACCCATCAGCAATATCTCCCCTTTTTCTGCCATTCTAAGTATACTTTCTATCATTTCCTTGTCCATTTCCTCCCCCTGAGAAGGGGGTCTGTATACAACCCCTGTGCGGATTGTGGTGCCATTTCCGGTCTCCAAATTTACCCACAGTGCTTCTTCTCCTCCCTGTTTACCCTTTTGTTCTGTTGCTTTGATTCCTTCCCTTATGTAAAGAGCTACTCCTCCTCCTCCTCTTTACCCTCCCTGTCCCTCCTGTAGATAGTGTATCCTGGTATGTTTACGTCCCAGTCATGGTTTGTGTGTACCATGTTTCTGTGACTGCCACGATATCCAGATGTTCCTCCTCCATCAAGTCCACTAATTCAGGAAGGTTGTTACTCAGATTACAGGCATTGGTACTCATTGCTCTCCATTTTTTGATGGCTTTACCTTCTGTTGCAGCATCCCCCACTGACCTTTCTACCTTGGTCTTTTTCTCGTTTAGTACCTTGTTTTGTAGGGAGAGGCTGGGATTTTCCTGCTGCTTATCAGTGTCTCCCCCCTTGACTAGTTTAAAAGCTTGCCAATGAAGCATTTAAACCGATTGCTCAAAAGACTTGTTCCCTTCCTGAACAGATGCAGACCATCCTGCCAGTATAGGCTGGTGTCCCTCCAAGTGGAACTCCAATCCCCAATGAAGCCAAACCCCTGTGCTCTACACCATTTTTTCAACCATTCTTTAAACTGCATGGTGCAAAGTACCCTCGCCTCACTCATGCCATTGACAAGCAGCACCTCTGAGAAGGATACTGTGTGTGCTACTTGTCTTAGGCCCCCTCCCCAATTCTACAAAGTCCTTCTGCACTGCTCTAATCTCATGATGAGCCAAGTCATTTGTCCCTAGGTGGACAATGACATCCAGCTCAGACTCCCGTGCAGCTGTTCTCGTGATCCTGAGGATGCGCTTCCTGTCCCTCCAAGCCATGGCACCAGGCAGGCACCTTACTTCAGTTTTCCCTGCTCCCCCCAGTTCTATCCCCCTTTCACTCCTGAAGACTGGTGAGAGCACAGAGAGTCAGAAAAGAGTGGAATCACACAATTTCCATAACTTAGCACTCAGTAACAGTAAAGCAGATAAGTAATTACAGCTTTTTTAGGAAGGTTTAGCAGTAAAAAAGGTCTTTTAGCTCAGTACAGAAAGGAATTACAGGAGCAAACTGCAGGAGTCAATCAGAAGCCAAAGCCAGAGAGCGCTCATGTTCCAGTTGGTTAGCAGCTTTAGCCATACCTTGCTTTCTGAGAGTCTGGGCTTGTGGTCTCGGACAGCAGCTGTGGAAGTGCCGACCACCCAGTGTCTGAGTTTCCCTTGCCTGTGGGGCTGGGAGCCCCTGGAAGCTTGTCCTCAGCTGGGGAGAAAAAGGAGAGGTCAGATTTAAATGCTGGTCATGGACAAAAGGCCGACTGCACCAGTGGGAGAACCAAATTTGCAAGACAAGGAAATGCATATTGCTTTGGCGCCTAAAGTCTGGCGAGAGCACAGAGATTCAGAAAAGATTGGAATCACACAATTTCCATGACTTTGCATTCTAAACAGTATTATAAACTTCTTAACAGTAAAGCAGATAAGTAATTACAGCTTTTTTAGGAAGGTTTAGCAGTAAAAAAAGGTCTTTTAGCTCACTACAGAAAGGAGTTACACAGCAAACTGCAGGAGCCAATCAGAAGCCAGACCCGGAGAGCGCTCATGTTCCAACTGGTTAGCAGCTTTAGCCATACCTTGCTTGCTAGGTGTCTGGGCTTGGGGTCTTGGGCGGTGGCTGCGGAAGTGCTGACTGCCCGGTGTCTGAGCTTCCCTCACTTGTGAGGCTGGAAGTCCCTAGAAAGCTTGTCCTCGGCTTGCTTGCTGAAAGTCCGGGCTTGGGGTCTTGGGCAGCAGCTGTGGAAGTACCAACTGCCCAGTGTCCAAGTTTTTCTTGCCTGTGGGGCAGGGAGCCCCTGGAAAGCTTGTCCTCAGCTTGGTTGCCGAGATTCTGGGCTTGGGATCTCGGGTGGTGGCTGTGGAAGTGCCGACCACCCAGTGTCCAGGTTTCCCTCACCTGTGGGACTGGGAGCCCCTGGAAAGCTTGTCCACAGCTTGCTTGCCGAGACTCAGGGCTTGGGGTATTGGGTGGCAGCTGTGGAAGTGCTGACCACCCAGGGTCCAAATTTCCCACACCTATGGGGTTGGGAGCCCCTAGAAAGCTTGTCCTCAGCTTGCTTGCTGAGAGTCAAGGCTTGGGGTCTTGGGCAGTGGCTGTGGAAGTGCCGATCACCCAGTGTCTGAGTTTCCCTTGCCTGTGGGACTGGTAGCCCCTGGAAAGCTTGCCCTCATCTGGGGAGAAAAAGGAGAGGTTAGATTTTAATGCCGGCCATGGACAAAAGGCCGACTGTACCAGCAGGAGGACCAAATTTGCAAGCCTAGAAATGCATATTGCTTTGGTGCCTTAAGTCTGGCAAGAGCACAGAGATTCAAAAAAGAGTGGAATCACACAATTTCCATAACTTTGCACTCTAAACCATATTATAAATTTTTTATCAGTAAAGCAGATAAGTAATTACAGCTTTTTTTAGGAAGGTTTGGCAGTAAAGAAAGGTCTTTTAACTCACTACAGAAGGGAAGTACAGGAGAAAACTGCAGGAGCCAAACAGAAGCCAGAGCCGGAGAGCACTTGTGTTCCGATTGGCTAGCAGTTTTAGCCATACCTTCCTTGCTGAGAGTCTGGGCTTGGGGTCTCGGACAGTGTCTGTGGAAGCGCCGACTGCCTGATGTCCAAGTTTCCCTCGCCTGTGAGGCTGGGAGACCCTAGAAAGCTTGTCCTCGGCTTGCTTACTGGGAGCCTGGGCTTGGGGTCATGGGCAGCAGCTGTTGAAGTGCCGACTGCCCGGTGTCTGAGTTTCCCTTGCCTGTGGGGCTGGGATCCCCTGGAAAGCTTGTCCTCAGTTTACTTGCTGAGAGTCCAGTCTTCAGGTCTCAGGCCGCGGCTGTGGAAGTGCCGACCGCCCAGTGTCCGAGTTTCCATCACCTGTGGGGCTGGGAGCCCCTGGAAACCTGTCCTCAGCTTTCTTGCCGAGAGTCTGGGCTTGGGGTCTCAGGCAGTGACTGTGGAATTGCCAACTGCCTGGTGTCTGAGTTTCCCTCACCTGTGGGGCTGGGAGCCCCTGGAAAGCTTATCCTCTGCTTGCTTGCTTGCTTGCTAAGAGTCTGGGCTTGGCATCTCAGGTGGTGACTGTGGAAGCGCTGACTGCCAGGTGTCTCAGTTTCCCTCACCTGTGGGGCTGGAAGTCCCTGGAAAGCTTGTCCTTGGCTGTTCTGTGGAATTCCACCCTACTGTGATCTGCAGAATAACATTCTGTGAAACAGCATATTATTCCGCAGAAAATATTTGTGCAACAATTTCCATGGAAAATATTAAGATCCGCAGAATAATACTCAGCGGAACAGCATTTTTTCCATGAAAAATCATTCTACAACTATTTTGTGCTGCAGAAGTGCACCATTCCATTTCTGGCAGAATTTCAGTGGAATTTTGAAAATTCTGTGGAACTTCGTTCTGCCGGAATTTGAAAATTCTGCACAACACTAGTAGTGAGGGAGTATTAATCAATGACAACATAAATATGGTCCTTAATAGATATTAATTTTAAGATATTCTTGCTATGAAATGTGCTCAAAGCTACATGTGTTGGTTTTATAACAAATAAGTGGGCAACCTTCAAAAAGAAGGTGTTTGTGTTATTTTAGAATTAGTTAATGATCTTAAATGAAATGACAGCAATGTAATGAATGATTTTACTCTGTTATAAAACTGAAAATGTCCTACTGCCAAATCTTATTTTGGAACAAATTCACTACTCATCTTAAAGCTAATTATAACTGTTTGGGTCAAAATTGCTAAGCATTTAGTATTCATGATGTATAGAAATGCAGCATTTCCAATGTATGATGGGAGGGAAAGTAAAAGTAATTAAACAATGAAAAATGTGACATGCACCTTGCATCGGATGTAGGATTCCGTTTACATACACTCACTGACTTTGTTTTCTCTGGTCTTCTGATTCAAGCCCAAAGTGTAAATAACTTGTGCATCCAATGCAACTGACTTTCCCAATGGCTACTGGCACCTTACCAAATTGTTAGCAGATTGCTGCACTGGAGCAGTCTGGGAACTCAGCTAAACCAAATTGATGCCCTGAATTGTTATATCTCAAAACCTTTTCTCAGCCATATCTGCGATATTGTTCCTGAAAGGTGACATGAACAGCAAAACAATCCAGTACATAAATCAATTCATTAAAAAATCGGGGACTGCCCACCTTGATATAAAAACACCACTCTCAACCACCTATAGCAGTAGAAAATTTATTTTTTTTAATAAAAAATAGATTTGTTTAGTGCTGACAATAAAATAAAAGACCCTATATTGCCTGATGTGTTTGTGATTTATCAAATACATGGGTTCAAATCTTCTCAAGCTCTAAAACACACATTGTCTCATTATTGCAATGTGCAGACGCAAAACATGTAAAACATGTCTGAGATTTCTTAAAATAGATGGCACCAGATCAAAAGAAATATTTAAACCACGATACTTAGTTGCTTGTAGATTACAGATTCAAAACGCCTCTCTTTTTAAAATCTAATTATTAAAGTCCCCTTCCCTCGGGTTCCTGCTCACTTTATCTAAGATTCTGAATTTGAATTTAGGATTTTCGGGGTCAGAAGTTTCTTTGATATGCCATTGCCTATTTTACTTTTCCGCTGGTAACTGCCTACTCTTAATTTAAAGCTCCTATTGGTTTTACCAATATAAAAAGAGTGGCAAGTGCATATTGCACATATATTACCCCCAAGGTATCACAGGTGGCAAATTGTCTTATGTACTTGACCAGTTTGTTAGTGGGGTACATAACTAGTCCCTATCCAACACAAACTGGCAAACACTAAATTCTTTGCATTTTTTGCATCCCTTAACCCCCCAGCTCATCAGGTTTTTTGTTTGTTACCAGTATAAAAACCGTGTACCAAATTATGTTTCAGAAACACACAAGAAGGGAAGGTGACAACTATTCAAAGAACCTACAGACTGAAATACATAGATACATAGATACATAGACAGTGTCGGCAGATAAGGGCCTATGGCCCACCTAGTCTGCCCATTTGAGCTTGTAAGTTCAGTTTGTTTTCCTAGAAGTCTGTTTCCCCTTACCCCTGCCCTCTAGAATTCCTTTATGTCTATCCCATGCATTCTTAAATCCGTGATTGTTTCAGCCCCACCACTTCCTCTGGCAGGGTGTTCCACTTGTCCACCACCCGTTCTGTGAAGAAATTCTTTCTCATGTTTCCTCTGAATCGTCCTCCTCCAACTTCATCCCATGCCCTCTAGTCCTGAAACATCTTTTCACTTAAAATAGTGTTTTCCTGCACCCTGTTCATCCCTGTAAGATACTTGTATGTCTCTATCATATCCCTCTCCCTCCTCTCCTCCAGGGAGTACATGTTCAGTTCCTTCAACCTGTCTTCATAGGACTTGTGATGCAACCCATGCACCATCTTTGTTGCCCTCCTCTGAACCTTCTCTACCCCCTGTCTATGTCCTTAAGTAGGTATGGTCTCCAGAACTGTACACTGTACTCAGGTGAGACTCACTGGTGTCTTGTATGGCGAATTATGACCTCCCTTTTCCTGCTGGTGATGCCCCTGCCTATACATCCCAGCATCCTATTTGCTTTACCTGATGCCTTGTCACACTGTTTCCCTACCTTGAGGTCATTAGAGATGACAACCCCAAGATCCCTTTCCTGCTTGGTGCATGCTATATCCTCACCCCCAACTGATATATTGTGCCAGGTTTTTGTGCTCCTATGCATTATCTTGCACTTTTTGCATTGAATTTCAACTGCCAAACCTTTGACCATTCTTCAAGTTTCTGCAGGTCCTTCTCATTCTGTCTACACCCTCTGGTGTGTCTACTCTGTTACAGAGCTTTGTGTCATCAGCGAACAGTGAAATTCTGCCTTCTAGATCCTGTGCAATGTCACTGATGAAGATGTTGAATAGGACCGGTCCCAGCACTGATCCCTGTGGTACCCACTGGTTACTCTTCCTCTGTGGAGTGACAGCCATTTACCACCACCCTCTGTGTCCTGCCACCCAGCCAGTTACCTACCCACCACACTACTGTCCTGCCCACACCCATATTCCCCAGTTTGCGAAAAGTCTTCTATGTGGCACAGTGTCAAAGGCCTTGCTGAAGTCCAGATAGGCCATGTCTACTGCTCCCCTGATCCACCTCCCTAGTCACCCAGTCAAAAATTCAATGAGGTTGGTCTGACATGACCTCTCCCTGGTGAAACCATGCTGCCTTGGGTCCTGTAGTCCATTGACAACCAGATGTTCCAGCAATTCTCCTTCAGTAGTGCTTCCATGATCTTTCCCACTACCGAGGTGAGGCTGACTGGTCTGTAGTTCCCTGCTTCCTCTTTGTTCCACTTTTGTATAAGGGACTACATCTGCTGTCCTCCAGTCTTTGGGTACCTCCCTGTTTCCAGTGATTGGCTGAACAGGATAGCCAGAGGTTCAGCCACCACCTCTCTTAGTTCTTTAAGGACCCTGGGTGCATCCATCTGGCCCCATTGCTTTATCAGCTCTTATTACTTCCAGTACCTGCAGGACCTCTCTCGTGTAAAGGGACTTGTGTCCATTTCTGCACCATTCTCACCTTGTACTCCTTCAGACCCATTACCCCTCTTCCTTAGTAAAGACTGAGCAGAAATACCTGTTCAATATGTCAGCTTATTGTTTTCATCCTCCACGCGGCTTCTATCCTCCCCCTTCAGTCTCATTATCCCTCCTTTGTCTTTCTTTTTTCACTTATGTACCTGTAAAGGTTTTTCCTTACCCACTGATTTTGCAATGTGTTCTTCTGTCTGAGCTTTGGCTTCCCTTACTGACTTCCTGCCTCCTTTGTTTCTCCTGGTACTTCTCCCTATCCCCTTCTGCCTGTGTCTTTTTGTATTGCCTGAATGCAATCTTTTTTGCTTTCACTTTCTTTGCTACCTCTTTGGAAAACCATAATGGTCTCCTCTTCCTTTTCCTCTTGCTAACCTGCTTAATGCATAATTCTGTTGTTCTTATAATCCCCATTTTAAATACTGCCCACTGTTCCTCAACCCCTGATTCCTGTCCCATTCCCCTTAATGCCTCTTTCAAGTATCTCCCCATTTTCCCAAAGTCTGCCCCCAAAATCCAGGATAACGCTTTTGTGTGGTTTGGTTCTGCTCTTTCTGTGATTTCAAACCACAATGACTGGTGGTCACTGTACCCAGGTGCTCCCCACTGTTACCCCCATCACACTGTCCCTGTTTGTGAGCACAAGGTCCAGTATTGCCTTCTGCCGAGTTGGTTCCATGACCAGTTGCTTGAGGAAGGCACCTGAAGGAGTCCAGGATAAATCTGCTCTAGTTGATGCTGCTGCTGGGATGCTCCAGTCCACGTCTGGTATATTGAAGTCTCCAACCAGTACTACCTCACCCTTGTCTGCCATCCTTTGGATGGCTAGCATCAGCTCCCTATCTGTTTCTTCCTCCTGGGTTGGTGGTCTATAGACCACACCTGTGCAGATGGCTGGCCCCATTTTCCTTTCCAGCTTAACCCACAGTATCTCTCCCCCATTTTGTTCCTCCTGGATCTGTGTGGCCCTTATGTCATTTTTCACATACAGTGCCACTCCTCCTCCCTTCCTGCCTGCTCTGTCTCTTCTGAATATGTTGTAGCCAGGTATGGCCATCTCCCAGTCATGGTTATTATTACACCAGGTTTCAGTGATGGCCACAATGTCCAGGTCTGACTGTACCATGACAGCCTCCAGATCTTCCATCTTGTTGCTAAGGCTCCTGGCATTTGCACACATGGCTTTCCATGATTTGACCTCCTAGACTGCTTCACTGTTCTACCAGCCCTTCCTTGGTTGTCATTTATCTCTGGTTCTCCTTGCTGTTTGCCCTTCTGCTGAATTTTTGCCTTTTCTGCTTATCCACCTTTTGGACACTAATCTCCATCTTTTGCACACTGCTTTGCAGAGATAGCCACTCCTCTGGTTCACTGGTTCCACTATTAGCTTGGGGGTGAGCAGCAGGTACCGTCCTTGCTGGCTCAAGCACCCCTTTGCTAGTTTAAATGCTTGTCAATGTAGAATTTAAACTTATCACTGAGTGCTTGGATTCCCTCCAGGATGGATGCAGGCCGTCAGGCTTGAACAAACCTCCATCCCTCCAGGTGGGTCCCCAGTCACCAATGAATCCAAACCCTTCCTCACAGCACCAGTTCTTCAACCATGAGTTAAAGTTCCTGGTGCATGCACTCCTATGCTCTCCCTTGCCTCTCACAGGTAGTACTTCTGAGAAAGTGACAGAAGTAGCTACTTGCTTGAGACCCCTCCCCAGTTTCCTAAACTCTTCCTGAACTTCCTTTGGCTCCCCATTTGCCAAGTCATAACTGTAGACCTCAAGTTGTCACCCATGGCATGTAGTAAATAATATCACTCAGGACAGTTCTTACATCTTATAAGCAATGGTGGTACAGTGGATCAATTTGATGAGGAGGCAGGATCAGTTAAACAAAGATTCTTGGAATTGGGTTATAACACTTATTTTATGGTTTTAAGGTTTTGCACTGTGAACTGGACTGTATTATCACTCATAATGATCTGTTGTAATTGCTGACAATAAACCTTTTTATAGCAAGACGTTTGGTCCGCATTTTGTAGCTATACTAACCTCCTCACTCAACCATGAGCCATTCCTTTTCACAAAATCTGTCACTCCTGAGGTTGCGCACCCTTCTATATTTATGTGTGAGCACCCCCTTCATTTGTTTCTGGAACCAGTAGTTCACTTAGACAGTTTTAAGGATCCAAACATTTTCTTACTTCAAACTCATGATAAGATGAAGAAGGGGGTCCAAGGACATAATTTTCTCCTCAGAGTTTCAGTTTGCTTTTCAGCATGTTAATTTAAAAGACTCTTCTGTCTACTGTATATCTATCAACTGTCTGATTTCAGGTACATCCCTGACTTTGAATCACTGACAAACATTTCTTCTGTCCCTGATAAATTTTACATTTCTGGAACTGAAGAGCATCGATTTTAAATAAATCATAACACATTGCAATATATACAGTAAATGTTCCAGTTTAGATCTCCTTTACAAAATGCTTTTCACACAATGGTGATTTTGCAACTGCTTCATGATTTTATTTTTTGCGAGATATGTCACTGTTCTTGATAATGTACCCTTGATTATTTAAGCCCTAAGTTGTCCCAGATTTCTGAACCAGGAGGTTGAGAGGTATGTTTCCAGTCCCAACTGAAGAAAGAGAATCTCGAAGGCTGGACCCAGACTCTAACCCAAAAAAAAAAGAAAACTTTTCAGAACTTATTTTGCCTTACTGCTGAAACAAGTGTTCACAGACAGATATCATTAAACAGCTATCTCAAAAAGTACCGTGGAACTGAACATTTTGCCAAGTCATTCATTCTTAACATGGGACACTGTAAGAAGCTGCCACAATAGCACTTTTGGCATAAATACCCCTGCTTCTCACTGTAGTTCTTTTGTTGTGGCAGATTAGCAATGTTACTAGGGCACCTTGTCTTGTCTGCTTTATGGACTTTAGTTTTAGAATCAGTTTAAATATCTTATATTATGGATTCTATGTGCACTGACTGTCTGGGTTTATGGATATTTTTATGTGTGGCACACAGTTAAAGAAATTTGTAACAATGATTTACAGAGATCGGTGGGTGGGGGGGCATACATGTCAACTTCCTGCCACATAAATCAGTGACATAGGGACAGAGGTGTCACTTGATTTTTTTTTGTTTGTTTTTCATTTTTTTTTTGGGGGGGGTGATCAAACTTTTCCTTCATGGAGATTGTTTTCAGCAATGGATCTGGATACTAATCGATCTGTAGTTTAGTAGTCAATATTATGTTTTTACCAGCCCAATTTCAAGGTTATCACAAAAAAAGTTGTAATTTCATAAACTGTCCAATATTTCCAAACGTGTCACTTGTGGTTTTTTGTTTTGTGGGGGACGATCAAACTTTTCCTTCAGGGAGATTTAAAAAAAAAAAGAAATCTGTTTTTTAATAATTGATCTATATTTTAGCAGTTGATAGGTTTTTTTTATCAATCAATGTGTTTCTTCTAGCTGCAGTTCAACATTATCACAATAAAATGTAATTCAAAAACTGTGAAATATTTTTTAACCAAACCATCTAAAGGCATACCCTTGGCATAGACCCCATCACTCCCTGCAAAAATCATGAAACAATTCCATATTGTCTAAGCTGTATGTGAGAGCAAAAATCCCCATGTTAAATATTGGGGAAAAATAAGTTTGTTTGTTTTTTCATTTTGTATATTTCATTTAATTTCATTTCATTTTTATTTGTTAACTCGGTTAGGACTCTGGGCCAAAGCCCTTTTTCAGGACCGACCTGGACATAAAACATAACAAACGATATATCAATACATACAATTATACAAATTTAACAAATTACACAAACACTTAGACTGTGCTAACAAATAATATTTAAACTTTCATTTAAAACTTGAAAAGGATTTAAGTACCCTTGACACAACTGGCAACCTATTCCAAAGTGAAGAAGCCTGATGATCAAATACTTGTAAGATGTGATTATTATTTGCACCTTGTACAATCAATACTACCCCTCACACCAACCGACGAAGTGAGGATGTTAAGAGGAAGAATTTCTGACTTTGCCACATTAATGTGTAAGCCAGAAAGTTCTCTGAATGTTTGTAATGTGGACAGAATATATGGAAGACTGTGTGGAAGGTCTTGGGTTAGGATCAGGCAATTGTCGGCATACAACTTGGTGGTGTAGCATTTATCTTTTACCTGAATACCAAGAATGTGTGGATGGTTCCTTAGGACAGCCACAAAAGGTTCGATAGCTAACACAAAAAGTAAGTGGGACAGTAGACAGCCTTGTTTGGTGCCCCTTTGCAGGAGAAATGGATCAGACATGGCATTGTTAGTAAGAACCCTGGCGGAAGGACAGGCATAGAGTATTTTTATCCATGTAGAAAAATAAGGGCCGATGTTAAAAGTGTTCAGAACTGCATGTAAATAATCCCAGCTGACCGAATCAAACACCTTCTCGAAATCAATTGTAACTGCTGCCACCAGGGTGGGGAGTGAAGCCACCACCTACATTAAGGATACTAGGACCTGAATGTGGTCTGAACTGATTCTGCCCTTAACAAACCCCACCTGTGATGGATGAATGATCTCTGGAAGAAATTCCTCCAATCTGGTAGTGAGGACTTTGGCCAAAATTTTGGCATCAGCATTAATTAGCAAAATGGGCCTGTAGCTAGCAGGGAGAGAGAGATCTTTATCCTCTTTTGGAAGTACGGTAATTAGGGCCTCAGAGTAGGAGGAAGTTGCCCGCACGAGTACACTTCATTCAGCATATTCACTAGGGAGTTTATAATTAAGGGCTGAATCAGTTTGTAAAAATCCACCAAAAAACCGTCTCCCCAGGAGTTTTGTGAGGATCCATCCTAGTAATGGCTGTGCAGATTTCATCCCTGTGATGGATTGGTCCAATGTTTCTTTCTGCAAGTCAGAAAGTTTGGCAAGGGGTAAGGTCTCAATAAATTGAGCATAAGAATTTTCATACCAGCACCTGTGGGAGGAGTAGAGTGTTTTATAGAACTTGGTCATAATATTGTTAATTAAGGAGGAATTTAGGGAGAGCTTCCCTGACCCATCCCTTAGGCTGATGATAGTTCTTTCAGCTTGTCTTTGTTTTAGTCGATAAGCCAGCAACTTGCTAGCCTTTTCATCCTCAGCCTGGTATCGGTGTTGAGCTCTATGAATATGGAGCTCAGCCTTCCTACTTACCAGCATGTTAATTTTTATTCATATAGCAGATAGAGCGGATATAACTGATGGTGTCTGAAGCAATGAGGGCTTCGCTTTGTATTCAGACTCCATACATTTTAAAGTGTTCTCTAACTGACCTAGTTCCTGGTCATTCATCTTCCGTCTGTGTGAAGTGAAGCTAATGATTCCTCCCCTAATGGTGGCCTTATAGGCCTCCCATGCACTTGCTGAGAGGCAGAGGAAGGAGGATTGTGTTGAAAGAATTCCTCTGTGGCTGTTCAAAGCCACTGAGCAAAGTCCTTGTCAGACAGTAGGAGGCGGTCGAACCTCCACAATAATGATTTGGAGGTATGAATAGCAGGTAAGAGGGTAAGGAAGACAGGAGTATGATTGGAAATATAGACTTACGAGATCTCAATCCCAGAGGTAGCCGCAGACAGATTAGGAGACGTGAGCCAGAAATCTAGCCTACTTGAAATTTGGCGTGGAGCAGAAAAAAAGGTAAAGTCCTTTAATGAAGGATTCAGAACCTGCCACACGTCAGACAGCTGGTGCAAAGATATAAGGTCCTTCAATGCCTGCAGGGCTCTGCAGTGTGACTCCAATCTTGCATTGGATCTGTCCAGGAGGCTATCCAAAACCAGATTAAAGTCCCCTCATAATAGCAAATCCGGATTGTCACAGGAAATATCCATGAGTTTTTGAGAAATGGCATGGAAAAATTCTGGAGAATCCTCATTGGGGCCATATATATTTGCCACGATAAGGGGACCTGAAGGGGAAGAAACCTTCATGATGATCCACCTACCATCACCCCTCTATAAACCTCTTTAGGTTGCCATGGCAGTGATTTATGCAACAAAATGGAAACACCCCGTTTAGCTGATTTGGCCGTACAGTGAACTTTGGTACCCACCCAGTCCCTCACCAATTTCAAGGCTTCTCTGGAGCTTAATTTAGTCTCCTGCAAAAAGGTGACTTGGGTTGTCAGCTTTTTCAGCCGAGCCAGAATCGATTTCCTCTTTACGGGAGAATTCAAACCCCTGACATTCCAAGTAGTGGTTGTGATATTCGAGACATTAACCATTATCAAGATGATTCCATTTTGCATGCCAACAGCTATAGGCAAACACTGAAACCATCCTAAGTGACAGTGGTGTTTTAGCATAGATACTCCAGTATATAACTAAGGGTCCCCACCCTAGATTAAGTAGTGCAGCAACTCTAAACATGGCCACAAAGTGCCCAACATAAATCATAGCAACTCCTGAAATCATTTTTGCAGCTGTTATTATCTCTAATAGGATATCAAAGGAACAAGAGAGCTGATATACCACCCTGGAATGGGCCAGATGTATCCAGAATGCAATCACATCCCAAGGGGTTAAGATAGGCAAGGTGGAGAGGGAAACCTCAACTGAAAGGCAGGTCATCAGAATAAATATTTGGACTACTCCAAGAGAGTGGTGAGAGGTCTCACTGGATATCTTGTGGGGTTTGTAGTCTATTATCGGCCAGGGAGGAGGGAAATAGTCCAGCACCTCCCAATGGCCCAAGACTCTCCCCGGGGGTGGAGGAGGGTTGTGAATAAAGTGTGAGTTCCAAGCCCCACATCCTGGACAGCATATTACATCCAACAATGACCATCAAGAAGATTGTATGGAAGTTACCAGCTATCCATATCCTGGAATAAAGGCACCCATATTCGCCGTAGAGTGGCCTATGCCCATGGTTATACTGGGAAAGGTGAGGCCAGAGTGCAATTGGTAGTAAGTGGATTGTGGCAAAATTCCTGCCCTATACCATATAGGTTTGTACCTGTACCTGGAAAGGAACTAGGGGTCACCTGTATTTGCACATTGTTCCTGTAACAAACTCATAGTGTTAACCCCCTGAAACCAGTGCCCCTAGGTGAGTCTGGAAGCATGTATGAACTCACTTGATATCAGATGCTAGGGGCACTGTGAGTGGGACCCAGACTACAATAAATGTACATATACACAGTGTATCAACATTAGTCTTTGTAACAAAAAAGGTACCATACCAAGACCTTATAAAATCCTATTAAACCTCAGCTTAATAAAAAAGGAGCTTGTCCCCTAAATTAGGAATCTGCTTGCAATTCTTCCACCTCAGATCCTATTTCAATGCTAACCATAGGAGCTATCCCTTAGCTACCCGGACACCTTGTATGTACAAGGCAGCAGCCCCAGATTGTAGACATGGCCTCAGGGACTAGCAAACCAGCAGGGATAGAGTATTGTAATGGGGCTGATAAATCTAGCAGCTGGGACAAAACTCCTCGTCCACACATGTAAAGACATTGTACCTGGGTGCAAAATCCTAATGTCAAGGACAAGCATGTCAGTTCTGCAATATTGAAAGTTCTTGTCTGGCATTGTCAACTACATCAGCCCCTCAATGGAGGGGAATTAACGTGCATTAAAACAATTGAAAAAACTGATCAGCCCAGAGAAACAAACCAGCACAGATTCTCCGGGTCCTGATCTGTAAAGCTAAGCATCAGAAAGCAAGCTGTGTGGTGCAGCTGAAGCATGCTGAGGAGATGGGGAAAAACTCAGCCCCAAGATAAAGGCAGGAAAGCCCGGTGTTCATACATCCCAGTGGCCGCTGGGCCTCACAGTTGGAGAAGGGACATCTCACACACTAACAGCAATAGCTAAAAGGACCCAGGCCAGAACTGTTTAAGCAGAAAAGACCCAAAGATTTCAACCGCACCACTTACTTCAGCGGTCCCTAATGATGTTTAGCCCTGGGTCCTTCATCCTTCTTGAGAGGTCATTGGCAGGTTCATGGCACTTTTACCTTCTCAAGGACTCTGCGGTTCAGCTGACCAGTTCTTATCAAGGGAAGCCCTGTCGGTCATCACTTCTGCTTGATCCAGGGGTATGACATCTTCGTGGCTAACACTGCTCTCGGGCAAAGCTAGGGCTGTCTGTAACAAATCCCCAAGTGGCTCATACTGATTATACAGCTTAATGGGTGTAGAAAAAGGGAAGGAGCCATTGCCTCCTGAAAGTTGTTTAGTTCGTTGCTGACTCCTTGAGCAGTTTCTCTGTGGTTTCTCTGCTGCTGGCAGGAGGGACCTAGCAGGTCTACCAGATGCTTTCTTCTGCTGTTTACTTTTATAATGTACTTGCCAGTCAGACCTTTCAGCTGGTGCTGGGGGTGGTGTGCAAACATGACCAGGAGAACTGTTCTGTGGAAGAGAGGTGTCCATAGGCGGTGTAGTTTCATCACAAGGTTGAGGAGCATGGTCTTGGTGCAGCCTAGAATCACCTCCAATATCCTCTAGGAAAAGTTCCACCTCAGCAGGAGAGTTAAAGGTAAGGTATTCTCCTTTGTACAGTACCTGGAGCTATGAGGGATATCTTAGAGAAGTAGGCAGGTTTAATTTATAGAGGGTCTGTTTTACTGGTCCATAGGCTCTCAGTCTCCGGGACAGATCATATTAATAGTCCTGGAAAATCTGAACAGGAGCCCCATCCCATCGTAGTGTTCTAAGGTCCCCTGCAGCCTTCAGGCATTGTTCTTTAACCAGGTACCTTAAGAATTTGCACAGTATTGGCTGGGGTCAATCTCTAGGCTGGGGTTTTGGGGCTAGTGACCTATGAGCCCTTTCCAGCTTCAGAAGAATAAGATGGTCCAACTTGAACATAAGTGGGAGAGATGTTTGTAAAAACGAAATCATATAAGGGCCCTCAGCCCCTTCTGGCAGTCCCACAATCTGAATATTTTTCCTTCTCCCTCGATTTTCAAGGTCATTGACCTTGGCTAGCAGGTACTGTATTTGGCTATGGTGGTCCTGATCTTGTATGAATTGGTCAGGTAGAGTCCGATCTTGTCATTTAACTTGTAGTTCAGTGTCCCCCACTCTGGAAGTCAGTTTTTCTACATACTTTTTAGTGGTAGATGTAGTAGAAATAAGTGCAGCCATATCAATTAGTACTTTATTTAGCATGGAAGAAATGTTGCCCAGTTGCTGCTCCATTGTTTGAGTAAGGGAGATCTGCGGATCGATGGAGTGAGCAATCCTCAGTTGGCAGTGATGCTTATCAGCTAGAGCCCAGAGGTCTGTGAGTGTCAAACAGGCCTGAAATGGCAATGAGGTGGAAACTTCAAAGTCCAATATATCTGCAATACCTTGTCGGATTTGTCCCCTTTAAAGATATATGGCTTCATCTCGATATGTAGAATGCAAATCCGGAAAAAATATCCTGAGGAGATTGGTGCTGAAATTCCAGATGTAATAGGATGGATAAAGCTGGAACTGTAGCAGACTAATTATACACCTTCCATCTTGGCTGGCAAAAATAGACCCATAAGGCGCTCCACATATAGTGTAGCAAACTAATGAATTAATTGAACCAATAGAAACAAATTGAGAACGCCCCTGCAAAAAATCAGAAACAAGTTCAACTGCAGAAACAGCCATTCCAAGAGCAGCAAGCTTCTGACTAAGCAGTGAATGATTTATCAAATCAAAAGCCCTGGACAGATCCACAAAAAACTGCCCCTGTCAACATTCCATCATTACAACCTTTAAGGATGGCATTTGTGAACCTGACCAGGGCTATCCCCATACCCCTACCCCCCTAAAAACCATGCTGCTCTTCACAAAGAACATCAGCTACCCCCAAAAATTCATTCAACTGATCAGTTAACAATCTTTCAAAGACTTTCCCAAAATGATTTAAAATTGAGATAGGTTGATAGTTCTCAATTCCAATAGGCTTAGCATTTTTTGGGATTGGTACTTCCATTTTAAAGGAAAAACATTTGCAGAAATACATAAATTGTATACTACACTCAAAGGTTCAGCAATAAATTGAGCAGTCAACCTAATAAATCTGGCATCAAGCCCACCCCCACAATCGCCAAACTTATCAGGCAGGGAATGTAACAATTTCAATACTTCAGTGGCAGTAACCCATTGGAAGACAAATTGAGGTGCAGCACCAGTTTTCAATCGATCATTAGCACAATTAACCACATCATTATTAGATTCAATAGAGTCAGTAGATAAGGATTCAGGAGACAAAATGAGAACATTAACAAAACTTAGATTAAGCAAATTAGCCATCTCAAGAGAATCAGAAACAACCTGATCAGAAGTTTTAAGTGAAGTAAGGTAAGTCTTAACCTTTGGGGAAACAAGATAATTAATAGTGTCCCAAAATTGCCATGGATTCTTAGATGTACTCTCCAACTTAGCCTGAAAATAATCAATCTTAGCTTGTTTCACCTTTCCTGATAACACATTTCTAGCTGTCCTATAATCTTGCAAATACCCAATAGTTGGAAACATTTTATATGTTAACCAAGCTGATTTTTTTATTTTTCACAAAAACATTCAACTCATTAGTATACCATGGATGTAACACCCCTCGAACCTGAGATACTCAAGGGGGTGTGGGCAGGACAGTAGTGTGGTGGGTAGGTAACTGGCTGGGTGGCAGGACACAGAGGGTGGTGGTAAATGGCTGTCACTCCACAGAGGGAAGAGTGACCAGTGGGGTACCACAGGGATCAGTGCTGGGACCGGTCCTATTCAACATCTTCATCAGTGACATTGCACAGGATATAGAAGGCAGAATTTGACTGTTCGCTGATGACACAAAGCTCTGTAACAGAGTAGACACACCAGAGGTGTAGACAGAATGAGAAGGACCTGCAGAAACTTGAAGAATGGTCAAGGGTTTGGCAGTTGAAATTCAATGCAAAGAAGTGCAAGATAATGCATATGGGGTACAAAAACCCTGGCACAATATATCAGTTGGGGGTGAGGATATAGCATGCACCAAGCAGGAAAGGGATCTTGGGGTTGTCATCTCTGATGACCTCAAGGTAGGGAAACAGTGTGACAAGGCATCAGGTAAAGCAAATAGGATGCTGGGATGTATAGGCAGGGGCATCACCAGCAGGAAAGGGAGGTCATAATTCGCTATACAAGACACTAGTGAGGCCCCACCTGAGTACAGTGTACAGTTCTGGAGATCATACCTATTTAAGGACATAGACAGGGTAGAGAAGGTTCAGAGGAGGGCAACAAAGATGGTGCATGGGTTGCATCACAAGTCCTATGAAGACAGGTTGAAGGAACTGAACATGTACTCCCTGGAGGAGAGGAGGGAGAGAGGGGATATGATAGAGACATACAAGTATCTTACAGGGATGAACAGGGTGCAGGAAAACACTATTTTTAAGTGAAAAAGATGTTTCAGGACTAGAGGGCATGGGATGAAGATGGAGGGAGGATGATTCAGAGGAAACATGAGAAAGAATTTCTTCACAGACCGGGTGGTGGACAAGTGGAACACCCTGCCAGAGGAAGTGGTGGGGGCTGAAACAATCACGGGATTTAAGAATGCATGGGATAGACATAAAGGAATTCTAGAGGTCAGGGGTAAGGGGAAATAGACTTCTAGGAAAACAAACTGAACTTACAAGCTCAAATGGGCAGACTAGGTGGGCCATAGGCCCTTATCTGCCGACACTGTTTATGTATCTATGTATCTATGTATCTATGTAAACAATTTATTCTGAATTTGTAACAAATAATGACAGAAAAAATCAACAGCGTAATTTGGGTCTGGTATAGATGTCAGAAATGACCAATCCAAGTTACTTAATTCCCCAAACAAAATCTCAGGAGCAATATTAAAATTGTGAGATTGCACAGATCTAGATGGGATTTTTTGCTGTCTAAAATTCAAAACAGCAAAAGTAACCTGATGGTCACTAACAGAATCCCCAAGAACACCAACTCGAGACACCATCCCTACTCGGTTAGTAACACACCAGTCCAAAATAGTATGATTCATAGAATTCATATTAAATCTAGTAGATTCAACAATAAGATGTTAATTTATAAGACTATAGCACATTTTCAAAAGTACAATCCATATTTGCCCAATTCAAGTTAATATCACCCATAAACAAAAAATCATATTTTTGAGAAAAAGGGGATGTTTTATCTAAAAAATCTTGTAACCCTGACTTACCACATTTAGGGGGATTGTAAAGAGCACCTACAATCACATGTTTTACACCCCCTAATAATAATTCAAACAAAATCCAATCATTTTGTTTTTCAACAGACAAGCTGTTAAGTAACACATTAACATCTAAATGTTCCAAATAATAAACAGCCACGCCCCCTCCTACTTTTGTATCCTTACGGGTAGATCTTATTATCTTATATCCAGGTAACCCATACATACCATTAGAGACAGAAGCTTTTAACCAAGTCTCTGTAATGATCACCAAATCTGGTTTATATTGAGACATAATAAGTTCCACATGGGCCAATTTAGGGAGCAGGCTCCTTACATTTAAATTTAAAATGTTAAGACCATGAGTATGATGCCACTCAAGTGAGTTTGAATCCTGTGGGCCAGGATTGGGCTCAACATCACCTGATAGCATTAATAATAGACCCAAAAAAAAAAAACATTGAGTAAACATATCTTTACTGTACCATTTAACAACCAACCAACTAAACAAACCCCCAACAAGATCAATATACAACCCACAATCCTAAGAGACTTTTTTTCATGATACAATAAATGAACAGTAACTATGATCTTCTCTAACCTAATTAGCAAATGAGACATTGTAAAATCTACATAAGAAGCATGTAAATTAAGCTGACTGTCATGATCATTTACTATTAATGAATCACTCAACAACAGGCAGCAGTATAACATCCCACACCAACCCATCATTATACATTCCCCCCAAACTGATTTTTACACTACTCCCATTCAACGCTCAATGACCACAGGCCATCAAATCACCTCAATCTCCTCTAACTCCTAACACTTTGCAGCACTTCACTGCATGGATGCTGCTTTGCCACCACTGTAAATGCCACCGTGTTTGCCTGGCACAGCAATTTATACACCTCAACTCCACCCACAATGGGCTGCCACCACCAATAGGGGGAGGAGGGCGGAACACGGGTTTGCTGGCTCGGTAGTCACAGAAACATTCTGTGGCTACAACAAGGAGTCAGCTGGTGAAATAGGTGGCAGAATCACAGAATCTTTCCCCAAACCAGCAGGAGGCAATTAGCAGCAACAATAAATTACTATAGCAGCAACAGTTCCACAGTCAAGCGGCTATGGCATATAAATTGTTTCAGCAATGGGTTATCCACTGAATATTTAAAAGCCCTTCAGGCCCTCCAATAGCAGCACAGTCACCAGTCTCTCATGGACCAGATGGTCTTTCCAGTTAAAAAGGGTTGAAACAGTACTTAGCCTGCTCCTATCTGATCCCGCTCTATACAGCAGTAGTATTCCTCTTCACAGCAGTCCAAATACAGACCAGAAGTGCAGTACTTGTATCGTCTGTATCTAAAGCACTATACAAGATACCATCACGAAACTTTCCATTTTGAGACTGTGACAGCATGACCACACATGCCCAATGTTGTGTTAATTCCTTAAAGGACTGCAAAGTTATTAAGGTGCAACAAAAATGGGATTTAACATTAAACAGCCTGACCAACCCTAACTACAGTGGCACTACTGCGCCACTATCAGAGGTCTAGAGTAGTCAATTTCTTGATGACCTTGAGCAGGAGTGAATCATTCTTGATTTATTACATGGAAGCTCTATCCTAGCCAGAATCCAGTAACAAGTCTGTATTACTCCCATTTATATAGCCCTCTTATAAAACAAGAAATAGCAAGGAGGGGTAGCAGTACCATTCATGTTAAGATCCATTGCTTTTAATACATTTAGAATTTTTTTTTCATTTGGCATCCTGTTGTACTAGTATGTACATTGTTCTGATGGTTAATGATCTGTCTTCCTGTTCAAATAGTGTTACCCCCCCCAACACACACACACACTTCCAGTATCTCACAGTCGGTTCACCAATGCATGCCAAGCCTGAGGATATGTAATGAATTGTTACTGTCCCTAATCACATCATGCAATGTTACCTTTTCTTTTTCATATTTGAAATTGACAAACTTAATCATTGTACATGCTGCCAAAAGGCAATAAAAACCAAGGGAGGCATGAACAGTATAAATTATACTGTTCGTGCCTCCCTTGGTTTTTATTATGATTGTTATACTGTATAATGTATACCAGCTGTTAGTAAGAACACTGATCTGATTTGCCTCATAAAGGGTTGATAGATTTTTTTTTTGTAATTGCCTGTATAAATGAATATGGAAAAGACATTTGCCAAATCAACATTATTTCAACACTCAGTAGCTTAGTGCTGTAGGACTGAAAGGTGACATCTGAAAGAACAGGGGTAATGACCTTATCAATCACATTATCAAGCAGTGCTCCACCCAACTGATCAGACAGCAGCTGAGGGCTCATTGCAACAAGTGAGTGAGACATCACAGATGAGACACAAAACACTTGATCCCTTTGTATAGTTTTTAGATACAATTGCTTTTATTTATTCAAAACAAATGCTGTAACCAATTAAAAAAACAGCAATTAAATAGGCTTCACCAAGCTGTACATGACCTTTGAAAAGAGTTATTTGAGGCAAGAAACTGTCGGCAATAGTAAGGACAAGGAGGGGTGGCATTAACATTCAGAATAAGACCCTTTTTTGTGTGTTAATTCTTATGTACTGTCGGAAGATAATGAATAGTAGCACAGTATGTATTTTCTGTTGAAACTTGAAATAAATGTTAAATAAATGAGATATGATAAAGTAAGATAAAGTAAGCATTAGTGAGTGCAATTTAATAATTATTATGTCATTATGATCCACAGTATGTAGCAGCAGACAGGGGAAATTATAAATCTAGTTGACTGCAAACATCAGTTTCTCTTTGTCAGTATTGATGCTGTTCATACAGTGAAGCAAGCAACATGTGAATGTATAATATTTATTCTTTATGTGATTCCAGTTTTATGTAATAGTTGCTTTCTAACTAGGATGAGATTTTTTATCACAATATATGTTGTTGCTGCTAGTAAGACAAATGCAGCCTCATGAAGTTTCAGTACAGGTGGAGAGTGACAAATGCTGCATTTTTTAATTTGGCATTGTGTTAGTACTATTATACACATGATCTGATAATGAATTAAACTACTATGCTTGTTTTGCAAGTTTATGATCTGTCTGTCTATTCAAATATCGATACCCCCCCAACCCACACACAGACACACCTTTAAAAAGAGTTCCTCAAGGCAAGGAACTGTCAGCAGCAGCAAGGAGGGGTATCAGTTCCATTTAAAGGGGATTGTATACATAATCTGAGCAAATGAACACAAAACATTAGTCTTATAAGTATTGCAGCAATGTATTAAATGAAAAGCAACTATAGCTGATGTAAAATCTTGATTTGCCCTGCCTTTACATCCTACAACAATGTTTTTATGTCTGTGGGTATCAAGAACCAGAAGTGATAAGACTGACAGTCAGCTTGCTTTAGAGATCCAGTTTATCCAAATGATTGTATTTTGCGTCTAGTCTTTTAGTTCACGTATTTTGGCTGAACACTGAGGTAATGTTGTGGGCCACATCACATAGGATTACAATAATGTGAGTTCATTTATAATATGACTGCATTAATCAAACACTGTATTTTTTATCATTTATTTCAGTCTGCATGCAGCAAAATGGACTCCAATGGTAGCAGTGTTTGACACCTCAATATGGCAAGTGAACCGATCAATGCTCGAGTTCAATGACCGTTTTTTTTAATTATTTGTAAATTGAGTCATAGTCACTATTTTAAACCAATTGCTATACTATACCTAGCAAGAGGACTGCAGGTGCAGGGCTCCACCCAACTTCAGTCCTAAAAAAAGTAACAAATTGTATTCTGCCCTCACCCTTCACTAAGTTGAAAAACATATTTTTTCTTTGTTCGGGAAAAAAATGCAATCAGGAGACCTCCTCCTGAACAGATACCGCCAGCCTCCATAGCAAGTTATTGGGGAAGATATTTAACTAAGAGCTAATTGCTGGACTTTTCAAAGAAAAAAAAGTGGCAAGATTTGTATTTCTCCATAGTGCTCCTTAAATAGTTGGAACTGCCAGCTCTTTCTATGGAGGCCACTGGAGCATTGCTGCATGTCATGGGTCAGAGGGCTCAAATAACAGACTGGTTTCTGACAAACTGCCTAGGGAAGGATTTAAGGATACATGCCCTCTATGCAGTGCATAGAGGGTTGGAGGTTGCGATTGCTTGTCTACAGGATGATGGCTCCCCTGAAATCACTACAAAAAAAAACAAGTTCATCATCGGTTTTTGCTTTTTAATAACAAAAAAAAATCTTGACTTTTTCTCTTTATATATGCCAGACCCAGTCTGCTGCCCAGATAGAAGAACACATGGATTACTAGTAGTACTCTTACCTAGCAGCTAGTGCAGGGGCTCTGTCAGCAGCATCCAAGTCATGAAAGAAAGGAAAGAAGAAATAGTCACAATCTCCCCGATCCATTGCATGTGAGAGCAGTTATCTGGACTGGTCCTGGTCTGGAATCTGTCTTGAAGAGGCATGTGGAAAGGAAATAACCTGGCCTGGTTGGCAAACATACTGGCAGAGTGACACAAGAGCACAATGCAAGTCAGCATGCAGGAGTCACACAACCACAAAAAAATATATAGTATCAGCAAAGAGAAAAAAGGACTCTGTGTATCCCCATACTTTGTTTTATACCTGCTGGTTCTCCCATCTCCCTTATGTCCCCATTGTTTGCCAGGTCCTGAAACAGGCAGGGAGGTGCCAGTGCAAGGGGCACATCAAACAAGTCTCCAAGAGAAGTGTAAACTACTATGCTCTAGGGACAGCAAGGCAAGGGGCACTCTGGCACAGCACCTCTTTTGTTTTCTTTTGTAGCAAGGCAGGGCTGGTGGAGTGTGTGGCAGATTTGAAGGGATCATTTCAAAGTTTTCAGTTTCCCAGGCTTGTTGCAGGGTGGGAGCTGAGCACTTATAAGGAGGTGAGAGAGTTTCTAGCTAGTCTGTGGTGACTTAAGTTGCTGTAGCTTGACACTTCAGAATACAAACCAGAAACTATTACAGCAAAACAAAGCCACTGCTGCCAGATACTGAGCGTGGCAAGGTTAATTACTTACGTTTTTAGCTTTATCACTCATTTCTCAGGCAGGCTATCTTTGTACTGTTGTGCTTATGTTACTGTTTGTCTGACTGCTTCAGTTCTGAATAGAAAGGGCCGGGTACAAGGGTGCAAGGTTAGGGGGGCACTCACTCATGTGGCAAAAAAGTGATGGGGTGAATGGCAGCCCCTCACCCTGTAGTTCCAATGCCTTTGCAGTTATCCCAGTCCAGGCAGTGCCTCTCCTCTCCCAGTTTGCTAGGTTGGGTCTGTTTTATAACACCAACCTGCCTGGGGTTGCACTGGAGAGCTTACTCACTGATCTCACACATGTGGAGCACCTTGTGCCACATCAGAAGCACAACCTACTGATTGCCTCACTTAATACAGCACTCGCTGGTGCCCACTTTTTCTAGAAGGAATAAGGAGTGAATATGAAGTACTACTGTGGAGACGGTAACTGGAAACAGGAGGAGAGGTTAAGAGGGATGAAAGGTAGGAGTGGAGAGCACCAAACTAGAATTTAGAAATAAAGAAAACACAATGGGAAAGACACCTGGCATCAAAAAAGGGAGAGAAAAGGCAGAGTGGAGAGAACAGTGGTGGGTACGAGGGGAACAGTCTACAGCAAAATGACAGAAAGAGTGAAAGAGGGGGTCCAGTCTAGCAAGGGAGGATTTGGGTGCACCACTATAAACCATATTACCATAATCAAAGATAGGGAGAGTCATCTTTTACACAATCTCACAACAGACGGGAAGCAGAATACTCGCTTTGCTCCTGTACAGAGTATCAGGTTTGTGGTGAAGCTTTTGTGAATGGCATATATATGAACTGAAAAATCAAGATGATGGTCAAGCCAAAGTCAGAGGTACTTAAAAGAGGATACATCATAAATCAAAGCACCATCCAGGGTGTGAAAAACTGGGAGAGGGGAGAGTCTGGAAAGCCTCTGTTTGGTGCGAAAAGTCATAGAAACTGTTTTTTTTCTTTTTGGGGGCATTGAGGATTAACTGGTTAGATTGGAACCGGCACTGAATATTGCCAAAATCCAACTACAGTTGTGAGGCAAGATTACAAGAAGAGGAGCCAGATGCATAAAGTACTGTATCATCAGCATACATATCAATGAGTGCAGAGGAACAGATGGAGGGGATGTCATTTAAGAATATGGAAAAGAGAATAGGACCCAGGACAGTCCCTTGAGGGACATCTGAGCAGATCGGGAGCAGAGAGGAAATTGAGTTACCTATCTAGACAGCTGAGATCTACTCTCAAAGTATGAACAGAACCAGCTGACTTCAGAGTCAGAAAGATCTGTTGCTTTAAGCTTGTCCAAAAGGAGTGGGTGTAGCACTGTGTCAAAAGTTTTAGCAAGATCAGCAAAAATGGCAGATGTGATCAGACCTTGGTCATACCTGATAGAATGGGGTCACTAAGCTGAAGAAGGGATGTGAAAGTGGAGTGAGATTTCCTAAAACCAGACTGAAAGGGGGTGAAGAAAGAGGAGAAATCAAGGAAGGAAAAGAGTTGAGATAGAGCAAGGTGTTTCTGTAACTTAGATACAACAGGAAGGAAAGAGGTAGGATTGAGGTTACCAGGAGAAGAAAGATCATCACCTTTAGGGAGAGGAATGACAGTAGCCTGTTTCCAGACATCAGGTACAGTAGCAGAAAAAAAGAAAAGGTCGAGGAGAAGAGTGATAGACAAAATGATAACAAGGGCTGAGAGAAAAAGACATTTGGGATCAAGGCCATCAGGCTGTCATCTTTATGTGAAGCAAGGGCAAGGAAGAAGAAGGGTAGCAGAGGTGGTGATAGAAGAGAAGGAAAAAGAGAGATTTAAAGGGTGAGGAGGCAGAGAGGAGGGAAAAAGGGAAGAGAGGGAGGAAGAGATGACAGAAAGGCACTGGTGGTTAAGTAAGAGTTAAAATAAACTGCAACAGTAGAAGGATCAGAGATGAGGGAGTCACCAACCTTAAGATTTGGGGATGGAGACTGGGTTGGAGTGGATAAAAGGGAATGGGTAATCTTCCAGAACTTGGAGGGATGATTTAAATTGTTCTGAAGTGTGAATGCAAAATATTCAGACTTAGCAAGTCTTATGGTTGTAGTGCAGGTGTTATGAAGACAGTGGTAGTATGCCAAAGCTGTTGGGGAGCCAGTGATCTTAAAAGAACACCATGCAAGGTCTCTAGAATAGAAGTAAGTTATCACTTCACCTGTAATCCAAGGATGATGAGAGCCCCATACTCAGGATTTTCTCAGGGAAGAATGACTATCCCATATAGCCATACATTTGGAATGAACATATTGTAGGGCATAATTAATACTATCAGCTGTTGAAATCGGAGACCAATCAGTAGCCATAAGGTCTGCTTGGAGAGAATATACAGTAAGTTCAGAGACCTAAAGGAACCGAGATGGATACATTTAGGGGGGCTTTAGGATGATGAATCTTGCTCACACAGTAAACATTATGATGGTTGCTGAGGGTGTCAGGAAGGATACCTGCATCCACAATATGGTAAGGATGAGATAAGAAAACCTAGTCAATCAGAAAGTGATTTATTGATTTAAAATTTAGAAGTATAGGATCCAAAATTAATTGAGTCAATTGAAGTGACTTTACATTTTGAACAATTTTATTTGAGCTAGGGGAGAGCTAATTTATATTAAAGTCACCAAGAATATAAAGCTAACCTCTGGAAGAGTTAGAACAATTTTTTTATTTATTTATTGTATTCTAGGAATTAATACCTTTGAGCCAAGGCTCTTTTACAAAGGTTCCACATCAAATTAGGTACAAACAATAGGGTTACAATGAGTTGCACATTTAAATTACATTGTGGAATAAACAGAGACATGAACAGTTAAGCATCAAAGAAATTTTAGAAGGACTGATAATTACCAATTAAACACTATCCTCAATAAGAAAACAAATGGAGAAGGGGAAAGATAGGTTAGGGAAGAGTGTTACATAGTGCAAGAGAGAGCAAGGGAGGGAGGGAGGAGCAGACCATAGTTAGTGAAGAGGATCCTCTACCAGGCCTTTGTCAGGTAAGTGGGCAAGGTGGAGAAGTGAAATAGTTAGGATTTAATAGAGGATTTAATCAAATAATCAAAAGAAGCTCAGTAAGTAAGGTAGGGGACATACCAGGGAATAATAAACCCCAGCAATAAAGATAGGGAAAGAAAAAGGAAGAGAAAGTTTAAGAAGCAGCAGCTCATAGGCTGAGGAGGAAGAAATAGCAAGAGCAGTCACAAACAGGATTCTAGTGGAAATGTAAATTGCAGCACTGTTGCCCCTCTTTGAACAATCTTGTGTGGCTATAGTGTAGCCGCCAGGTATAATTACACCTGAATCCTGAACCTTGGAGGAGAGCCAGGATTTGGATATATGACCTGCAGCAGTCAGCAATGCTGGATAGAGAGAACTGCTCAAGCTTCACACATCTCTGTCATTTCCAGCTCTCTCTCTTATAGTGGAAGGGTCTGACTACATAAGGAGCTCACAGTATGTGAAAAAGAGTGACTTTTGCTTGGCAAATTTTAAAAATCATCACAGAAGCATGCATTATCATTTCAGTTAGGTAATTATCACTCATTTCAATTGTAGTGTGAGACAGGCAGACTAGTGAAATCATGCAGCATAGGAGAGAAGAGAGTGATTTATTTGATACATATTTATTTTACCGAGTGCTGGTGACGTAGAGAAAGAGGAAGGGACACATTGGGAATATCAGAGATGGGATGAGAAAGGTCTACAAAAACAAGAGGGCTGGGTAGAACATTTGAGCTGATGTTTAAGGGAGGAGGAGAAGGAGGAAGAAAACCAGATGGAGGAGGGGAGCTGGTTCCAGAGGAAGAGGAGGTGATAAGAAAAAGCCGCTTAACCAGCACATGAGTGCACTTGGGGGAGGGAGAAGATGCAAATGTCCCTGGAGCAACGCAGGTAGTCAGATGCACTGATGAGTGAGAGGAAGGAGGATAGATAAGTTGGAAGTAGAATGAACCAATATTTTTGTCAGTGAAGGACACACTATGTAGCTGATGGTGCAGTGGGAGAGGGAGCACAGAGAGTGAAGAGTACAGAGAGCAGTGGTAGGTCAGGGGAGGTAGATTAGAGGCAAACTAGCAGAAGCATTGCTCAGGGTGTTCAACCTGGCAAGAGAGGAGGAGGGGGCAGAATCATAGACTGCATCTGCATAGTCAAAAATTGGAAGAATCAATTTGGTAACTAGCTCACTGCATATTAGGAGGGTAAGGCAGTCATTGTGGCAGTATAAGGCTCATAACGTGGGACAAAGCTTTACATGTAGGGCGTCAATGTGGTGGGAGAAATCCAGCTTGGGGTCTAACCAGACACCAAGGTATTTGAAAGCAGAGAAACTTTCCAAGCAGATACCAATGAGGGTGTGGAAAGTGGGGGGGTGACTGGACTTTAGCTAGCTTCTGGTAGGATCCAAAGGTGATCAAAACTGTCTTTTTGGTGTTCAGTGTGAGCTGATTTGATGTAAACCAGTTTAAAATGTTAAGGAAATCCTACTGGAGTGGGGTTTCAATTGCACTACGTGAAGGGCCTGGCAGGTAAAGAAACATGTCAGCTGCATACATATGTACACTAGAGGAGTCACAGGAAGTGGGAAGGTCATTAATGAAGACAGAAAATAAGATAAGCCTTCTGCTTGAATTGTAAGGGGAGGAGACAGGGAGTCAGTAACTTGCACTGATTGCTGGTGATCATAGAGATAAGACTTAAACCATTGCACAGCAGCAGGGGAAAGACCAGCAGAGGCCATTTTATGGAGGAAGAGGGTGTGGGAGACAGAATCAAATGCCTTGGCCAATGCGTGTAGTATGCTTCTGTGGATACTTCTTTCCCTGGAACCTCACCAAAAATAATACTACGTTCATTGAGCAATAACTCCTGCATTCTTTGTCTTAAAATAATACATTTAGCAAGGTCAGTCTAATACATTGTATAGAAACAAAGAATCTGTTAGCAAAAAAAAAAAAAAAAAGGGCCGGTTGGTCTATCGTGTCTGCCCATTCCTACCTAATTTTCAAACTAATTGCAGGTATTTTAATGGTTTATTTATTTTATTATTTATTAGTGCTTATGTATTGCAGGATTTTAGATTTCTGTTTTTATATAACCCTTGTGTAGCTTTTATTTGTATGTTGATGTTGTCTGCCCTGCTGTTTTGACCTAATAAGGCACCCAGAGCCTCTTGGATTGGTCACCATATAAATAAAGTTTACTTTACCTTACCTAAATAGAGGTGTTGTGAAGTTTTAATTCTCTGGCAAAGCTGGCACAAATTCGGGAAATCTGCAATTTGCAAAGCGTTGCAGATTTCACGGTGGATGCACCAACTTTGCTGCTAATTTTTTTAAACCTCTAAAATGGCATCAAATCCTCCCCCCACACACTCACAGTGGCATATTTCAAAACTGTACCACATCCACAAACACTTTTACATTTCATAATCCTCCTCCCAACCCCCTTCTTGCATCCTCCTCACCCTTTACAATTGCATGAATCACACTTTCGGAAGAGGGCAAATCAATGCATGGGAGGTGTTATAAAACTGGAAAATGAGGTGTGCTAAGTAGAGGTGGTAAATGTTTCCAAAGCTTGCCTTCCCTCAACTTTGGAAAATGACAGGCAGGTACAGTAGAATGTGTAGCAGGCTGTTGAGGACTGATTTAGATGTGGAATGGGTTGTTTCAAAGTTCCATAGTTCACCTTCTTCCACTTTGATAAATGTAAGTATAGTACATTTCTAAAACAATTATTACTTCAGAGATATACTGTATTTTTGAAAAATATGTATTTCAAATGAGGGACTCAGCAGTTTTATTAAGGACTGAGATATCTATATATGTACTTTTGGAAATAGTGAGTTTAGGATGAGTATCAGCCTTAAAGTGAATGTTATCCTATCTTCAAAATAGGGCTATAAATCAGTAGGGGTAGATTGCCAGTGTTTACCAATTCCTGGCTTTGGAGAAAATAAGTTCTGTAAAGGAAATGGATATCGTTGGCAATGATGAAAGTTCTGATAGTCATGCAAGAAAGGTACCAGACTATATGCATGTGCTAGAGATACTAGCAAAACTGTAGAGACAATTAGAAAAAGATATTTTAAGCATGTGTTACATGCTAAGTTATTTTTAACACAAGGTGTAGGTTGTTGGATCACCCTGATCTACCATCCACCCAGAGATGAGAAGCGATTCCTTCAGGAAGTTGAGGATGTCATTGTCGACATGACGTTCAAGTCGCCTAGGCTGATGGTCCTGGGCAACTTCAACACCTGGATCGATGATGAACTCTCCCAATTTGGACAGCACTTCCTCCAGTTGATGACATCTCTGGGCCTCACACAGATAGTTACCAATGCTGTTCACAAACACGGTCACTCTCTTGACTTAGTCTTCATCCTGGGGATTGAAGCCTCTGACTTGGGGGTGGAACCAGTTAGATAGTCCAATCACTACACCATGGGGTTCAGTTTCAACACCCCCATCATAGGCCTACCCCTGTGGAGATGGTCAGGTACCACCCTTTATGAGATGTAAGCTCTCAAGGCCCGGTGGCAGGGCTTGATCTATCATCACTCAGAGTGAAAACAGTGACCCAGAGGCCCTCGTGATGGCTTATAATTTGGCCATTTCAGCAGCCCTGGATGTCATTGCTCCTGTCTGAGTTCATCCTGTCTCACTTCGCCCTCGATCCCCATGGTTTGATGGGACTTTGAGGGAGATGCAGTGACTAGGACGAAGGTTAGAGCATTGCTGGTGGAAATCTGCCCTAGATACTATCAAGTCTATCAATCTGCAATCACCCATAAGAAGACAGAGTTCTTGTCCAGGGAGATTGCGGCTGTTCAGAATTGACCAGCTCAGCTGTTTCGAACTGTGGATAGACTGTACAACCCAGCCTGTCTACAAGTCCAAAATGCCTTTTCACAAGTAGAGTGCGATGAAGTTGCTCACTTCTTTGTGACTAAGGTGGCTGACATCAGGGCGGTACTCCAACCAGCACACTCTATGAGCATTGCTTTGGATCAGCATGAGGCCACTGCTCCTTAGCTTTCCTGGAGTACCTTCGACTGACTGGAGTTCATGGATGTCATTTGGATTGTCCAGAGTGTGTGCCCTACATGCTGTAGTTTGGACCCAGGATCAACTTTCCTGATTTTGGGTTGTATTGATTTCATCGGCCCAGTCCTAGCATGGATAGTCTGGTGCTCCTTGGAAACAGGTGAGTTTTCTAGCTCCCTGAAAGAGGCAGTGGTAACACCACTCTTGAAGAAAGCTTCTTTGGACCCAGACTGCCATGCAAACTACAGACCAATCTCTAACCTTACTTTTTTAGGGAAGGTGATTGAGAAAGTAGTGGCTATACAGCTGGAGGACCATTTGATGATCCATGACATCTATGAACCCCTCCAGTCCAGATTTCAAAAGAGACATAGTACTGAGACAGCGCTGGTTTGGGTGCTCAATGATCTCCTGATGGCTAGAGATCAGAAGAGACATTCCATCTTGGTTCTTCTGGATCTCTCATCAATGTTTGACACTGTGGACCATGGGGTTCTGCTTGGCCATCTGAGGTTCATCTGTGGACTGTCATGTACAGTCCTCAGGTGGTTTACATCATTCCTCATGGGAAGAACTCAGAGAGTGGTGTCTGGGGTTTACTCCTCAAATCCAGTTTCTCTGTCATGCGGGGTACCTCAGGGCTCAGTGTTGTCCTCCATGTTGCTCGCAGTATATATGCTGCTTCTTGGAGACAATGTAAGAAGGTATGAGCTGAGGTTTCACTGTTATGCTGATGATACCCAGCTCTACCTTTCTTTTGCACCTGACCAGGATGGAGCTCTCTCAGTCTTTAATAGCTGCATCACAGAAATCTAGGAGTGGATGGATTCCAGTTGATTGAAGTTGAACTCAGAAAAGACTGAAGTGCTGGTTGTGGATCCAGGTCGCCGGATAGGGGGGTTGGGGGCTGGTTCACCCTCCGACTCTTTTTGGGGGGCTTATCACACCTGGCCTCTGAATGGGTGTGATACCTGGTGGTAATTTTTGATGAAGGGCTGACCCTGCACTCACAGGTATCAGCTGTCATCAAATCCTCTTTTTACCACCTGAGGAATATCTCCAGGATCAAGCACCTTGTTCCGTCCGGTGATCTTCCTGCTCTGGTCCACGCTTTTGTGTCCTTGCACTTCGATTATTGCAGATCCCATTACCTAAGGCTACCTGGGGTGGAAATCTGTCTCCTGCAGCTAGTGCAGAACGTGGTGGCCCAGCTTTTGATGGGATCATCTTGGTCCTGTCATATTTTGCCTCTGCTGTGTGGACTGCACTGGCTGCCTGTACAGTGGCAGGTCACCTTTAAAGTCAGTCTTCTGACTTTTAAAGCCCTACACGGACTGAGCCTGGACTACCAGAAAGAGCTCCTGGTTCCTTAATGCCCTGGACGATCGCTCCGCTCAGTCAACGAGGGGTTGCTAGAGATTCCTAGGGTGTGCTTGAAATCTTCTGGGGCCAGACTATGTATGCATGCGGCCCCAACCCTTTGGAATTCTCCACCCCGTCAGTTACAGGAGTGCATGACCATGGAGGGATTTAAGCAAGCTTTGAAAACATGTTTATGGCACCAAGCATCTGGTGAATGACTGTATAATGATATCAGTGATTTTATATAACTTATGCTGCTGGGATGTTTGATTTGTAATTTTAAATTTGTTAGGTGCCTTGGCATTTGAAAGGTGTTATAAAAATAAAGATATCATTATTATTATGAGAAATAGTTTACAATGCTATAGAAAAGTAAATTCCCTACTTACATTCTGTGAAATTACTTCTGCCTTACAAGTCATATAATACAATACAATACAATACAATACAATACAATGCAATACAATACAACAGATCAAAGGAGGATAAGCATCCTTCCAAGTCTAACCTCACTAATGAGTTTTTCCAAAAATCCCTTTAGTGCCTAGGAAAACATCAAGTCTGGATTTCAAGGCCAGCCCAGTGGTTCTGAGGGCTGAGGTGCTGGACACCTTATATCGCACTACGTCAGCGACCTGTGTTCAGGAATGAGCACGAGCCACTGAGAGGTCAGCAGGGAGGAGGAGAGGGATTGGCCGTCCAGGAACTGCTCTCATTCTCCGGGGGTCACCGCAGTTGGTGCATGACTGCCTTAGCGGTGGCTGGGGACCACACCAATGCTCCAGAAAGGGAGAGGAGGCAGACACTTGGAGGACTGTGTGCGGACACATGCATGCTCTCTTCATAGGGCATCATTGCATACCTCCTCTCATAAGGGGGAGAATATGGAGGAAAAGGTGTCCTGGGTGTGGCAAGAAGAATCCTGACCCCTGCAGGCCCTGCTCCCATAAATAGGCAATAACCTCCACATTGGATCTGTTCCCAAGGGTTGAAGGATCCCCGTTGCCCCACCATGGGGGGCAAGCCATGAAGGTAAGCAAAAGGTAAGCTGGGAGGGGAGACAGGGCTGGGGAATCAGGTAGCATGGAGAGCCACCTAGGGGCAGAAGGAGAAAGAAACTAACTGTAAAAAAGTTTGGATTTCAAGGCTGCTACACTTTCTGCAGTGACCACCTCAAGTGGCAAGCCATATTACCCTTTGGTTGCACCTAACCAATCTGTTTTGTATTTATGTCCTCTAGTTTTGCCATCACAAATATTTTACCAGAAATTCTCTTGTAGGATTCCTAACTTTCCCTTAAATATTTAAAAGTTACTCTTAAATACAGCATTTGAGTGCACAGACACATAACATACCTCAATGAATGTTTTATCTTTGGATCTATCACTTCATGGTGGATACAAATTATAAATTTATTCCATTACAGCAGCAACATACCTGTGATTCCTACCTGTTATGGTATGTTGCAAAATGCCACTGTGCTGTTGCACAATAATTTGTTTGAACTTAACAGAGCTGATGTTTTTGCTGTAACATTTGACTACAGGTAGAAATGTGATGTACAACTCTACTGTGTATGAAAGTGAGGAAGTACTTGTCTAGTGAAAATAAATGCTACAATATGAGTACTATATTAGTAAAGTGACATTATTGTACAGTAAATTATTTTCTTCTCATGCACGTAATCCAAATACAAGCAACTCAGTATCCCTGCACTTCATTCTCTTTCACTTACTATACCTGCAAAATATGGTAGAAACTAGACCACAGTATAATTGCAATTCTGCTTCTCAGTTGTTTTATAGAGAGATGCATAAATTAAAATATATGGATGTGACAGAGTGTATGTCAGTTATGTTCCTTTCACCTGTAAACAGCTTCACAACCCTGCAACACAGGCAATGCAGGCTTTGTGAAGGGCTGTGTGGGATTTATAATCAGCCCCTTTTTTAAAAAAAATGGCCCTTTGAGACCTCGCTGCACTGGATGTTCAGCCTGCTGGCTGTCTCTCAGGTGGGTGGGGGGAGTGTTAACAAGCAACACCTGAGCACAATAAAGGGAGGAGGGTGAACAAGCAGAAGGTGATTTTGTCTGAACTGCAAAATGTTTCTGTTACACTGAATACAAGTGTTTTTTTTTCCCTACCAATTAAGGTAAAGTAGATTTCATTTAAAGAGATAGTGTACACCTTGAACTAATAAGTGTTTTTAAAATCAGTCAACCATTACTTTCTAAAAAATGGCAAGAAAAAATCGGCTAATTTCATTGGTGGAGAGGCATCAGCTGACCATGCATTAAATCTCTTGAAATGCAATCAGCTGCGAATCTTATTTTCTTACAAAGAAAGCCTGCTAACAACACACATACTGTATCACTAAGCCTCTAAAAAAAACAAGTATCCACCATCTTAGATATCTTGCCTTTACTACCATCATATTTAAAACTCATTTTTTATAAATGGTCCACAATATATATGCAAACAAACTACTGTGCCACAATTACTACACATTCCTAAAGATTTCCCCACCACTTCCATAATATCTGACAGTTTTCTGCAGCTCAAAGTAAACTTCATGACCTCTACCTAAAGCAACACTGTTTTCACAAAATCCCCTGCTGATGCTCCACTTAAGCTGCTCATAATCCATTTAAAAACAAAAAGCACTCCCACAGTCACATCAGATTATACAACACACCCACAAATAATTTTTACTAGCTGCCCCCCAACAACATGTACAGCAACTACTATCAAGCCCATACTGCCTTCTCACAAAATTCTTTAAAACACACACACACACACACACACACACACACACACACACACACACACACACACATAGCATTTTACCCTGTATGTGTCCAGGTTAATACATTATGAACTGTGATCCCGGTAGTGCCGGGGATGGGGGGAATGCTAAAGAGGCACTGGTAGCCATTAAAAGCTGATTGCTTCTGTTGCTATGATTTCTGGTCCCATTCCTAATTTGTACCAGCCAGGTGAGTGACAGATCAGATAACAGCAATCTAAAAAAAACAAAAAAAAAGGCTCCAATTATTTTTATCTCCCGGACCCAATTGGTAGTTTCTTGAGGGACAAGACAGCAACATGTTGTTAAAAAAGGAAGGGTTTTAGCATACCACAGCTTTATTTCAACTTTTCCCAAGCCATCATTAGTATGATGTTATAGGGCGTGGCGATGCATAGTGGAGTGGGAACGCAAACTGTTAGTACATCTTCCCGGCTCTGTCAGACACTTTGCTTGCTCTCAAAATACACATACACACACTTTAAATAAAGAAAAATAACATCCTTACTCCTGCTCAGTGCTATGGACAAGCTGGGATTCATTAGAGCAGACAGTACTCTCTTGCTTAGTGGGTGGGCCATGGCCAAATGGAGCAGTGGGTATGCCTTTAGTCACTAAGTCCAACTAGCTACCTCATGCAGTGCAACTAGCTCATTTGTCCAAACAATCAAGCTACCTGCAGTTTTCCTTGCTCTGCATCTGTGGTAAAAACAGCAAGTGGTAGAGCCCTGCTGCCCAGATACACAAAATTCACTATTTTATCCACGTTTACTAACATCTAGTACATATTTAATTTAAAATCAACAATCACAAAACCTTTTTTTTGTTTGGCAAACACATAACAAATGATCCATTTTATAAGTGTAATAAGCCACTCCAGTGTGTGCATTAAAGGATTTTAATGCACTTCCAGGGTTGTAAGGACACACAACCTGTGGCCTCGTGCCTTAGCACACCTCTGTGGCATACATTAAAATCCTTTATGCACTCCCTGTCATGACTTATTACTTACTTATATCTGAGGTACTTTTTCTTTTCCCTTTGTTTAATTAGAAAATTGTTTACCAGCTGCCAGTCTAGGACCTGTTCCACACATCCGGCACAATATTATCAGATATAAGACTTTCTAATAATCAAAAGGAAAAATACTTTGGAAATGAAAAGTTACAACTGGCTAATTCTTAAAAGTTTTATTAATTTCCTGTCTGCTTGTTTTGATTACACTAGCTCTTTAATTTAAACTGGTGCCCAGAGTGCTCCCTTTGAATGTGTTCCCTGGAAGATGACTGGTTCACTACCCTGTCACAATGGGTTACAGAAACAAGTTCAAACTCTTCTGCAGATATCTTTCCATTTCCATATTTGCTTGTTCACTGAATTAAATGTTATTATATGTATTCACTAATAACCGTTTTTCCTTTGGTTTGCAGGAGAGCAGCACCCTCTGCAGAATTTTCAGTGGACAAAACCCGGCACCTGATGTCATTTTTGGCAATGATGGGTCCCAGCCCTGATTGGAATGTAGGACTCTCTGCTGAGGATCTCTGTACTAAGGAGTGTGGATGGATTCAGAAGGTGGTTCAGGACATGATTCCCTGGGATGCTGGTACTGACAGTGGGTTCTCTTATGAGGTAAGCTGATAGTACAATAGTTAATGTAATTTTTCCTACCTATTGCAGACCTGTACATCATCCGTGACTCAAAACATGCTCTATGTTTTCTGGGAATATGTGCAGTATTAGTAACATTGTATCATTGTTATGGAAGAGACATTGGGTCCATTTTGCCCAACTGTCCTTCTGCTGCAGTTTGAGTATGGACACTTTCAAGCTTGTCAGCCAGAATGCATGCCCAACTCATGCTAGATAACCCACAATGACACTCTTCCTTATGAATATATCTAGTTTGATGTTGAAAGCTTAAATGTTCATAACTTCTAAAACCTTATTGGGTAGACTATCCCACATGTTATGTTAACCACAGTCTAAGTGAAGTAACACTTTTTAATCATTCCCTTTATCATGCCTCCCTCAGTTTCAGTACATACCATCTATTTCTGCTTACATTCACTGAGCAGCTCAAACATCTCTGTATATTCCACCCTGTTATCCACAATATATGTATTAATGTACAGTTTCTGTACCTCTCGTAGTTATGAGTGAATTCTAGAGAGTGATGGGTGAGACAACTGTGATGCAAAGCTGAGCAGTTCTGGCACACAAATCATTTGAAAAGAAACTCCTATAACCATAAGAGACACAATAATTCCTCATATAAACATATTATAAATCATGCTGATGATTTTTGTTTTTAAAAATGGAACCTGAATGTAAAACCAACATGTTTTACTTTGAAGAAAACTAAAGAAACTGTTCTTAGGGATATGAACTATGTCAATTGAACTTAGTGCTCCAGCATTTAAGAACTATTAGCATGAGACACCCTCCTAGCACACAAAATGTTTAGAAATAAACATCTTGATTAGCTAAGAATGATGTCATGCTTTATACAGTAATAGTATTCTGAACATTGTGATTATGTCTCCTGTCACTCTTCTTTCATGTAGGCAGAATAGACAAAAGCATCTGCCCTTTCCTTAGTCAACTTAATGTGCGACAACTACCCTTCCTCCCCTTTAGGTGCACTGACTTAGGCCCTGGACACACTGGGGAACTTAAAACGGTTTAAGTGCCTTAAAACGGTTTAAATCCCCCTAGCACTGTTTGCAGACAGACTACAAGCCTCTTAAAATGTTTTAACAAAAGTGTTTTTAAACCCTGCTAGATACCTAGTCTTAAAACCATTTTTAAAAATGTTTTGGAGCTAGCATGGTTTTACTTACAGGTCTGTCCAGGAGTAAAAGTGTTTTAAGCTGTAATGGTTTAACTAAAACAGTTCTAGTTGCAGTGTGCCCAGGCAAGCACAGTTCTCTGTGTTGGACTTAACACAAAATAGTTACAAGGAGAACAGGTTTAACACTAGCAGAGTGGCCACACTAAACCGTTTTCAAAAATGGTTACTGAGTAGTGTGGCTAGACTGAAATGGTTTAGCTAAACTGGTTTTAAAAACGGTTCTCAAAAACTGTTCTGTAGTGTGTCCAGGGCCTTAGAAAAAAGGGAGACATCACGGGTTCAGAGTTGGCATCCAGCAACAGCTTCCTCTTGTCATCTGATCACCTTCAGAAATAAAACTCTCTCCACACCTGCTAGTTTGGTTGCTCGTTGGCAACAATTTATTTAAGCACTAAATTAATATTTACATTCCCATTCTTTCATATTTCAACACATCAATTAAAAACAGTAAATACATTAGTCCATTCTTTAATCTAGAACTTTTCTTCCTTCTTGGTGCTCTTCTTCCTGTGTGCTGTCCTTCAGGGTCCAGACACTCAGATCCGGCCCCCCACACCATCACCAGAAACAGGTACCAAACTTACCAGGACCTCCACCTCCTAGGTCTGGACACTGGGATCTGACCCCTAGTCTCTATCCCCCTCCTCATTCCCCTTTTGTTTCATGCCTAGGTCCATTTTGCCCCCAGCCCGTGTTGCCCTCCCCCCTTTCAGCCTATCCCTCTATTCTCCCTCTCAAGCTCCTCCTCTCTTCTCTCCCTCACCCTGTCTTCCACTGACGGGCCACTTGCTGCCCCCATGCCAAGGCTCTGGCAGCCCCCCAAGACCACTCTGCTGCCCTTCTGCAACTGCCCCAGCCCCCACAGGGCCACCTCTTGGGGCATCACCACCAATAAAAAATTCCCACTTTGCTGCTGCCCCCCCCCCAGTGCTGCCCCTTGCCCTGGCACCAGCCCCCCTTCCCTTACGCATGGGCTGGTGGGTGGGAACATTTCACAGCAAAAGGGGGCTCTGTAAGGGTTGCCAGCCCTTAAATACCCTAGAAGGATCCCTAGCTTGGACCCCTGTAAGCCCCTTCCCCTAGCCAATGGCCTGCGAGATCCAGCCCTGTGTCACTTGACACATTCTGAAGTCACTCAGTCCTCTTCCCCCACACCACCATTCTCTGTCTTTCTTTCTTTCTGTTAGGTGCCATATGACAATTTGGCCTGCCTTTTAGTGGCAAGCTTATTTGTCATCTGATCCCCTTCAGAAATAAAGCTTTCTCCACACCTGCTAGTTTGGATGCTCATTGGCAACAATTTATTTAGGCACTCAATTAATATGTACATTAATATTTACATTCCCATTCTTTCATATTTCAGCACATCAATTAATACAGTAAATACATCAGTCCATTCTTTAATCCAGAACTTTTCTTCCTTCCTGGTCCTCTTCTTCCTGTGTGCTGTACTTTGGTGTCTGGACACTGAGATATGACCCCCTTTCACCATCACCAGAACCAGGTCCCAACTTACCAGGACCTCCACCACCCTAGGTCCGAACACTGGGATCTGACCCCTAGTCTCTATCCCCCTCTCCCTCCCCCTTTACTTCCATGCCTGGGTCCCCCAGCCCATGTTGCCCTATCCCGTCCCCCCTTTCTGCCTAGCCCCCCATTCTCCTTCTCAAGCTCCCCCCTTCTCTCCACTGACCCATCTCCAGCTTGCAATGGATGATGGGGCTCTCCCCTTGTGGGCTAGTACCTAAGGCCCTTTTTTCTCTATCTCCTCCTCTAGGACCCTAATAGGTCTCAAGAATAGGCACATGCCGAACTCTGACAGGTGGACCCCATCCAACCTATATACATCTGCTAGTTCAAAGGAAATGTCCCTCTGCTGTAAATGCACTCCCCCATCTCAATCACTGCTCTTGCCACCTTCCTGTTAAGTTGTTTCCTCCCTTTTCTCCACTGCCCGCCCTGACCTCCTTGGCACCTCTCCACACCCTGTGGGATGTGACCTCAGACCAGCCGATAACCACTGTCAGTCACCAACCCTTCACCCTTTCTAAATCAGCCATTATGGCCTGCACTAGCACCCCGCATGGTGTCTCTCTGAAGTTATTGCCCCCCAAGTGTATAACTATACAGTCTGGCCTCCTCCATTGTACCTGTAGCTCCTCTAATAAAGGCATCACCTGTGCCCATCTCATGCCTCTTATTCCTTTCCATTACACCTTTGTGTGCGCCATGTCAGACCATAGCTGTGTCCCGCTGCTCCTGGATGCTGCAAAACTCTCTGCCCAATAGACGAAAGAGTGCCCCACGCTCCAGACCCTTAGTTTTGTACCTGCCAGGAGGGAAACAAAAACAATATGAGCAATCTGCTATCAACAGCGCACGTATTTCTTGTAGCAGCTGGATCTCCAGTTCCCCACCCACTTTACCTCCGCCTTGGAGTCCCTTCTAGCCGCAGCCTATGATGCCGCGCCTATGCAAAATAAGTGAGGGGAGAATCCTTTGGGATTCAACCCTCTAAAGGAAAGGGCTTTCTTAATGACCCTCCGACCTGGAAACCTGTCACCGGGCTACCATCCCTGTGGTGGAATCATAACCCCCACTTGACCCCCGCCAACTTCAATATTCTTCTAATGCTGCAACTGTGCAAACCTCACCCTGTTGTTGTCTGGTCAGTGTCACTGAGGCACCCTTGCCTCCTTGATCCGATTTGGACCTGGTCAGGCAAATGACCACCCTATCCCATCCCCACTCAATGTCCCCAATCTGCAGCCCCAGTGTTGTCACAGACTTCCTCGGGACCACCCCTTCCCTGACCCTAAAAACTGCTCTGGCCATCACTGTGAAGACCACCCTGTACAAGCACGCTTCCTTTGCTGAGATGCAAATGTGCTGTATGGCCCCCATTACCTTCTGCAGCAGCTACCCCATGATGGGCCGACTCCAATCCCTTCTCTCTCCTTGCTCTCTCTGCCAGCCTGTGACCATCTGCCTCACCAGTCTCCTGGCAGTGGTGTCCAGCCAACCTCTGTTCTTACATATCCACCATATGCCCTCCAACTGCACCCCCATGGTGGTGTGGGCCATCTCTTCATCCCACTTCTCTACCACATATTGTCTCACTTGGTCCTCAGAGACTGGCTCACCTGCCCCCCATCAGGACCTGGTCTGGAACTCCTGAAATGCCCCTCATGTGCTTTCATACACTCTCAGGGTGTTGGCTGCCCATGACCTGCAGTACAGCCACCTGACTTTATACCTTCAATCTCCCATAGCTGGTCTGGGACCCTGGTCCTGTGTACTACTGCACTGGGAGCCAGCTCCCAGAATCTGTCCAGCTGCAAATGGGAAAGACTATCATCCATCACATTCTTAAGCCCTTCAAAATGCTGTGCCTTAGATGACAAGTTGAATTGCAGTCCAAGAAGCACCATGCAGTGCAATACCCTCCCCATCATATCCGTAATCCCCTTGCCTATTTTATTACTTCCATGACCCTTTTGTTGTCACACCAAAGAGTATGCGCTTTCCCTTCATCCTCTCGCCCCATACCTCCATGGCCTCTCAGATGGGAAATATTTCCAAAAAGATAGTGTCTTTTAGTACACCCCTTTCCTTCCAATGGGCCAGCAAGACTTCTGATATCCATTCACCCCTGAAGTAAGCCCCCATCCCTAAGGCTCCAGAAGCATCTGTGTATAGCTCCAAGTCAGTGTTGTAAATCCACTCCTCTTGCCATAATGTCACCCTATTGTAGTTGTCAAGGAAATCCTCCCAGATATCTAGATCCTCCCATACGCCTTTAGTGATAGCCATCCAGCGGTGCGGCTGTTTTACCTTCCCCCTGAGCCCTCCCCAACCTCCTGGTGAATGCTGTGCCTGGGCTTATGGCCTTACAAGCAAAATTAAGGTGCCCCAGCAGTTGCTGTGCCAGTACCTGTGGCACCCTCCCCCTCACATGTGTAAGCAGCCCCATGAGCCAAGCCACCTTGTCCTCCAGCAGGCAGAAACATTGGTGTTCCGTGTCCACCTCGATCCCCAGAAATTCCAGTTGGCATGCCAGGCCCTCCATTTTCCCCTTATCCAGTAGAATATCTATGTGCCCACACAATTCTTTAAAATCTGCCAACATCCCCCCTGTCTTGGCCTTGATGCCCCCCTATGAGTAGCAAGTTGTCCAGATAGAACACTACCCTCTTGTACCCATATCTCGCTTTGAATACCCATTGTACCCAAGAACTAAATACCTCAAAAGTAGAACAAGCCACCGAGCAGCCCATTGGCATGGCTTTGTCAAAATACAGCCTGCCCTCAAACTGGAAACCTAATAGAATCCAATCCTCAGGCCTGACCGGTAGCAGCCAGAAAGTAGACTCATTGTCCTTCTTCACTAACCACTCTCCTTCTACAGCCCTAATCAGCACCACCGTCTGGTTCAGTGGCACATACAAGACTGCTCGTAGGTGTTCGGGTATCCCCTCATTCACCGAGTCCTCATCTGAGTAAGAAAGGTGGTGGATGAGTCAGAATTCTCCCATTTGTTTCTTTGGCACTACTCTTAGAGGCAACACCATAAAACTGGGGCATGGAGGCTTGGTGAAAGGTCCCTCAACCCGCCCACGCCTCTTTCTATATTTTTTCCCATACAATGTCTTCCTTAACACTTACCGATCCCAAATTCTTTGCCCTCATCTCCTTGCCCCCCACTTCAAAACCCAGAGGGAAACCCCTCTTGAATCCTCCCTCAGGAATTCCACCCTTCTTATGTCCGGATAGTCCTGCGTCCAGGTCTCCACCACCCACGTGAGTATGGGAGTGAGTGCCAAGGGAAAACCCAAACACCCCCCCACCTCAGTTCCAACCGTAATGGGTTGTACCCACCCCTGCTGTGTCCCCCCGCCATTACCTGCTCTCCCACCTAGCCCTCCCGAAAGGGCCATTCGTGGTGCTGCCCACTGTGTTGCATACCCCTTTTCCCTCTCTGCTGGCAGCTTGTTGCTAGGAGCGAGCCCAAGCAGTAGGAGCAAGCATGCTTGAACTTGCAAATTTCCCCAGTGCATGATGCCCTGTTAAACCCCCAACAAGGGTTCACTACTGGGGCCGGGGGGACCTTTTACTGTGCTCCCCTCCTGACGCTCCAGCTGGGCCAGATAGCATCTGAACCCACAGTTTGGAATGTGCGCAGCCCCATCTCAAGTCACTTTTTGCTGCCATCCACTTTCTGAATGCCTCATTGTATTTTAACCATCCATATCCCAGTTTCACTTTATAGGCATTCCTGATGATAGCTGTGTAGGTCAAGAGGGGAACTGTCAACTCCGGCTGCTTTTCCAGGACCAACGTGCTGTATAGCAGGAAACCCACCTGTCACGTGTCTGTGTTCTTACCCTTATATTTTGCCTCTTCTTCCTTGTGCCCAGCCACCACCAGTGCCACTGCCATCTCCAATTTTCTCACTGACTCTTTCTGTTCATATTTCGTGGCCGTGTCCTCATCCACTAAACCAAAAATGTCCACGTATTCCCCATTCCAAATTTTTTCTTTAATCGAAGGGGGTACATGGTCCCCCAATGTAAAACTCAGGGGCCACTCGTACAGCTTCTTCCACCCCACCCAAGGCCCAGCAGCCCCCTCCCATTCCTTGCACACACTCTTTATTGCCTGCAGTGCCCATTCCATTTTCTCTACATCTTTGTCCCCAATGTCACCTTTGAACCCCTCCAAATACTCTCTCAAGTCCCCTTAGTTCGTGACATCTACGTTGCTCTTACCACTATTCAGGCCTGGTCCATTTGGCACCAGTTCAGGCTCTGGTGCTGGGATGGATGAAGGGATGGGCCCTATGTTCCCCCTAAGGTGCGCGCATGCGCGCCCGCACAGCAGTCTGAAGGCACTCAGCACTGCTTCCCAAGGCACAAACAGAAGAAAGGAATCTCATCCCTGCTCACGTAAGTAGTGAAACAGTCATCACTCACATATAAAACCAAGCCAGCAGGACGTGAAAGTTAATAGGAAATACATTCTATGTCCACCCTCCCCCAGCCCCAACCTATTCATTTGAAAGAGTAAACAAGCCAGACACCTTGCTCCCGCTCCACTTTTGAACAAAGGCACCTATCGGCTTTTCAATTGGAACAGATCAGCTGTGTAGCTACAGCGATGTTTTCAACTTGTCACCTCTCCCGTAGGACAATACTACCTAATGATGGGCATTCCTCTGCTGTTCACATCAACGGCATTTTTTAACTGAGTTGACCCTTGTTAGCAAAGAAATTCTCTGATGTTCGGTACATAATAATAAAAGTGCTTAAAAAAATGCCGTTTATGTGAACAGCAGAGGAATGCCCATCATTAAGTAGTATTGTCCTACGGGAGAGGTGACAAGCTGAAAACGTTGCTGTAGCCACACAGCTGATCTGTTCCAAACTGAAACATAATGAAAGTGCTTAAAAATGCCGTTTAAATGCTACAATAAGGAACCATACATCAGAGAATTTCTTTTCTAACAAGGGTCAACCTCAGTTGACCCTTGTTAGCAAAGAAATTCTCTGATGTAGGGTACATAATGTATTATTTAAATTCTCAGTTTGCATAGCTTCAGAATGTGATCTATTTCTGCTGTCAATGCCTGTCATATGCCTTTAATAGAGATGTCCTTCTTTTTACAGGTTGCCCCCCCCCCAACCACCCCCCTTCCTACCACACACAAACACACAGGTGCCCGGGAAGTCTATTAAAAATGAAAATAAAAAAGAAGCGCCAAGTCATAGCTTCTTGTCACTATTTGTCAGCAATCCGATTCTGTAATGTTATTTTAGCAAGTATAGTCCTCAGAGCAGGCTGTGGTTTTTATTTATGTTTTCAAAGAATTGCACAAGGGCAGTGATAATGGTAGAATAATGAAAGAATTATGACAGAAGTATCATTAGAATGGTGCAGAATACGAAGATATTGAAAAGGTCACTGCAGAAAATTTCACATTATGCCAGTTAATAATTTAGTTCATTTCCTGCAGTGACCTTTTCAACATCTTATTGTTCATCCCAGCTACGTAACTTCAGATTTTAAGTTTGTCTCCAGTACAAGTCGACAGAGTTAAGGAGTTAATCTCAGTTTTCCTGCCATAATGGTTGGTAACCAATCCAGAAATGCCAATCAGTCACTTATGTTTGTTGCAATATTCACTAGGTATTTGAAAAAGGAGGAAAGCGCTTCTGAAGTTGATGAACATCACAGTATTTTGGTCTCCCTATGTTACTTTCACGTAATGTTGTTATAGTTTTGAAGTTAATAAATACAGATTTCGTTTGATTTCCGTTTCACCAAACGAAATATCATAGTTGTTTAAGCAATTTAATTTGTTCCCATTATTGTGTGTGTGTGGGGGAGTGCCCACGCCATGTTGACTGGGTAGTAGATTACAAATACAACCTATGCAGCATTATGTGCTTTCCTTCTGAATCATGTCATGGGAACAAATTACGCTGTTTAAATAACTGTGATATTTCGTTTGGTAGAAACGAAATCAAACGAAATCTGTATTTATTAATCTCAAACCACACTACAGTTAGCCATATTTATGTGACAGTAATATAGGAGATCAAAATAGTGTGATGTCATCAACTTCAGAGGTGCCCTGCCCTTCACTGCAGCGAAATACCCGAACTTGAACTGTTTTTCCCTTTTAAATAAGTAGTGATGCAAATCATGGCCAATGCCACCATTCTCTAAAAATGCTTTAGGCTTAAGAGCTAACTGTGGTGAAGCTAGGGTATATTTTATTAGGGATGCACAAATAATGCCATTAATATTTGTTGTACATGGTCTCTTGCCCTTCTCAAAGCTGTGTACCCACAGATAGCCTGCTCCTGGCACACCCTAGTACCCTGTACCTCTTTACTATCAACTCCTTACTGCCATGTTTCCTATATAAGGTGTAGCCCAGTTCAGCACATCACTTTAGCGCTGGATAATACAGCACCCTCTGATTTCAGCCCTAATCTGCTTGCTCTTCATTCTGAAATTAATTAACCTGTCATTTTCTACAAACACTCTCCTTCAGACTGCTCCACTTTGTAAACTAGGCATACCTGAGGTAAATTAATCATGTGCCTGTGTTCATAAGACTATTTTAGCTCTCTCAGACTTTTATTTGTTTGTTTTCATGGAGTGTTTGCTGTATAATAAACTCTCACAGAGCTTAAGGTTGCTACTTAAGCTGGTGCCCATTGCAGTGAGCCCACCCAATTTAGCCTGATGCAGTCTGTCTCTTCTCCCCTCCTTATTATTTCCATTGCGTCAGTCCCCTATCTGTACTGTGTCATCTGCAGTCTGCCAACCAATGCCATGCTTACTGAAACTGGCAGTTTTACTAAATAAAGTACCACTGAGAGCCTGCTTAATCCACCAGACATGCTGCAGCCCGCAGCCTGTTCGCCGCGAATGCAGCAGCGCTCTTGCCTTCACAGTGGGTCTCCAACCTGGACCTGCCCTCCTGCACAGTGTGGTAGTGCTAGTCCTTGACAGATCACTCTGTCCATTACCACAGGTGCGAGGTGCCATGCAGCTGCCAGCCTGCCACTCTGCATTTTAAACAAATAGAGCAACTACTTTTAAAATATATATTCTAGCTCTCCTGTTTCTTTACTATGGCTATTTACTATGAAGGAAATATTTCTCATTCCAGGCAAGTCCCATGAAGGTAACAGATCACATACCCTATTTGCAATAGTGCCCCACCACCGATTTTGCTCTCTAAGACTCGTTTTATATTTTTGTGAGTTCAAATGGTGGTAATTCTCTAAAAAGCACATCCTTTGGTTGTATTTTGTGTGAAGAACTTGCAGGTTGCAGCCAGCGCAATATAAATAAAACAATAGCTGCTCTACAACAGCATGCCCAGTGAGGGGGGCAGCCTGCTGAAATGATATTCGTGACAAGAGCAAAGCTGGAGTACCTCTGATGTCACAAGGAACCAGATGGGCACTGAGATTTGGTGTACATTGTTTGCCAGTGGGTTATTTGTTTATGGTGGAGGCTGGCTGCTTTTTTTGTCCCATGCCTAGATCTAATAATGCTCCTTCAGGAACAAATGCCAAGTGGAAGAATTGCACAACGCGAGTAAGCGATTTAAAATCTGAGTATGCAGCTGGGATGAATAAGATATTGAAAAGGTCACTGCAGGAAATGAACTAAATTATTAACTGGCATAATGTAGTTAATTTTCTGCAGTAACCTTTCAATATCTTATTTCATCCCAACTACTATAACTTCAGAATTTTAGTTGTCTCCAGTACAAACCCGACAGAGTTAAGAGTTAATCTCAGCTTTCCTGCCATAATGGTTGGTAACCAATCCAGAAATGCCAATCAGTCACTTCGTTTGTTGCAATATTCACTAGGTATTTGAAAAGGGAGGAAAAGACCTCTGAAGTTGATGAACATCACAGTATTTTGGTCTCCGTATATTACTGTCAGGTAAATTTGCTATAGTTTTGAGATTAATAAATACAGATTTCGTTTGATTTCGTTTCTACCAAACGAAATATCATAATTGTTTAATCAATTCAAATGTTTTCCCATGACAAGATTCAGAAGGGAAAGCACATAAATAATGCTGCACAGGTTGTACTTGTATTTATAATCTACTACTCCAGTGAACATCGCGGCACTCACCCCCCCCAACCACACACACAATAATGGGAACAAATTAAATTGATTAAATAACTATTATATTTCGTTTGGTAGAAACGAAATCAAACGAATCTGTATTTATTAATCTCAAAAACTACGCTCATAGCAACATCTACATGACAGTAATATACAGAGATCAAAATTATGTGATACATCAACTTCAGAGGTGCCCTCTCACTGCAGAGACATACTCAGACTATTTGTCCCCCTTTTTCAAATAAATAGTGATGAATGATCAATGCAGCCTTAGGAAAAAACATGGGACAGAAAAGAATAGATTTTAAAAACAGTACTGCAGCATAGGGACTGAAAAATAAGTTGTTCAAATAGGTCTCATTAACCATTAAATCTGCCTGTATTTTAACAAGCTGACTATGATATAAAATATACCCAATTTCAGAAACAAAACACACAGACACATGATTTCTAGTGAACATTTTATTATACCGTCAGTCAGTAACTGTGAAAAATAAATAAATAATTATCAGCTATGCATTGACCATTAATGTGAAGAATTAAATGAACATGCACTAGTGAGCTCTTGGATGTCTGTTTCTAATAAGGGGATCGGGAGAGGTGTGGGCAAGTGAAATGGTGTACTCAACAATCATCATCATATACTGCTTAGGTGGAAAGTGTATATATATATATATATATATATATATATATATATTACTGCACTTCCATTGTACTTTTAGGCTAGTCTATTGACATACAAATTTACAGATGTATGGGGGGTGAATGAACAGGGGCAAAATAACAGATTTTAGAATAACAACAATATATCAAGAGGCAGTGCAGACAGCAATTCATACAGCAAGATCACTAACTAATGTTCACAGCATTTTTAAAATGTATTCACATTTAGATGCCTTCTCAAGCTTATAATGCCTCACTGCTGTTATGTTGTAAATATCGTCATCCAAAGGTTATAAATAATGTCAGAAAATACCTTCTTCCAAATCTTGTAAATACTGTCTGTGACAAATGTCTGTAACACATGCTTAATGTAACCACTGTTATACCATGTATCTCATGTTTAATGTAATTGTCTTTATACCTACTCTATGTTTCTCTGGGCCTCTGGCTCAAAGGTTGTAAACCAATATATCAAATAAATAAAACAAATAAATAAATCCTCACTTTCACACAGTAGCTTGGCTGGAAGCTAGATTCTTGCCAGGCCAACTGCTAGGGTGTAGTTAGTGAACAGAGAACATTTTTCCTTTGCTAGATGTTCCCACCAGCAGCATAAGAGGTGTTAGACTAGAGGTGCCACTGAGCAACACCTCTATTGTTTGGGAGAGTCTAAAATAGGGCAGGGTTCCAGTCTCCACTGCAGGTACCTTTCAGAAGGAGGACTGCTGCTATAACTGACTGGAGAAATTGAAGTGAACTTCACTGAAGCTGTCTGCTGCTCTACAAGATACCTTTTATAACACAGTATCAAGTGCAAGTTTGGACAGGATTGGAAGTCTGATCGTGCTTGCTAAGGAAATATAAGGTAAGAATAAGAGTATAAGACTACTGTATTATCCTAGAAAATAATAATAAGTGCTCTGCACTTTAAAGATATGTATTTTATTTTATGGTTTTTGGTTGTTTAGTGCAAAAACTCAGAAGGGAAACCTTGTGGGGCTGGTTTAAAAAGATTTGGCTGCAGTGGCAGGGACAGATTCATTAAGTAACCAAAGGAAGGCAGCAATTTTTTAGCAAAATAAAATAAAAATAAAATAGTGAAGGTACTTGCCTTTTTCTTTATTTTATGTTATTGAAAACTGTTTACCTTTTCTTTCCTTACTTAATTTAATCTGTTTGACTACTCAAATAAATCCTGATTTGCTGTCTACAAGCCCTACAAAAATCTCTAGTCTCGCTTTGTGTTTTACATTTGTTTCCCTGTTTGCTTGATAGCTTGCCATTTGGCACTTATATTTTGCTAACTACACCAAGTCTCCCCTGTCCAGAGACTCAGACAACTGCAGTCAAATCTCCCTTGCCTTTGTTTTATGTTAGGAATGCTTTATGAGGACGATCTGGTGACGTCAGTCACTGAGTTGCATAACTTTCTGTTGCATCTGTCAGCTTGTGTATTGTTTATGTTACATGAAAACAATATGTGGAATATGAGCAAGGTTATGTACTTTAAAAAATCCATTCTTAGCTAACCGGTCAAAAGCAAAATTAATTAAAATGATTTGTCAGCAATGCAATAGGGTACAGAAATTACATAACAGAGTCTTTGGTTTCAAAGGTCAATCTCTGATTTTTTTGTAAAACTACATAACCTGTTATGGAACAAATTGATTTGTTAGGGGCCTGAATGGAAAAAATGGTTCTGTAAAACAAAACGGAACACTGTGAGACTGTGAGTATGTGTTGGGGAGGGGGGTGGCAAAGACAGGGATTCTGAGCAGCAGCTGATCTAATGTTATTTAAAAAAGTTCTGTGTAGTAAAGCCTAGTCATGCTGCTGCAGATCTGGAATAATAAAGTGTGTGTGTATTACATTTTGTGTTGAGCTGTGTGAAGCTTTATATGCCTAATAGTGCATTTCAGAGCATTTCTCAGTGTGGTTTAAAGTACTATAGTAAAGGAACTCAGCTGTGTGCAGTGTGTGTGAGTGACTTGTCTTGAGGAGCTAGTGCCTAACCTGAATAATCGATAAAAGTATACTTAAACAGCAGTGCATCTTGCAGTGAAACATTTGACCCATGTTTTCCCATATTTTGCCTCATCACCTGTCTTGTACAATACCCTTCTTTTCATCATTGTATTTTTGGAGTATGCTAGAGCATTTTTTCATTTGAATTAATGAAAGGAGCACTCTGTTTTCATATGCCTATGCCAGTTTTCATCAGTATTCTCAGCTGTGCCAGTAGCACACACTTATTGTCCACTGAGATATAATGAGATCGATGTTTGCTGCATGGCATGCAGTACATGGTTGCTAGCTAACTTAAAAATGAGTGTTAAAGCAGAATAATGATAAAACCTGGATCTAGCCATATTTAAAGCAATGCTCCATTTTATGGTTTCAAATGTAGAAAGAGGGTTAAGTGTCTGCAGACTCTATGGGGATTATATAAGAAAGAAAATGAGTCTGCAATATGGGTAACCTAAAATTGAATAAAAATCATAAGGCAGATGAACTTCTGCTTTAACTATGTTTCTGTGGTCATCTGCCCACCTCCTCCTGTTCTGATCACACATTAGCTCATGCACTATAATTTGTGCTGCCATGGGCCAATGCAGTATCTGTTGTGGTAAGCTAAACACTGAGCTCCTTGGAGATACTGATGTGGCCTTGAAACAAAAAGTTGCACTCAGATTTCCAATAGAAGTGGTTTAGGTTTAGTGTGTCTTCTCATCATTATTTCCCATTCCCACTATGGGAAGGAATGTGGGAAAGCGTTAGCACAATCAGTGGATTGTGAGCAGCAGAACCACGGCAAGGTCCTTCCCCATGTCTGCTGAACAATAATAGCTTGCTTACCTGCTGGACATTAAGGCCAGCACATAATAATATTAAGTAAGTTTGTTTATCTGAATTTTTGTGCTTCTTTGTAAAGGATTGAGTACAGTAGACAACATGCTGAAAAGAAGAATGATCCACTCCACTACTTCAAGCAGAGATGCTGGGCCTGCTTCAAAGAAAAAGTGCTGTGCTGGTTTTAAGGGAGAATGGCTGAATGAAATTGTGGAAACTGCAACACCTGCCTCTTCTCAGAAGACTAGAGTAAATTGTGTGAAATCTATACATATTCCGAAGAATCTGGGCTGATTTGCAAGATTTGTGTGGATGGAAAAGTTGGAGGAGAATTTGTACATGGGAAAAAATGGACTGATGGCTGGAAGCTGGATTATTTGAAACGGCATTTATTTAGCAAGGCACATGAAACTGCAGTTTCAGTGGTCAGGGGGAGGAATGCTGGTGGCTTACGTAGCATGTTTACAGAAACTGCAGAAGCCAGAGAAAATAGACTGGCCCAGATGGAACGCCAGAGGTCAAAGGCTGAAGACATAAAAATCTTAATAGACAATGTAGTACTGGCTGTCAAGATGAACAATTCAATGTTGTCCGTGCAAGAAATACACAACCATATGGCAAAATATATTAATATGACAGAAAACTGGCGAAGTAAAAATTATGCTTTTGAATTCCTGCATTCGATTAATTCTGTAATTCAAAATGAAACACTGAATGAAATTCGGAATGCCTCATTTCACACTCTTATTATAGACGAGAGCACTGATATATCAATAAGCAAAATGCTTATCATCTATTTCAAGTTTCGCCATCAGATCAGACCACATACAAGACATCTTTTGAGGAATTGTTAAATTAACCTCTTGTAATGCTGAGGCCATTACAAATGCTGTGAAGGAGTTTTACAAAGCCCATCAGATTGACTTAATGAAAATGGTGATGTTCACATCTGATGGAGCATCTGTCATGCTTGGGAAAATAAAGGGTAGCAGCACAACTCAGGCAGTGTATTCCTCACTTAGTTGAACAGCACTGTGTTGCCCACAGAGAAGATTTGGGTATTGATGATGCCTGGAAACGGGTACCACTGGTAAAAGACATTGAAACATTATTGCGAACAGTATATACTGTGTTTTGCAGGTCTTCTGTCAGGAAAACTAAACTGGAAGAAATTGCTCAAGTTCAGGAATGTGATGCAGTGGCTTTCCGCCCACTTAATGAAGTCCGTTGGCTTTCAAGACACTTTGCAGTTAGTGCATTAGTCAGGAACTATGATACCTTGCTGCAGTATTTTGAAACAGAATTAAAGGAAAGCAATGATCCCATTGCTAAGTACTGCTTTAAGAAACTCTCCAGCCCTGAGTACCGCATTGCCATAACAGTATTAAATGATGTACTATTGGAGTTGGCAGAGTTGTCAAAGATGTTCCAGAAAAGTTGTTTAACAACTGTTGAAGCTGCACAGATTGCTAGGGCAAAAATAAAAAAAATCAGAAGCCAGTACCTGGCTGAAACTGTGTTCTGGAGCCAAGCAGTACAACTGCTTTTGATGAATTGCACTGTTGAAGCAAGCACAACAGCAATTTTGCAGTTCATTGGCCTGTTGTGTGATCATCTGGACAGCCGATTTCCTGCGGGGAACTGTCTGACTGGTCTGTCTTTGATTTTACAGCAATGCCACACTGCAACTTTGAGTATGGATTGTTAAATATTGAGAGACTGTACAGAAAATATCAGGACTGTTTATTTTCAGCAGTGGACCAGGCAGTTATTGTCAGCCAGTACAATGATTTTAAATTTATAGTGGCTGAAAAAATCAATGGTGGATCATTAAAATCCTTTAATGACATGGTCCAGTTTGCTTTAACTAATGCACAGTACAGCATGGTGGCTCAACTTATTGATGTATGTGCCACATTCCAAGCTTCTAGTGCTGACTGTGAAAGAGGCTTCAGTCTCATGAACTGTATTAAGAGCAAGCAAAGAAACCGCCTGGAAGAAAGCCACTTAGATATGTTGATGCGAACAAAACTGTTTTTAGCATCTGGTGGAAAAATGGACCTTAATGAAATATATGTCCACTGGAAAAAATGGAAGAGACAGGAGAGAAAAACAATAAATGCTGATGTCATAGCTATGTGGCATCACCCATTTTAGATGTATGCAAGACTCTTATGAAATGTACACAGTTTACACATGCTTCAAGTTTAGACTGTTATGGTGCACATTCAAGCTTTGGATTGAGTCCAAAATTGTATATTTATGCATTGCATTAAGTATTTTAGTGTTTGGCTATGTTTTCTACTGTTTATTGGCAATAAAATGTATCACTTGTATGGCCACCCAAGTTGCGCACATGAATCCATTTTTTTGCACAAAGTGCCGCACACACATATCAGTCGCCCACTCACAGAGTCTAAAAATTAGAGGGAACATTGGATGGGCCCTGCTCTTCATGGCCTCTTCCCTTCCCTTGCCCATGCCTACCCTTTTGTCACTCTACTTCCTCTTCTTCAACGCCTCTTCCTCGTCTTCCCACCGTTTGGCTGCCTCCACCAGCTCTGTTATCTTGGTCATCAGATTGGCTGCCTCCTCCAACATCTTGGTGCTGGATACCGGGGTTCTCTTAGATACTATCTTCCTGCTGTTGTGGTACTAGGGGTGAATTGATAAGAGTGAGTGCACTGTACCATACCCCCTTAAGTCCTCCTCTTACCATCCTACTTGTACTCTGCCAGGCCACTGATCCTCCTTATGTGCCCATTCAGCACCCACCGTGCTCCCTCCCAAACACTGGGTATCTCTGGTCTCCCGTTCCGCCTGCCCGCTATCCCCCACAAACCAGAATCAACCCCCCACAATCCACCTATATCGCTGCATGTTAACCTAGTCTCTAATTCTTGTACCCCATGGCCATGTTTGCCCCAACACACACCCACTCCCAAACCCTCTATCAACCACCCAAACCTTTGTTTTTTTTTTTCCATTGGCACATAATATTTAAAATCACCCTAAAGTCACCCAGGGGTGGCCATGTGGCCCACCACCATGCTTGCACCCAACTGCCCCCTCACACCCATGGTGCCAGCCCTGCTAGGCCCCCTGTGCATTGGGCATGCTGACTACTGGGACCTTCGTGCCACCTGTTTCCTGAGCCTACCACTCCCCTTCTTGAGCTCTTCTCGGGCAGCCCACTCTCCCGGTACCATGTCCCGCCATGTGAGCTGCCCCCCTGGGTCTCACCCTCCTAAGGGTGGTTGCACTGCCTGTTGCTCCCCTTTACTACTATTCATCATCATTTTTTTTTAATTCAAGCTACCGACCCGTCACTTTAGAGGTGGTCACTCTAACCACTAAGCCATTTCAGGGGTGATGATGCCACTCCATCCTCTCTCTCTCTCTGCTCCTTTCCTCCTCTGCTCCTTTCCTCCTCTGCTCCAAGCTTCTAGCTTCTGCCCCTGCCTCGCCTTCATTCTTGCTCTGTCATGTTTATGTTTTTCTGCCCTTTATTTTCATTTATTTTTCTTGAGCCACAGCCTGCCAGTGCTAAGATTTCAACAAGAAATGCAACTGCCTGCCACGAACACATGGACCCCCCCTTCAGCACCCCCCCCCCCCCCGAGCTTCCAGGCCTCAAGCCTGCCTGTTGCTTTGGTGTTGATCACACTGCCCACCAGAGGCCCTTGGTTCTAGCTTCCACCTTGTCACCTTGTCCCACACACCAGTAGCCAGGCTGAAAAAACTTCCCAAAACCCACACCCATTCCTCCACATGGTCCAGGGTGCTCGCTGTTGAGAAAACCCACTGTTCCCACCAAAACTAAAGCAAACCAGCACCCCACACCACTGCTGATCATGCTGTTGGCCTTGCTGTCCTCATTGGCATCTCCTTCCAATCCTGACCAAGTGCCATCACCACACCTTCCGAGACCCCAGGCCCAAACCATGCCTACAGGCCAGAGCGGCCCACACCTGCCACTCAGCAGTCACCCCCTGCTGTCCTGGACAATACCTGGTGCCATCTCACACAATATCTGGTGTCTTTTCCCTCGCTTAGAGACAGAGCTCCTCCACACCTTACCAAAAAACCCCAGCTCACTTGTCCCTGACTACCCCCATGGGCCACGTGGCACCCTACCCCTGGGCCCACTTGCAGCATGCCGGGGGTTCACCTCTAAAAACAAAATCAAACCTTCTCCAACAAACACCACCAGATGCTTGTGCCTCCATAAAAATCCACCGTATCAGACCAAGAGCATGGCCCAAAACTGCCGGACTGTTGACCACCATGCATGGCCACCTGCCCTGACTAGCACACAAGCCATACAGTTCCCATCTCCCTACTGTAGGCCCCCCAACAGCTGTGGCTCCATTTTCTTGCTCTCCAAAACTATTACTCCTTAGAGATTGACATACAAATGACAAATTCATGTACAAACTGCAGAAAGATCCTGCAAATCAAATACAAACCCCAAGCTGTCCTCCTGTGGCTTAAACCTGTTGTATCTAAATAAAACAGATGAGCCTTACTGGCCCAGCAGAGGTTGCCACAAGGCCATAGGCCTCATGCCACCTTAGATCCCGTGCCTTACCTTAAAGTTGCCGATGAAGTGCTAAGAAATCCTACTGCAGAAATATTTCCCAGACAAAGAAAGCTCTGTAAGGGTTGCCAGTCTTAAATACCCCAGAAGGACCCCTAGCTAGGACCCCTGTAAGCCTCTCCCCCTAGCCAATGGCCTGTGGGATCCAGCCTTGTGATGGTATGCCAAGCTGACACTCTGATGTCACTCAGCCCTCCTTCCCCCACCCCCTCACCTAAGTGGGTTGGTGACAGATGCATTTTATTAGTATTGAGCCCAGTGAAGAGAGTAGTTTTGTGCTAAGGTGGTTGGGGGATGGGCAAGCTGTTTGTGTGTAATTCATAGACCATGGTGTAAGAAAGGTGGTAGGTGGGTTTTTAAGTGTATTGGGGGGAAAGGGAGGCTGTTAGTATGTATAATATTACTTAGACGATTTGGAGCAAGTGGGAGATACACGTTAGAAGGGTGGAGGGTTAAGTTTTTTCAACCTTTTTAAAGGTATATTTGCCAGCAGGGTCCACTGCATTTGATTCTCTGCCATGAAGGCAAATTAAAATAACACTTTGCTAGTGAAGGACATGATGCACAGATCATCATCATGATTTTGGGTGAAGTGCCAAATTCCTGGCACATTATCTGACTTTCACAATGGATGACATTTGCCACTGTGACATATTTATTTGCAACATCTCTTCTCTAGTAGTTACATCACCACAGGAGATACATGAAATACAGAAGTATTTGGAAAGTCTCAGGAATTAATCGGAGCAAAGCCAGATAAACTTTAATATTAAGAAATAAGGTGATGCAGTTAGAAAAGAAGAACATGAAGGCAAGATACATTCCATAAATGCCAAAAATGTTACTGAAACCAAGGAGGAATAAGACCTGAGAGTATTCACCAGCAGCAACTTTAAACTGGAGCAATAGTGTAGACCAGAAGCAAGGAATGCAAAGGAAATCATGGCATGCATCAAGAGAAACTTCATAAGCAGGTCAAGAGACATCATATTGCTGATTTACAGGTCATTGGTCAGGCCCCATTTTGAATGGTGTATGCAGTTCTGGTGACTTATCTGAGGAAGGATGTTGACATCAGTGTGAAAGCACATTGGAGGAGATCACGTGATGGCTCTGGCTTGATAGCTGCTGTTTCCCTGAGCTCCTGCTTTCCCCTCCTGAACATCTAATACAATCAAATGCTCTTTGGATCAGGTTCGTGGAGACCACCTTATTTTATTGCTTCAAACTATTTGAGGAAGTTATTTGGCTGTTTTTTTGGTGTCTTGGGTGTCTAAGTTAACCACGATGGAGGCCGAAATGAAAGCGGCCCTGCCTAGACATACACCCCCGGTCTCGCCCGATAAGCAGGCCAAAAAAGCAAAGCCACTTCAGCATCTTTCGGCTAAACAACTGAGCACTCTTTCAGCCCCTGCACCGCTGTCAGAGGAGCGTTTCCTGCAAGAGTTGCAACCTTTCAAAGAAGTTTTACAAGAAATCGCTATGGATCTCAAAAATATCCACAACGAGATGGCTGATCTCAAGATCCGAGCGGCGGACAATGAGGCACGCACCCACTCCCTAGAAACCTGGCGTGATAAGGCAGACCCCGAGATTGCAAAACTCAGGCAACAGATCACAAAGTTACAACTCAAAACAGAAGATTTAGAGGGATGCAGCAGGAGGAACAACATTTTAATTTTCAGGCTGCCTGAAGGGGCTGAAGGTTCCTCTGCGATTTTATTTGTCCGGAAGCTATTCATTAAAATAGTGGGCCCTTCCCCACACAATCCCACCTACTTAATTGAAAGGGTGCATAGGTCCCTGCGCCCGAAGGCGGAGGAGTCCGCTTCCCCTCGTCCAATGATCATTCGCCTGCTTAACTATCTGGAAAAGCAACATATCCTCTCAAAAGTTAGAGAGCTGCAAGTTATTCAATGGGAGGACAAGCGACTATGAATTACCCAGGATCTGCCTTTGGAAACACGTCAGAAGAGAGCCACTTTCCACCCTACAGTTACTAAATTGATTGCTGCCAGTATCAAGTTTCGTATGGCCTTTCCCGCTCGTCTGCAAGTTTTGGTGGATGGGGTATGGCTTTCTTTTGACTCTGCTGATCAAGCTCGGGTCGAGCTGAGTAAGAAGCTACCCACGTTGTTCAAATCTTAATGTTGAGGGCCATTATATGATCTACCAAGAAGCTCTGGGTGTCTAAATGTTTTGTTAGTTTGCTTACCAGGAAGGTGACTGGTCCAGATGGAGCCTGTATGGGAAGAAACAATCCCTGTGAAGGAGATGACAGTGGTGAACTGTGATGGAGAGGGGCAGTAGCCTAAAGCTCTCGAGGAACTTGCGCACCATCGAGGCGCTTTATCCCCATGGACTCTTTTAGTCTGTTTGGCTGTTTCCCTGGGGCTTGTTTTTTTTTGGTACGGTGCAAGCCCGCTGTAAATCTGGTTCCCCTGGGAAACAACCGCATCAAGAAAGACTGTCTGGTACAATGAACCCTCTGTGATCTATTTTGACTTTATTTTAAAATAACTAAGAAAGAGTCTATCATTTTTATTTCCTTCTCACTTTGTCTCTAACTTTCTATCCATTAATCACTCCCCCTTCTATAGATTTCTCTTAGTTTTTGCCACTCTGGTAAATGGGGAATGAAGCTAACATTTTTGTATACTCAGCCTGCCTCATTCTCTGGTCTTACACAACTTCTATCTCTTCCCTGTACCTTTCAGTCCTTTCTGCTCCCCCAACATCACTGCTTCATGCTCTCACTTCAGCTATTTCTGCCGTTACCTCTTTTTTCATTTTTTCTCTCTCTCTATTGAGTCTTGGCTGCAACGGCTCCTCCCTGGACCACTGTTTGGTAACAGCACGACCTACCATAAATGATTTCCTTTTTCACAATCCGGTGGTTTCTCCTTTAGGTTTTAGAACAAATGTTTGTTTATTCATTGGTTGGGTTCTTGGGGAGGGAGGGGGTATCAGCTTAGGATTGGCCAGCCACACATTCTGGTGCATGGAGAGGGAGTACCCTAGTTGCCCTTGGTTTTATTATAATTGCTTACGTTACTATGGAGAGTACCTTTTGGTTCTCAAAATGGCTGATAGATGTGTTTCTTTTTTTTGGGAGCAGTGCTTTATACTACATATGGACCAGATATCTCTTATTATTTATTTTCAGATAGGTTCATGGAGAGCAGCTACGATGGGGTATGCATGGGATCTCTACCCTATAAGGGAAATATGGTATTTAAGGGAGTCTCACGGTTGGGTAGAGTGTCAATCATAAATAGTTTTAAGAGGGTTTTAACCAAGAGGTGGGGGGTACTTGATAACCATGGCACCCCGTGTTTCTTTATTGTCTACGATTGGGATATCCAGTATATTGTAACTGTCCTACTGGATGGAGTTAATGTTGTATTTCTCTTCTGGATCTGGGAGGATGCCAATGTTATAGTTTCGATGGAATATTTGTGGGGGGGGGGTTCTGGTGCACTTTCTCAATATAAGAGACTGTTTCTGTAAAGCATTTCATAAAATCAAATGACCAGTGGCCTGAAAAAGTTTATAACCTGCAATGTTAGAGGGGCTCGTGAGTTGAATAAAAGAATCCAGATTCTTAAACATTTATCAGCACTGCAGGCTAACATCTCTTTCATTCAAGAAACCCATCTCCTCCCTGGGGAAGTTGCTGGCTTGCGTAGGCGGGGGGTTGGGCAAGTTTACGCATCTGGTATGTCGACAGCCAGTGGTGGTACAGCTATCCTGATTCACCGGTCTGTAGCCCTCCAGCCCAAAATGACCATCACAGATCCACAGGGGAGATATGTTTTAGTTCATGGCCTATTAGAGTGTACTGAAGTAGTTCTTGGAAGTGTGTATGGGCCCGTGGGAGGAATACGGACTTCTTCTTAGAGCTGCAGAATAAGTTGTGAATATTTTCCACTCTCCCAATAATACTTGGGGGAGACTGGAACCTACCACCCACCCAGGATTTAGATCGTTCCAACTCCCAGTTCAAGCCTCTCTCTGCTGCCCAGAAGGCACTCGAAGAATTTCTTGATTCTGCTAAGCTGTGTGACCAATGGCGATTACAAAATCCCACAGTCTGTTCCTTTTCCTTTCACTCAATGGTGCACTCCACTTGGTCCCGGCTAGATTATATCCTATTTAGCCACTCGCTTATACATGGTTTAAATGACTCCGTTATAGAACCGATAGTCATATCGGAGCACGCTGTCGTCTGGGTTACAGTCTTGTTAGACCATAATTTCCAAAGGGATTTGGTATGGCGCCTAAATATGCAGTTATTAAAGGATGACTATGTCATTATCAGAATTTCTGATTTGATTCAAGTATTTGTCGCAAACAACCAGGGCTCTGTCGCAAGAATGGACCATGAATGGTGTGCCTTGAAGAGTTTCCTGAGAGGTGAGTTTATTAGGTTATCCTCTACTCGCAAACGAAAGTGAGAAGCTACCATCACCTCACTTTTGGCCCAAATCCGTTCGCTCGAACAATCCCTACCCTCTTCTCCCTCTCCTGATCTCTTGAAAAAATTATTGAACTTAAGGAATCAGTATTCGCGTCTAGTACAAGATAAAGTGGAATTTGTCATATTGAGAACTCAGACAAAATACATAGAGCAAGGGGAGAAAGCGAGTCACCTACTAGCCCTATGTCTGAGGAAATTAGAGGCGTCAAGATTCATCTCCTCCATTAATGATCCTGATGGGATCACTAAAACGCATCCCAGAGACATAGCTTCTATCTTTAAACAGTTCTACTCTTCTCTTTACAATCAGCATCCATCACCCCCGTCGCAAAGGGAGTTGCTAGAATAACTGACTGTCTCTTCTCTTCCCACTCTCTCTCTCACACAGCAGACCTTATTATCCGCTCCCATTTTCCTTCAAAAAGTGCTAGCGGCTATTCATAATTTAGTTTTGGATAAGGCCCCTGGCCCAGATGGCTTACCGTCAAACTTCTATAAAGCTTTTGCTAAAGATCTTGTGCCTAGCCTGCTGCGTTTGTACCAATACATTCTATCCGGGCAACCCCAGGACCCATCCTTGCTAGAAGCCTTGATTATCCTTCTCCTTAAACCAGACAAACCACCCCAGTCCCCGCGAGTTACCACCCAATTTCCCTATTAAATTGTGATATTAAAATTCTTGCCAAGATACTCGCTAGTAGAATTGAATAAGTCTGGGTCCATCTTCTAAGTCCGGAGCAAATAGGATTTGTGGCAGGTAGAACCCCTGCAGACCATCTCCGTAAATTGTCGTATCTGGTTCAGTTGGCAAAAACTTCTTCTATCCCTATGGCATTAATTTCTTTAGATGCAGAAAAAGCATTCGACAGGGTAGACTGGAATTTCTTGTGGGCAACGCTGCAGACAATGGGTTTCCCTAATGACTTTATCAAATGGATTCAAGCTCTATATTTCTTCCCTCAGGCTAGAATATACTGCAATGGAGTACTCTCGGACACTTTCCTTCTCTTCTCTGGCATGCGGCAAGGTTGTCCTCTCTCTCCCTTTCTTTTTACATATATCTCAAACCCCTTATCAGGCGACTGAAGTCTTCTCCCTTAATCACCGGTATACCAGTAGGTAATAGGGCCCCTCTGCTTTCGGTCTATGCTGATGATATATTGCTTCACCTATCAAATCTGGCTTCTTCTGTAGCAGAAGCACTGAATTTCATTGATAACTTTGGGAAACTCTCGAATTACAAACTTAATATTAGTATAACCGAAATCTTTCCCCTTAATCATTTAACATATAGCTCGGATTTTAGTAAGTTCGGGATGAAATGGACCTTTCGGACCATTAAATACTTAGGTATTTACATCACCTCAGACTTATCCTTACTGCATAAACTTAATCTAGAGGACTTGTGGAATAATATTCAACAAGATTTAGTAAGATGGAAAAAGCTTCCTTTATTGTTATGGGGAAGAATTAATAATGTCAAGATGAATGTCCTGCCCAGACTGTTTTACCCATTGAATATGTTGGATGTCTGGTTACCTTTATTGTTCTTTCAACGTATCCATTCTGATATTAATTCCTTCATTTGGCTGGATAAAGCAATCAGAAGATCCTATTTTTAAGCTATCTTTACCCAAGGAATTAGGCTGCCTGCGTCTTCCTAATTTCTTATTCTATTACTGGGCATGTCATCTGTACAAGTGTGGGAAATGGCTCTCTTTACCCGATCTTCTCACTCACCACGACTGTGTTCCAATTTGGTTATTCATCGAATCGGACATGTGGGCTGCTCATCAGTTAGCCCCTTCCACACTGTTTTACGCATCCATAAAGCACATACTTAAGCCCTACAGTCTCTCCTGATTGGCATTTCATTAAGGCTTCTTTCTCAACTGTTCAGATACTGTAAGATATCCCAGGCACTGACTTCTCTCAGCCAATCTATGCCAACTTGAATCTCAAAATAGGAGGTGCTCCTATATCCCGAGGTTGGCTACCACTCTCTCCAGAACATATCGTTGCCAATTTCTATTCATAGGATTCTATTCTGACCACATAGGAGATTCTTGCCAAATTCGGCTTAACATCTCGGGCAGTTTTTAAAATTCTTCAGCTTAAACACATACTAGTCAAAGTGCTTGGGAAAGTACCCAAACCCTCTCATATTGATGCTTTTCTTCAGCAAATTAGGTTTTCAGCCACCAAACCGCATGGTATATCTACTTTGTACAAACTGGTTCTCACATACCCGCAACTTCTCTCGGCTGCCGGGTCCAAGATCTGGCAGGCCTTTTTCCCTGATATAGTTATTAATTGGCAACGTATTTGGAAAGATTTATACATATACCATACTCAAGACCGTTATAGGGTAACGCAATACTGCATCTTAAATAACCTGTATTACACTCCCATTAAATTGGCTCAAATGAAGCACCTTCCTTCTGGCATCTGTTCTAGATGTAACAAGGAGGAAGGTTAGCTCCTTCATATATTCTGGTCATGTGAAAGGATATCTCCCCTGTGGAAGCAAATTGAATCAACATTAGACCCACTGCTGGGGCTACAGGGCCTCTTGTCTCCCATCATATGTATTCTGGGTGACTACTCCAGTATTGCAGTGAAGGAGAGAAGATTCCACATGGCCCTAATCTCAATGGCGGTCAAAAAATTAGTGCTTAGACATTGGATGGATCAGGCTGTTATTACTTACATTGAATGGCTGTACGAAATATCATTTGCACTTCGTGTTGAGCACCTAATTGTGAGCATACGTCGCCGTCAATTATCTTTTAATAACAAATGGGGGAAGCTAAATGCCCTTTATTTGTCTTGACAAGGCATGGTAGATGGCTCATGAGCCTCTCTTCCTTCTCTTTTCTTCCCTTTTTTCTGGTGTTTATATGCCTTGTATGAGTCCCTCTAATGTCTATGTCATGGCCACCTTTTGTTCTTTTGTTTTGTTTCTTTTATTAATTTATATACTTGTTAATCATTTTGGTCCTCATTTTAGTACTGTACAAACTAGGTTAATGGGAAAGTGCACCAAGGGGTGGGTGGGGGGTAGGCATTTTATTTTGTTCATTGTAGAGTTAGTTATTACTTTTTCTGAATGTCACACCTTTACCTTGTTAATAATTCCTTTTTTTTTAAATGTACTACTTGTAGTGGTCAGAGTATGTTATGTGTTGTCTACTTTTTGTTTTGTAAAATTAATAAAGGATGTTAAATTAAAAAAAAAAGAAAGCACATTGGAAAGTGGCCAAGGTGGCTGAAGGCTTGAAAACATAGGCTATAAGGACTGGCTGAAAGAACTAAGATTGTTTTCCATGGAAACAATTAAGAATCAGAATGGACTTGACTGTGTTCTTTAAGTATCTAAATGGGATAATGCTATCAGACCAAATGCAACATTTCAAAGTGCACAAGGATGGTAGAAAATAGGATACACAACATGAAACTGAAAGGAGGAAACTTGAAGGGTACTGTCAAAACTACTAACAGAACAAATTGTGAATGTGTAGAATAGATATCCAGAGCAGGTACTGAAATAAACTCTAAGATCCAACTTGACAGGCACTTTGGATAAAAAGAGGTGACAAGCTATTGCCACTATGTTGGAGGTAACAAAGATTAAAATGGAGCAAATGTCTTCTTCCTTAGAATGTGTAAATGTACTGTATGTACAGTGGTAGCTACTGATAAAATAAACTATATATTTAGATATATCGGAATATATTACAGAAATCCAAATTAAATAAATGAGGCATTCCTGTGAGATAGCATGATATATCTGGATATTCTACCACGTACTGTATGTTAGCAAAACCTCCCACAATAATATTCAGGGGACAAAGTACAGAAGGGTATGCATCTGATTGCTAAATGGAGTGATGGCTACATGGAGCCCCATGACACCCATTATTAACCTACAGAATTATGCGACAAAAAAATAGCTACTGTAATTTGTGTTTATGGTACCAAGGATAATTAAGTGTGTTGATTAAATAAATACCCTGGAATGCAGACGCATCTAAGGAGATAGTTAGAGCTGGAAAACAGAAAGGTATAAAAAGAATTAAAATTAGACATAATAAACTGGCATGTGCAAAATGTGTATTTATTGTTTAGGTATTTATTTTTTAAATTTTATTAACCAGGAAAGCACACTAGGCAATCAATGCCTACTTTCAGTAATGACCTGAGAGACTACTGTGCATCTAAAATTACATACAAGGTAATACATACAGTAGAAAACGTAATACAATATGCAGTGAAGGGAAAAGACATGAAACAATGCATTGCATAATAGAAGGGGAATACGTATCAGGTGATGCATTTTATGTGGTACATTGTAATGCAATAAACAAAGAAAGAAAGAAGCATATTAACTAAACAAACACATCATGGAAAGGGAAAAAATTTAGGAACTGTATCTGTCCACATAAAACTGCATAAAGGACATATGAGTACCACGATAATAGATGAACACTGATTATACAAATGATTGTCATTCAGAGATTGCTTAAGTTCTGTGGCAAGAGCAGTGTACCACACTAAAGATATATTTATAGTACCTAAGATAAAAAGTAGGCACATAGGCACACAATCGAATTTCAGCTGGTATGGAATTCAATAGCTTTGTGATTGCATAAACATAGAACAATTCACCAGTGTGAGTTCTACTCTTAGGGACAGCCAGTAGAGCACTATCATTTAACCTCAACTGGTAGCCACTGCTCACTGGTTTGAGAAGTGTTTCAAGGGATAGGAGCTGCCCATTATGCATAATGCTAAAGATCACCCCCCCCCAATAAAAACTATAATATTGTAGGGAGGACAGGGTGAGCCAGCTCAGCCTGTTATAAAGAGAACTGTGATGAGTAAGCCCATGAAACACTGATGCAAAATGACAAATATTGTTGTATGTAACATCCTACCTGAGGAGAGGAGATTTAGATGCAGTCAAGTACAAAGGGACACCATAAAGTAGCATGGAGAGGAGCATCCCATGGACAATGCCAAGGCAAGCTTGTGGAGTCAGCTTTCAGCCCACTTTATAAGATACACCCAGCATGGAGTTTACTGACTTGCAGACACCCATGACATGAGATGAGTAAACAAGCAATGGTCAAGTGAGACTCCAAGGCACAAGAAGGAGGTGATGGAGCTGACTGAGATACCATCACTGTAAACTATGAAAAGAGGGGACAGGCATACACTTAATCTGGGGACATGCTGAACAGCATAGATTGCATTTTAGTCATGCTTAGAATCAATTTGTTTGCTTAGAATCACTTGGTTTGCCAAAAACCAAGTGTGCACTGACTGTAGGTCAGCTGTTAAGTATCAATTTATTTGATCAATACTTTTGGAGTAGGTATACAGGACCAGATTGTCAGTGTAGAGAATGGTAGAAACATATAGAAACATAGAAACATAGACTTTGATGGCAGATAAGAACCACGGCCCACCTAGTCTGCCCATTTCCCTACCTAGAGGATCAGCTGCAGATCCTATTTAACCAACAGCCTATTTCTTCCTACCCCCCACAAAAATTGGCTTATGTCTGTCCCATGCATTCTTGAATTCTCCCACAGTTTTAGACCCCACAACCTCCTCAGGAAGGATGTTCCATGTGTCCACCACCCTCTCTGTGAAAAAATACTTCCTCACATTGCCCCTGAGCTGTCCCCCCTCTATCTTCAAATTGTGTCCCCTTGTTCTTGCACATCTCTTTTTCTGAAAGATGCTACCCTCTTGGACTTTGTTGATTCCACTGAGGTACTTCAATTTTTCTATCATGTCCCACCGCTCCCTCCTTTCCTCAAGGGTATACATATTAAGCACCTTTAGTCTCTTCTTGTATGGCTTCTCTTGCAGACCCTGCACCATTTTAGTTGCCCTCCTCTGAAATGCCTCCATCCTGTATATGTTCTTGTGGAGATGGGGTCTCCAGAACTGGATGCAGTACTCCAGATGGGGTCTCACCAACTGTCTGTACAGGGGGATAACAACTTCCTGTTTTCTGCTGGTGATGTCTCTCCCTATACATCCAAGTATCCCTCCAGCTCTTCTTACTGCCTTCTCACATTGCTTGCCAACCTTAAGGTCTTCTGATATGATTACCCCCAGGTCCCGTTCCATTTTTGTTGTTGTTACTACCTCCCCCCCATTGTGTAATCTTCCACTGGGTTTTTGTTTCCCAGGTGCATTACTTTGCACTTCTTTGCATTGAATCCAAGCTGCCATACTTCTGACCATTCATCCAACCTTGCCAAGTCCATTCTCATCCTTTCCACACCTCCTTGTGTATCAACCCTGTTGCAGATATTTTTGTCATCTGCAAAGAGGCATACTTTTCCTTCCAGTCCCTCTGCAATGTCACTTATAAAGACATTAAAAAGGACTGGACCCAGTACTGAACCCTGCGGTACCTCACTAGTAACCCCTCTTTCTTCAGAGTGGACTACATTTACAATTACCTTCTGTGTCCTGTTGTCCAGTCAATGTTTTACCCAGGCTACCACCCTGGGACCCACTCCCAGGCTGGTTAATTTGATTACTAATCTTTTGTGTGGGACTGTGTCAAATGCCTTGCTAAAGTCTAGGTAGGCCATGTCCACAGCCCCTCCCAGGTCTACTACTTTCGTAACCCAGTCAAAGAAATCAATTAGATTTGTAGAGTAGTGGGACAGGTTTTGTTTTATGGAATTTATGTCTACAGCAAACAGAAGTGGACTTAGCACAGAGCCATGGGGAACACCCACCAAAGTTGGGGCAGAGTTGAAGAGGAAGGTATCATACTTGAATTTCTGGGATCTGTTTGCCAAGTAGTTATAAAACCTGGGGCGAGCAGGTGGCAAGATATTCAGGTTAACAAGTTTGTCACTTAATATGGACTGATCAATAGGATCAAAAGGCTTTGTCAGGTCAATAAAAACAGCACCTGTGAGGCTACTAGTGTCCATCATTGAGGCAATAATGTTGGTTAGGGTGAGGAGAGCATTGCTGGTGCTGTATCCTTTTTGAAAGCCATGCTGTGTAGGGAAAAGAACATCATAGGGGGAAGGTAATTTGTGAATTGTGAGGCCACCACCTTTTCAAATATATTGTTCAAAGTAAGGAAGTTGGCAATTGACCCATAATTATTTAGAAGTTTGGTGTCCCCTTTCTTAAACACAGGATCAACACATGATGTCTTCCATAGGTCAGATGCTACACCAGTATTGAGGGGATAAATGACTAATTTAGTGAGTGGAGAGGCTAAATCCTTGTCAGCAGTCTTAAGGAGTTTGGGCTCAATACTATCTGAGCCTGCAGATTTAGAGACAATAATTTGCATAGGAAGTCTATGAGCCTTAGACTATCTGACCTACTTAAAATAAAAAAGAAGGTTGTACTGATGTTTGGGGGGACCTGGGAGGGTATCTCAAGTAGGTGAGGAAAAGGTCGTGTTTGAACAGACCTGACTGTAGGAGGAGAGGTCTGAGAAAAAAGAGTTGAATGCATTGGCCATGGTGGTGCTATTACTGCTGTTAACTCAATTCAAAACCACGTACATGGAAGAATGATTCCCTAACTGACCAAATATCTGTTTGATGTGCAACCAGAAAAGTCTGGAGTTATAGGCAGTTGAATTAAATAGTAGCTTGAAATGAAAGCTTCTATTATTTCTGACAGCTGTTTTGAAGACATTACTCAGAGTTCAATAGGCTGACCAGTCCATAGAGGATGAGGAGGCCTTAAAATTATTCCATGTTTTGTCAGGTTTGATAATCTTGGTTTGTAGTGGGTGGTTCAGCCATTTAGGAGAGAAGGGCACTCACCCTTCTTCTAATGAATGGAGCAAATGTATACTGTATTTCAGTGAACACTGAAGTAAAGAAGGCAGTTGATGACTTTTCATTGGATGCCTCATATAGGGGGGACTAATCTGTATTTGAGACTGCCAGCCAAAAGAGCTCAGGATCCAGATTAGTGAATTTCCTGAATTGTATAATTCTAGGAAGGGTTATTGTCAGCTTGGCATACCATATGCAGAAAACAGGCAAATGATTTCTGATGGCATCAGACAGAACACCCAAACTCTTCATCCTATTTAACCTAGGTGTGACTATCCAGTCTATAATTGTCTGTGTGTGTGTGTGTGTGTGTGTGTGTGCGTGCTTCCATTATTGGAAATGAAGCATTTATGTTAATAATAGACTGTGCTTCTTAATCCATTTTTGTTTTTGCTAGTCTGCTCTTATTTAAACTTGTATTTATGTAGGAAATGTAGGTAATATGATTAAAATTAGTACTGTGTAGTCCTCCCAAAAATTAGACTTTGAACCAGACAAATTTCATCAAGGTTGACTAAGTTTGCAGTTTGCATGGATACACTAAATAAAACATGTTTAAATACCCTCTTGATCCACATTAGTCAATGAATACCCCCACACTTGTAGCAGCAATCCCACCCTCCTCTTCCAGCTCTGATAGATAAAAAATGCCCTCTCTCTCTAGCCCATATCTCCAAGGTCTTCAACATGGCTGACCACCAACTTCTGGTACAAAAACTTCATAATGTAGGTCTGGGTAGGGAGGCAATAACATGGTTTTGCTCTTATTTAAGCAACAGATGTTAAATCACGGAGGTGGGTGGTGCTGAGTCTGCCCCTTTATCAGTGGTTAGAGGTGTGCCCAGGGCTGTGTCCTGGGGTCTCTTCTATTCCTGATTTATTTGAAAGATCTGGTTAAAAGTGTGGGGGGAGCCAGCTACCACTTTTATGTCAATGATACAATAATTTATACTTCACATTCATGTGTTTTTGAGATCCAGAATATATTACAAAGACGTGCTGATGGACTTCAAATGTTTTTCAATAATTCAAATTTAAACTTAAATACCACCAAGACCAAGTCCTTGTTGTTTGGCCCTGCCATCAAACTGAAATTAGGTGAGAAATTAGCAGTATTGGATAATATGTGGACCGCTTGCGCTGGTGCAGTGCCACTGCATCGTGCACAATGTGGGTGGCCACAGAGCGATATTCAATGGTGCTGAGCCATGGCGTAGCACCGTTGAATATCACCCTGTCAGCACCCTGGCACATTCCAGTTGCGCTGTTCCCAGGCTTGCACCACTGCCTGGCACAGTCTGAATATCCCACTCCAAAAAGGCAATTTGGAGGCATGCTCTCAGAACAAGTAAAATAGAACTGCAACATTTGAACTAGCCCTTTATTATTGACTGAAATAAAATTAAAATGTATTTAATTGTTTCAGTACTTTTGACATACCCTGTATTTCTAGAATAAAACAAGACATTCCCCTCAATATGGCTCAAGGTGCTCTCCCATTATAATATATTCATTAATTACATTACAGAATCTACAGTGGGAATACTGACAATGCAAAACCAAACTAGTGAAATACTGTATTTCAGAATTAATAACATTTGTTCATCAGGAAGTTTGTGAGATGCAAAGGCGCAAAACTGTTCATGTGGTTATTCAGTCGTAACATACTCAAGAGGGTATAATAATCTCTTGATGTCACAATGATAGCATAACAAGGATAGGAATTCATTGAATTCCATCATTAATAACCATTTCCCATACATTATAACAGTATATCCATTTTTCTTTAAATTTTATTTCATTCTTGAAGTATGTGGTTTTAATGTTTAAATGTTCCCCTTTATATGGCATGCCATGATGAATAATACATTAAACAACTTTTTGTGAAGTTGCAATATTTACTAATGTACTCGCGCCATACGTGTACAGTAGAAATCTAGTATATACTGTTAAAAATTTAAATCAAGGGAAGATGATTTTTTAATATTAGCAATTTCTATCATCATTAATGTCTTCAATAACTAATTACACAATAATAAAAACTTTTTACACATTTCTGAAAACTGTAAAAACACACTGATGATAAATCTAAGGGGGTCAGAAATACATTTTGCTAACAAAAAACTTATGGCAACATGTTGCTGACTAACAGATACTGCTGCTTACATTTGTTTGCATGAAAAGACTATGCAGTAATGCAATTCATGTGGTTTGTCATTTAAAATTTTTTTAACACAGACTGATTTCTATATAAGCAAAGTAGTATCACTGTTAGTTTTGTTGTACATGGTACTGAGCTGTAGTTAACACAACTCTCAGTGGTAAGAAAAATACCAGTATTACTTTGCCTCTACAAAACGTGCAGTGTCAGGGTCTTTCATGTCACTAACTGAGCATTTCCTGATGTTATGTCTTTTGTCTGTCAACCTAAAATTATCTTAGTATTTTTTTTTTTGCAAATAATTTTCATACAAAATAATGGCTAATTTAATTAACACATTACATATCTTTTTTATCATTTAACCTGAACCATCACATTTCTAATAAAATTCATACTTTATAACCTCTTATGCATATCTACTGTGCAAGTTACCAAAATATGAACTTAAAAAAGTGTCACACTTTTTTACTATATATCCACATTATACAGTACAGAACTTTTACCATAACAAAATGGCTTGCAGAAGTATTATTTCAGGCATCCACCAGTTGGAAATTGCAAACAAAGCTATCTTTGAATAATGAGAATTTGTAGACCCTACCTCTAATAGTAAATGTTGAAAAGTTTCAATCAGCTAATATATACAGTATTCTAAATATTTATATTAAAACTTAGACTCAACCCTTCTTTAAGCCTTTTACACTGTCTCTGACCCCCTCCTACTTGACGCCTTCTATCATATCGGCTTCTCTGCTGGTCCCCTTGCATGGTGTATGAACTACCTATCAGCTCATTCCCAGTGAGTCAAAATCAATGAAATACTCTCAGAAACCCATCCTATCCACTCAGGGGTTCCCCATGGCTCCATCCTGGGCCCCCTGCTCTTTAGTCTCTATCTAAACACCCTGTCCAGTACCTGTTCTGGCAAAATTATTATGTACATGGATGATGCCATCCTTTATGCCACCCACCGTAACTCTACCTCCCTCCAGGACTCCCTCTAGCACACCTTCAACGATGCAGAAAGCTGGTTTAAGGAGCACAGACTTATCATTAACCTCAAAAAGACCAAATAAATGCTCTTCTCCCACCACCTAAACAAAGCCAGGAACAACCCTCTCCTCATCCTCCCTAGCACACTACACCCCCTCGAACAAGTGCACACCTACAAATACCTTGGCATTACTTTTGACACTGCTCTCACCTTTCACAACCACACCACCACCCTTGCGTCAGCAACAAACACCCAAATTGGCCTCCTATACTGCCATAGTGACTGCCTCCCACCTGATGCTCTACTACTGGCCATCACCTCCTCAGTGCTGTCCCTAGTGGATTATGGCCTTCCAGTATATGGTGCTGCTGATCATATGGGGCTCAATAAGGTCTGCCTCACTCTTAACAAAGCCTGTAGACTACTGACCAGTGCCCCCAGACTCACCCATACCTGTCAACTCTATTCCATGACCAGGCTCCTTAATCTGGATGAACGTGTCTGCTACCAAACCTGCCTGCTAGCTAAGAAAATTCTACTAGGGCTCCCCCCCTCAGGGTAACTGTCTCCCTCCAACATAACCCCCCCTACAGTCTCCACCCGCAGCTCGGACAAGGCCACCCTTCTGGTACCAAGAGCTAGGACCTCCCTGGCTCAGAGGTCCTTTTGCTACAGGGCCCCTTCCTGGTTTAACTCTCTCCCCACAACCATCACAAACTCCCCCCAAAATTGCCTCATTTAAAACTGCTGTTTGGAACCAACTGTTTAACACCCCGCTGCTGTTCCTGTCTCTAACAGGCGGCCCGCTGCTCTCCAAATGCACTTGACAAAGTCCTCCAGACAGACTCCTCCTTCTCTCCCCCCAACCAGGTTCCTTTCCCCTCTGGCAGGTGCCTGTAGGTACTCAACTAATATCCTGAAATGTACAAACTTTTGTTATAGTGTATATATGCTACTGCATGTAAAATCTATGTGTACCTGTATGTCTGACTGCTGTAAATCCGTAACAATGGTGTCCTCTCTGTGACTAGTACCTTTGTAAATGAGCCTCTGGCTCAAATGTTGCAAATCCAATTTTAACAAAAAAATAAATAAAGACACGGTACAGTACCTCCTTCCTGCAACTCAGGTTCAAAGGCATTGTAGTTTGGCATGAGTACTTCTGTGGTACTTTATTTAGCTACATACTTACCCACCAAGAGCCTGGTTGTAAGCACTGGTATAAGTGCTCGGGCCAGAGACACCAGCAGTAGGATATAATTTCATAGCCATGTCCTAACTGGGACTGGATTACAAATGATAATACTGGTTGCAAGCAACAGCAGATGATAAATACTAGCTGTAAAAGCAGTTACTTGAATGTGTTATGCTCCATGAGGAGTCTGTGGTACAGTCAAAAGACAAGGTTATAACTTCAGATTCATTGCTTGAGTCTTATAGACTTTAATTTGGATCTAGGTTTGGGGCCACATACTCTCTTTGCTCAGCATACAGACATTATTTTTAATATTGTGTATGGGGGGTAGTAGATTAAATGGAACATAATCACTGCAGCAAAGCAGAAGGGTGGATTAGGGGTCCCAGACTTCCAAAACTATTACTGGGCCACTCAACTAGAAAATGTTTATAATGTGCATGTCCACTGCTGAAATTCCCACATAGGTTCTGTTGAAACAGAATACACTCAGGCCAGGATGGCGGATGTATTTTTCATGGACAAGACCAATCTCCATATGATAGGGGTGGCTAACCAATGGGCAGGACTGACAATACAGGTATAGAAGGAAGTAAATTCCAAATATAAGCTACAAAATGGCTTGAGCAAACTGATACCCATAAAGTCATATCTAGATTTCCTTCCATTTAAAATGGATATGGGTTTCCAAAGATGGGCTAGAAAGGGTCTTGGCCATATTGGACAGTTTTTAGAAGGGAACACGATTAAATCTTTTCCCCAGTTGTGTTGGGAATTTGGCCTAATCCCTCAAGACTTACTAGATACTTACAATTCCATCAATATCTAAATGATGAGTCAAAAAAAGAACAGATAAAGGCAGAAGAGAATCCTCTGAAACTGCTTTTATATTCGATGGCTACCCAAATCCAGACCAGCAGAAGGATCTCAACAATTTATGGCACACTACGTGACCTAGAATCAAATCAATTGACACATATCGAGAGAAAATGGGAGCCCAAAACTGGCCTTACAATTACAGAACAGTAATGGGTGAAAGTTTGGAAGGGGATTCACAGAACAACAGTTTCTTCATCATGGTGGGAATTCAATTGGCAAACAGTAATATGATACTTTCACACACCAATCATCTCTAAACATTACGGAACACATAACTCTGACTTATGCTGGAGAGGATGTAGGGAACTAGGTACTTATGCTCACATATTTTGGGGTTGCCTTCTCATCAAGGATTTCTAGGATAAAGTGAATGCTCGGAAATGCCAAATATTAGGTATCCCACCTCCATCACAATTCCAGAATTGGATTCTGGGCATTCCCCCTCAGGATGTAACAGACAAAACAATAAAATATTTGTATATCTTGATGGCTGCAGCAACCAAGGTAATTTCAAACTTGTGGCTGACCCCAACTACCCCCCAACCCCAAGGAACTCTGGATGAAAAAACTGTCTTAGAATAGAGGAAATGGAAAAGGTAACAGCACAACTTAGATTACAAAAGGAAAAATTCATAAGCTGATGGCTCCCTTTCTTTCACCTCCAGGCTGAGAAGGAGGGTCAGAATGTTCTTGATATCCTGGCTCAATTGAACCAATGGGTTAAGAATATTTATTTAGTACAGCACAGACTACCTATATACATAGATATAAACACTACCTTTATCACTTCCCCTCCCCCAAGCCAGAAAATGTGTTAATACAGAGATTTAAGCTTAAAACAGTTAAGGGGCACCTCCCTTCAGACCAACATTGGCAATACGGGATAGTACAGTATTTATTCAAAACACTTTTGATTCACTCAGAGTATAATCTTGATAACTCCCTACAGATGTGTTGTCTAAATGTGTTTATTATACAAGGTGATGGAGGGGCATTGTCAAGGAGAGGCTAGGGGGGGACCTGGAAAAGTCAGGGTGCCTGGACGATAGACAGCATGGATTCATCCCGGGGAAATCGTGTCAGACAAACCTTGTGGAGTTCTATGACTGGGTGACGAGTGCCTTGGACCTGGGTAGACCAGTGGACGTCCTCTTTCTAAACTTCAGCAAGGCATTTGACTCTGTTCCTCATGTGGGCCTGTTGGATAAGCTGGGAGAAATGGGAGTGGGGAACCAGATGATCAGATGGATAGGCAATTGGCTCCAGGACCGGACCCAGAGGGTCGTAGTTGGCGGGATAGTCTCATCCCCAAAGAGGGTCATTAGTGGGGTCCCACAGGGATCAGTCCTTGGTCCCCTCCTGTTCAACGCCTACGTCTCTGACATAAGGACAGGAATCAGGAGTGAGATGAGTCTCTTTGCAGATGACTCAAAACTGGGGGCGGTGGTGGATGGGGAGGAGGGGAGGGTGGCCCTACAGGGGGACCTGGAGGCTCTGGAAAGATGGTCTAGAAAGTGGAAGCTGAGGTTCAATGCAGGGAAATGCAAGGTACTCCACCTGGGGGCCAGAAACCCAGGCCAAGTGTACACCCTGGGGTGCTACAAGTCTCGATGGCTGAGAGGGACCTGGGGGTGGTGGTGGATGTCAAGATGAACAACTCGGAGACTTGTAGGAGGGCAGCAGCCAAGGCCAACAGGATGCTGGGATGCATCACTGGGGGGATCACCTCCAGAAGGAGGGAAGTCATACTCCCTCTGTATAACTGCTTGGTGAGGTCACACCTTGAGTGCTGCGTGCAGTTTTGGAGGCCACACTTAAAGAGGGACATTAAACTCCTGGAGAGGGTCCAGAGGAGGGTAACCAAAATGATTTGGGGCTTGGGGGACAGGACCTATGAGGAGAGAAACATAGAAACATAGAAACATAGACTTTGACGGCAGATAAGGACCGCTAGGCCCATCTAGTCTGCCCATTTCCCTAACTACAGGATAGGCCGCAGATCCTAGTTAACCAACAGCCTATATCTTCCTGCCCCCCACAAGAATTGCCTTATGTCTGTCCCATGCATTCTTGAATTCTCCCACAGTTTTAGACCCCACAACTTCCTCAGGAAGGCTGTTCCATGCATCCACTACCCTCTCTGTGAAATAATACTTCCTCACATTGACCCTGAACCGCCCTCCTTCTATCTTTAAATTGTGTCCCCTTGTTCTTGCAAGTCTCTTTTTCTGAAAGATGCTACCCTCTTGGACTTTGTTGATTCCCTTGAGGTACTTGAAAGTTTCTATCATGTCCCCCCTCTCCCTTCTTTCCTCAAGCGTATACATATTAAGCTCCTTTAGTCTCTCCTCATACGGCTTCTCTTGCAGACCCTGCACCATTTTAGTTGCCCTCCTCTGGACTGCCTCTATCCTGTCTATGTCCTTGCGGAGATGGGGTCTCCAGAACTGAACACAGTATTCCAGATGGGGTCTCACCAACTGTCTGTACAGAGGGATAACAACTTCCTGTTTTCTGCTGCTGATGCCTCTCCTATACATCCAGTATACCCCGCCCTCCCTACTGCCTTCTCACATTGTTTGCTAACCTTAAGGTCATCTGATATGATTACCCCAGGTCCCTTTCCTCTTTGTTGTTGTTACTACCTCCCACCCATTGTGTATTCTTCCCTGGGTTCTTGTTTCCCAGGTGCATTATTTGCACTTTTGCATTGAATCCTAGCTGCCATACGTCTGACCATTCCTCCAACCTTGCCAAGTCCCTTTCATCCTTTCCACACCTCCTTGTGTATCAATCCTGTTGCAGATCTTTGTGTCATCTGCAAAGGCATACTTTTCCTTCCAGTCCCTCTGCAATGTCACTGATGAAGACATTAAAAGGACTGGACCCAATCTGAACCCTACGGTACCCCACTAGTAGCCGCCCTTTCTTCAGAGTGGACTCCATTTACAATTACCTTCTGTGTCCTGTTGTCCAGCCAATGTTTTACCCAGGCTACCACCCTGGGATGCACTCCCAGGCTGGTTAATTTGACTAATAATCTTTTGTGTGGGACTGTGTCAAATGCCTTGCTAAAGTCTAGGTAGGCCTTGTCCACAGCCCCTCCCTGGTCTACTACTTTGGTCACCCAGTCAAAGAAATCTATTAGTTTCGTCTGACATGACCTTCCCGCTGTGAACCCATGCTGCCTTGGATCCTGTGCTCCACTGACCTCTAGGTACTCAACTATTCTTTCCTTCAGAAGTGACTGCATCATTTTCCCTACCACAGAGGTCAGACTGACAGGTCTGTAGTTTCCTGCCTCTGTCTTGGTCCCACTTTTGTGAAGGGGAATCACATCCGCCTTCCTCCAGTCCTCGGGTACTACACCATCCTCCCATGATTTATTAAAAGAGTAGCCAGTGGTTTCACTAGTTCCTTCCTTAATTCTTTAGAATTCTGGGTGAATTCCATCAGGACCCATTGCTTTGTCCACCTTCAGTTTTAGGAGTTCTTGCAGAACCCTTTCTTCTGTGAAAGGACTGGGATCTACCCCCTATCAAGAGTGCTTCTGTTAATTGGATTAGGCACTTCACCTCCTCTTTTGAATACTGAGCAGAAATATTCGTTCAGTATTCCTGCTTTTCACTGTCCCCTCTGCCCACCCACCGTTCATTCTATTCAGCCTCACTATCCTCCCTTTGTCTTTTCACGCTGATGTACCTATAAAAGGTTTTATCCCCCTTCTTAACTGAGTTGGCTATCTTTTCCTCAGTTTGGGCATTTGCTATTCTGACTTCCCTCCTGCTTCTTTCTGCCTTAACTGGTACAGCTCTCTGTCCTGCTCCTTCTGTGTTTCTTTATACTTCCGGAATGCTATCTTTTCTTCCTGACTTTCACAGCCACCTCTCTTGAGAACCATAGTGGCTTTTCTTTCATTTTGATTTGTTTATTTGCTCACACAAAGACTTGTTGCCTCTGTGATGGCAGTTTTGATAATTCCCCATTGTTGCTCCACACCTCCTTCTAGCCTGTTGTTGCTAGTGCTTTCTGAGGCACTCTGCCATCTTGCCAAGTCAGCCCTCCTAAAGTCCAGTACCCTCACTTTTGTATGGCTTGACTCTGTAGCTGAGTTTAATGTGAACCACACTGTTTGATGGTCACTTGTCCCCAGATGACAACCCACTTCTAGATCTGAGATCCTCTCACTGCCCCCGTTTGAGAGCACAAGGTCTAAGATTGCTCCCCTCACAAGTGGGTTCGAAACTAGCTGTCTAATGCCTGCCACCTGTAGGGCATCGAGAATGGCCCTGCTCTTGGATATGGCTGCAGCAAATGTCTCCAGTTAACATCTGGCATATTCAGGTCTCCATCAACAGTATCTCCTTTCTCTGCCATTCTAAGATGCCTTCCATCATATCTTGTCCATTCCTTCCCCCTGACATGGGGGTCTGTACACAACCCCTGTGCGGATTGTGGTGCCCTTTCCAGTCTCCAAGGTGACCCACAGTGCCTCCTCTCCTCCCTGTTTACTCTTTTGTTCAGTTGCTTTTATCCCTTCCTTTACATAGAGAGCTACTCCTCCCCCTCGAAGAGCTAAATATGTACACATTAGAAGAGAGAAGTGACCGGAGGGGACATGATAGAGGTCTTCAAGTACATGAAGAGGGTAAATAGGCAGGAACAGTCAGGGTGCTTCGAAGGAAGGAGGAGGGGGCCACTAGAGGCATGGGTGGAAGCTGGAGGGGGGAAGATTCAGGGGAGAAAGGAGGAGGTGCTACTTCACTGAGAGGGTGGTGGAGCCATGGAATGCACTGCCTAGGGGGCTGGTGGAGGCAGAGACGGTGGAGGGGTTCAAGAGGGGCTGGGACAGGTACAGGGGAAGGGTTCAGGAAGCAAAATCCAATGCAGCAAGAATATCCGGAACTGGGAAGGGAGAAGCCAGAGAAGGCGAGGGGGGCAGCAAGGTCAGCACCCAGGGTGGGGGCTGACCAATCGAGCAGACTCGAAAGACCGTTCGGCCTATTCTGCTGGCATTTTAGTATGTTAGTACTTGTTACTTCTCTTAGGTTTCATGCTTCTAAGTTTTGTTCTGTTTTATTTATTATTACTGTCATTAAGAATATATACAAGGCTTCACTTGGTACAATTGGATGATTAGTTGGTAATATTAAGCTACAGTATGCCTTGTTTCCCTATGTAAGTCTTATAAGCAATATAGTAGAAATTTGATTGTCTTATGGAAATACAAAATACTTAATGAAGTATAATTTAAAAAAAAATAATGCGTATATGAGTTAATAAGAAATATTGATCTCACCTTATGTATATTTATGCATGTTGATAATTCATTCTTGTGGGTTCTTTTATAATTTTAGACAATGAAATGTATGTCTGATTTTGTGATGTACTTGGTGTAATTTGGTTGGTTAAGTCAGGTCTCTGTGACCAGCCTGTATACATTCTCTACACTATGATTTGTCAGTCTCGTTGGCATGTATAGATAAGGTGCCCAATGAAATTATGCATCATTGTCTTGAGGGAAATTAAAATTAACTTATAAGAATAAAATCACTGCTGGCACGCCAGCACAGCAATAGAGCTACTGCTTGCCATGCAAGCAACCCAGGTTCGGTTGCAAGCCTGGGCTGCTGGAGGGCCATCCAGGGGGGAGAAGGACTGAACACCTGATGGGCTGCTCTCCTCCTCCGGGAAGGGGTGGGCTGCAGACCCCGTTGCTATACAGCCACCTGGGTGACCACAGGTGGCAGTGAAAGTCAGGGTAGTGGGACTTCCGGTGACGTCACCCACCTGATGGCTGCCTGAGAAAGGAGCTCCTGCATTCCTAGACAGTAAAAACCTCTGGACCAGCACATTTTGGTGCTTGAAATCAGTAAAATAGCATTCAGCATGACTGGAGGGAGAGATCTTATAAAACCTCACTCCAGGAGGCACAGGGGGAAAAAGGATGCTGTCAGATTTCAAAAACAAGAAACCCCCAGCCTGACTGCATCCACAGCTAGCAGCATGGGCAGGGAACCCAGACACAGATCTGGAAAGCGAATACCTGTCCCGATCGCACTTTGAGATGTTGATGACTGAGATCAAAGGATTCCGAGCTGAAAATAAAAAGGAGTTTCAGTCACTTCAGGCTAGAATGCAAACAGTGAAAGACAAATTGGAGAGGTCAGAGATCCGAGTGGATGAGATTGCAGAGGAGACCCAGCAACTCTAGCAAGCGGTCGGTTCCCTTGTCGACCTCCAAGAAACTTTTCAGGATAAGCACCTGTATTTAGAGGCATGCTCCAGAAGGGATAACCTTCGAATCTATGGGCTTCCTGAGGGGGCTGAAACTGGGAAGATGGAAGAGTTTGTCGAAGACCTTTTAAGAGACATATTAGACCTGCCACCCACCTTCCAATACAGAGTTGAGAGAGCACATAGAGCCCTAATGCAGAAGCCTTCCAATCCAACAGCCCAACTACAATCTATTGTGCTAAAAATGGCTAATTACAGAGGTAAAGAAGCTATTCTGCTGGCAGCATGGGCCAAGGGGACTGTTAAATACGATGTGGCCAGACTGCGATTTGATAATGATTACCCCAGTGAAATAGCCAAACAGAGAACAGCTTATGCACCTATTTTCAAAATCCTCCATGAGCAAGGTGTCCATTTTCAAACCCCCTACCCTGCGAATCTTTGAGTTTTTTGGGATTCTGGCACCAAGCTATATAGCACTGTAGAAGAAGCTCAGCAGGAACTAAAGCGCAGGTAATAGAGTTCCCAGTTGGGAGGTCCTACAGCCCAAAACATCGGGCCCCTGAGATTGCAGTGTTAAAGAAGCACGCAATGCCGTTGGACAGGTGGTAATCAGTCGGGAGGACCCCATTCGCTTCAAGATATGAAGGACATGCTGAAAAAGATCTGCAGTAATACTGGACCCACTTTGATGTCTAAGAACGACCAGAACACTTGAGTAATAACTTTCTGGCTATTATGGTTTATCATTGCTTCTTGGGCATGTATCCCGGGGTAGTGCGGGGGTAGGGTGAGTGGAAGCTTGATCCCCCCCCCCCGAGGGGCATGTTTTCGATGATCTCTTCAGATGAGGTCTGCCCTAGGATACATGAGTAGTGCTTTGTGTTGAGCAGACACAAGGGTATATTGTGATCTCTTGTGCTCTGCTTCATCTTGATTTAATTAAACAGACATGACCTATTCCTGGTAAATAATGCAACCATCCTCTGGATAATAACTTAGCTGCTGGTCTTATGGTCATATTATGAATACTGCACTATAATTAAACAGCTGGTGGTCTCGGACTGAATGAAAGGAACATTTCAATGAGATACCATGGCAGCAGATGTCTTGCTTTATGTGCCCACTGAGCAGACAGGGCGGACATGGAGGCTGTGGGGAACGTTGTCTTTCCCTTTTTGCCTCTCAGAATGAACAGTAGTCTGGGAGTGTAGAAAGATACACTTTATTATGTTTCTCATAGTATTTCTTGGTTTTCTTTTGGTGGCACTGAGAGGGAACTACTATATTCTTTCTCCCCCTCTCAGGTGAATGACACACCTACAGATGCACTTTGCATCCGATCCCAATGATTGGAGGGATCTGGGAGGCCTGGCAAATTTTTTGACTTTTACTCCTCTCCTCTGGACCCAGACCCTTTTTAGGGCTGGGCCCTCACTTAGAAAAGGGCAACTTTGTCAGCCCTCCTTTTCAGGAAGTAAAGATGTAAATATGTTATGGTTACTGTTGAAATGGGTGGGAAGGGAAGTTTGGTTATTTTGTATTTGCTTATATGTTTATGATGCACTTGACTTGGATTATTGCCTTTTGACTCATGTCTTAGTACTTCGATATAACTGGTTCATCCTTATAAGGGGTCTCAGACTGAATGCAGACTGTAGTAACAAGGGAATACTCCTTTTACAGGAGAGAATTGTTAAATCAGGGATGATGAACCTCAACGGGATCATCCCAGCCTGGTTTCAGCCCTTATTCAGAATGGCTAATCCCCCTCCAGTGGTTATATGCTCCCACAATGTTAACGACTTAAACAAGCCAATGAAATCCTACAAAGTCCTAGCCTCGCTCAAGAAACTTAAACTGACATTCCTAATGCTTCAAGAAACTCATTTAAACAAAACATTTAAAACTTACTAAATTTGGATTTAACACAATAGTTGCTTCTGTCTACAAGGGGGTTAAAAGGAGGGGAGCTGCAGTATTGGTCCCTAGACATACCCCCTTCCAATTAACAGTCTCTTGTGCAGACCCAGAGGGAAGGCTGGCCATTGTGGTGAGGCTGCTTGAAGGAAGGGAAATTACACTGGCTTCTCTGTATGTGCCTCTAGGCTTGGGGCCTGAGGTGAGGAGGGCCCTGTTTAGAAAAGTCATGGAGACCTATAGAGGGGTCCTGGTGATGGGGGGGGGGGTGGATCACAATATGATCACATCTCAGCTAGACTAATTGAACCCTAAACCCATTAGGAAAACTCCTGCCCAGAAATCAGCACAGATGTATTTGTCTGAGGCACAGTGGGTAGATGTATGGCGTTATATGCATCCAGGCAAAAGAGAATTTATGCATTACTCAGCACCACACAAAGTGTATACCCGAATAGACTATATACATGTTACAGAAGAACATCTATATAAAACCCCAGACTGTACCCAGTTGCCAACAGTGTTGTCATACCATTCAGTGCTGACCCTCCACATGTCCTGGAGTGGCGACAAAAGGAATACTTTATGGAAGTTTAATATCTTCCTACTAAATTTAAAGATTTTAAACATATGATCTCACAGAGGACTGAACAGATTCTTTTAGAGAATCACTCACCGGGCATCTCGGAGACTACTTTATGGGACACACTCAAAATGGTATTAAGAGGGGACATAATAAAGTATGCCTCTCACTATAAGAGGCAACAGCAACTACAGCTAGATAAGCTGCATCAGCAGCTCTGGGAATTGCAGAATCAGCATGCAGTGGGGGATGGGGGCACCCTGCCCCTCCTGCAAGCCACTGAAGAGCAGATTCAACAATTGATAGAAATCCGCACTGAGCAAGCATTACAACACTTGTGGCAGAGGTATTATAATGGGGGGCCCAGGGCAACATGTCTGTTGGCCCACAGACTACGACAGCAATGGGAACAGTCTAATATAGCACAGGTAAGGGATCCAATACATGGGAAAACAGTCAAACAACCAATGCAGATTGAGCAAGCATTTCAGACATTTTACAGTACTCTGTATACCCCAGAGGAGGGGATAGATATAAAAGCAGTGAAAACATTGTTGGCAGAGCTCAGTCTGCCCCAAATCAATGAGAAACAGCAACAGGCTTTGGAAAAACCAATCACGGGAGAGGAGCTAAGCAGGGTGATCTCTTCCCTGAAATCCTGTAAGAGTCTGGGACCCAAATGATACACGAGGGAGTTTTACAGAATGTTTAAACAGGCCCTGACCCCTACCTTGCTGGCTACCTGTAGAGCAGTACAGCTGGGAGAAGGAACACCTGATACCTGGCTATATGCTTATTTATCTGACATTTTAAAGTTGGGGAAGGACAGTACTGCATGTTCTTCCTATCATCCCATCTCCGTCCTGAATATCGACTATAAAATATTTACATTGATACTATCCAAAAGATTAGAATCTTTTTTGGCCCAACTAATAAATTTAGACCAAACATGATTCGTTCTGGGCAGATAAATGCAGAACAATATTAAAAGAATGTTGCATCGGGCTGCTTGTTCTGATGCCCTTTTTCTCCTATTAAGTCTGGATGCGAAGAAGGCGTTTGACTGAGTGGCCTGGCCATTTTTGTGCAAGTCATGGAGAGGATGGGAATATCTCAGGTCTTTATTAAAACAATATCTTCCATCTATTTGGATCCCAAGGCATATATTCGGGTAAATGGTTCATTTTCGCACCCTATATCCCTCCAGAGGGGTACCAGACAAGGATGCCCTCTGTCTCCTCTGCTCTTTGCCATGTACCTGAAACCCCTGGCACAGGCCCTGAGACAGAGTGACCAAATAAAGCGAGTGACTGTGGGACAGGAGATCCACAAAGTGACTCTTTATGCCGACGATTTGTTAATTTACATGAAAGACCCAGAGCTCTCTTTACCCCTCCTCTGGGACCTATTAGATAAATTCGGAGAGCTTGCAGGTTATAAAGTAAACCTAACAAAAACTGAGGTACTGGGGGTGCAGCGTGAACCCTCCCCTCAGACTCAGGTGAAGTTTCCTTTTCATTGGAATTTAAAGCATATTAAATATTTAGGGATACAAATGGGGGTCTCACACAGAGACCTTTTTGACCTGAATTATATCCTCCCCATGACTGAGATAACAACTGATTTAGAGAGGTGGAAGACTCTACCCCATCCCTGACTCAAAGAATTGAGGCGGCCAGTATGGTAGTTCTGCCAAGGTTTTTGTATTTAGCCCAGACTATTCCAATACAGGTATCAGAAACCTGGTATAGAACCGTACAAAGGAGAATTTCTAGATATATCTGGGCCTCTCAGAAGCCAAGGATAAGGCTCTCCATCCTATAGTTACCTAGAAGACAGGGTGGTGTGGCACTCCCAAACCTGAGGCTATATCACTTAGCAGCTCAGATTAGGACAATCCTATATTGGTTATATGGGGGATATGAAGCCAGGTGGAAGTCCTTGGATGGGCATGAAGAGGACTTGAGGGACATACAGCAGAGGTTGCTTTCCTTTCCCCCGATATGAATCTGGAGAGGGTGGGCAACCCATATACCCGCATTATGTTGGAATACTGGCAGAGGGCACTAGCAATCAAGGGATTCTCTAAATGGAGACCCTTATTATTCTCTTTACCTCAACTGGCTCAATTCGAACCAGCTACACTGGACGGAGGATACCATAGGTGGGAAAGGCAGGGATTACATTTGGTCTACCACTTTGCACCACAAGGCAAAATTCTAACCCTTACAGATCTAGTACAGAAATACAGTGTCTGTCATACTGAAAGATTTCAATATTTTCAAACAAGGGACTTCCTTAAGTCCATCATAGATGAGATATGGAAAGAAGGGCAGGTTCCCCTGCTTTTGAATATTCTAGTAGGGGCAATAGAGATGAGACCTCTACCAGCTCATTTAATCTCTACCCTATATATGGCATTGAGGGCATTGTAGGAGGACTCTCTGGCTTCTTTGGATCGGGCATGAGAAAAGGATCTGGGGCAGGACATCCAAGTGCAGGTATGGGACAGGCACCTTAAGACGATGCTGAAGAGTGTTAACTCCAAGATTTGGAAGGTGTTTGCCTTGAAGGTGTCTGTTAGGTATTTTAGACCCACGGCAATACAGCAGACATACTAGTCCAGTAGACAGACAGATTGCTGGAGGTGATACGGTCACTCTCCAGCTTCCCATGCCTACGTGTGTTGCATTTGCCAGAATCTTCTCCCCTTCCTTGGACAGTTATAGGAGGCCCTAAAGCAAATAATATCTACCACAATAGTATTGGACCACCCTTTCTTTTTCTTTGGGGAATATTCCCCAGAATATAGGGACCCTACAAGCGAAAATTCCTCACAATAGCACTGCTGGCAGGAGAAAAAGCTATCACTAAACTCTGGTTAACGCCCACTAACCCCACCTTGTTACAATGGCATGACATTATGATAAACATATATAAAATGAAAAGGATTACTGCCATGTTAAACAGGAAACAAGATCAATTTGAGATTTTTTGGAGAAGATGGGTGATGCACATTACACAAGCCAGACAGGACTTTGTACCTTAAACCTGGGAGCAGTAAAAGATATTAAATGTTAGTACGCAATATTTAACTCATAGAGGGAAGTCTAATTTAATTTAATTTTCTTAATTTCAACATTTTTACTTGAGACCATATATTCGAAGACTGTGGTGTAATGTATTACAGGATTTTTACTATGTTTAGTACATCAACTGTGTATATAGTTTATATTATTTTCTTGTTTGTTTTGAACTATATGTTGTATGTGTCTTTACAAAAAACAAAAAAAATCAATAAAGATTGAAAGTTAAAAAAAAGTCAGGGTAGCAGAACGTGTAGGGAGGGTTAAATGTCAGTCTCAGTCCAGAGCGGTGTGCCCCCAGTTCCTTAGACCTCCTAGTGTGCTGACGTCTGGGGGAGGACCAGAACACAGGAATAGACTCCGCATTTGCAACAGGAGATGAGCCTTGGCACCCAGGCAGCCATGAATTGGTCACCTGACAAGTTGGATGTTGGCTGGGGGATTAGTCGGGGGTCCCACCTACCCCACCTGGGGGATTATCCATGGTGGGTTGAGTCCTCCATGATGCTGCCAGATGGCATTGGGAGTCCCGGAGGAAGGGGCAGACACAGTGAAAAGAGGGGGCTTAAATAGCAAGTAAAACAAAAAGAATAAAATCACTTGCATGCATGAAATCAAATAATAACACAAGATCTATATTTCTTATGAACAATAAAGAATGATTAAAAACAACAACTGAATAATGCTTTACAAGCATCTCACAGTTTAACCTACATTCAGTTTCAAATAACGGGCAATTAAGGAAGATAGAAATTATAAAGCAAAACTTTGCACTCCATGGCTCTTTTTTTTCCTTTTTGGTTTATTGTTGATGCCCTGTCTCCTGAAAAAACAAAACATCCCAGGACCTGGGGTAGACATGAGTCCCTTTACAGAAGCTGAAGTACGGGAGGTGCTAAATAAACTAAAAACAGACAAAACCATGGGACCAGAAGAGATGCACCCCAGAATCCTTAAGGAACTGGGGGCAGAATTAGCAGCCCCTCTGGCACTTCTATTCAAAAAATCCTTGAAGAGTGGTGTGGTACCCAAAGACTAGAAAAAGGCACTCTCCAAATATATGCATAAGTTCTGTTATTTTGGGAAGACATGTATTAAGTAAAAACCTCTTGCTAGCTCTGTATGTTCCATTCATTCACATTATTGTACTCTTGATTGAAGGAGGAAGAAATCTCTGCATCTGCAGGTACTGAAATATCTGTGGTGGGAGATGACCAGTCCACTTCCAGTGGCCCAAGTGTCTAAAAGCTGGTGGCTAGAAGCAGCAGTAGTCTGCTGTGTTAAGGGGGGCAAGCAATAGTTTAAATCTCTTGCTGACTCTCTGTGGCTTCACACACTTCTATTCCTTTCCTCCAAATTGGATAAGAAGGAAATCTCTGTCTTTGCTGATCCCCCACCATCTTGGAATCCAGCTTGCTCACTTCCACTTGCCCAGATGGCCAAAAGATAGCAGTAAGAAGTGGTGTCAGTCTGCCCTGGAATGGAGGGCATGCATGATATTAAATCTGTTGCCATCTCTTTCTGGCTTCACCCAACTCTCTTACTGTCCTCCCAACCGGAGAAAGGAGAGGTCTATGGCTCTCCTGGTCCTAACAACATCTAGAGGGCTCAACTGACTCACTTACACAGGACAAAGTGGTCAATATCTAGTAGTTAAAAGTGGTAGCATTCTGCTGTATGGGGTTCTGGAGTTTAAATTTCTAACTAGCTCTGGCTCTAAACACTCATAGTGTATTTCTGTTTTCCAAGTTGGATTATGGAGAATATTCTGACTTTGCTGGTTTTATGACTTCTGATGGTTTGACTGGCTCACTGTCACTAGTTGAACTAGCGAAAAGCAAGCATGTAGGAGTGGCAAAATATGTTATGTGGAGTAGAAATGTTTATTGTATCTTTTGTGCAATGTCTGTCAGTATTTTTACCAGGATCAATGTTAATCCATTATCAGCTTTTTAGTGGAGTGTGCCTACTACATCACTCACAAATAGCTTGGGATGGTTGTCAGACTTCTGAGGAAAGAGGCTGGTTGCTGCCCCCACAGAGAAAGTGACGCTGGTGGTCGTGAGGGCTCACAGAGCTGCCCTCCCCCGAGGATACCCACCCGAAAACCGAGCCCAGCCCCCACGGAGAAAGCAACGCTGGTGGTCGTGAGGGCTCACGGAGCTGACATCTCCCGAGGATACCCACCGAAAACCAAGCCCAGGTACGACAAACTATGGCCAAGTGACCACGCTGCTCTGTTACAGCAGTCGAGTGTTGTCTTAAAGACTTTTTTACCCCACACAAATACTGATAGTTTTTGTGATGAATATTATTGTGAACTTTGAAGCCTTTCAAGCTGCTACTGTTCGTTACCTTAATTGTATACTGAGTCCCTGTATGAGATATAATCCCACAGCACTGTCATTACCTGTACTTTAATATGTGATTTTGGTAGCAGCAGGGGATGAAGCCTTAGTGCAAAGTACCACTTTAAGCTTCAGTATTTTGCGTTAGAAGCAGGGAAGGAAGCCTTTAGGCGCCAACTCCCATTTTAAATCTTGCATCTGCTGTCCCCGAGTCCTTTGTCTGCTTCCATGCTCTGTATTTCTGCCCTGTATAGTTTATTTTCTGCTGGCTCCCTGTACTGAGTGAATTAAATTTCTGCCCTGTATAGTTTATTATCTGCTGGCTCCCTGAACCGAGTGAATTCAATTTCTGCCCTGTATAGTTTATTATCTGCTGGCTCCCTGTACCAAGTGAATTCAGGTTTCCGTGTGTTTTAAAAGTGTTTAAAGTGCCCCGAGTCCTTAAAGGGTAACCGTGCCATCTATATTGTAAATTCCTACAGCACTGCGTGTAACCTGAATTTTGAATTTGACTTGGGATAAGCAGGGGATGAAACCTTGGGTGCCAACTACCATTTTGGCTCCAGTCTCCCATTCTGAAAAAGTCCCCGAGTCCTTTGTCTGCTTCCATGCTCTGTATTTATGCCCTGTATAGTTTACTATCTGCTGGCTCCCAGTACCAGTGAATTAAGGTTTCCGAGTGCTTCTTGGAGTGTCCTGATTTTGAAAAAGTCCCCGAGTCCTTTGTCTGCTTCCATGCTCTGTTTTTCTACCAAGTATAGTTTATTATCTGCTGGCTCCCTGCACCGAGTAAATTAAGGTTTCCAAGTGCTGCTTGGAGTGTCCCGAGTCCTAAAACAAAAAAAGGAAAAAGCGGGGGGAACTGTGCCACTTTAAATTGTTTAATTTCTACAGCACTGTGTTTTTCTAACCTTAACTTTAAAAGTGCTCTTTGGCTAAGCAGCAGGGGACTTTGTACAAACTCCCATTTTAAAGTCAGTATCAAGGATCGCGAGTGTACCTGCGCATCTTACTAAGCCTGCACCTACTTTAAAACTCCCACACTGTGTCCTTACAAAAGTGAATCTATCAGCAAGTACTAAACTAAAAAGCAACAAGTTATCCACGAGGCAGACTTACAATAAAAAAAGGAAAAAAAGAAAATCTCAATCTCCGAAAACGCATTACCTGCCTGCCTGCAATCCCAACCCCCCCAAATGTTTTTTTCTCTATAAATACCTATGTCTTTGTTCTTCTCTGCAGCCCCCATGGAGAAAGTGACGCTGGTGGTCGTGAGGGCTCATGGAGCTGCCCTCCCCGAGGATACCCACTGAAAACCGAGCCCAGGTATGACAAACTACGGCCAAGTGACCATGCTGCTCTGTTACAGCAGTCGAGTGTTGCTTCCCCGCTAACGCTTTGCGTCAGCTGCCCCGCCATCCCCACCACCACCCTTGGTGAGCACTCCACTATATAGTGTTCATCAGGTGACTGATTTAACCAATCAGCCTACTTTTCCATCTGCAGATTATCAGAGCTCACCCCTAGCGGCCGCCACAACAATTTCTATTGTTCTTGTTGCATCGAATTCCCCTCTTGAAATGCCATGCTACACATAGCCTTTATATCAATGCTAGGGATAGCACTCCTTGCAATACTAGCATCTCTCCCACCCATGCTCCACTCTAAACCACAGCCTGGCCCACCAAACCTCACTCTACTAAACTGCCACCCTAGTCACAGCTCCACCACCATAAATGGCCAATACCCTCTAGGGCCACACTGTTCCTGGACTCCTGGCCCATCCATTATCCCCCCATCTTTCCACACTGGGCTGGCAATATTGAAACTCCACACATCAGGCTTTTTCACACAGCACCCCCAGACTCCATTGCCCCACCACAAGCCTATAAAAATACTGCCAAACCTAAAACTGGTACTAACCTTAGTACTCCTACTCGCAGGGGACATTGAGCTAAATCCCGGACCTGCCACCAGCACTAGCCAACCCCCCCCCACTGGCCAACTACCCAGAGGCCTAAAAATAGCCCACCTAAACATACGCAGCCTCCTACAAAAAATGCCCCTACTACAAACACTAGTACTAACACTATGTCCTGACATCCTAATTATCACCGAAACCTGGCTGAAACCACATAACCTGGATGTTGAAGTAGCTCTTCCTGGATACTCCATCACCCGTCAGGACTGCCCGGGCACAAAGAGAGGCGGTGGTACAGCCATTTACATATCTTCCCTAGTACAATTCTCACCGGTCTCGCTACCTGCCTTGCCGGAAAAAATTGACACCTCACTAACAAAAATCTCCTTACCCCACTCCATCCCTATTTTCATAGCAGGGTCCTATTGTTCCCCTGACTCCCATTTAAACTCTGTAGCAACACACCTGGACACACTAAAAGCCATTACCTCGGGTGGGGAGCTCCACATCCTAGATGATTTCAACTTAAACTGGCTCACTAGTGCAAGCACCAAACTCCGAAACAATGTAGCTAGTTTAAATCTGGCACAACTCATCACTGAGCCCATGCAGCTAAACCACAAAACTCAAAACCACTCCTTGCTCGACAGGGACCTCACTTCTCACCCACACAGGATTATAGCCTCAGGCCTCCTTCCGGACTCACTGAATGATCACCATATGATATATGTAATACGTAAAATATTCAAAGCTAAGTCACCCCCTCCGAAAACTCTCCTTATCAGGTCATATAAATCCCTTAACCTTGATGGTCTCCTAAAAGACTTAGCAAACTTAGATTGGTCCTACATCCCCAGGGCCCCTTCCATGGATCACAACCTTGACTTCTTTAAGTCAAAATTTCTTGCCATCTGGGACTACTATGCACCACCCAAAAAGGCTAGAGTAAGGGGAGCTCATCTGCCATGGATCACTGCTGACCTCATGGAGCACCTCCGTCTCAGAGATCAGGCGTGGAAAGCCTATAAGACATCAGGGATGCACGTCGATCACCTACACTATCGAACGCTTAGAAATGCCTGCACCAGGCTTATCTGCCAGGCAAAAGCTCACTACCTGACATCATCCCTCCAAAAAAATTTAAACCATCCAGCCAAGTTCTGGAGGTCTATAAAATCACTTTTCTCCCCTCCCGCCCAGCCACCCATTCCTGCCCTAGATGTGGGAGGCTCTGTCATAACAGAACCACTAGCAGTTGCCATGGCTTTCAACTCAGTGTTCACTAGCAGTGGGTCCCCTCACTACTCTAACCCCCCACCTGCTACACACAACCCGACAACCACATCCCCACCCACGCCAACCCCTCACCTGGCTTTCTCCTTCTCTCTGGTTACCCCACCAGAAGTACTCAAAGCCCTGCTTGCCCTAAATCCCTCCAAGGGTAGATGCACCACAGGCATGGACGTCAAAATGCTCTACCTTTCTGCCCCTGCTATCGCCATGCCTCTAGCGTCTCTTTTCACCTCTCTTTCACCTCTGCCTCTATACCTTCAAAATGGAAGCTTGCCACAGTTATCCCCCTCCCGAAAGGTGGTGACCCATCCTCTCCCAGCAACTACTGCCCAATCTCCCTCCTACCCACCCTAGCCAAGATCCAGGAACATCTCGTCCTCTCGCAACTCACCACCTTCCTTGACTCCTCCTCCTTCTTCACCCCTTACCAGTCTGGCTTTAGAAAATCCCACTCCACTGTCACGTCCCTTCTCAGACTCACAGATTCCATCCTCACAGACATGGATAAAAGCCATATCACATCTGCCATTTTCATCGACCTAGCCAAGGCGTTCGACACAGTCTCACATACCCTTCTACTGTTGAAACTCTCTAAGGCAGGCCTCTCCAGTGTGGCTACAAACTGGTTCAACTCATAACTGGGTGGCAGATCCCAATCTGTAAAAATTGGTGCCTCCACCTCAAGCCCCCTTCCTGTCTCCATTGGTGTCCCCCAAGGCTCTGTCCTAGGCCCTATTTTATTCTCCATTTTTCTTAACGACCTGCCTGCATGGTGCCATTCACATGTACGCAGACGATACAGTCCTGTACGCCTCAGGACACTCCCCGCTGGAAGTTGCATCCAAGATCCAGCAAGACTTCACCGCAGTCCAGCACTGGTTTCACAGAAATCAACTTATCCTAAATGCCAAAAAAAGATCTCAGTGACTTTTGGCATGAGGCAAAGACTCTCCCACCTCCCCGCTTTCACCATTCTCAAAACACTTGATGGGACCCCTCTAGAAGTCTACACCTTGTTCAGATACTTAGGGGTCTGGCTGGACTAACACCTAGACTTTTCCATGCACATCGAAGCAACCCACAAAAAACTACACCCCTAGGCTGGGGCACTATACTGGAACTGCAGCTGCACCTCTGCCAGCCGCAAAGAGATACTGCAGAAAATGATCTCCTATTATTTCTTACTCACGGGACGAGTCTCAGTTCTGCCCCTAAATCCACCCTGGCTAGACTGGATTCTCTTTTTAACTCCTTCTGCCGCTTTGCACTGGACTGTCCTCCCTCCACTCACTACTGTGACCTCTACAGATACCTTAACCTACCCTCCCTCGTCAATAGGCGCCAGTACCACTGCAACAGACTCACAGCCAAATTCTGGGCCCAGTTACTGTCCTGCTACCTAGCCTCTACCCTAACAGCTCAAACACCATCAACATACTCACTCATAAATTTCAACTCCCTTCTACTACAAATCCCACACATGGCTACCTCTGCTGGACAGTCAGCTTTTAGAGTCCGTCTACCAAAACTATGGAACTCTCTGCCGGATGACATCCAGCTCTTCCCCTCCCCTCGACAACAAATCTCCCTTCTAAAAGGGCAAGTCCCCATAAGCTGCTCATGTCAACTTGATGTGCACTAAGTATGGGCCATGTCAAATTGGTGTGCACTAAGTATGGGCCAACTCCCCAATGCAAATCTGTGTTGTCCACTCAAATGCTTTACTGTCAAATTTAGTCTGCCATTACCTTTTCTACATATTCTGCCTACTATTATGCTGTGCACTCTCTGTTTCTTGCCTCCTGTACGTACTACTTCTACATTATTTTATCATTGTAATTATAAAACTTTGTACCTATTGTATGAAACCTATGTGTATTTTGCTGTTCTGTAATTCTGTATGTACTTATCCCATTCCCTCTACCCCCAGGACTCATCTGGAATCGAGCGGTAGTCTGCTCAGTATACCTTTCCTGGTAAAACTTTAAAATAAATAAATGTATTTTATCAAGTACTGCATGATCTGTATAAAAGCTCTATGAGACTGAAGGTAGTCATATCAGTTACTTTGTAACTTTTACAAGCAGGCTAGGATTTTTTTCTGATATTTTTATTTATACTACAGTGGAGCACACTTATAAGAACATCGGATATAAGAACATCCTGTTTATATGGTGATAAAACCTAGATGCACAATTACTGACCTGTCTACACTCTGCCTGTGCCGGCTAAACCATTTGAGGAACTGATTCATGAACAGGTAAAAGACCACCTTGAGATGCATACCCTCATCAACCACATGCAGTCTGGCTTTTGGGCTAAACACAGCAATACCTCTGCCTTGGTAAAAGCTACAACTGATCGGTTTACAGTCCTCGACCACAAGCAGAACAGCACAGCACTCTTCTTAGATTTCAGCAAGGCCTTCAACACCATAGATCACAACATCCTCTTGAGTAAACTTTCAAATGTTGGACTAAGTCCAAATGTAGTAAATTGGTTCAGTTGATACAGTTGATATCTTACCAGTAGGCAACAGCAACTTAAGGTTGAAGATCTAACCTCAAGCTGTGTGCTTATCAGTAAAGGTGTGCCACAAGATTCCATATTGGGCCCTTTGCTATTTACAGTTTACATCAATGACCTAGGCCAGAACATCACCAACACCAACCTTCATTTTTATACAAATGACACTGTACTTTATGCTGCAAACCCAGACTCAGATTTAGCACTGCAGTCCTTACAAGAAGCGTTTAATATATTGCAATGTAATCTCCATGCATCCAAGCTCCTCCTAAAAGTAGCCAAAACCAACTACAGTACATGGTCTTTTCACATAAATCTAACTACACCCCCCCCTTCATCATGCATCACCACTCTTTCTAATGAAACACTCAGACTGGTAGGCTCTTTTAAATACCCAGGCAGGTAGGTGGATAACAAGCTGACATTCAATGTACATGTAGAAACCCTCTATAAGAAGCTATGGCAAAGGCGGAGATTTTATTTCTGTAATAAATCTTACCTCAACCCAGAAGATAAGAAAGCATTGGTTCAGGCTACGTTCCACCCCCTACTAGACTACAGTGACATTATTTATAGAAGTGCCACAGTTTAAAATCTGTCTGGATTAGATGTTTTGTATCACAGAGCGCTTCACTTTATCTGTTAGCTCCCCTCCTCTATAAGGAAATAGGCTGGCCATTGCTCAACACCAGAAGGTCAAGACATTTAAATCTTTGGTCCCTCAAAGCTCTACATAACTCATTACCCACATGCATTTGCTCACTACTTTATAAGTCTCAAGACCCATATACAGTTAGACTTCATAATGTCATTATGCTTGACATTCCCAGGTATTTCTCAAAATATGGGAAGATGGCATTCAGCTGGGCTGTCCCTAAAGCCTGGAATGTTCTCTAGAAACTACTCAAGCTGCCTGCACTGGTTAGTCCCCAGTTCTTCCAAACTCTTCTTAACCAACATTGCATAGATAAATGTCTACCATTAGCACTGTATTTGTTAGCTGTATCATAAATATTCCTCTTTGCTGTATTTTATTCTATACTTCTCTAAGTTGTTAATTTGTTTCATGTCACCACATTTATTTCCTATATTTGTGTAATGTACTTATAAATAGCCTTGTTTATTCCTCTTTGTATGCTATGTCTTAAGCTTGTCTGTTATTCCCAGGCCATATTTCCTGTTTGTGTAGTACCTGCTGTATTATGTACCATCAGTTGATACTGTTTAGAAACATAGAAACACAGAATTTGACGGCAGATAAGGACCACTTGGCCCACCTAGTCTGCCCATTTCCCTACCTAATGGATAAACATACATAGAAACATAGAGGTTGCTGGCAGATAAGGACCGCAAGGCCCATCCAGTCTGCCCATTTCTTTTTCTACCTTATAAATGTGCCATTGGCCTTTGCTTTGTCAGTGGACTATCTACTCATACTCATCTGTATTGCTCCCTTATGCGTATCCCATGCCTGTTTGAAGTCCTGCACTGTATTCATAGCCACCACTTCCTGAGGTAGGCCGTTCCATGCATTCACCACTCTTTCTGTGAAAAAGAATTTCCTCTCATTCCCCCTTAATTGGCCTCCCTCTAATCTCATGCAGTGTCCTCTTGTCCTGCTATTTTTCTTATATTTAAACATGGTAGACTCTTTCACCTTGTTAATGCCCTTAAGGTGTTTGAATGTTTCGATCATATCACCTCTCTCCCTCCTTTGCTCAAGGGTATACATATTGAGCTCTGTTAATCTGTCCTCATTTGTCTTCTGATGCAGTCCCTGCACCATTTTGGTTGCCCTTCTCTGGACTGCCTCAATTTGGTTAAAGTCCTTATGAAGGTGTGGCCTCCAGTACTGCACGCCATACTCCAGATGGGGCCTAACCAGTGTCTTGTAAAGAGGGATTATTACCTCCCTCTTATGACTTGTGATACCGCTACTAATACACCCTAACATCCCCCTAGCCTTACGTACTGCTTTAGAGGTCTGCTTGGATGATTTCAGATCATTGGTGATGATGATGCCCAAGTCTCTTTCTTCCTTTGTGACTGCCAGCAACTCCCCTGCCAGCCTATAGGTGGCTTCAGGGTTTCTCTTCCCTATGTGCATGATCTTGCACTTCTTTGCATTAAATCCCAGTTGCCACTCTTCTGACCATTTTGCTAGTTTATCCAGATCTCTTTTCATTCTGCCCACCCCATCTGGATCATCTACTCTGTTGCAGATCTTGGTGTCATCTGCAAACAGACAAGCCTTACTCTCTAGTCCATCTGCAATGTCACTAATGAAGATATTGAAGAGGACTAGCCCCAGGACTGATCCCTGAGGTACCCCACTTGTGACTTGCATCTCTTCTGACTGTATACCATTTACCACCACTCTCTGTTTTCTGCCCGTCAACCAGTTTGCCACCCAGTTAACCAACTTCTGACCCACCCCAAGCCTACCCAGCTTATTTATCAATCTTCTATGTGGAACAGTGTTGAAAGCTTTGCTGAAGTCAAGGTAGGCAACATCAACTGCTCCCTCTTGGTCCACCACTCTGGTTACCCAGTCAAAGAAATCTATGAGATTAGTTTGACAGGACTTTCCTTTTGTAAACTCACGCTGTATTCTATCCGGTGCCCCTATGGATTCCAGGTGTTACACTATCCTTTCCTTAAGGAGTGCCTCCATAATCTAGCCCACTACTGAGGTAAGACTGACTGGTCTGTAGTTCCCTGCCTCCTCCCTGCTACCACTCTTGTGGAGCGGGATCACATGAGCCCCTCTCCAGTTTTCTGGGGCCTCTCCTGTGCTCAGAGACTCACTAAACAGTTATGCTAATGGCTCTGCTAGTTCCACCCTTAGCTCCTTAAGTACCCTGGGATGTATGCCATCAGGTCCCATTGCCTTGTCCACCCTGAGCTTAGCGAGCTCTTGTAGGACCCTTTCTTTTTTGAAGGGAGTAGTGCTCACCTCCCTTCCCCCTGTGTCCATGGTGCTGAGCTGTGGGCCCTGCCCTACCTTCTCTTCAGTAAATACTGAGCAAAAGTATCTATTTAGGATAGATGGTTTTACAGGGTCCTCCTCCTCACATGCCCCCTTTTCTTCTTTGAGCTTAGCAATACCCCCTCTGGACTTTCTCCTTTCACTAATGTATCTATAGAAAGTCTTGTCATCTTCTTTTACTGTTCGTGCTAGTGTTTCCTCAGCTTGGGACTTTGCCTGCCTTATTGCCTTCCCTGCTTCCCTAAGGGCAGTTTGGTATGCCTCCCTATCTTCATCCCGCTGTGTTCCCTTATATTTCCTGAAGGCCAGCCTTTTGGCTCTGATGTTTCTGCTGCTGTATTTGAGAACCAAAGTGGTTTCCTTCTTCTTTTGCACTTCCTTTTGTCTAACACAATGGGATGTTGCTTCATTTGCATCCTTAATGCTTGCCCACTTTGCTTGTCACCCCTCACCTGTGTTTCTTTTTGCTAGGGCTAGCGTAACTCTGTTGGCCATCTTATCAAAGTCAGCTCCTCTGAAGTCCCATATTTTTGCCTTGGAAAGGGATGATTTAGATGTAGTGGCCAAATTGAACCATACCATGTGATGGTCACTAGCCCCCAGGTGACTTTCTACCTGGAGATCTGTGATCCCTTCCGTGTTAGTCAGTACTAAATCTAGGATAGTCCTGTCTCTTGTGGGTTGTTGTACCAGTTGTTTGAGGCTCTCCCCCTGCATGGAATCCACCATGTGTCTAGTTCTGGAAGATGTTCCTGCTGGTATTGACCAATCTTTATCCGGCATGTTGAAGTCTCCCATAAGCTGCAGATCCTAGTTAACCAACAGCCTACTTCCTCCTGCCCCACACTAGAATTACCTTATGCCTGTCCCATGCATTCTTGAATTCCCCCACTGTTTATGACTCTACAACCTCCTCAGAAAGGCTGTTCCATGTATCCACAACCCTCTCTGTGAAGAAATATTTCCTCACATTACCTCTGCGCCGTTCCCCCTCTATCTTCAAATTGTGCCTCCTTGTTTTTGCACATCTCTTTTTCCGAAAGATTCTATCCTCTTGGACTTTGTTGATTCCCTTGAGGTATTTGAACGTTTTTATCATGTCCCCCCTCTCCCTTCTTTCCTCAAGGCTACACATCTTTATTTCCTTTAGTCTTTCTTTATATGTCTTCTGATGCAGACCCTGCATCATTTTGGTTGCCCTCCTCTGGACAGCCTCCACCCTGTCTATGTCTTTCCGGAGATGGGGTCTCCAGAACTGTACACAGTACTCCAGATGTGATCTTACCAACTGTCTGTACAGAGGGCCAACAACTTCCTGTATTCTACTGGTGATGCCTCTCCCTATGCATACCAGTATCCCCCCAGCTCTCCTTACTGACTTCTCACATTGCTGGCCCACCTTTAGGTCATCTGATATGACTACCCTCAGCTCCCTTTCCATTTTTGTTGTTGTCAGTATCTCACCATCCATTGTGTACTCTTCCCTGGTTTTGTTTCCCAGGTGCATTACTTGCACTTCTTTGCGTTGAATCTAAGCTGCCATATATTTGACCATTCCTTCAACCTTGCCAAGTCCCTTTTCATCCTTTCCACCCCACCATGTGTATCAACCCTGTTGCAGATATTTGTGTCATCTGCAAAGAGACATACTTTCCCTTCCAGTCCCTCTGCAATGTCACTTATAAAGACATTAAAAAGGACCGGCCCCAGTACGGAACCCTATGGTACCCCACTAGTAACCCTCCTTTCTTCACTGTGGACTTCATTTACTATTACCCGCTGTGTCCTGTTGTACAACCAGTGTTTTACCCAGGCTACCACCCTGGGACCCACTCCCAGGCTGGCTAATTTGTTTATTAATCTTTTGTGCAGGACTGTGTCAAATGCCTTGCTAAAGTCTAGGTAGGCCATGTCCACAGTCCCTCCCTGGTCTACTACTTTGGTCAGCCAGTCAAAGAAATCAATTAGATTTGTCTGACATGACCTTCCCGCTGAGAATCCATGCTGCATTGGGTCCTGTGCCCCACTGGCCTCTAGGTACTCAACAATTCTTTCCTTCAGAAGTGATTCCATCATTTTCCTACCACTGAGGTCAAACTGACAGGTTTGTAGTTTCCTGCCTCTGTCTTGCTCCCACTTTTGTGAAGGAGAATCACATCTGCCCTCCTCCAGTCCTCAGGTACCACACCATCCTCCCATGAGTTATTAAAAAGGGTAGTCAGTGGTGTTACTAGTTCTTCCCTTAGTTCTTTTAGAATTCTGGGGTGAATCCCATCAGGCCCCATTGCTTTATCCACCTTCAGTTTAAAGAGTTCTTTCAGAACCCTTTCTTCTGTGAAAGGACTAATATCAATCCCCCTATCCAGAGTGCTTCTATTGACCGGATTAGGTATTTCCCCCTGCTTTTCCATTGTGAATACTGAGCAGAAGTATTCATTCAGTAGCCCTGCTTTTTCACTGTTGCTCTCTGCCCAACCACCTTCCTCTTTGTTCAGCCTCAGTATCCCTGCCTTAGTCTTTTTTGCTCCCTAATGTACCTATAAAAGGTTTTATCCCCCTTCTTAACTGAGTTGGCTATCTTTTCCTCAGTTTGGGCCTTTGCTATTCTGACTGCCTTACCCGCTTCCTTCTGCTTTAACTGATACAGTTCTCTGTCCTGCTCTTTCTGTGTTTCTTTATACTTTCTGAATCCTATCTTTTTGTCCCTTACCTTCCCCGCCACTTCTTTTGAGAACCATAGTGGTTTTTTCTTTCATTTTGATTTGTTTATTTGCTTCACACAAAGGCTTATTGCCTCTGTGATGGCAGTTTTGATGTTTCCCCATTGTTGCTTCACCCCACCTTCTTGCCTGTTTGCTAGTGCTTTTCTGAGGCACTCTCCCGTTTTGACAAAATCAGCCCTCCTGAAGTCCAGTACCTTCACTTTTGTGTAGATTGACTCTACAGCTCAGTTTATCATGAACCACACTGTTTGGTGGTCGCTTGTTCCTAGAGGGCTCCCCACTTCAAAATCAGAGATCCTCTCTCCATCCCCATTTGAGAGTACTAGGTCTAAGATTGCTCTCTCCTGTTTCTTGAATTTGTTATCCCTTCCATAGTATTTATTTATTTTTCTTCTGTTTTGTTTATTGCCTTTTTAGTATTATGCACTACCAGTTGATGCTGTGCCTTGAAATTGTAATTTATAGTTTGTATGAATTGTTTTCTTCTGTCCTACCCAGGACTTCCTTGCAAATGGGCTTTGCTCAATGGAGCTTTTTCCCGGTAAAACAAATAAATAAATAAAAAACTAAATGAATAAAAACATTTTTTCGATGTCCCAATTTTTGCCTTTTATTTTCAATGGCAGTTAGAGAAGCAATGAAGTTTAAATTCACCGGTGAAGTTCCACCAAAGTTGGAAGCATCACCTCCATGAAGCAATCTGTAAAGTTTTGCAGGTAGGCCATAAATTTACCTATCTGACTTTGCAGGTTTTTTTTTTGTGATGGAACTTCACCGTGAAGTGTGGAATTTCACCTGCAAATGGTAGAATTTTGCCCCGAATGGTGAAATTCTGCCATTCTTGGCAAAATTCTGCCATTTTTGGGTGAAATTCCCCACTTTGCAGGTGAAACTTCATGATCCACATCTTTAAAGTAATCCATGAATTGTGAGAAATTCACGGATTAATTCATGGAGTGAAGTTTCCCAGCATCGCACAATTCTAATGGCAGTAAAACCCGTTCATAAGAACAGTCAGACCATTTATAAGCAGAGTTTCATTCCAGAGGTAGTGGAACATGGTCATTATTACCTCTGAGTCTGCTAAGCCTGGGCTGAATCATCATCTAGTTTCCTCATTAACAGTCACTTACGTAGTGAATGAATGTGTGAAAGGTGCCCTATGAAGAAGGCAGCACACATTCCATCATAGTTTGGTGAGATACTGAAGGAATTTTACAGTAATACTCTAATTGCTTGAGCAAGACATCATTTAAAAAGTTATGTTATACAATGGCAAGAATAGAATCCTGGGCTTTGATTGGTCAGTCTGGGATAGGACCTGTGATGTTATCCCAGTGCAACATCACAAATCTAGTCTCAGCGCACACATCACTGCATTAAATGTTAAAGGAATAACTGCACATTGACTACACACTGTACCACTCAGCAGCCAGTTTCACTGTGTCCCGCTCCTCATACGGTGTCAGCATTCATCCATCAGCCACACTGTTACTTGTTGCTTCAACTTCAGGCCAAACATACCATCATCAAATTTCTGTCTGCCTACCACTTCAATTGGAACTACAGATAAATCCAAATATAAAACTGAATTAAAGCCTCTGCCCTAGGCTTCTCACTCCGCTCACTTGACAGTGGGATACTAACAGCACATTCCCATTGAAGCAATCACTCTCCACCAAAAGACAGAAATGTCTTTCTTTTCTAACTTAACTCTGCTATATTGTTTTCAGTATTGTAACTCAATATGGCTTTATCCCACACAACTGGGACTCCAAGGGAGCCTTTTCACTTCTAAAGTTAAAAAAGCCATAATTCAGATTGGCTTCGGTCCCTCATGCCTCTGCCCAACAGCACGACTCTTAGTACAGGTGCCACATTCATCACATCTTAATTCCTGTTAGCTGGCTTGATTTTTGTTTCCTAATTGCCAATGGCTCCACCTAGTGGAGAAACAGTAAAGAGGATTTTTTTTTAAAAAGCGTGCTTCCACTTTGAAAAACTACATACAAAACTATTTAAAAACTGTATTAATTATTTTTTTAATAGTGCCTGTAAAGGAGCCATTATATAACAGCAATCATGCACTCCAGGGTGTGTGCCATGCTGGGATAATGTCACTTCTCTGGTGCTGGATGCACTTGGCCTACAACCTCATACCCAACCACCCAAGGTGTGACGTTATCTCAGCACGACACACACCCTGGAGTGCATTATTTCTTAATTATACTGCTTTTAATAATAAGTTCTCTAAAAAGTAGTTTGACCCCAGTTTTATCATATTAACCATTGATTTTACATGGTGTTTTACTGTTTTCAATGATGCCCACTGACAGGAACATCTTAGATAAAAAAAAAATGCTTGCCATTCAGGGTGTGCTTATAACAGGGCTCCACTGTATAAGTTTTAATTGAGTTCTACATGCGTAAAATATAGGTAAATAAAATCCATCAAGACAGCATCACTGAAGGCTTTTTTATTTAATCCAGATTACAGTATTTCTCGCTAAATTGGTATTATATACACTATGTTGAGTTAATTGTGTGTGTTTTCTTTTTGTACTGAACCAGTTTTAGTGATACAGTTTTCTTCAAATTTTGTATTATTTGATGAGTTTACTATAAGTGGCTATTATGTGATGGGTCATTTTCAATCATTAATACATCATTTTTTACATTTATAAGAAAGTGGTATTGCTTCTTATCAGAGGAAAATCTTAGAAGTTGATTAACTATCATTTTTCAGTATTAAATATGTTCTCAAACAATTCATTTTATATATGGCATATTGTTTACCCTTACACCCAGATACTATTGCAGATACATACTGTATATTGCACAATATTCTCAGCATTGCTGGACAGATTTTTAAGCCCTATTTAACTTTCTTTATGCCTCCTGTATACCTGGATCCAACTGATGATTTTATTGGGCTTTACACAGGTTGTTACCGCTGCTAGCCATAGTCAGGGTCACTCTTTGGATTTGGTGTTCACCCTGGGGATGGAGATCACAGAACTGGTGGTGGAACTAGTAGGGTGGTCTGACCATCACTCCATAATGTTCAATTTTGAGGCCCTCTCATAAGACCAACCCCTTTGGAGATGGTCCAGTACCGCCCTTTGAGGGGAGTTATCCCTGAGGGTCTGATGGCAGTGCTGGACCTATCGAGTTGGGCTCTGGAATGCATGGAACCAGATGCCTTAGTGGTGCATTATAATAACATAGTGCTGAGGGCTCTAGATTCCATAGCTCCTGTCTGTGTTTGCCCCCTCTCCCTTCGTCCTTCATCCCCTTGGTTTGATGGGACATTGAGGGAGCTGAGGAGAGTGGGGTGAAGGTTGGAATGCTGCTGGCAGAAATTTGGCCTGGAAGGTGACAGACTTAGATTGATGGCCCACTACGTGGACTATCAAACAGAAATCTCCCATAAGAAGGCAGAGTTCCTGTCCAGGAAGATAGCTGCATCAAGAAATTGACCAGATCAGCTCTTCTGGACCATGGACAGACTATTCAATCCAGCCTGTCTAAGGGGTTGGAGAGATTTTTACAAATAAAGTGTGATGAGTTTGCTTGTTTTTTTGAAAATAAGGTGTCATTGATCAGGTCAAAGATTAGCAGTACGCATTCAAATGAGCATGGTGGTGATCGATGTGAGGTTACAGGCTCTTGGTTTATCTGGATGGACGTTGACCAGCCAGCGATCATGGATATCATGAAGATTGTCCAGGGCTTGCAACTGACTTGCTGTAGTTTGGATCCTGGTCCTACATGCCTCCTTGTGGGATGCATGCATGCAATCGCACCAGTCATTGCTGAGATAATCTCGTGCTCTTTGGACCAAGGGGTGTTTCTGGAGTCTCTTAAAGAGGCTATCATAACACCCCTTTTGAAGAAATCTTCCCTTGACCCAGATTGTCTTGCTAACTACAGACCGATCTCTAACCTGCCCTTTTTGGGCAAGATTATTGAGAAAGTAGTCGTGTTGCAGCTCGAGGACTTTCATACCACCCATGAAGTCTATGATCCTCTCCAGTCTGGTTTCAGGAAGAGGCATAGTACCGAAACTACATTGGTTCGGGTATTGAATGATCTCATAATAGTGAGAGATCATAGGAGTCATTTGATCTTGATTCTCCTTGATTTCTCTGCAGCATTTGACACCGTGGACCATGGGATGTTGCTGGAATGCCTGCAGCTGCTCTGTGAACTGTCGGGAACAGTCCTCAGATGGTTCTATTCCTTTCTCATGGGCAGAACTCAGAGAGGGTAGCATCAGGAATTTTTTCCTCTGCTCCCTTTGCTCTGCCCTGTGGGGTGCTGCAGGGTTCTGTACTTTCCACCATGTTGTTCACTGTGTATATGCTGCTGTTGGGAGACATTATAAAGCATTATGGGCTGAATTTTCACTGTTATGCAGATGATACTCAGCTCTATATGTCCTTTGCACCTGAACAGAATGACACATTATCGGTCTTTAACAACTGCTTTGCTGAGATCCAGGACTGGATGAGTGCTAACTGGTTAAGACTGAATCTGGACAAGATTGAGGTGCTGTTGGTGGATCTGGGTCACCGTGCAGAGAAGTTGACTCCTGGGTTTTCCTCTGGCCTTATGTTAGGGGTAACCAGTGTTGGTATTTCTATCTTTGGAATTTCGTAAAGGGCTTGGAAGTACTGCCAAAAAACCAGAGGCGATTTCCTGTGGATCAGTGGTTATAAGACTATACTGTGTTGGATGTAATGTGGATATGAATCTCGAGATTTCAATTTGTTTGATCTGGATAGCAAGTAGTTTACTTGCTCTTTCTCCAGATTCCATGTATTTGAGTTTAGTTCTCTTAAGAGAGAACTCAGACTTTTTGAGACATAAGATCCGAGAATTGGGCCTGCAGTTTGTGTAACTGAACCCAATCCGCATCCACCAAACGATGTCTAATATTATGCTCAATGGTCTTAATGGCGTCTAAGAGATCCTGAGCTTGAGCTTTAAACTTTTTAAGTCAGGTGGTTGCTAAACGAATTCATTCACCTCTTAAGGTACATTTTAAAGCTGCCCATATGAAATCTATTTTAGTGACTGAGTCAATATTAGTAATTAGATAGTGGGAAATACATTTTTTAAGGTGATCACAAATATTGGGAGCTTGAAGAAGTTGATTATTAAGGTGCCAGAGGTAGTCTCTTCTTATCCCGGGTCCTAGTAAGTAGGTGAGGGAGACCGGAGAATGATCCGATATTATTCGAGTATGAATGCATGCATCAATGATGCATGGAAGGATATGTGAGCTGATCAATAAATAATCAGTTCTTGAACGTGTTCGATGTGGGGCAGAGAAAAGAGTATATTGTCGTGAATCTGAATTTAGAACACTCCACACATTTATCAAGCCTGCTCCTTATATAAGGTCCTTGAGCGCTCTCTGTGCTAGTAATAAACCAGATCTTTTGTCATCAGATCTGTCTAACTGCAACTGGGGTGTGATGTTCCAATCCCTGCCTATAAAAGTTGTTCTGGGTGGATTAGTAACTACTAAGTTTAGGAGATGAGTAAACAATTGGGGGGAACCCAGATTTGGGCCACATACGGATCCTAACAATACTTGTTGAGAGGCTAAAAGCCCCTTGAGTAATATATAATGCCCATTAATGTCCCAGAGGTACTGTACAAGTTTAAATGGAGTAGTTTTGTTTATTCAAATAGCCACTCCTCCCAGATTGGTAGATATCTACGCCCTAAAGGCTTGCCCCACCCAGTTTTTACAAAGTAAGGAAGTGTCTTCCCTCCTAAGATGAGTCTGTTGCAGACACACCATGTCAGCTTTCAATGAAAGTAGGTGTTTCTAAACCACCTGTCTTTTACATCTGCCATGGGCTCCCTTGATATTCCAACTAAAAATATTGAGCATACCAGACATTTGCTAAGGAATTTGACCAAACTGAACAAACAAGTAAAAATCAGGAGTACATATATCTTCATGACTCTGAAACTTGGTTCCACCCACAAAACTATTACAGAATAAACTATTCCCCCCATGCCCCATTCCATCCCCATCTCCATTTAAACATTTCAATACAATAATCAAAAGCCCTAATTTCTACCCCCAGTTCTTTAAATTGCGCTGACATACTACGTGTGTCAGGTGATGTCGCTGCACAAGCAAGCAATTATCCATCCCACCCCAATCCCGCTTTTGAAATATTACGTAAAAATTAGTGCCATTTTAAGAAAACACAAAAATACCTTATCAGAAACCAAAATGTATGTTTCAGTCTTCATTACCCATTCATGTTCCCAATTAAATAATAACTAATTGCAGAAACTTCGTATTCATCTGTCCACTATGAATATGATGTTTAAGTAAGTATGTCCAGAACAAGCATATGAGTGGTTCAAAAGACTGGTTCCCAATACAAATCCTACATCTAGTGGCTAAGAGGAGGAATGCAGTTGTCAACTTAATAATTAAAGATTTCGAGCATCCAGTAAATATGGAAATAATTAAACTCTGACTCTAAAATTAACAGAAATACATATAAACTGGACGAACTTACCAGTAAATTGTGTATGTAAACCACTCTTTCATCACACACTCTGACACCCAAGAGTGTTGTAAGCAGTTGTGATAACTTTTCCATTATCTGTCCACTACTAAAGGATATGCCATGAAAATTAAGCCAGTTGCAAAAACGAGATGTATCTCAGAATAGTATGTTGTAAATTTGAAAAAGCAGCATCCCAGCACACATCGTCCGTAGTACATCCGAGAAAAAAGAAATCAACTAAGCAACATGCAAAATGAACATTTGGTGTCTGACGAATAGGAAAATAAGTGGGATCCAGTTTAGAAAGACTCACAAGAGCTTGTGAGCAGGACAAACTTACCATGAAGCTAACCCCCTCATTGCAATGTTACGAGATGAATCCCAAAGGGTTGAGTTTCAAACATGCATTGTTCAGACCCCAATCTGGATAGCGATAGGTAACATTGATCAGCTCCAGTAACACCTGTGTGTGCAGAAAATGATTATGCACTAGACAATTTAACACCGAGGAGTCAAGCACACTCACTTGTAGAGATCTGGTAGCAGCTTTTTCAGTTCAATCTGGGCTTCCTCATGATTTTCCAATGATAGCCACTGCTCGTTTATTTTGACTTGTAGGAGTGCTGGATACTTAACTTTTAACTGTTTCCCAGCTGCTATTAGCTTGGAGACAAGAGGATGCAGCTCCTGGTGCTTCACATGGACGGATTGTGGTAAATCTTGGGTTATCCTGATTTTCCTAACTTCCCACAGAACTTCATGCAGAGACTTTACTTGGGCAAGAATATGTTGCTTATCTAAGTAATTGAGAAACTTGCAGATGATCGGTCTGGGTTGTGAACCAGGTGGAGGTAGGGAGTGAAGTGCCCGGTGAGCTCTCTTGACCACATAAGTGGAGCCATTCGGGGAGGGACCGGCAATTTTCTTGTAGACCTTTTGTATAAACAGTATTGGGGAAGCACCTTCTTTTCTCTCTGGAATCCCAATAATGATGATTTTGTTCCATCTATTTCTCCCTTCCAGGTCCTCCAGTTTTTCCTCGAGTTTGAGTATCCTGTTAATATTGGTACAATCCAGCTCGGCCTTGCCAAATTTTTTCTCGAGGGAGGCAATGTACATTTCCAAGTCCCCAACTCTGATATTTAGTGAGTCAACTGAGGTTTTGATGCTGTGTAGATCGGCTGATATGTCGGCGATCGAGTTCTGTAGAGGCATTATAATTTCTAAAAATCTCTCCTCTGGTAGCGTTGTAGATCCTGAAGTGGATTTGGTAACAGTCTGTTTAGGCCACTTCGGGGCCTGATCTTTCTTGGGTGATGGCGGGGGAGTGTGCCTTTGCACATATAAACGTTCATGTTAGGACGTCTGCAGTCACCTGGTAGTTGTCAAGTACTTTTAAAATGAGTATCGAGTGATTTCTGATCAGTAGTAGAGTAAATAGCTATAGTTTTGTCCAGGAGAGGAGCAGAGCAATGAAAGCTTGCTTTTCTCGCTAGGCTGCCATCATGTGACCTCAGTTTTATTATTTTATGAGTTGACACATTGACATATTTTTTGGGCAGGAATAGTCCTGCATCTTAATTGATCTGGACAAAGTCATGCATACTGAAACAGCCCCCAACAGCAATAAAAATATCCTGCAAACCAGATAGCATTGCAAAACACACCAACAATAAGCGGGCCAGCAACATGGAAATGTGTGGTGCATAGACAAAAAAGCAAAAACTGAAGCAAACAAAATCAAGCACCCACACAAGAATCAGTGAAAAAAGTTTTATTTTAGCTCACCATTTATTTGTAGTTCCAAACTTTGCCATACCAATTTCAGACATAGAGCACAGCTGGTATACTGCAACTGGAGAAGACTGATGATGTCATGATAGTGACATTCCAAAGTTTCCCACCGGCCCCGCCTGGCTTGATCAGAGAATAAAATCATTGTGTCAACTTTGGAATATTAAACATTTAAACAGCCACCATTTTTTTTTTCACCTACTAAAAAGAAATTCTTTGTAATGTACATTTATGTTTACAATTATTAGGTTACTCAGGGCAAAAAAACTAAATACGAACATATGAATGTGCCAGCAGAAACAGGCCACCTGGTCTATCTAAGTCTACTCGAGTGTGCAGCTAACACCCCTAGTTTGCAGCTGCCCCACCCCTCCCATTTGTCATCCCACTGCCACCCCACCTCCCCCACCCTCACTCTCCCTGTTCCCTGTCCCATGCCCTTTTGAAACTGTTCACAGATTTACATGATACCACTCCTTCTGGTAGAGTGTTCCATTTGCTACCACCTCTCTGTGAAATAGTGTCTCTCATTTCCTTCTTAAATCTTCTCTCCTCTATTCTTAGTGCATGCCCCGGTTACCCTCCCCCTCCTTAACTTAAAGACCCCATCTGCCCCATCCTTATTGATTCCCTTCAGATACTTGAATGTCTCTATCATATCCCCCCGTCCCTTCTGTCCCCCAGGGTGTACATATTCAGGTCTCTCAGCCCGCTGTCATAGTCTGTCCCTTCCATTCCACATATCATCTTTGTTGCCCTCCTCTTCACCCCCTCCAGTAGCCTGATATCATGCTTTAGGTATGGCCTCCAAAACTGCACACAATACTCTAAGTGTGGCCTTACCAGTGACCTGTAGAGGGGCGAGATCACCTCTCTTCACCTGGCCGAAAACCCCCTCACTATGCACACCAGCATTTTGTTCGCTTTTGCAGCCATTCTCCTGCACTGGGCAGTGTTGCTCATGGTCCCTGTTATCATTACCCCTAGGTCCTTCTCCTCGTCAGTGATCCTCAGCTTAACCCCTTCCAGACAGTATTCTCTCCTTGGGTTCTTCACCCCAAAGTGCATAACCTTACACTTCTTTGCATTGAAACCCTGCTGCCACCTCTCTGGCCACTCCTCTAGCTTGCTTAGGTCCCCCTGCAGCTGCTTCTACTGTATCCCTCCTCTCCATTCACCACTGTTCCGATTTTGGTGTCATCAGTGAACAGACTTATCTTGCTCACCACCCCATGTGCAATGTCTGATATGAAGAGCCTGAACAATACTGGCCCCAACACAGAGCCCTGTGGCACCCCGCTCATCACCTGCCTTGGAGTTGAGCACTCTCTTCTTACCACCTCCCGTTGCAGCCTCCAACTCATCCAGCTTATAATCCAGTTCATCATTTTTGGCCCTACACCTACACCAGTTAGCTTCCCCCCAAGCCGCCCATGAGGCACAGAATCGAAGGCCTTGCTGAAGTCCAAATAAAGAACATCCACTGCATGACCCTTATCCAGCTCACCTTTCACCCAGTCATAATATTGTATCAGCTTGGTTTGACAAGACTTCCCTGAAACAAACCCATGCTGCCTCACATCCTGGAGGCCATTGTCCTCCAGGTACGACAACAGTCTTTCCTTTAGTATTGTCTCCATGAGTTTGTACACTATGGAAGTGAGACTTAACGGGCGATAATTACCTGGTTCATCCCTTGGTCTGCTCTTGCGTAATGGTACTAAATGTGTCATCCTCCAGTTCAGTTGCATACATCCCGACTCCAGTGAGGTGCTATACAGATCTGCCAGTGGCTCTGCCAACACCTCTGCCATCTCCCTCAGCACCCCGGGGTGGATATCATCTGGCCCTGGTGCCTTGTCTACCTTCAGTGCCCTCAGTCCCTCTAGGACTCTACTTGCCTCAATTCTTCCATCTGTTGCCTCCTTTCTCTCTGTCTCCACCCTTCCAGCCCATGGTGGTAGTACATAGATACATAGATACATAGACAGTGTCGGCAGATAAGGGCCTATGACCCACCCAGTCTGCCCATTTGAGCTTGTAAGTTCAGTTTGTTTTCCTAGAAGTCTGTTGCACCTTACCCCTGACCTCCAGAATTCCTTTATGTCTATCCCATGCATTCTTAAATCCCGTGATTGTTTCAGCCCCCACCACTTCCTCTGGCAGGGTGTTCCACTTGCCCACCACCCGTTCTGTGAAGAAATTCTTTCTCATGTTTCCTCTGAATCGTCCTCCTCCAACTTCATCCCATGCCCTCTAGTCCTGGAACATCTTTTCGCTTAAAATAGTGTGTTCCTGCACCCTGTTCCTCCCTGTAAGATACTTGTATGTCTCTATCATATCCCTCTCTCCTCCTCTCCTCCAGGAGTACATGTTCAGTTCCTTCAACCTGACTTCATAGGACTTGTGATGCAATCCATGCACCATCTTTGTTGCCCTCCTCTGAACCTTCTCTACCCTGTCTATGTCCTTACGTAGGTATGGTCTCCAGAACTGTACACTGTACTCCAGGTGGGGCCTCACTAGTGTCTTGTATAGCGGAATTATGACCTCGCTTCCTGCTGGTAATGCCCCTGCCTATACATCCCAGCATCCTATTTGCTTTACCTGCTGCCTTGTCACACTGTTTCCCTACCTTAAGGTCATCAGAGATGATAACCCCAAGATCCCTTTCCTGCTTGGTGGCATGCATATCCTCACCCCCAACTGATATATTGTGCCAGGGTTTTGTGCCCCATATGCATTATCTTGCACTTCTTTGCATTGAATTTCAACTGCCAAACCCCTGACCATTCTTCAAGTTTCTGCAGGTCGCTTCTCATTCTGTCTACACCCTCTGGTGTGTCTACTCTGTTACAGAGCCTTGTGTCATCAGCGAACAGTGAAATTCTGCCTTCTAGGTCCTGTGCCATGTCACTGAAGAAGATGTTGAATAGGACTGGTCCCAGCACTGATCCCTGTGGTACCCCACTGGTCACTCTTCCCTCTGTGGAGTGACAGCCATTTTCCACCACCCTCTGTGTCCTGCCACCCAGCCAGTTACCTACCCACCACACTACTGTCCTGCCCACACCCATATTCCCCAGTTTGTGTAATAGTCTTCTATGTGGCACAGTGTCAAAGGCCTTGCTGAAGTCCCCTTTTCTTCTGTGAACACTGAGCAAAAGTACAATATTCATTCAGTGCTTCTGCCTGCTTTCTCACCCTTTTCCATCCATTCCCCACCCCTTTTTATCCTCACTATTGTCTCCTTGCACTTCCTTTTCTCCCTGATGTATCTGAAAAAGTCTTTCTCCCCCCCCCCCATTAATTCCCTATGCTAATCTCAGCTCCCTCTGTGCCTTGGCTTCTCTCACTTTTCTGTTCAGCTCCCTGGACCATTTTGCATACTCCTCTCTGTCCCCTTCCTTCCCCGTCCTCCTATACCTCTGGTGCACCTCTTGTTTTGCTCTCACCACCTCCATTACCTCACTGTTCAACCAGAATGGTTTTCTTGCTCTGCTCCTCTTACTCTGTGTCTTGGTGCAGGCTTCTGTTGCCTCTGTAATCTCCCTTTTAATAATATCCCATTTCTTCTCTGCATCCATCTCCTGCCTTATGCCCTCTAGTTTCCCCTTCAGTACTTCCTGCATCCTCCCAAAGTCTGCCCCCCCGAAGTTTACTACCTGAGTAACTGTTTTCTCTGGCTCCCAGCACATCATGATATTAAACCACACCATTTGGTGATCACTGTTGGCTAGTGGGTCCTCCACCTTCACTTCCCTTACTGCCTCCCCATTTGACAACACCAGAGCTAAAATGTTCTTTAGCCTAGTAGGTACACTAACCAACTGTGTCAGGAGACCCTCCTTGATTGCGTCCAGGAGCACTTGCTCCCTAGCACTGGAGATGACTGGAATGCTCCAGTCAACCCATGGCAAGTTGAAATCCCCCCCCGATGACCACCTTCCCTTTTCTACATACCTTTCTGATTTGTCCTGCTAATTCCCTGTCAAGCTCCTCAGACTAGGACGGTGGCCTATATACCATCTCAAACCTCAGTTTTCTTGTCTTGAGTCTAGGAGCTGCAGCCAGATTGCCTCTGTTCTCCTTTCTTCCCCCTCATCCCTTGTGCATTTGATCCCATCCCTCACATAGGCTGCCACCGCACTGCCCCTCCCTTCCTTACGGTTCTTCCTGTATACTTTGTATCCTGGGATTGCCAGATCCCAGTCCTGGTGCTCAGTTGCCCACATTTCTGTGACAGATGCAATATCCACCCTCCACACTACTAAGAGTGCCTGTAGCTCAGCAGATTTGTTGCCTAAGCTTCTTGCATTCAGCGAGACCACCCTCCATCCTGTCCCCTTCCCTTCATTGGCCTCCATTTCCTTCCTACAACATCTGATACTTTGTCAGCTTCTCCTTTAGTTTCTGTTATTTTTTAAATGTTTGCATTCGTTTTGTTTTCAGTTGATTTTGGACTCGTCCCTCTTTATCTTTTATTCAATCAATCAGTCAATTAATGGTACGCTCTGTCCTACCTCCTTCCCTGCTAAATCATATCAGGCATCCTTCATCACAGAGATAACTTTTATTTGCCTACTTTGTTAGTCAATAAATGGGACAGTCCACTCACTGCCCTACTCACTCCTCCAGTAAATCTTTCAAGTCCCTTGCCCACCTACTTGACAGATGTTCTAGAACTCATTGTCCTACATTGTAATTAAATCACTTACTCTCTCAATTAGGCTAGCTTCAGCCAAAAAAAATGTTATCTTTTTCCTTCACTGACAGAAACTCTTCACACCATGGCACATATTCTACTACTCTCACTGATGTACCAGTCAACACTGGTACATTTACAGCTGGCCAAACAATCTCTTTCAATGCAGTTGCTGTTGAAAATTGATACAGAGGTTAACACAACTGACTGCAAAATAGTAGTAATCCATCCAGTCTGCCTTTCATGAAGTGGGAGTGCTGGGAGAGGCATGAAAAAATTTATTTCTATGGCATCCATTCCCTTGGGCTCTGGGTGCTGCACAAAAACACATAATATCAATAAAACATAAATTAGATACATAAATAAATAAATGCATAAGAATTTAACATAATTAACAGAATACCCCAGCATGTACAAACAAATTCCTTGATGGCTAATTCCCAATTACAGTAAGACTACTTAAATAAAATTAGGTCAGACAATAAGCAAGATTAAAAAGTTGATACTTCAGAGCCCCTTTGAAGGCCTCCAATATGCTGGCAGATCCAATATTTACAGGGAAAGAATTCCACATTACAGGCACAGCCACCTTAAATGATTGTTCCTCAGAAACCTTCAACCAGGACTGCGGTACCAACAGTAAGCATGAATCAGTGGAGTGGACAGGGCAGACCATGTTATTTGAAGCCAGGAGATTTTTAAATAACCAGGACCCAGACCATGTAGTTTAGGGCTTTGTATACTGCAAGCATATCTTGAAGCTGGCATACCACCAATTAAGCAACCAGTGTGGTTCATCTAACACTGGAGTGATATGATCTCTATGAGAGGTCCCAGGGATCACACAGGCTGCACCATTCTGGAACAGCTGCATGAAGCCCATTAGACTCCTAGAAAACCCTAGGCAGAGAGCATTACAGTAACCAAGCCAGAATGTGACAAAAGCATGGACTATTGTCACCAGGTCACTTGGAACTAGATACGATTTGATCCAGCAATGTTTCATGGAAGAGAAAGGCCACAATGAACAACCACTGACACCAGATTAGAAAGCCAGCTTAAAGCCCATAGTAATCTGCACTTTCCTAATCACATACACGGCTCGAAGGGCTGCTTTATTTAATGATGGAAACCATATGTTGCTCCCTATCATAACTGACACTCTGTAGCCTGGTTCAACAATCATCACTTCAAGCTTGTCTGGGATGAGACTTAAACAGCTTGAGGCCATCCAGTTGTTGATCTCTTTAAGGCAGTAGCAATACACAAAACCCACAGGTGTACATGATTGGTATAGTTGGGTATCATCTGTACAGCAGTGAAACTTTTTACCCATACTGTCTAAAAATCACACCCAAAGGTAACTGTACATGGCAAATACCACAGGGGCCAGGATATAACCTTGAGGCACACAATAGTCCAAGACAGCTGTCTCACAGATGGAAGTACCCAAGACGACCTGCTGCATTCTTTCCAAGAAGATGGACTGAAGCCAGCACAAAACAGTGCTGGTGAGACCAATGTATTGCCTCAGGAATTCCTAAAGCATCCCTTGATCAACCATGTCAAATGATGATGAATAAGTACAAGAGTGGAATAATGCTTCTATTACTTGACATAAGTAGATCATTAAACACCGTGATGAGTACCATCTCAGTGCTACGATGAGGCTGAAATCTTGTCTGGAAATGCTCATAGATGTCATACCTTTCCTAATGACCCTCTAACTGTGACACCATCACCTTTTTGATCACCTTCCCCAGAAAAGGAATGTTCAAGACAGGCCTCTAATTCAACAGTACTTCAAGGTCCAAAGATAATTTCTTTAGGAGAGGACACACCACTGCCCTTTTCAGAAATGCAGTGTAAACCCCCTCCCTGAAGGATGACCTTGTTCCTCACCAATGCCACCTTCTCTGTAAAGAAGTGTCTCCTGACCTTCTTCTTGAACCTTCCCTACCAATTCATAACAGTGCCCCCTTGTGGTCATGGTATCACTAAGAGTACTAAGAGTGAGACAAAGAGTTCTAGAGCATCTGTCAAGTAGGTGGGCAAGGGACTTGAAAGATTTACTGGAGGAGTGAGTAGGGCAGTGAGTGGACTGTCCCATTTATTGACTAACAAAGTAGGCAAATAAAAGTTGTCTCTGTGATGAAGGAAGCCTGATATGATTTAGCAGGGAAGGAGGTAGGACAGAGCGTACCATTAATTGACTGATTGATTGAATAAAAGATAAAGAGGGACGAGTCCAAAATCAACTGAAAACAAAACAAATGCAAACATTTAAAAAATAACAGAAACTAAAGGAGAAGCTGACAAAGTATCAGATGTTGTAGGAAGGAAATGGAGGCCAATCAAAGGAAGAGGACAGGATGGAGGGTGGTCTCGCTGAATGCAAGAAGCTTAGGCAACAAATCTGCTGAGCTACAGGTACTCTTAGTAGTGTGGAGGGTGGATATTGCATCTGTCACAGAAATGTGGGCAACTGAGCACCGGGACTGGGATCTGGCAATCCCAGGATACAAAGTATACAGGAAGGACTGTAAGGAAGGGAGAGGCAGTGGGGTGGCAGTCTATGTGAGGGACGAGATCAAATGCACAAGGGATGAGGGGGAAGAAAGGAGAACAGAGGCAATCTGGCTGCAGCTCCTAGACTCAAGACAAGAAAACTGAGGTTTGAGATGGTATACAGGCCACCGTCCTAGTCTGAGGAGCTTGACAGGGAATTAGCAGGACAAATCAGAAAGGTATGTAGAAAAGGGAAGGTGGTCATCTGGGGGGAAATCAACTTGCCATGGGTTGACTGGAACATTCCAGTCATCTCCAGTGCTAGAGAGCAAATGCTCCTGGATGCAATCCAGGAGGGTCTCCTGACACAGTTGGTTAGTGTACCTACTAGGCTAAAGAACATTTTAGCTCTGGTGTTGTCAAATGGGGAGGCAGTAAGGGAAGTGAAGGTGGAGGACCCACTAGCCAACAGTGATCACCAAATGGTGTGGTTTAATATCACGATGTGCGGGAAGCCCGAAAAATCAGTTACTCAGGTAGTAAACTTCGGGGGGGGGCAGATTGGGAGGATGCAGGAAGTACTAAAAGGGAAACTTGAGGGCATAAGGCAGGAGATGGATGCAGAGAAGAAATGGGATATTATTAAAAGGGAGATTACAGAGGCAACAGAAGCCTGCACCAAGACACAGAGTAAGAGGAGCCGAGCAAGAAAACCATTCTGGATGAACAAGGTCCCTGATATCCAACTCATTTATCCCCTTCAGGTATTTAAAGGTTTCAGTCATATCCCCTATCTCCATCGTCTTCTCAAATGAGTACTCATTGAGTTTTCTCAAGTCTGTCCTCATATGCCTTGGCCTGCCATCCCTGCAGTTTAACCTTTGTTTTCCTGGCTGCCTTCTCATGGGACTCTGCCTCATTTGAACCCAGCCTTGTTTAAACTCACATGTCAGTTGGTGATGAAAAGGAAGCAGCCCCTATGCAGTTCAACCCGGTAACCAAAGGCCTTTAGATGGAAGGGATTTTTGCTGTCCACACCCAACCTTTGCTGATTCAGGAATGCGATCCTTACATAACATAAGACCTTGTCACCTCAGCTGCTAATGCGTGTCTGGTACAGGAATAAATATTTAAAAATAAACAACAAGCTCACATGCTGTAAAAATACATGGCAAAAATGGTTACAATCTCCTTTCAGCACAATTGGCTGCCTATTGCTGTTCCTTGTCCTGACTGCCCAAGGCTCAATACCAACCTTAGAAAGCCTCAGGAATAACGTTGAGCAGTACACCAGTGTTTTGGTGACAAGTGGAATCTCAGTGTTGATGACTGGGCCACAGTGAGTTCCTGTTCCTTGGTAGTAGCATCTGTAGTGTGTTGTGTTATCCCATTAGGAGGGGAAGGAAGGGACTTGCACTTGTGGTTGGGAATGCCAGATTTTTTTTAATACAAGCTCTGCTTCCTTTTGACACCATTGGCCACATTTACATAGGTGCATATCCTAACTGTACAAAGAAATACAAAGGAAGCACTATGTTTTAAAAAGGTAGATGCAAAAAACAGAGTGGTGTCTCTGTGTTTCTTTGTGCAACATTTGTTTTGGCACAGCATCCATTCATGTTGAAACAAACAAGTCTTGAACCTCATGTGACACTGTTTTGACGTGATGATGCTTACCCTGTGATCTCTACCACCTGTATTGTATTGTATTGTTGTATTGTATTGTTTTTGTCCTTGACTTGGAACCTTTGAAAATGAGTCTCTGACTCAAAGGCATTAATCCTAATCAAAATAAATAACACTTGTCTTTGTTATTTTTTTGCATGTCTTAAATGTCTGGGGAACATTATGCATGGCACATTATATAAACATGGAATGTCAGGTGCACTCCTTTTCCACTCAGAAGTGTGGGACTATTGTAGTAATGCTGCTGGCATGGTAGTTGTGCTTCCTGACCCTCAGTAGAGGCAGGCACTTGTAATAATGTTGATGGCATGGCAGGTTACCTCAAATCCCCTCAGCTGACCAGTACACTAATAACAATGCTTTTGATGTGACAGATATGATCCAAGTACCAGGGCTTTGTCTGTGTCCTGCCCTCTGTGATGAACCAGTATTTTAGTCCATCAGTGGCAGGGGGATTTCAAACAGCATGCCTGCACTGTAGATCCACTTGGCCCATGCAAGATATATTAAACTCACCATGTGAGACACTGCAGGAAGTGCTGCTACTTCATGTAGTCCTTCATGTAGAGCGCCACGTAATAAAATTCCAATTTTGTCAGGTGAAGACTATACAAAGTTACATTTCACCTGAAAAAGTGCAATTTTGTGTTGCCTTTTGCCTGGTAAAGGCTCCATGAAGTGGCACTGAATATGTGCAGTGCCACTTAATGAAATGTTGTTTTTTACTGCTTTTAAGTTATCCTCCCCCAGTGCTCTTGAAGTACTCAATCATCCTCTTCCTCAACCCAGTCATTCACAGTTTTCATTAACAACCCTCCCCTTCTACCACCTCCTGTAGCAGTACCCACCCCCATATGGCAGAAAAGACATTCCCTAGAGATGATTATAAATGTAAACCAAATCCAGTTCTCTAACTCCTCCCCAAGTGTTGGCCTAGTTAGACTAAAGACAGCAGCAGTGATGACAGTGGTGCTGCTTATCATAGGCAGCCAACACCATCCTCCACCCCACTTTGGGGCTTCATGCTGATCTAGTAAAGGCACTGCATTACACAGTTAGTACAATGGCTCAGTTCACTAATCAAATCCATAGAAACATGATAACTGATAAGGACCGCTTGCTCCAACCAGTCTGCCCAGTTTGTATCTGCCTATTCTGTCACCAGACACTATTTAATCTCTGGCTACTCCCTCCCCCCTCCCCTCCCTCACCTGCTTTCATACCATGATACCTTTGTGCCTGTCCTATGCATGCTTGATGTCCACACCTGTTTTCTTCCCCACCATGGGTATATCTGGAACAGCAAAGAATGTAAGCAGGCTAAGAAAAAGTTAAATTAACAGCTAATAGCACTAAAACAAAACCCGGATAAATATATTAATGGGATAATGAATAAATTGCAGAAAGAATACAGAACAGTACTAAAAAATAATAAAGATAAATACACACAACTATGGGCCGATTTAGAAAATGCAGCACACACTAAAAATAACAAAACATTCTGGCACATAGTAAATAAAGGAATGAGAGACTATAATAATAAAAATGGAAACCCATATAGAACCAGAGGAATGGGTGAATCACTGTAGACAATTATTCTACAGAGAAGATAAGGAGTTCATAAATAAGATAAAGGAAATCAGAGTTACAAGAATGATAAGTCAGACAGGTGCCTAAATAACTATCACAGAGATTGAACAAGCTTTAAACTCATTGCATAGTCACAAAGCTCCGGGACCAGATGGGATCCCGTTAGATGTGGTACAGAGAATAAGGTTGTACTGGATACCCTTTCTACATAGCCTATTTAACTACATATGGAAAACAGATATCATACCTGAAAGCTATAAGCTGAATATAATCATCCTGCTATTTAAAAAAGGGGACAAGAACAACCCCGAATGTTACAGGCCCATTAGCTTAGTAGATAACATTGAAAAACTATTTTAGAGAATACTAAATAACAGACTAACAGCACGGGTGGACAAATATAAAGTCCTGGACAAGGCACAGGCAGGGTTTAAGGCAGGATATTCCACAATAGATCAATGTTTCACATTGGCACACCTGATATATAAATATATGGTGTTAAAAAAAAAAGTCTATTGTACCTGTGTGGATCTAAAATCTTCATTAGATAAAGTAAATAGAAATTTGTTGAGCAGGGCTGAAGCAGACTTAGTTTGGCTCAGGTAGATTTACCTTTCTGTTGTTGCTAAGTTTCTGGAGGGGCAGAAGTGAAGGATTTAGTTGCTGGTAAGCTTGTAACTGTTTATACTTGTTTGCGTCTGTTACCTTAAGTGCAGTAGCTTCTGAGTTTGTTTAAAACAGTTTATTTTGTGTGTGTGTGATTTATATTGTGAGTTTAAGATTTATATTTCAACAGGCATTGGTAGAAACCTTCTCAAGTTTCTGAGTTTTGCACTCAGCTAGGATCAATTTACAACTAATTGTGTTTTAAATACCAGTGGGTTCTGCCACATAGCAGCAGGCCTGAAGCAGACTTAGTCTTGCTCAGGTAGATTTACCTTTCTGTTGCTGCTAAGTTTCTGGAGGGGCAGGAGTGAAGGATGTAGTTGCTGGTAAGCTTGTAACTATTTTTACTTGTTTGAGTCTGTTGCCTTAAGTGCAGTAGCTTCTGAGCTTGTTTAATACAGTTTATTTTTTGTGTATGTGATTTATATTGTGAGTTTAAGATTCATATTTCAACAGGCATTGGTAGAAACCATCTGGAAGTTTCTGTGTTTTGCCCTCAGCTAGCATCAATTTACAGCTAATTGTGTTTTAAATACCATTGGGTCTGTCACATAGCAGCAGGGCTGAAACAGACTTAGTTTGGCTCAGGTAGATTTATTTGTCTGTTGCTGCTATGTTTCTGGAGGTGCAGGAGTGACAGATTTAATTGCTGATAAGCTTGTTACTGTTTGTACTTGTTTGAGTCTGTTACCTTAGGTGCAGGTCTCATATTTCAATGGATTTGGGGGATAGTTTATTTATTTATTTTTATCATAGAGGCTTGTCCTCTGTGAACATAGGGTAAATGGGTCCTTGACTGATTGTTTTTAGACACAGCTGGGGCACTCCCACCACCCACCCACCCTTCCTCATCCCTTCCACCCCGGCTACTCCTTCTTTTTTAAGGTGTGGACCCATAGTGTTACACCTTCTTACATCACACAGGAAGTTCCACATCAAGGACAGGGAGGAGCATAGGGTTTCATCTTGAGGGTGAACCTAGATTATATTGCAGGCCAGGTCACTTCAGACATGACAGGAGTGGTGCAGTGCAGTTGCTGTGGAGCAGCAGTCTTCAAGGAGATTTTCTGGAGGCTGCAATGCTGCCCTAGCTGTAGGCACCTCTCTGAGCTGGGGGTGGTGGCATGTCTCCATGCAGAGGTGGCCAAGTTACAGGAGGCATACACCCCCAACCAGAGACCACTGGGTCCACAACATCAACCTCACAGGTTATCCAGGAAGACAGGGTGAATGGACCACAGTGGGCTCAGGAAGAATGGGGAAGGGTCAGAGGCACATCCCCCAACTAGTACAACTTAATAACTCCTATGTTGTTTTGGAGGAACAGGAATGCTCCACACAGGCATCCACAGCTGGGAGCAGGGAGGATAGTCGGGATCCCCGAGCTGGGGTCCCAGGGAAGGTGGGGCAATGGACCCTGGAGGAGGGGTAAGCTTCTCCTAGTGGGGGACTCTATTGCACAGGGTGTGAAATTCCTGACACCTAGCAGAGGGGAGAGGGAGGACAAGTGCCTCCAAGGAAGCTCTGCATGGAGGGATTGGGAAGCGAATCCATAGGATTGCTTAGTGCAATAGCCAGGAGGGAGAAGCTGGATATCATTGTCCACCTGGGGACCAATGACCTGGCAAGGAGAAAGGTAGAGTTAGCCAGAGTCCTAAAAGATTTCAGGAAGTGGGAGGGGACCTGAAACAGGTAGCACATTCTGTCTCATTCTCAGATGTGCTACCTGTCCAAGGCATGAGGGAGGCCATGCACTCCACATCAGAACCTTCAACTCCTGGTTGAAGGATTGGTGTGGAAGGGAAGGATTTTTCTTCATAGGGGACTGTGGCCCAACCTTGGCAGATACGAGCTTGTATCAGGAGGATGGCCTGCATCTGTCCAGAAAGGGTACCTCAGTCCTTAGTGAGAAGTTGGAATGCTTCAGCAGAGAACATTTAAACTGTCCAAGGGGGGAGATCCAGGAGAGATAGGTGACTTAGGAACACCACCCCCTCAGTGAGAACATGCAAAAGTACTAGTTGCCAACAGGAACAACTGAAGTGAGCAGTGAGGGGCAGGCAGGGGAAATGTTTAGAAGTGGGAATAAAGGGGGCAAGAGCACATGAGCATGAATACTGGGTTGGGGGAAGAGGCAAAGTAGAGAAAACAGGAACAGAGGGAGGGCAGGGAGTAAAACACAGAAGGTCATGCTCACAAATACCCACAGTCTAGGAACTAAGGTTCCAGACCTGGAAGCCTTGATGACGGATGCAGACCTTGACATAGCAGCAATAACAGAGACATGTTATTCTGCTAATCACAGCTGGGATGTCAATGTACCAAGCTATACACTGTTTAGAAGAGACAGTGAAGGTAAAATGGGAGGGTGGTGGCCCTGTAGTTCAGAGAAGCATAAAGGCTACAGAAGTAGAGGGAAGAAAGGGGGAGGCTGAGGCAATGTGGTCACCCCTGAACCAGGAAATGGCACAGCAATACTTACAGGGGTGATTTCAATATGCCAGATGTGGATTGGACCACTGAGGCAGTAGCTTCACCAGAACATGGCCATCCTGGAATCCCTGTAGTGGGTTGGACTCAGATAGCTGGTGCATGAACCCACCAGGGATAAATTGATTCTAGATCTGGTATGAACCCATGCGAACAGAGTCGAAAGAATCCAAGTGGAAAGGCAGCTGGGATCCAGTGACCACCACATGGTGTGGTTTGACAAGGAGACAGGGACTCAATTAAGACACACAAGGGCAAAGTATTAGGTTTCAACACACTGGATTTCAATGAAATGGGTAGATGTTTAAGAGCAGCCATGGAGACGGTAGAGGCAATGAAAGGGGTGGAGGAACAGAGGGAGAGACTAAAAGGAGCCATTATGGAGGTAACTAACCAGTGCATTTGGATAGTGGCCAAAGGAAAAAAAAGAAAGAAACCGCTATGGTTCTCTAAAGTGGTGGGAGAAAAAGTAAGGGCAAAAAGAGCAAGTTTCAGGAAGTATAAGGGGATCCAAAAGGAGGAGAACAGGGAGGTGTACCTTGAATGTCTAAGAGAGGCAGAGAAGGCTGTTAGAAAAGCTGAGGCACAGACAGAGGAGGGTTTAGCATGGACTGTGAAAAAATGGGATAAGATATTCTATAGGTACATCAGTAATAGAAGAAAAATTGGGGGGGAGGGATTGTGAGACTCAAAGGGGAGGAAGGAGAGTGCAAGGAGGGGGATCTAGACAAGGCAGAAATACTGAACAAATACTTCTGCTCAGTATTCACTGAGGAGGGAGAGGGTCAAGGACCACAGCTGGGGAGCAGAGGCAATCAGAGAAGGACACTAGTCCATTCACAGTGGAGAGACTTTGGGTGGAACTCACAAAGCTGAAGGTGGACGAAGTCATGGAGCCAGATGACATACGCCCGAGGATATTAAGTGAGCTGCGGAGGGAACTAACAGTGCCTCTGGTCACCCTGTTCACACAGTCAATCAACACAGATGTGGTTCCAGAGGACTGGAGGAGGGTGCATGTAGTCTCACTGCACAAAAGTGGCAATAGGGTGGAAGTGAGGAATTGCAAGCCAGTCAGCCTCACCTCAGTGGTGGGGAAGATCATGGAGACACTGCTGAAAGAAAGGATAGTGGCACACCTGGAATCCATTTGTGCCCAGGATCTGAGGCAGCATGGATTCACATCAGGAAGGTCTTGTCAAATGAATCTGAGAGACTTTTTTGATTGGGTGACTAGGAAGGTACTCAGGGAGGGGCCGTAGATGTCACCTACCTAGATTTCAGCAAAGCCTTTGATACCATCCCACACAGAAGGTTGGTTAACAAGATGAGTAGTCTGGGCATAGGGCATAAGGTGATACATTTGGTTAGAAACTGACTGATGGACAGAAGGCAGAGGGTGGCAGTAAATGGGATCCAGTCCGGGGAGAGAGGGGTGACCAGTGGAGTGCCACAAGGATCAGTACTGGGACCAGTCCTGTTCAATGTCTTCATTAGTGACTTTTCAGAGGGGCTGGAAGGAAAGGTCTGCCTATTTGCAGATGACACCAAGATCTGCAATAGGGTGGATACACCAGAAGGGGTGCAGAAAATGGAGAGAGACTTGGAGAAGCTTGAAAGATGGTCAGAGGTGTGGTAACTAAGGTTCAATGTGAAAAAGTGTAAGCTAATGCACCTGGGTAGGGGGAACCCTGGGGAGAGCTACAGGATGGGGGTGAGGTGCTGACCATCACCAAAGAGGAGAGAGACCTAGGGCTTATCATATCTGATGACCTTTAGGTATCAAAGCAGTGCACAGAGACTGCAGGGAGGACCAGTGGCATGCTGGGGTTCATAGGCAGAGGTATTACAAGTAGGAGGTGGGAAGTGGTGATGCCATTGTATAAAACACTGGTAAGGCCTCACCTGGAGTACTGTGTGCAGTACTGGAGACCACACATGCATAAGGACATAAACAAGGTGAAGGCTGTCCAGAGAAGGGTGACAAAGATGGTGCATGGTTTGCACCACAAAACATATGAGGAGAGACTAAGAGACCTCAATATGTACTCATTGAAGGAGACTAGGAAAGGGGGCGACTTGATAGAAACTTTTGAGTACCTCAAGGGCATAAACACGGTGTAGATGGGAGATCTTTTTCAATGTAGAAAAGATACCAGAATGAGGGGGCATGAAATAAAACTGGAGGGGGGGATTAAGAGGTAATGTGAGGAAGTTTTTCTATGCAAAGAGAGTGGTTAACGTTTGGAATAGTCTGCCACAAGAGGTGGTACAGGCAAGAACAGTTGAGGGGTTTAAGCATGCCTGGGACAAGCACAGGGGAACCTTGGGTGGGAAGGGAGTGATGAAAAGCCATTGACCACTTAGGGTGAATGGGTGCATACATGTATAGGGCCTGCAGGCAGACTGGATGGGCCTAGTGGTCCTTATCTGCCAACAATTTCTATGTTTCTATGTTATGGGAAAGATTAGAAGATTCAGTTATGGAAAGACCAATCCTGGATATTGTGAAAATACTATACCAGGACAACTTCACCAGCATAAGGTACAATGAGAAGGGAGAGGTTACTAGATGGTTAAAATCCAATATGGGGTAAAACAAAGGTGCAACCTGTTTCTCATGATGTTTTATCTCTATTTCAATACAATTTTACAAACTATGTATGATACTGATTTTCACATGCCTAAGATAGGGATGAGAGCATGCCCATATTTGGCATACGCTGATGACGTGGCCTTAATTTCAGCTAGTTATATAGGAATTAAAAGAATGCTTAATAAATTTCAAATAGCATGTAGTAAAGCAGACCTGCAAATAAACTAGAGCAAAGCAAAAGTATTAGTTTTTAGAGGCAATAATAAAGCATGCAAATACATTCTAAATAATCATAAATTGAAGGTAGTGAAGGAGTTCTGTTATCTAGGACTGATAGTCAATCAGAATGGTACTTGGGGAAGCCATATTAAACAACTAGAAATTTAAGCTAAAAACCTTTTACCAATTATGACTACTTTTTTCCTACAAATATGGGGGAAAATCAATTAAAGGTAATGTCAGCGTGATAAATGTGAAAATATGCAGTCAATTACTTTATGGGGCTGAAATATGGGGTACCCAAAATAAAATCAAGAATCAAAAAATCATTAGAACCATGTATAAATAAATTTTACATAAAACTGTTAGGCTTACCAAACAGTGCACCATCTGCCCTAGTGATGGCTGAAGTGGGTCAGCTTTAGCTAGCAGTGGAGTGTCAGATAAAACAAAGACTTATTGTCTACTGGATAAAAGCATTTGGGATGGGGGAAAACAGGTTACCTAGGCTGTGAGTGGAAGAAGCAATAAACTATCTGAAACTTGATGGGACCTTCACCAGTATACAAATAGTGGAAAAAACTATCAAACCTTATGGGCTTATTTCGATTATCACAGACAACCTTAGATACCCATTATCCCAGATAAAATGAATTGTAAGAGATAGACTCATATATATATAATAGATAACCCACTCTTAGGTGTACGGTCAGGCTCTGATATACGCACGTCTTGGTGTGCGTCAACCACCCAAGGCGTGCGTATATCAGAATGTGACAGCACACCGTAGATTGGGTTATCTATCTTATAAAATGGCAAAATTGTTTTGGAGGGGGGTTAAAGTGCAGCTGTGTGGTCGCGCCCTGATATGTGCACGGTCATGTGATGTGCTTTATACAATCAGAACACTGGACTTGTATTTGCTTTTTTTGACCCTATATATATATATATATATATATATAAAATAGTGGCACAGTAGTGCCACTATAGTTAGGGTTGAGTACCCCATTTAAGGTTAAAATGTGAAATTTGCAGCTTAATAACTTTGCCACCATATGACAGACTTGCCAGAAATTTGGCAGGCACAGAGTGGTACCATATATCTCGGGATCTGTCAAGTTTCGTACCTGTTGGATATATGGTTGTGGAGTTATAAAGTGACATTCCGTAGCGAATTTATGCTTTTTAGCGTATTCTTTGCTCACACCTACAGGTTGCATGGTTTGCAGTTTGTGCGACCAGTCCAAAACCTTCAGGGAACATACAGCTGGAGTCTCCGATGTGCCTTTTGAAGATTTAATGAAAAAATATTAAACGGTTCAAAAGTTATTCAAAAAAGAAATTTCCCATTATAGTCAATGGGAAAAGTTAATAAAAAGTTCCAACAGTGCCACAAATGCAGTTGTTAGTGTCACAAATGACCCCTGTAGTGTCATGAGACAGCCATTGTTTTTTCAGTTAGTGATCACAGAAATGCTTGACATTTAAATTTGGGACCTTTTTTGGACACAATTCTTTTTGCGTTCACCTAGTCAAACCCTGAGGATGCTAGCCATGTCTTTTTTTTTTTGGGGGGTTAAACTCCCCAGAAAGATGTTTTTGACATTTTTGTAAAATGTAGTGTCGCAAAGTAGTGTCGCACCTGCGACACTTTCATGATTTTTTTTTGTTAAAGTGTCATGATTTGCAACACTACTTTGTGACACTATGCCCAAAATAACAGGAATTCTTTGCCACCCTGCTGCAAAAGAACAGTTTGGTCTTTTGGGCTGACATTTGGAGAGAAGAAAGCCAACATCACACAGATGTGCCTTTTGGTGGCTTGGTGACAAAATATTAAAGGGATGCAAAGTTACAGTACTCCAAAGTTGATGCTTTTTCCCATAGACTAACATTACGGTATCTGCCGCACCTTTCAGGGCTCGTATCTCGGAAACGCTTCGAGATACGGACTTTTTGTTGGAAAAATGCTTAGCCTCCTGTCACAGAGTAGCTCTGTGAGATTTGGGGAGAAGTAACTTAATTGAATTATTTTCCTCTTTTTGTAAAATCTTATTCTTTGATGTAGTTCCTAGGAGGCAATGGAGAAAATCTTCTATTAATTTTCCCCCTGCAAGTAGCTTTTCCTGTTACTGCGGCAGCTGGAACGATCTTTATAGCGGCATGACTGTGCAATTATACACACGCTCGTGCAGCTTAAAAATATATTCTGGCCGTTGCTTGAAAGCTGTAGCAAAATAGTCAGCTGGTGTTATATTCTTAGGGCGCATCAGTCTCCCTAGAAGAAAATGGCAAATTGAAATGTATGCCGTCGGGCTGAAATGTCAGCCGACAGGAAATGGGTTGTGTTTTGCAAGCTTCGTAATAGTGTTGAGAACCTCTTGGTTCTCTTTCATATCCACCATCCTTTTCATGAGACTTCTTTCAGGGCATTGTTTAATACCTTTAGTCTCTTTAGTTTGAGCATGGTAATTAAGTTTGTTGCATTTTGAGGGCTATGTAAAGAAAAGCTCAGGGTGCTGTGTTCAGGATTCTGGTGATTTAAAGTTACACCTGTAAAAGAAAGTACCTTTTAGAGACCCTGAAAATATGTAAGCAACCTTCCAATTCTTTAGTTGTTCTCCGTTAAATATTATTAATAAGTGCATAGAGGAATGTGGTTGTTTTGTACATAAGAACGCTGCTGAGGTTCCGGGCGGCAACATGAATTGCCGGTAGAATTACTGTGCGAGTGTACGCACCGTTGAGCAGGTATTCCTTCTTTTAGCTCTATATTAACTGTACTTTGATGTTTTAAAACCCTTAGTATAATTTTGACATACTGTGGAACGATGAAGTGGTTGGGGGTGATATTTTGAGCTCTTTTGGGTGTTTGTTGTGGGCGGTGGTTTCTTCGGTTCTTTGGCATTGCTGGGTTCCAATTGCAGTTCCTCGCTCCCTCTGATTCAAATTTCTCTTAAGAGCCGGCCGGCCATTCTGTTCATTTCTAAATACTGTGGAAAAAGGGGTGGTGCTTCCCTGTTACCAGAATTAAAGTTTAAAACGCTTAAAAGAGGTTTAAATTACTCGAAAGCTGGAAAGTATGTTTGTACATGAATTTAAAGGGGTATTACTACTTTAAATAAAATAAATATGTAGTGCATAAAGAAATATAGTTAAAGACCACAGGTAGGGGTGGAGTTTTAAGGTCACCTGACCCCTCCTGGGTATAAAGGTGGAACTTATGGTTCAGTTAGTTTAGATTTCGTTTTGCTGTGGGACTGGAGGTATGCTCTGGAAACTGCTGAAAAGTGCTCTATGGAGTTTTAATGAACTGTGGTATTTACTGCTCTGAAGTTAAGACTTAGAATTGTCAGAATATTTTGTCTACTGTGGTATCTACTGTCTGGAATGGAAGATTTATAAATACCAGATTATGCCGTCTATTTGATGTCTACTGTCCGAATGGAAGTGTAAGCTGCAAAAAAGTACACTGCCAAGCTGAAATTCTCCTGTTGAACCTAACATCTGAAAAAGAATAAATTAAAACCAAAATATCTACAAGGAATGGTGAGACATTTTTTCTATATGATTGCGCACATACACTGCACCCTATCACACCCCCCAGCAGAGGGCTAAGTACAAAACTAGCCAGGAAAGTCATAATTTATATGAAACTATCATTTTTTTCTACGTCGTACGGTTTCTGAGATACAAGCAATTTAGTATTCCAAGTGCTCATTTCCCGCTCCGAGGCCCATTATTATGCATACATTCTTTGTACTCACTGTGTTTCTCTATCTAGCTGTTAGGCAAAAACAGGGTGTACGTTTCTGTTACTGTTACAGTTAGTGTTCCCACTTGCGTTTCCATACCCGTTTGCGTTACCTTTCCTGTGTACGCCACTGTGTGCATTTCGCTTTGGGTTTTAGTTTGCGCTTGCATTTGCATTACTGTTATCATTCGCATTTCCACTACTGTTTCTTGTGTGCATTCTGTTTTGTGTCACCGTGTGCATTACCATTTACATTTGCATACACACTTCCATTTGCCTGTATCTTTCCTTTGGCATCATCGTTGCTGTTACCGTTACCATTTGTGTTTCCAATTGCGGTACCGTGACTGTGCTCATTATAGTTTGCATTTCCATACCCGCTTGCATTTGCATTTCTATTTCCATTACCATTTGTGTTTCTATTACCGTTTGCGTTATCATTAACATTTGTGTCACCATGTTTGTTAGCGTTTGCACTTGTGTTTGCGTTACTGTTACCATTTGTGTTTACGTACACGCTTAAGTTTGCAATTGCATTTGTCTTTCCTTTGGCATCAGCTTTGCTCTTACCGTTACCATTTGCATTTCCAATTGCATTACCGTGACCATGTGCATTACAGTTTGCATTTCCATACGCGCTTGCATTTGCATTTCTGTTTGTCTTTCCTTTGGCGTCATCATTGCTGTTACCATTAGTATTTGCATTTCCAATTGTGGTACCATGAACATGCGCATTACCATTTGCGTTTCTGTATGCTCTTGCATTTGCATTTCTATTTGTGTTACTGTTCTCTTTGGCATCATCGTTACTGTTACTGTAACTGTTTGCATTTCAAACTGCATTACCATTACTGTTTGCATCTTTGTCACCATTTGCATTTCTGTTGCCCTTAGCGTTTGCATTTTCAGTTGCATTTCCGTTGTCAATTGCATTACTGTTTCCTTTTGCGGCGCCGTTGCCTTAACCGTTTGCATTTCTATTTGCCTTTGTGTTACCATTTGCATTTTTCTTACAGTTTGCGTTTCCATTGGTGTTAGCGTTTACCTTACTGTTTTCGTTTCGTTAACGTTTGCATTTCTGTTGCCATTAGTGTTTGCATTACCATTTCTGTTGTCATTAATGTTTGTGCTTGTGTTTCTCTTACTGTTTGCATTATCATTTATGTTTGCATCACCATGTGCATTACTGTTTGCGCTTGCATTTGATTTACTGTTAGCATTACTATGTGACAAAAAAATCACATGGTGGGAGCGTGGGTCCCCCCACCTCCACATTCATTCACTACTTATAGTGCTCATTCTCAAAAAGAAGGGAAAATCATGGCAAAAAACTCAGTTTAGTGCATCAGTTAGGGTTGTTCCACAGCAAGAAAAGTGAGGAAATTTGGTGTTAGGGTTGCCACACCTTGCACCACAAGCCCATCCTGTCCCCACCAACAGGCATCGGAGTGTGCCTTGGGGTCATTGGTCCTAACACTCACTCCATTCTCCTATACTGCACCACCTCAGCTTGTTTACACATGGGATGGGGTGAGAGTTAGGACTGATGACCCCAACGCACACCCCGATGCCTGTTGGTGGGGACGGGGTGGGTTTGGAGTGCAAGGGGTGGCAACCCTGACACCGAATTTCCTCATTTTTGTAGCTGTGGAACAACGCTAAGTGATGCATTAAACAGAGTTTTTTGCCATGAAAAAAATGTATATATATATATATATATATATATATACTATATATGTATATATACACACGCACACACACAAAATGATTTAGAAGTCTGTAAGCAATCCAAAGTCTGTCCATAGCTTGCAAAAAATAAAAGAAGGCATAAAATGGAAAGATATTTACAAATAATGGACAGGTCATCCCGAAGGAAACTAATAGTCCAATTCAGATTCGAATGCTTCTCCAGCAAATGGGAAAGTTCCCAGTATAATAAAAAGAAGGAAAATAGTGGATTATGCAGATGTAAATTAGGACAGGATGATCGTATGCACCTTATCATTCTCTGCCCTCTTTATGAGAAATACAGTATAGAAAACAACTCTTCAGAGAAGTACTGGAAACCCTGGAATATGAACCACAGCATTTATTAACACATTTATTAAAAGTCCACTGTAAACATGTACTGATCCTTGTGGCCTCCTTCCTAAAAATTTTAGAAAAAAGAAAATTACATTTAAGATAGGATACATGAAAAAGCAGATCTATAAAAAAAAAAGGTAGCATCCTCAGTTATTAATAACCCAGGTCATGTTACTAAATTAGATAATGCAGATTTTGCACTTATCTTTGTATACTTGCACACACATGGATAAACTATTGTGTATAACTTTGTATCTTTGTATACTTGCACACATATTGATAAATTATTGTGTATAACTTTGTCTAAGCTGGACATAATATTTTTTTATGTATGTGAACAGTGATAATGTGTTTATATGTGTTTTAAAGTTTTGTTATTTGTAATGACTTATTATAAGTATAACAATAAAACTTTGTATTGCATTCTCCCCCACCACCTCTGCTGGTAGACTGGGGTGTCCACCACTCTTTCAGTGAAGAAATACTTCCTGAGATCCCTCCTAAATGTCCCCCTTCCAGCTTTGATGCATATCCCCTTTCCTGGTGCACCATCACTTCTGAAACTTACCCCCATACCTTGTTCACACCTATGAGGTACTCACAGAGTGTCATTTGTTCTGCCAAAACATGCTGTTGAATACCTTTGTTTGGTGTTATACTAAAGCAACTTTATTTTGTTTAATTGAACTTTGAAAAGATGGGTGAAAGATGGTGGCTACACTGGGCTGCTGTCTGTGAGGGGGATCTTTTTGTGCACTATTTTGTTTTTATTTCTTTAACCTGCAAGTTTTTTGACTTTAGTTAGGAAAGCAGGCTTTGAGAGGGTAGTGTAGTTAGGGATTTTTAAGTGAGGTAGCGTCAGGAGCTAGTTTTATTAATTTTAGTAAGGGTTATCTCTATTACAAGGTAGTTTTTCCTACCTGCAGTCATGGAGTAGTTTAATGGAGGAGAAGCACTTGGGAAATGACAGTTGTTCCACCATAACCTGCCTTTAATCTGTTTTTGGCCCATGTATTTTGAAGGAGACATTCTGAAGCCATCAGTGGAGTAGGGTGAGAAGATTATGGTTTGCTGCTGCCCGGTGCTGGCTGGGACTGTTTGGGAGTGGTGTGAGCCTCCCATGGTTGTCTGTGGTGTATTTCAGGCCAGGCTGTGTGGGCAACTCCTGCTGTGTTGCACCTTGACCCAAAGATCTGTAGTATTCTGCCTGGTGTGTGTTCCCCCTAAGTGAGAGAGATGGGGAGAATGCCGTATGGGATTTGCCATCTTAGAAATGCTGTGGGGTCTGCAGGAGTGTGAGTGAACTTAGATAATCCATGAATGGACAAAAAGGGGGTGACCTGCTTTCATTTACTGAGGAGTCAAACTGAAGTATGGAACCTGCAGTTTCAGTCTTTGTACTGAACCCCAGTAAGCACTAGAGCAAACTGTAAGGAGTATTAAGCGGCTGCAGCTAGTGACTTGAGTGCCTATTCTCATCTGGTGGTAAAATAAATGTACTATCTTTGACTGCTTGCTGAGACCAGATGGGAATGCCTCAACAGTGACAGTGTAGAGGGGCCCCATTTCTGGAATATTTTTATCATCAAACAGCTGGAGTGGTAGGAGCCTCTTGGTTCTTGGGCCTAGAATGTACTTTATAGTCCCATTTTTGGCTGTTGCTTTCTGCGGATAGTTGCAGCTCTGGAATTGTATCGCAGGCACGAAAGTTCTGAGGAAATAAATTAAAATCTGTTTGGAATATCACTTTGTGGTTGATGAACTCCCCCAAATGAACTGTGTTTTTTAATTTGGGAGTGTAGCGGGTGGTGGGTTAAGGTATTTTAACTTGGGAGGGTTGTGGGTGTTGGTTTATGTGATTTGTGAGTTTGGGGATAAGATTTTAGTTAATCTTGGAATAGCTGTATTTCTTAATATTAGAGCAGACGTGTATTATTTATGTGATGTGTTGGTCAAGATCAGTTCCCTGATTAGGTGTTACTCCCCCTCCAGACTCCATGATCTCCGATCATTTGAACATCCTCCGTTAACAGCTGAAGTTTATAGGCATTGTAGAGTGCTGGGAACATCTCATAAGGAGAAGAAACCGAGATCTGCAGAGTCTGTGGGTGGAAGTATAGTGGAGGGGAAGGGGTGATTGTGGTGGAGGGGTTGAGGAGACACACTGGGGTGAAATGGGCCCATGAAAGGGGTACTCCCTGTCTGATTTCCATGAGCAGCTCACTGGACCAGCCTCATCTGCTAATCCCTCTCAGGCAGTGTTGTGCAATGCCATATCTATTAAGAAGAAGATGACAAATATTGCTGATCTCGTTGGATCTGGCTTGCATCACTGAGACCTGGCTGAATGAAAGTGCTAGCCCTGTGTTTGAACTGGACGTTCCAACCGGGTACTCAGTGATGTACCACCTTAGACTGGATTTGGGGGGGGGGTGAGTAACAATATGTTATAAATCAGGCTTGAACCTCACAGCCTTCCCAGTGGGAGCAATGACATCCTTCAAATGAGTGGCAGTTCAAGGGTTTGCCGGTGTAGGTTGCAGGATCCTTCTCATCTACCAGCCTCCGGGGGATAGGAAAGAATTCCTGCACGAAGCTGTGGACTTCATCACCGGTTTGGTGTTGGAGTTTCCCAGATGGATTATTCTTGGGGACTTCAATGCCTGGATTGATGATGAACTCTCTCAGTTTGGACAGGATTTCCTATAACTTCTGTTCATTGGGCCTAACACAGGTTGGTATCTCTGAAACCCCCATTCATGGCCATTTGTTAGATCTCATCTTCCTACTGGGAATGGAGATTTTTGACCTTATGGTAGAGCCAGTCACATGGCCGGACCACCATATTGTGAGGTTCTCATTTGATGCCCTCCTAATAGACCTCCCCCCTACAGAGATGGTCCGGTACTGCCCATTAAGGGTGTCACCCCAGATGGTTTGATGGCAGTGATGGATCTATCATATGTGATGAGTGCATGCGAGGAGTCAGGATACTTAGTGGTGACCTATAATAGGGTCATGACCGAGGCCCTCGACTCCATCGCTCCTGTCTGTGGTCAACCCCTCACCTCGCACCAGAGGTCCCCATGGTTTGATGGGATACTCAGGGAGATGAGTAGGATGGGTCAAATGTTGAAGTGGCATTGGTGGAGGACCACCGCGGAGGTGGACAAGCTTATATTGATGATTCATTATAGAGACTATCAATCAGCAATCTCCTGTAAGAATGCAGAATTCCTGTCCGGGTAGATTGCTTTGGCAACTAACAGACCAGCTCAGCTCTTCTGCACTGTTGATAGGTTGTGCAATCAAGCCCATCTCTAGTACAGAGGAGCCTTTTCACAAGTAAGGTGTGAGGAGTTTGCTCTGTTCTGTCCCATAAGTTTGCCACCATCAGGGTGGAAATCCAGACAATGACCTCAAACAGGCCTTGTGGTGATGGGCTTGTGGTTGCAGGAACTCAGGCTGTCTGGTGCAATTTTGACTGGCTGGAGATCGAGGATGTTGTAAAGGTCATCCAGGGGTTACAGCTAACTTGTTGTAGTTTGGATCCAGGTCCGACATGCCTCCTAGAGGGGTGTGTTGATGTAATCAGCTTGGTCCTAGCCAGGATAGTTCAGAGTTCCCTAGTCAGAGGTTTTTTTCCAGAACCCCTGAAGGAGGAGCTTATAAAACCACTCCTGAAAAAACCTTCACTGTACCCTGACTGCATGGCTAACTACAAATCTGTCTCCAACTTGCCTTTCATGGGTAACGTTATTGAGAAGATGGTGGCTGCTCAACTAGAGACCCATTTAACAACTCACAGCATCTATGATCCTCTCTAATCTGGTTTCAGGAAAAGGCATAGTACCAAGGCAGTTTACCTATTGTGTGGTGACAGCTACATCGCCAACATCCCCAACAGTGACAGACACAATGACAAGTGTCAGCATTGTACTGTTGGGGATATGTGTGTGTTTTCTTCAGGGGGCTGCACCCCCAGAACCCTCCATGTGGGGGTCTCTGCCCCCACACACCTCAGTTTCTAAATATACAACTACGAGTAGGAGTTGTCTCAGGGAGAGGCCAGAACATCAGGCAATGCAGTGCCAGTGCCAGTGGGAACCATCACAGCTACCCGATGCTTTCTGTTGAATTTTGTCACAGTGATGTTCTTCGCTGTACTGGTTTCATTGTGCAGTCGGTACACCTACCGAGACTGCCCTTGTTAGGATGCTGAATGATCTCCTGATGGCAAGTGATCTGGGAGATGTACCATCTTGATTCTCCTCCATCCCTCAGCAGCATTTGACACCGTAGACCATGGGGTGTTGATGAGCACCTGTAGATTTGTTGTGGAGTGGTGGGTACAGTCCACAATTTGTTTAAATTATTCCTCACTGTCAGGTAGCAGCAGTGGGTTGTCATGGGGATTTTTTTCTTGGCACCAGCCTCCCTGTCATGTGGGGTTCCACAGGGATCTGTCTTATCCCTCATGCTATTCATGGTGTATATGCCACCGTTAGGGGACATTATACAGTAAGATGGTATGGGCTGAGTTTTCACTGTTATACTGATAATACTTAGTTATACCTGACTTTTTCACCTGAGCAGCAGGAGCCAGTTTCTATATTTAACAGCTGCCTTGCTGAGCTACAAGGCTGGATGAGATTCAGCTGGTTGAAGTTGACTCCAGGCAAGAATGAGGTGCTGGTGCTGGAACCAGGTCACAGGGGGGCTGAGAGAGCAATCTGGACAGATCTCTGGCCTTTCTCTAGGAGCCTCACAATTGCTTACCACAGATCAGGTGAGGAATCTTGGCACTGTGTTGAAAAGTGGTCTGACCCTTAAACATCAGGTGTCAGCCATTGTCTGAACCTCATTTTACCATGTGAGGGACATCACTAGGATTAAGCACCTGATTTCCCCGGGTGATCTGCCAGCACTGGTCCATGTTTTTGTGACCTCTTACCTTGATTACTGCAATGCCCTTTACCTAGGGCTGCTGCGGTAGATCTTTGCTGCCTGAAGCTACTGCAGAATGCGGCAGTCGGGTTTTTGACTGGCCTATCTAGGTCATGTCAAATTACTCCTGTGCTCTGCTATCTGTGCTGGCTGTCAGTTAGGTGCCAGATCCCATTCAAGGTCAGTTTGCTGACCTATAAGGCCTTATACAGGCTGGGGCCTGGCTACCTGCAAGACATCCTCCAATCCTCCAACCCTACTGCCCTTCGTGCCCCCTCCACTCCATGGATGAGGGATTGCTGGAGGTTTGGGAGTTTATTTGTAGTCATCAGGGGCACATACCTTTGCATATGTGGCCCCAACTTTCTGGAACTCTCTACCTCACCCTATTTGAGAGAGTCAAAATCTGGAGCATTTTAAGAGGGAGCTGAAAGCCTACTTATTTAATGTAGCATTCCCAGAATAAAAATAATTTTATTGATTTGTAATGATTATGTATTGTTTTATTGTTATTATATTTGTGGTGTTCTAAATGTTTTGATGTAAAGCACATTGGTTAGTAATGAAATTTGCGCTATAGAAATAACAAACTTGATTACTTGAAAGATCTCAATCATGTTCATCCTCTCCTTCCTATCTTCCAGGGTGTACATACTGAGATCCCTCAGTCTCTCCTCATAGGGTTTGAGATGCAAATCCTGAGGCATTTTAGTTGCCATCCTCTGGACACCTTTTGCCCTGTCTATGTCCTTCCTGGGACATGGGGCTGGATTCTCAAAACATTTTGAAGGTGCAAAAAATGAGCAAATCACCAAAACATGCACAGTTGTGGAAGAAAAGGGGTAATTCCATTGCATGATATACACAAAATGTCTGCAGCTGCAGAAAAAATACACTGCTGACTGTGGAAAAAGTGCAGCTGCAGAAGTTCCTGAGCAAAAAAAGAAGCTATTGCGAAGTATGGCATATCTCTTTAAAGGCTATTCTCAGCCACTGTTTTTCCACAGTTGGGGGAAAAATGTTATGTACATGCTGCACCACAGATAGTGAGGTGTGACTCACCCTGAGCAAAAAGCAGTGTACTAACAATTGGGATACAGTTATAGTGGGTGTTCAGGCAAGGCAAGGCAAATTTTATTTTTCAGGACACTCTGGGGGCTGTACAATTAAAATACATCAAGAGCAATTTAAAATGCAATAATTTAAATACAAAACATTAATTTAACATATAAAAACACAGACCGCTGTTAATGGGAGGACTAGCTTAGCAGCAGATTCCTGAAGGGGCATTTCTTCCAGAATATCTAAGAAGCAGCGACTAAAAGACAGTGTCTGGGAAAGCCTGGCTGAAAATGAAGGTCTTGAGGTGCGCTTTGAATACCTCAACTGAAGGGGCCTCTCTTACTGATGGTGAAAGCAAATTCCACAGGATGGGTCTGGTAATACTAAAAGCTCTGTCACCAGTAGTTTTTAACCTTATCTTGCGAATCACAAGGAGGCCCCTAGAAGAGGACCGGAGGGGACAGACTGAGGCAGCAGGTGTTTGAAGGTCTGACAGGTAGCCAGGACCCACTCTATGTAGAGCCTTAAAGGTGAGGAAGCCCACCTTTAAGAGAATCCTCCACCGAACCGTCAGCTATTGCAGCGCACATAGCACTGGGGTGATGTGGCAGTATTTTGATTTCCACATCAGCAGCCTGGAAGCTGTGTTCTGCACTAGCTGCAGTAGGCAGAAGGTACCTCCAGAGACCCCAACATAGAGTGCATTACAGTAGTCAAGCCTTGACATCATGAAGGCAAGTACCAAGGGGAGAGGTCCATGGGCAGAACCAGGTGTTTGATCCTAGCAATATTTATCAGATGGTGAAAGCTGGTCCAGACAATGGACGACACCTGCAATTCAAGGGTCAGTCCACTGGCAAAGATAATGCCAAGATTGCACACCCTAGAGGAGGCCTTCAATGGCATAGACCCCAAAAACAATCCGGTTTCTGCACCAGAGGCCATCCTATCATGCCTCCTGTTCAACTCCACCACCAGTACCTCCATCTTATCGGGGTTCAGTCACAACCAGCTGGAGGCCATCCAGTCATTGATCTCAGCTAGGTAATTGTCCAGTACATCCACTGTATTGGATGTCCCGGGGGCCAAGGATAGATACAGCTGGGTGTCATCAGCATAGCAATGAAAATCCAGACTGTACTTCCTAATGATCTCATCCAGGGGCAGCATATACACAGCAAACAACACTGGTGACAAGACTGAACCCTGAGGTACTCCACAAGACAGAAGGCTAGGGGAGGAGGAGAAATTCCCTATCACAACCCATTATCTCCTGTTTGTGAGATAGGACTCAAACCAGCAGATGACAGTGTCGGTGAGTCCACAAAATTCCCTCAGCTGGTCAAATAACACACAATGGTCCACCATGTCAAAAGCTGAGGAGAGATCAAGGAGAACGAGAATTGTCCCCTATCCTCAATCTCTTTTCCTGAAGGGATCATTGTGCACCCGGACTAATGCGGTTTCTGTACTGTGCCCAGCATGAAACACAGACTGGAGAGGCTCATAGATATCAAAGGCCATGAGGTGTTCCTCAAGCTGCTGCACCACAGTCTTCTCTACAACCTTTCCCAGAAATGGAAGGCTGGAGACAGGACAGTAATTCGCCCTGACGTCAGGGTCTAAAGATGGTTTCTTCAGAAGGGGTATCATGAGTGCCTCCTTCAAGGCATCTGGGAAGACACTCTCTGACAAAGAACAACTGACAATCAATGTGAACACAGGGCCTACAGAGTCAACACATCTCATTAAGAAATGGGTTGGCACTGGGTCCAGTTCACAATATGTGTGCTTTAGCATAGAAACAACCTCAATGACCTCGGCCACCTCCACTGGTTTAAACTCTGCCCAACCAGGCGGAGTGCTCCTCAGACAGCCACAACCACTGTCAGTTACACCATGTCTCACTGGCAGAATTCCCTGCCTGACAGTGGACAATGTGTCTGAGAAGAACTGAACAAACTCATTGCATAAAGCATCTGTAAAAGCTTTTCCCGTCTGTAGACAAGCCAGATATAACAGCCTGTCCACTGTCCAAAAAAGAATAGTTGGTCAGTTCTTCCCAGTGGCAATCACCCTGGACAGGAATACTGACTTCTTATGGTTGATTGACCCCTGGTACACAACATAGTGTGCACACAGGGCCAGTCTGTCTCCCTCCAGCCCGTTTTTCAGCCAGCAGCGCTCTGACCTCTGACCCTTGAGCTTCATCGCCTTGAGCTTCCCATCAAACCAAGAGGACCTCAGGAGAGAGGATCTGGGTCATACACGGACTAGTGCAAGAGAGTTGAGTGCCTCAGACATCACCTTATTATAGGTGGCGACTGCTTCACCTGTACCCCCTGTGCATGCACTGCCCACACTAGAGAGATCAACCACTGCCAGAAAACCCTCCGGGGTCAAACCCCTCAAAGAGTGGTAGCTTACCATCTCTGCAGGGGGAGAGCTCACGGGGGGGCCCTGAGCAAGAACTTCACCATGCAATGATCGGACCAAATGACCCAATCAGTCTCGAGATTATCAATCTCAAACCTCAAGTGAGAAGACCAAGTCCAGCATGTGACCACCCTGGTGAGTCATGGTAGAAACTTCTTATGACAGGTCCAGAGATTACATCATCTGGAGAAGGTGGTAACCCAGCCTAGATGATTTGTTGTTGGCCCAAACATTGAAGTCCCCCAGAATTAAATACCTGGAGTCCTCCAATGTTTCACCGATGATGAAGTCGGCTACCTCCTGCAGGAAATCTCCTGCCACCCCAGGGTGTGGTAAATCAGGAGGATCCAGCAACCTGAGCCCGGACCACCATGGACAAGCACACATTCAAAGAAACTTGGTGTTCTCATTGTGTGCACGGTGAAGCCTAGCTCAGCTCTAAAATAGATGGCCACACCCCCAACCCTGCGTTCCACTCTGGGGCAATGAGTAACGGAGTACCCGGGGGTGACGGCCACCTCAAAAATCATGTCTGCATCATCATCCACCCAGGTCTCCATAATGCATGCCAGATAGACTGATGAAAACAGATCCGCTATAATTGCAGTCTTATTTCAGATCGATCTGGCATTGCACAACACTGCCCTCAGGGGATTGGTGGACAGTGCAGTCCCCCAGGCTACCTGCCCACTCAGTCTGATGGGAACCCTGGAGATGGGAACCAAATATGTCTGGCTTCTCTCTAGGACTCATCAAAACCCAGGGTGCCTTCTACACTTCATCACCTCTATCCTGCTCCCTTTCAGTATGCATGGGGATCCCTGCCATGCCCAACCAATGCGGTGTCTCCTAATCCCGACCTCCTGACAGCGACATGCTGTTGTGTTATAAACTGGGAGATAAGTAAAGGGCCACAAGTCAAGAAGCTGGCACCAAGCAACAGCAAGCCTGTGGGCTGTACAGTAGTGACAGTTGTTACAACAAAAATACCACACATTTACATTGAAATGCAACAAATCACAATGACATGACCCAGTGCAGCTCATAACGGAGCCCCACAGGCAGTAGAAGCAGAGCTGGTAACAGGCACAAGTGAGTGCTACTCATGCAGGCACCATAACCCCCCTCCCCAAGGAAAGACATAATGGGAAGGCTGTAAGCCTGAGGTTCAATTGGGTGGAGCAAATACGTCACTCCCCCATCAGGCTTTATAAGGTACCTTACCCTGGACCTTCCCAGGATTCATTTCTCTTTGCTACCAGAGGCACCACTTTCCTTCGCTCTTCTTTCCCAACCCACTTCCCTTGGTCTCTGCAGTCACCTCTGGCTGTGGGGCTCATCCTTTTCTCCCGCATTTTGCCACTCGCCCCCCTGATCCACTTTCTGTCGTGTCTCCTGATCTCTCCTCTGTTGCTCGCAGCCTCCTGCCTCTGTCTTGCATCCCCGATGCTGGCATGGATCACTGACAGGTACCATCGCAGGTTAATTTGGCTCCTGTATCTCTCTGTGGGCTGCTGTTCTTCCATGTGCCTGTCTCCAGTCATCACCTCTGCTCTTGTACCCACAGCACTTCCTGGGTGTGTCATCCTCCTGTGCCCATCTTTTCCTTCCACTGCTGATCTCTCCAGCTGTGTTGCAGCCCCGTTTTCCCTCCTGCATGCTGGGACTGAATCATGCCGATTTTGCACCATAATCCTCTGTCTGGTACCTCACTTCTTCTATGCCTTTCCCCAATTAAACCAAGTTTCAGTGCTCCCCAGTGATGTGCCTGTCCTGAACCTTGCTCCCTGGGGCTGTTTACTCTTAGCAGTCCTGTCTCTGTTCTGCTCTCCCAGTTTCCTTCTGGCCATCTGCCTTCCAGCCCTTCTGCCCGGATTGTTCCTCTCCTGTTCACCCTGCTTAGCTTAGCCTGCAATCGTGCTTCTCTTTCCACTCGGCTACCCTGGGACTCTACTCCTGCAGATTCCTATTGCCTTCCTGTCTCTGCTTTCCATACATTTTCTGGTCGCATTTTCTACCTGTGCTCCTTCCCTCCTGTACGTCTCCAGCAGTAGCAATGTCATTTTATAGCACCTGTCCTGCAGGTTCTCGGGTGCTTGGTCTTGCAGTCTCTCTACCCATGGACCAGATCACAATTCCAGTAAACCAAATTTTTCACCAGCAGTTTCTCTTCTTGACCAGACAGTGGCGGCATTTGCTATGCAGGCTATGTGTGGGTGTTGCTGTGCTCTTTGGCTGCCACTCCCACATTCAGTCACTGCACTACTGGTCTGGCATTGCTCGTACAGCACTTTAGGATTCATTGTGTCTGACTAGTGCCTTGTAACTGCTGATTCTTCTTATTATTATTATTCAGTGTGGAGCTATTCATGAGCCATCCACCATTTTACTTGTCCGTCTGGCCTGCTCTCGATATTTCTTTTGGGCATATCTATCATGCATCGTATGCCACCTCATCGACCCGTGGCCTACCTGCCGCATGTATCAGGTTCATGCCTCCGGTTCTCTTTCACTATGCCTTATCTTCGTACCAGCCATTAAGGATTCCCTCCACTTATGGCTTCACTCAGTCATCGTTCATCGTCCTTTTGCTCCCATGGATCACTCAACCCAAGTCCAAGCATACCCTCTGGATCCAGGCCTGCCTTCTTGGCATTGGTCTCATTCATTGCATTGCTCAGTCATCCTTGCTACCTCGATTCGATACCATCTCCACTCAAGGCCTTGCCTTCATGTCTGTCGCCTTTGCTAAGGGCTAGCTGGTTGCTCTCCGCCGTCATCCAAGTTAATTTTCAAGTTCAATTCCTGTCTCCTCTTCCTCATACTCACATTGATTGATCGAGCATACCTCTCATTGGGTCTTCTGCTACCTCCTCGACCCGCTGCTCCCCTGCAGTGCTCATCGTCATCTTCCTCATACTCCTTCTTCTCATGTTGGATTGCTACCCTTCTGCGACTGTCATCATCAGTCTTCTTCATCCTCAGTCTTCTCATGAGCACATCTGGATAACCTTAGCTCCTCTGATTTCTACATGGCTCTACTCCTTCCTATCGGCATACCCCTCTTGGAGCCCTGCTGCTTCATATTCCTTCTTTAATCTGTGCTTTCTTTTTGGGGTTTTTTCCTATCCAGTCATTATCTTCCCTACTCATATCCTTCTCATTAACGACATGCATCCTTAAATCAAACATCATCAGCTTGGAGGGAAGGCCACCTAGGTCTTGGATCCCCAGAGGTTTCCTCTTTACAGGGCTTTTTTCCTCTCCTCCGTGCCAATGGTCATAATATTAGTTAGTGTTAGTGCTTTCTTAGGTTAGCCAGTGGTCATAATATTACTTAGGGTTAGTGCTGTCTTAGGTTAATTAGTTAGGTTCCGCTGTTGGATGGAGGCAGATGGTGGCCCCGACTTTCCCCCCTCTCTCCTTAGGAAGTCAGCCTTAATCATCTTCTCAGAATTCATTCATTCATCATCCTCACCTCTTCGATGCTTGACACCCAGTTGGGTATTCTTTTTGGGCTTCTTCCTAAGCTACCTTTAGCCGATGGAACCATTCCCGCAGCACCTATGGGGGGGCCCTCCTCTAGGATTCCTTGCATCATAACCCTAATAGGGTGGTATATTCCATGGATAGAGAGATGGAAAGCCACAATGTAAATCAAGTCACACAAGCATTATTTCATCCAGTTTCGTAAGCACAATCGAATGGGAAGGCTGTAAGCCTGAGGTTCGACTAGGTGGAGCAACGACATCACTCCCCCATCAGGCTTTATAAGATACCTTACCCTGGACCTTCCCAAGATTTGTTTCTCTTTGCCCCACCATTCACCCTTCCTCCTCTAGCAGCATGTCTCTCTTACCCATGGGCTTCTTCCTAAGCTACCTTTAGCCGACGGAACCATTCCCATGGCACCTTTGGAGGGGACCCTCCTCTAGTGTTTCTTGCGTTGTAACCCTAAAAGAGTGGTATATATCCCACAGATAGGTGAAAAGCCATAACATAAATCAAGTCACACAAGCATTATTTCATCCAGTTGCGCAAGCACAATCGAACCAACGATTACAGAATGCCACTATGGTGCACGGTCCTGCTGGTACTGGTTGTGCTGCTGTAATCCAAGTTGAGGGACTGGCAGAGGGTCTCACTGTGAGTACTTTTTGCTGCATCTATGGCAAGACTGTCAAAGTCTCCTGCTCCAATTAATATTGATCACCTGTTGTTCTGGCTGCTCAGCCTTTTCCACAGCTGTGGACCTGCATGTGTGCATTTTCCACGTCTGCAGAATTCCGTAACTCACCTTTATTTCAATTTTCTGCAACAACAAAACTTTTGACTGAGAATATGCCGCACTTGCATTTCTGCAGTGTTACAAGCCATTTTTCTGTAAGTGTGGAATTTTTGGCTCTCTTTGAGAATCCAGCCTATGGTTTCTGGAACTGGACATAGTACTCCAGATGGGGTTTCATCAACAATTGATGCAGTGGTAACACCACCTCTTTGCTTCTGCTGATGATTCCCTTCCCTATGCACTGGAGCATCCCACTGGCCCTATATACTGCCTTGTCACACTACCCCGCCACCTTGAGGTCATCAGATATGATAACTCCAAGGTCCTCTTCCTACTCTGATACTGTCAATACCTCTAACCTCATGTTATCCACCACCCGTGGGTTTCTGTGCCCAAGGTGCATGATTTAGCAGTTTTTTGCTTGAAATCCAGCTGCCATATCCTCAACCAGTCCCCTAGTTTTCTTGGGTCTCTAGTCATTCTCTCCACTCCCTCTGGAGTGTCTGCCCTCTTGTAAATTTTGGTGTAATCTGCAAAGAACTGAATCAAATCAAGAGGTCACCCATCATCTCTGGTTACATAAGACCAGAAATTTAGAACAATTCAAATAAAAAAAAGCCTCGTAACTCACCCCACATACATCAGTGGACAGAGACATAAAAGTGCAAAGGTGTATAGGAAATCAGTGCAAATTTATTTAATTTATCCATACAACATATATTTCTAAACAAGAGTTGATAAAGTGCCATCCATGCAGCCCACTACAAAAATCCTGATGGCATTTCACTCCCTTCCATGGAGCTTTTTCAATCTAATGTATTTTGTCCCCCTCCACAGCTAGTTTAATTCATCATCAAAGTAAAATTTATATCTTCCACTGAGCACTGTAGTCCGTATTCCAGAAAGATGGGGTCCATCACTTTTGTATAGGCCGCTATCCTTCCAGGATGGCCCCCAGTCCACAATGAAGCAGAATCCCACCTATCTGCACCATTTTTTTCAACCAAGTTTTAAAGCTGCTGGTGTGGAGTACCCTTGGACATAGACAGGTAACACCTAAGCAAATGTCATCATTCATGCTATTTGCCTTAGGACTCTCCCCTATTCCTTGAACTCTCCTGGTACTATCCAAGCTACATCCCTAGCTAGGTCATTTGTCCCTACATAGGCAATGACATCCAGCTACACACACCCCCCACCCTGCCGCCCTAATGATCCTTAGGATATACTGTCTATATATTGTTCATTCTTCCAATCCAAGGCAACAGGTAGACATCTAACCTTCCTCTCTCCACCCTTTCCTGCTCCCAACTTTATTCCCCTCACAACAAAGACCCCCACCAGAAGCTACTTTCTCCTCTGCTGGGATCCTCTGCATCCCACCTTATAGCATCCCCTTCAGAGGACTCCACATCCTCACTTGCCACAACTTCAGATATATCCCATCAGTCCAACGCTGTCCCTACCTGCCAGAATGGCAAAGGTATCTGTAGTGGCAAAGGATGAGGAATGTGCCCCTGATCTGCCACCCCACCCTATTGGACACTATCAAGTTCTTGCCTGCCCTCCTCTGCTTAGGCAACCTCGTGGGCAATATCAGCAGACTTGGTGATCCCTGGGTATTGTATGAGATCCTCTGGATCGTAGCTAGCTCAGCACACAGCCCAGTGACCTCTGTCCTCAGCCCAGAGAGGTGCATAAAGATGGAGCAGCACCTCAGTCTCCAGAATGTCTCCCAGAATATTGCAGCTCTACAACCATTGCACTGCACCACTACCATTTCTGCTAATATAAATCACTCCCTTCTGCTTCCTAATGTAATTTTCCCCTACTGTCCCATCCCTTTACTTGCTCCTTTCCCATCTACAGCATCTATCAGGACTCATAGGCGGATTTAGAGGGGGGCTAAGGGTGCTATAGCTCCCCCATCATGGAGCTCCTCTATTAGTAACACACTGTGCTGCATTCTTAATCAGTATGCACTAATGCCTCCATGAAAGCTGCCTGAGCCACACAGGTCTCAGCTGTCCTCCAGCAGAGCTGGCCTTAGCTAGATGCAAATTGTGCCCCTGCACCTTGGGGCCTATGCTTTTTTCTTGAGGAAAAAAAAAATAATTTAAAACATTTAAAAATGCCCAAATGTTGTTAGAGGTGAAAATGTTTACCAGCAAATGAAAGTGGAAGACAACTGGCTCTGTTACTGTTACAAAAGGTGGAGGCAGCTTTGCTGCAGTGGAAAAGATTAGGTTAAGTAAGTGCTAATGGTGCCAATGGCCATACTTTACACCTCTCAGGTTGACTACTTTCACAAACAAAGGGCTACACTGACAAGAGAACTTGTTTGTAACTTGGACATGTAGGTGAAACAATGAATGATATGACAAAATATGTTTCAAAAGTATGTGAGCACTCAAAATGGTTTAAAAACCTGACAAGCGCAGAGCAAAACCAGATTTCCTGATAGGGACCCTGAAAATCTGTTCGCCAGGTAAAAAAACTGACAGGTGGCAACCTTACTGGTGTCCCATGATAATCATCTCTATTATCTCTCACTCACACCTCCAGAAAAGTTAAGTTGTTTAACATGTTTGCAAATCAGAGTGTCTGAGGTGTGAGTGTCCAGTGATGATGTCCCTGTCCTTACAGAAATGAATATGGTAGTAGTACCGTACTTACTTAAGTTCTTGCTCAGGCTCAGTCAGATTCATTTTTCCAATGGTGAAGTCAAATAATTCAATGCATTCAATAGCACTAATTAAAAGATGCTGGTTAAACTAGCAGGGGGGCAGCTGCTAGAATTAGACAGGGCATTAGTGTTCCATCAAACTGGATGTATAATAAATGTAGAACTAATGTTATTAATTTCTAGTATGGGGAGCTTAAATTCATGACATTAAAATTTTTTAAGGTCACTGCTAGTTTTGTCCTATATGGCAATTTGATTTTGGTGTGGATTTGCAGGAGAGGGAGTTGGAGAGTAGTGCCCGCCTGTACTGTGCTAGGAATGGTGCAAAACTAATGCTGGGGCCGGTCTGGTCTCAGTGACAGCATGAACCAGGAGAGGCAGAAACTGGTACATGAGACCTTTGAACTGAGGTAAAAACTTCAGCATGTACTGTATCTCTAATCTGTGTCATCTTTTCAGTCGTGGTTGTACAGTGTGAATGAGCACAGAGGGAATTAATAGACATAGGGACTTTGAAGGTGTTCTGCTGTATATTATGGCATGAGCAGGAGTTTCTGCATGCTTGGAGAGCAAAATTGCCAACAGAAGTCATAAGACCTTGTTTGGCTCATTGACACAGGCAGTTACAAAACCGGAAAAAAAAGTGATAGAATCAAATATTTAATTTATGTAGTTCTATGTGTTCAATGGGGAGGTGCAAGTTGTGATGTTCCCAAGCAAGTGCTGTTGCTAATTAAAAAAATAAGCATTTTTATATTTGTTTAAAAACTATTTTTCTGTCTGCTTAATGACTTCTTGGGCCTATCATAAAAATGAGATGCCTCATACCATGGGGTTATCCCAGTAAAGGACATTTTAAAACAATAAAAAATATTTTTTTTATTTAAAAATGTATTTTCTTTGGAATAAATTGTTCTATAGAACAAAATATGTTTTGCAAAAATAGCAAGCAGACTTGAAATGATATTTTCAGAAACTAGATAGCAAAGTGACTTTGTTCCCTTATTTCTATAGTTTTTTTTTTTTTTACTGAGATAAGGTTGGGGGATACATTAATCTGTATTGCAGGACAAACTGGGATGGGTTGTCTTCATGGTAATGTCATAATGTGCTTGAGTGAGTGAAATTTCTGAACTTGTTTACTTGGATTGTCATTTAATTTGTCTGCAATTTGTCTTTATCACCAAGTCTCTTTCAACTTTTCTCATTTTTATGTGTTTCAGATGTGCTGCTGCCCAGCTGCAGTCTTTTGGTATTTTGTGTTTTTTTTTGGGGGGGGGGTGGCAGGGTATTTTGGGCAACGTATTGTCATGTGGACTGTGGGGATGGTGCTAGGGTGCAGCTAACAAAGCATGGGGAGGGAGGGAGGAAATGAGTAGAAATTGCATTAGAAATACCCTCCAAAATGCACCAGAATACACCAAAATGTTAAAAAATTTCTGGGGGCCTAGGCGGCTTACCAGACCACCAGCCTATTATTTTCATTTTTTATCTGACTTGAGCTCCCCCATCTATAGGACTCCTGGATCCGCCCCTGAGGACTTACCTTAACACTTTAACCTAGATAGGGTGTTACTTGCTTTCCTTTTTAAAGGATGTAGCTACAGTGTAATTATCACTGTTGCTTGTAATTAACTATCACCTCAAACCCCACAGTTGTATTGAAACTGACGCTTAAAATAAAGTGTGACCATTGTTATTGCTAGATAAAGCTCTCCCTGTACCCTCTTCCCTCTTTACTTCTTCCGTTAATTAACTTTCCTCTGGTGTCCTTCCTGAGCTGCTACATCACCCTACCCCTGATAGACTGTCTCCTATATCCCCACCTTTGGCTGCTACCTGCCCGATATTTAACAGAAATACCCACTACCCCCCCAAGTAATGACCTACTGTATTAAACTAATCCATCATATCATGTGGTTGTTACTGTCTAAAACTCTGGTAATCCAATTTGGCATGGATCTGTGCCACACCTGAGGGTCAAAAATACCATGCCTATCACTCCATCCTGTCTGTGCTGTCTTATTTTTCCTAAAAGAAAGTTTTATACTAAAAATCCTAGACAACTTGAATTAAGTTACATTGTAAAGCACTTTGTATGAAGTGCAGCTTAAAATATAAAGAGGGCTATATGAGTGAAATAGCATTTGGAATATGTAAATATGGGACTGTTCTGGGTTTATGGGGGATGGAAGTCCCTAGAGACCTCTGTGCTGGTTTCAGTGGTGGCTCTGCCTGAGAACTGCCCCCAGTCCTGACTAGCCTAACAATCCTGCTTTCCAAACTGTTGATTTGTTAAGAAAAATTAACATCTCTATCTCAGCATATACCAACCCTGTTCCTGGCCCCAGTCTTGCAGACAGAAACACCAGCGCCCTCCATTTGTGCATTCTCCAGTCTGCTACACTTGTTCTGTCTCACAAAAATGTAATATGATGGGCCCTTCTGGTTCCCCCTTCCCCACTGTTGTGGCGGGAACTCAACAAGCTGCCTGCCACTATGGCACACCTTCCTGGTTATCCCACTAGAGTTGTGGGGACACAACCTGCTATGTATCACCATGTTAGCAGTTCTTCCTGGTTCCCTCACTGGAGTGGCAGGGACACTAATAGATGTTTGCCATCATGGTGGGCCATCTCATTCCCCCACTAATGTTCAGTTTTAAGGACTCTTATGTGTACAGTAAAGCCCACCTCAATATGAAATGCAAAGTATTTTTCAATATAGGTAAGAAACTTTTAAGTGCTAGCTCAAAAAGCTGTGGGGTCATAGCAGGTTTTGTAACTGAAGATCTGTCACTATGGTCAGAAGATTTGGAAGGAGAATCAAATGAGTCATGAACATAAACTCTTAGATATGCTATTAGAACTGCAAATTACAATTTCCTTTGTAAGATACAATCTGCTATTGGTAATCTTTTGTCTGCTATTTGTCAGCTCTTAGTTTGCCATGGAAATTGTACTTTTTTGCTCTGGCAGCATATCTAAAACATAACTGTAGCAGGCTGCTTCTTGAGGGAGTGTGCCTTTTGGCTGGGAAGTGTACAAGTCTATACCTTTCCTTTTGATAGAGTGCTGGCAGCTTCTTCTCCTCCTCCTCCTCCTCTTGCATTCATCCCTAGTGCTCTTCTGGCTCCTTGAGAACTTTCTGTGAATATTCTGTAGGTGTAGCCTGACAATAGTGAAGATAATTAACCATGGCTCTACCAAAGCAGAAGTTTGTAGTCCTGAATGTGATCTTTCTAATTTATTAATAAGACAGCTTCTTAGCGGCCCCACTCTTTTCTCTAAACAGCTCAAGTCTGGATAGAATGGGCTGTATAAGCCAGCTACTCAGCAATCCCACCCCTCTACAAAACTGAGGTATAGCCTTATTTTGGGCTCTATTATTAATTAATTTGTCTCAGTGGCTGTAATCTCATCCTCAACCCTAAACAGGTTCTGAGTTGCTTGTAAAGACCACAACTAGCAACAAATCTAACTTTTTAAATACAGAATTAGGAGGACTTTTCCTATGCTACTGTAAGTGGCAGAGCTTTGCAAAATACTGCATTGTGTAAAGAATGAGTGTAAACCCAGTTAACTTTCTTCAGACTGTATGTTCTTTATAAATATGTCCACTTTCACAAACTGAAACAGAACAAAATGAATATTTTTATCAATACTTGCTCTTTAAATCATCACTTATGAGTGTGGCTTTCCATGTGCTGTCTTATTTGTACATCCTTCCCACCCACTTAAAAGACACACTGACCTGGGCACTGTGGATTTGTGCCTCTGTTCACAAAATAATTTATATTACTCCAAATGAGCTTGCTCAGTGCCCACAGAGCCAGCTAGAAAATGTAATTAATTGCCTCAAAAGTAGCTGTATCAGTGCCTCCACAGCAGGCTAAACAATTAATTCAATATTATAAATAGGGCTTGATTAATTGCAAGACATGGTGCTAGGTTCCATGCCTGTCAAACAGCTAGGTCACTGTTGATCACAAGTCTCTTGGTCCATCAGGAGACATCTCTTGTAAGACTAGATGATCCCCTGATTTATTCCCAGGGCTCCAAGTATTGTGGTGTCAATGCTAGGAACATAGAAACAAAGAAAATGTCAGCAGAAGGAGACCAATGATCCATCTAGTCTGCCCACTGAGTTTCCAAGACCTTCTGGTCCTGGGCCTAGCCCCCCTTAGAGAATTTGTCCATCCCTGCTGCAGCTCTTTCCCATGCTCTATCCCACCCCCAGCTTGATCACTGTCACAGGCTTAGCTCTCACCACATTGGCTGGCAGTCTATTCCATGGCTCCACAACTCTTTCAGTTAAGTATTGTTTCCTTAGATCCCTCTTGAAGCTCCCTCCTCTCAACTTCCATTCATGTCCTCTAGAAGTGGAGCTGTCAACCCTGTGTATACATGTTTAGTGACTTTAGGCACTCCTAATATGGGAGCCCATGAAGTCCCTGTACCATCTTTGTTGTTCTTCTCTGTATGGCTTCCAGTCTATCCCTGTTCTTCTTTAGGTAAGGACTCCAAAACTGGACACAATGCTCCAGGTGTGGTCTTACCAGGGACCTATAGAGGGTGAGGATCTCTTATTTTTCCTGCTTTTGAATCCCCATCCTCTACACCCCAGCATTCTATTTGCCTGGCTGTATGCTTCGTTGCATTGGCTTGTTTGCTTGAGTGTGTCACATATGATATCCCCCAAGTTCCTTTCTTCCTGTGAGGTACTGAGCATGACCCCATTGAGTCAATATTCTGCCTTTGAGTTTCCTTTCCCTAGATGCACCATTCTGAATTTTTTTTGTGTTAAACCTTAGCTGCCAGACATTAGACCATCTTTCTAGTTCATGGAGGTCTTTTTGTAGGTCCCAAACCGCTTCTGCACTATCCACTCTCTTGTGACGTTTCGTGTGATCCGTGAAGAAGACCAGTTTGCCTGGATACCCTCACTGATGTCACTAATGAACATGTTGAATAGGACCAGGCCTAAGACCAATCCTTGTGGATCTCCACTTGTGACTTCTTCTTTAGCAGGTTCCACTCTGTTTACTACTACTCTCTGTATTCTATCCTTGAGCCAACTCCCTACCCACCTGACAATACTCTTAGCAGTGCCTAGGTCCTCTAATTTTTTTTTATCACACAGTTGTGCAGCCCTGAGTCTAAGACCTTGCTAAACTCATAGTAGAGAATGTCCACTGGATGGCCCCAATTCAGTTCCTTAGTTACCCAGTCAAAAGATATACAGTATGAGGTTCATTTAACATGTTTAAACCTACTGGTTACTCTAAGAACATCCTGAGATTTAATTTATTTCACTGTTCCCTTACTGAAAAGCATGTTGAGGGTTATATACTGTATTGTATGCTACCAAAGAGAATACAGGTGATATGTTTATGTTAATTATTATTTTGGAAGACACCCTTGAGCCAAGGCTCTTTTACAAAGGTTCCACATCAGGGAAACAATACAGAACATAGTGAGGACAATAACAAGTACAGTAGTTTCAAGCAGCCATAGGCTTTGTCGGGGTACATTAAAGCTTTCATATGGAATTACTGTAATATGTGCAATGATTCACAATATGTATGTTAAGTTACAGTAATTTGTATATATTATTCAAGAACATATGTACAAGAAAATATGTAAAATATATTGCTACTTTATTTCCATGGCTCCCAGTTCTACCTGCATACATCTGTGCCAATCCAATGAAAGGAAGAATTATACTAGAGTCAGAAAATGCTCAAGCCCAGTTTGACTCCATATGTGTCACCTACACTACACATTCTGGTTCACCATGGGCACAGCAAGAAAGATGCTGTCCCCAAAGATGCACACTGTTACTACCACCCAAGTACACTATGGGCACAGCCAGAGAAGTACCAACCCCAAAAGCGTACTCTTGCACTGCAGCTCCTAGCCCAGCAAGGGCAAAGCTGGATAGATTGTTAGCTGCAGCATGAGCATGTGTCTCAAAAGCCAGAACCTGTCCAGCTGCACCCACTCTAGAAAGGGAGCCATAGTACAAGCACATGCCTCAGAAGTCAGCACCATTCTAACTGTACCTATGATGCACACCGTTCAGACACAACCACACAGGAGTTGGGGGCATGCTCCCTGTGGGCTAAAGAATTCAATGATATAGTCTGTGCCCATAGATTGTGCTGAGCAGTTTAATTGCCCAAATAGGACTGGATCAGTGCCCTTAAAGCAAACACCAGGCAAGCCAGTTGGAAAAATAAATGTAAAAATATGGAACACAGCCACATAATAATTATTGTATTAACAAATTCATATAAAGCAAACCAAGTGTTTTTTTTTTTCAGATTGATCCACAAAATGCACCGAGTCTGAAATGAAACACTTAGTTTTTAACTGAATCAATTTGTTACTGCAGTGATAATTGTGTGAGCATGCTCCCCAATTTTTGCTGATTTCATTACTGAACCCCATTAGAGATGCAGTTACCTCTCTTCCCCAAATTATTAATACCTTTAATGCCCACTTCACTAACCTTAGCATAACCACTATGTTCTAGAACCTGTTGTTGCCATCCATGGTTGTTCTCTCCTCAAACAATCCAGAGTATTACCTTCATGATCTGCCAAACTTTTAACTTCTGACAAATCACTACACAGGGTCCCCAAAGCACTGAAGTGCCTCAGTGCAAACAAGATTGCTGGCGCTGACTCTCTTGACCTGAAACTTCTTCACTTTGTGGTGAACCATATAGGTACCCCAGTTACCATTCTGTTAACTATCTCCCTTGCCTCTGGAGAGATACCTATATTAAAAGTTTACCAGACTTATGCCCCTCACTAAATGAGGGTCTAAGCAGGATCTGAATCAGTACAGACCCACTTTGGTCTTTTCTGCTAACTCCAATGTTCTCAAACAGTGTGTTCACTCACAGCTGACTCGGTCTGCACAATATGTTCTCTCCCGTGCAATGTGGCTTCAGGATGGGCATTCTACCATAACTGCATTGCTCAAAGTCACCAACAGCCTCCAATAGCCATAATAAAGGTCACCACACTGGGATACTCTTTGTGGACCTCTCCAAAGTGTAATAGATCATGCAGTACTCTTGCTCAAGACAACAGGTCTCAGCCAACTGGTTATCAAATGGTTCAAAAACTACCCAAGTAACTGAACCCATTTAGTTTCTATAAAAGACATTAGTTCAGTCCTCGTTCTCTTAAACCTTGTGGTTCCTCAAGGCTCAATCCTTGCACCTCTGCTGTTCTCCATTTTTGTTAATGATCTCCCAATGCACAGTGGGAGATGTCATCTTCATTTGTATGCAGATGAAACCATACACAACCACAGTGCAATGACAATGTCTGAGATTAATTCAGTACTCCAATCTTATTTCAACACACATTCCTCCTGGTCCATCAACAACTGATTGTTAATGCAATCAACCCTAAGTCTATAGTGTTTGTGTCACAAAACCTGCAATCTAGTTCAGCAGATCCTCTAGTAATGATAACATCATATGGCAATTACGTTTTCAAATATCTAGGAATCTGGCTTAATCTGTTACGTACCGTACATACACACAGTAGGCACATTGATCACATCTGGTAAACAAAAGGGCTAAAGCTCAACATTCTCTACAGGTCTAAACACATACACTGTTTCAGTCCACCAGTGAGAAAACATGTGGTCTTCTATTTCCTTCTCTCTTCCATCTACTATAAAGACATCATATACCACAAACAAAGCCACTCTGCTGCCTCTGGGGCATGTTTACAAGTTGTGCAGGCTCATCCTTTCCTGTGGGTGGTATTCACAACATTGTATGCTGTATGACCAGCTTAACTGGCCAAGTTTCTCTTGCAGGCATGACTACCACTGGTTTTCTTTCTTTTTTTTTTTTGAACAACTGTGCACAAGGAAAAGCCCGTAATAATCTACTAGCCCACCTTACATAGTCAAGCAGTGCCTACTCACTACAGTACTGTATGTTCAACAGCAACACTTACCTTCTCAGTTCCCAGAAAGAAGTGTGAATTTCGTAGAAACACCTCTGCATTTGCAGCATCAGATACTTAGAAAAAACTGCCTCTCCAGTTGAGGAATATATCTAGCTTACAAGTCTTTCCAGCCAGCTTAGACCCACTGTATTTGTATATGTCCAATATCCTTATCTCCAACCATGATCAAATTGCATAACAATGCTCACGTTCTTTGTTCACTGTGACAACACTTTGTTAGCTTGCTGTGATAACCGTTTGCATGTATTTATTGTACCTTCACAGTTTTTTGTCATGTATAGTTTAACAGATATGTAACTATTCCTGCTGGATAATGTTCACCTGTTGACTGCTGCTACTGCTGCTGCCCTCCCTGGGACCCCATGAAAATGAAAGGTTGTTTTGAATTAGGTTATCTCTGTTAAAATATTTTCAAAAAATAAAATAAATTATGCAATCACAACATGGCTTACAATTGTATTACATTCTGTTATTTTAATCAAAATAATATTTTGAAAAAAATAATTTGTCCATATACACAAACAGTAGTATTTGAAGTGGGGGACCTATGTGGGGGAAGGATATGGTCAAAGGGAAGATAAGGGTGTCAGGGGAGTGGGTGGAGAGTCATGTAACATAAGATGCATGTGCTCTATTATCAAGCAGGCTTGGTAGACCAAAAGGATTTTGTCTGCTGGCAATTTTGAATGTTTGAAGTGATGACAAAAAAGATCAATATACGTTCTGAAAAGCAAAAGTGAAACTATTATGGTCAAGAACAATGTGTCAGAATATTTTATTTCAATATAGAGTTAAATGCATTAAGCCATTAACTTCTATGCTGTAGGTGTCAAACATTACAAGATCGCTTAATAACAATTTATTGTTAGGAAAACATATTGTCTATAATTGAAGAGAGCATGAGGAAATGGAATGACTCCTGCATGACATCTGAAGAATAGAGAGAAGAATGTGCAAAATGTATCATACAGATATCATTCGAAATATATTATATGTGAAATAACATGTACTGTGATAATGTTTTAACAAAACATATTTATAAGTGGCAGGAAGTTCATTCACGGATTTTAAGTGCAAAACGTGGTGCTCATATATTATACAGAAGTGAATTAAGGGTCTTCAGCATTATATTAAAGAAATGAAACAATTTTATTTTATGGACAAATCTGTGTGTTACCTTGGGATACACCAACTTCATTACTGTATGCAGAAAAAAAACATTAGATCTACTTTGCTGAGGGCTACTATAAATGTTCAATGATACTGGAAAACAATTATCTTAATGACTCCCACTAGATTGATGTATATGGCCAATATGGAATTACTTGCTTTTCAAAAAAGGAGACTTGGAGTCTTGTGTTAGATCAAGTTCTAACTGTAGCAGGAATGCCTCATTTTTGGGTTTACTTTAAACAACATTAAATCAGATGTTTCAGATCCTTAGATAAAATTGAGAGATATATTTCTCCAAAAGAGGTATGCAAACTAACAGTTATTCCTGGGACTTGTTGGTACCATCAATGTATAAAAATCAGGAAGGAAAGAGAATCTGACATTTTGTGACAACAATAAACATACTGAAGAATAGCTTTTTATAGCCTTAATTTGGATTTATATAACGTGGAAATGTGTTCTATGGCCAAAGGATGGTTAATATTGTGAATTCTTATTGTAAATGTGTAATGAATACCAGATTAACTGTTTCTCCCTCCGCACAGCCCTACTCAGTTTTCATTATTAGCAACCCTTTTTCCTCCACCTGCTTCTGAGGAGGACTGGAAGGAGTAATGCAGCACAGGGCAGTACATGGTAAACTGTACCCCACCACTGAAGGGGATTGAAAGGAGTGTCACTGTGCAGGGTGGTAAAGAGTAAAGTGCCCCCACTACCTAGTAATGTGTCCCCTTGGCCTTTTAATTCCCAAGTCTTCATTGTTCTCAAAAGCATTATACATTTGACTATAGAGATATTGTGACTGTAGCCCATAGCTCTTGAGTTAGTTTGTCAAAAAAATTAAAATTTTTCAGGAACCTAAAAAAAGGCATTTCAATTCTCTTCTCAGAGTTATTTTTGGCTAGTGTTACATATTATTCCTTCTCTAAGAGTTAACAACCATACTTTTGCATGGTCTGAGGCTAAAGTGATTACAAAATCAATACAGAACCCCATGGAAGAGAAATTCTTTAAACTACAGATGAGGAAAGCATGTGACAGATTTTTTATGCTGGCTGTTGTGTATTTATGCTAAAAGACGGAACTTGAATCCATTAGCTTTTGTTCTGCTGTCTTCAGTACCACTCCAACTATAAGAATTTTACATAAAAATCCTCACAGAAAATAAGGCAGAAGAAGAGACACCAGTCTGACTGCTAAAATACCATCATCAGTAGTAATCAGTCGGTAGGGAGGGTATCAGTTGTGGGTACAGAATTTACAAATTATTTTTCCAATATTAATGCATTATTAAAAAAATAATATTAACTGATTTGACGTTGTTCCATTGGGGCAACAACATAACCAGCTTCATATCACAGCAACTTCCACATGGCTGTGCCATTCAAGACATAAGCTATTTTTTCTGTTTGTTTTCTTTGCTGTTCCATGTTACAAGTAAGCACAATGTGGGAGAAATCTGAATGTAGGGTCTGATCAGGCACCAGACAGGGCCATAATGGAAGGGTATAATGTAGTTAGACATAGGAGGAAATTCAGAGGAAGGGCTGATTAGTGGCTGGTGGTCATGCTGAGAGGAAGAACTGCAACATAGATGCTTTGGCCTGACCCTTCCTCATTCTTATAAATGTGAAGTACATTGACCATTTTCCAAACAGACCTGGGAATTCTTTAGGAACTGTCAGTCTTTCCTATCACTATAAGTAAACTCCATATAACATTACCTCTCTGAGAAATTGTGCTGGAACCTTACCAGGTCATTATGTTGTACGCTGTAAAGTGAACGTCAATACCACTCAACAGGAATAGCACAGTAGGGAAGAGCAAGAGGGTGCAAAACTTCAAAATGGTGTATGCACAGTAGGGCACCCTCTCACTTTTCCCAGGCAGAGGATAAGAACCCTGCTGGGATGAGGAGACAGAGAACAGCTGCCATGGCTTGATGGGATGAGCCACATGCAGCAAGGGAGGCAGTGCGTCTGTGGACCGGGTTTCAATTCCAGATTTCAGATGCATGGAATTTTTTTTTTATTTTTCATACTTTGTGTGAATTTAAGTGTTAACCCCCCCCCCCGAGTTGATTATTTTAGTTGTGGGGGGTTGGGGGCACAGTCCCCCGCAAAACACAAACATATGCCACTGGCAGTATATTGTGCTTTATTGGCAGTGCGGTATATTTGCTGCAGCATAATGTCTTGCAACATTATGACTCTGTGCTGAATTTATAGCCCCCTTTTACAATGTTTACTGCTCTGTTCAAAATTCATACAGTCCGGGGGTATCCAAAAGTGCCAACAGAGTATTTGAGCAACTCAAACACTGTCAAAATACTAGTGTACATGCAGAACATATGTTTTATTTTTTTAATATAGTTTTTTATTCCACAGACAAGCACTTCAGTTCCTGTCACCATCTCCTTTCCACCAACACCCACCTCCCCAACATACCTGGGAGCTTGTTCCACCATGGTTTTCCCCAGTGGTGGGGCCAGATGGAGTAGGTACTTACTCCCCCCCTCCCCACTACACAGATCTAGTTGACTGCAGGCATCCAGGTGGTGGTGCAGGACTGGATAGGTACAAGGGCTTCATCTTGCCATTGGAGCCCCTTTTCTGTTTTTTATTCCAAGTCCCTGCTGTGTGCATGACAGGATGTGTCTGTGGAGGTGTGCATGTCCTGCAGATTTGTGGCCCCACACTGAGACACTCGTTGCCTGCATTACCACTGGGCCTTCACCTGGTGTCAGTCAAAGGCTGATATGACTGCCACCCCTTCCCCGTGAGAAAAGAGCTGTCCCTGAGATGCTCAATCATCTCCCACCCCAATGACCCTCAGCAACTTGTGCTCTTTCCCAACCATGGGTTGCTGGCATAGCAGGAGGTAAGGCATTCAATAACTTAGCCCTCTATGCCACCAGGCTGGATACAGACTATGTTTTATGTACAACAGTTATGTAAGCACTGATAGTAGAAAAATAAAACATGCTGCTTAAAAATGTAGTATGTTTCATTTTCACAACAATAAATCTATAAAAGTTTAAATACTGTTATGTAACTTATTGAATCTTACAGTAGGGCAGAAATGTAGGAGATCTCAGTTATGTAAAATTATGTAATTGAAGTGTGACTGGCAGCAAGTACAGTAACTTTCTGAACTCACAGTCAAATAGTTCATCTCCTACATAGTGGATTGGTTCCTGGTCATCCTCATAGGAGGCTGTCAACTTCACACCCTCTCTTCATATTAGGTCAGGTGTTTCTCCAGGCTCTGTCCTTGGCCATTCCCAGTCTTCATTTTCCTTAATGTGCTCCAAAAGCCCATGGCTCCTGCTTGTTGTCCTCCTGCCTAGACCTGGCTGTGCAAATCCTATGCAACTTTAACAGTGTGCATTAATGGTTCTGCAGCAACCAGCTTATACTAAATTTATGCAACACTGTCACCATAACCTATGGAACTGGGCAGCATCTAGATAGAATCCAGACTCCCCATTCATCATAATCATGTATTGCTTCAAACTAGATAAAGTTTCCTTCCTTAAAATACCTGGGTGTTTGGCTTGAGTCTGATCTTGATTTCTCATGTTATATCAACAATCACAATGAATGCACCCTTATCGTGCTATGTTTTTTTTTTTATTTAGTACATGTGTAATCTAACTCTTTATTACCTAAAGCAGATATGGCAGATAATGTCTCAGTGCCCTGATAGTGTAGAACAGGCATCAAGTCTGGACAAATCAGAGACTTTTTTGTTATTCAGTTTATGGTCCTCCTTACAGGATTTGCATTCTGCCCTGCTGCCCTGCCTGCCACTATAAACTCCTTCTACTAGCCAGGGCTCCTGTCTTTGCCTAGAATCTTGAACCTTTAGTGCTTGCAACACCCCAGCTTGCCCCTGAGAAAGGATACCCCTCTTGGCCCAACGTGGACCTAGTCTGGGTGGTTACATGCATAACAATAATTGCCATGGGGAAGGAGCTAAGTGTTCCTCTATGCATGCTTACTAAGTTTGAGTGGCTTTCATCATCCCAAGGGAAGTAGGAGGAATTTTGACCTTACTTCAGTCCCACACATTCTCCAACTGTGAATGGGTTCAAACTCATGACTGCCTTGGGGTGTGCAAGGTTGAATGTTGTCATCCATGCCACTAATGGTACCTCCATTATGCCACCCCTAGTTTTTGTTTAGTGGGCAATGGACCAGACCACCCACTCCTGGGAGGAGAACATCCACAGGGATGCTAATAGCCCTCACTGCTGGCCTCTGTTCCTGATGTCCTGCATTCAAAGGAACAAACCTGGGATTCTGACATGCTAGAGTGGTCTCACACTGCCCAGAGCTATGGAGCTTGCACAGATTAAGACCTTTTACTAGGAAGCTTATCATCTGTTCAAGCTCCACCAGAAGCACCTGGTCAACACACAGCCATAATTAAGGTTTGTCTTAAATGTAATTACCATGAGCTCAGTCTTTGATGGGTTTAATAAGGTGTGCTGATGCAAGGTCAACACCCACACAGCAAACACCAGCACAGTGACAGAATTCACCTGCCTGCGGCAAGTTGCTGTGCTGGTGTGAGGAAGACACTGGTGGTGCATTTCCCGGTGTCATACCTCCCTGGTCCAACTCCAACTCAGAGTTAGATATTTAGAGAATGGGTCTTCCCCCCACATGGAGGGTTCAGGGGTGCAGCCCCCTGCTGAAAATGCACTGACATCCCCGATGGTACAATGCCGGTACTCGGCAATATGTCTATCGCTGTGGGGATGTCAGTGCGAGTGCTGTCGAAGCAGTATAGTAAAACCATTTAATAAAGCCTGTTGATTGCTAGCTGCTCTGTAGAACAGCCCTAGCTGTAAGTAGGTCCATGGGGAGGGGGGTAAGCCATGGATGTGCATATACGCTACTTTATTATACATTGAGTGTGTGGATGGTAGTGTTCTTGTCTCAAACACTGAACCTTGGTCACCAACAGTAGATAGGAGAATGGAATAGACTGAAAACATTTTTGAAACTCTTCTTGCAGGAGTCAACTGACTCTCAACTTTATCCCCGTGTTCTAATTGTCTTCACAAAGGTAAATGTATATGTCATAAAAAAGGACAGGTTGAAACTGATGCCAGGACCACATACTGGAACAGCAGTCTTTTGTATCATTGAATCTGTTTTGCATGTGTCTTTTATTAAAAGATTACAAAAGAAATTGACTCACTAATGGGAAGTATAACATTGCTCACAAAGAAAAATCTTTATTTGAGAGTTTGCACAAGACTAAAAAACAGGAAAATCCCAATCCAACAAATGAGCTGATCCAGTTTATTTTTCTTAACTTTTCATTATTTGATATTTAATTTCTTCACAATACCTTATTGAATTTACAGATAAAATAAGACGGCATTATTGTCTGTAACAAACAGAAAATTCTAATAGAATTTCTCATTATCTATAAATTAAGCCCTCTAGTGTGATATAATTCAAGTTCATTAAGTATTCACAGGCAAAAGATAAGACACTGGATCTAATAAATAGATCAAATATCTTAACTATGAAGTGATACTGCCTAATGTGCCACAAGCCTTAGTGGTTTAAATTCTTAATGTACATAACATTATAGCAAAATCAAATCAAATAAAAGTTTGTTTATTGTGTGACAAGCTATGTTGTTACAAAATTTGAAAATATTACAAACTATATACATAAGGTATATCATAAATATACAATTTATTGGTGTGGCTTTAAAGACGATTATGCAATTGTGGCTAAAACCAATGGTCCCTGCGTTAGATCATTAAGATTCTGACAATGGAGCACATTATGGCTTCTCTTAAGGTGCTTTTACACGCAAGTCTATGTAATGGAATAATTGTTATGGAAATAGTATTCCGTTACATCCCTTGTGTGTAAAGTGCATTTGTTTCATTCCTTTGGTGAACGTTCATCCAAACTGCAATCTCTGCTTCTTGCGGTTTGCACCAATGTGTTTCGTTTGATCTGGCTGTTTAAAACAGCCATTCTGGTAGCACTGCAGAAACTGCCATTAGAGCAGCAAACTCTGGGGGAGCTGAAACAAATGGAGGCGGGATTGGCTGGAATACTCGCAGGGTGTAAAAGGAAACTCGAACGCAACAGAGTACAACGGCGCCACACAGGTAACACTTATTTTGTTTTACAAACCTGTGTGTAAAAGCACCTTTAGATTTCAGAAGGATAACTTTCAGAGCCATTGGCTCCCCTCTTTTCATTTTCTGGCTTAAAGGAAGGGGTATCCTTGGTAGAAATCCTGGCTCGTTATTGTACTTTATTTATATCTGATATCTCTGGAGGGTTTTGTACTGGTTTTCAGTGTATCCTTCCCTTTCAGTGTCACATTGTCTTGGATATCTTTGAGAGGCTATGTATGGTTCTTTTTGGTAAATCTTTAATAAAGTTTAATTACAACAAAAATAAATATACAATTTAGAAATGTCCTAATCAGACATCGTATTCATGACTTCTTTAACTTATCTCAATGGTCTCAAACATTTATATACAAATTCCATTTCTAATAACAAGACTGAGATCTCTTATTTAATTTGTCCTTTGATGCAGTTTCTGCTTCTCAACTACTTTAAAAAATGAGGCCATAATGTCTAGTACTTTGACCAAATCTGAGTTTAATAAAAGGGCTGCTAATTCCTGTGGGTTTCCTTTTAGTTGCCCCAGGATGTCTCCTGGTATTTTCTTTCTTTCTGTGTTTTTATATAATGTAGTGGACACAGAATGCATACATAGCGAGAGAGAGAGAGAAAGAGAGAGATACTTGAATATAATATCATCATCACCTAGGTTACAATTGCATCTTCCACTGGAAGTCATACTATTTTTATTTGTGAGATGTTCAAAGCATTCACTTTTATAATTCTCAAATCTATATTTTATATAAATATTTCTCCTATAGGGATATTTTATGAATATTATATATTTTTCAGGCTAAAAGTTTTGTTTGTTCTTAGCTAACCACTGGCTTAATTTATACTTTACTTTCCTTTCTATATCTTTTCAGTGAAAAATATCTCCTATTCTATTTTGAATTGAAATCTGTACTTCTATATGAAGTCTTATTAATATATCAGGGATACACTGGAGCATTCCATTTGGCATGATCCACTTTTCTGCCACTCTAATTATTGGAAATGTAAATTTATTTTCTTCATATTTAAATGCTTCTTCTAGACACTTTCTTGGGATTAGGTGTTCATGCATATTGTATATTTTTATCCAGTACTATATCATTCTTCCTTGGATTAAACATTCCAAGGGTAGTTGTCCTAGTTTTGCCCAAATCAAAGCAGAGAGAGCACCTTGCGGTAGTACCATCAGTCTTCTGCAAAATACAGTAATCAACTTTTCTCTATTATTTTTAAAGTTTCCTCCCCACACTTATGCCCCATACAGTATCCATGACTTAAGTCTGGCATTAATCACCTTCAGGGATCCCATAACTGAGCTTCCTTCAAGTCTGTATGCAAAGCTAGATACCACAGGGATAATCTTTTTTATTTTAATTTCCAGATCTTTTATATGGTTGCTTCATAAGAGTTTTTCAGTCATGGTTATCCCTAGATAACTGAATGTTTTAATCTGTTCTAATGTGAACTTCTCTATTTTATGGTATATTTCTTTTTATTATTATTGCCAAACACCATTTTTTTTCATAGTTTAGTTGTAGGGAAGCCACATGATATTCTTTTTGGAACACTTCATCAACTCTTTTTATCCCTAAAAAACTTGTTGAAATGAGGACAGCATCATCTGCAAGTGCCAGATAGGCGCAGCAGCATTCTCCTATCTTAAGCATATGAACTTCAGATTTGTAAAGTTTGATCAAAATCTGGTTCAGGAACAAGTTGAAAAGGTATGGGGGACTGGACACAGCCCTGTCTTACTCCCCTATTTCCCTGAAATGTTTATGTTGTATCACCCTTATCTTATTTGTATTTGATCTTTTTTATATAGTGTTCTCAACAGTCTTACCATTTTTTCATCCATATCTAAATTGTCCAAAGTTTTCCATAACAGATCCCTACTAGTACTGTCAAAGGCTGCTTTCAAATCAATGAATACATAAAAAAAGTTTTTGGCCCTTGACTAATGTATATTTATGTATCAAATGGGTCAATGTAAAACATTGGTCAATTGTTGAGTGTTGCATCATAAACCCAGCTTGTGCTTCATCTATTAAATTCTGTCTTTGGATGCATTCCAATATTCTATGGTATAAGAGTCTTGTAAATATTTTCTGTGAAGAATCTAGAAGGCTTATGTTCCTGTATCATGCAGGGATCATGTTTGTCTCCCTTTTTGAATACAGGGATTATTATTGTCTCTTACCAAGATTGTTTTGTCCTTCCTGTTTTTGTAATGTGATTAAACAATTTATATAATACTGGGACCCAAATATTAATTTGGTTAATAATGGCATCTATCAGGATGCTGTCTGGCCCATGGGCTTTATTTTTGGAAAATGCATGAATGGACATGATGATCTCTTCTATTCTAACCTCCTCCTCTAACAGTATCCAATCATTTGAATTACAGTAAAACCCCGGTTATCCAAACCTCAATTAACCAAAACTCTTAGTTATCCAAAACTGTGGCAGATCTCCAAGCTTAGTAGACATCATTGTAAAATGCCCTCACTTATCTGAAACCCCATTAATCCAAACAATTGCATTGTTCCCCAGCACATTTGCATAAATGAGGTTGTAATGTATTATACACTTTTACCATTTCTTCAGGATTAGTAAAAATAGTTATAAAATACTGTATCCAAGTTGTTGGTTTGATATAAGTTTCTACATATCCTAGTTGTTCCCCTAGCTCATTAGCTGCAATTTTCCAGAATTGTTTTGTCCGTTTTGTATATTGCTTTTTTCCAGCTTATCCCATGTGGCTTCCCTGTATCTTTTTTTTTTGGCTAGTAATAGTCTTATTATAATTATTTCTTAGTCTATTTAATTCTTTTCTGTTATCACTATTGGGGTGATTTTTAACTCTTCATTATTGTTTGTTTAACTTATTCTTAGCTATTACACACTGCATGTTAAACCAAGGAGCTGGATTTTCAAACCATGGCGTAGGGCTTGCTTCTTTCCCTGCACCATGGGACTTAGGTTCTGCCAGTGCGCTGAAGAACATTGCCACAACTATACCCAATTTTCCATTCCAGGGTGTAACTGCAACAGCTTCCATGATTTATGACAGCTTGTGCCAAATATCTGGTGCAAGCACTGTGTTGGAGGCCCAAGGAGTGGCACAGTCTAGACTGTAAAAATGTTGTCTAAGGACCTGCGGTCAGCACAAGGGACAGAAACTTCTGATTGCCAACTGGAGAATGCCGCAAGCTCCATGAGCCGTATGTTTGGCACACCAGGGGGCTTGCAGCATCCTGGCAGGTTCGAAACTCCTGCACAAAGTGTACCTTTTTTCCTTTTTTCATAGATCTTGGTTTCTTTTACCACTACTTCCACCAACTATGTTGCTATATGTTCATACTCATTATGTAGTCATGGGTGTTTTCTAATTCTGCATAATCTGTCATTGTTTGTGTTATTGCTCTTTCTTCCAAGGTTTATGCAAACTGTCTGCCATTTATTAAATCCCAAGCAATTCCTTTTCTATTTTTATTTATTCCCTGGGAAATATCTATTTTCTTTTTATTCTCTATCACTTGGTCATTTCCCATTGAAATTTGGAGTTCCATTGGGAGATGTTCACTCTCCCTCTTATTACCTACTTCCAGGTTTAAACAGTCAGGGATTACATTTAAATTATCCAAATCAGATCCATTACTGAGGCACCCCTCTGGCTTATAAAGGTATAACTACCCATACTACTTGTGGAGTTTGTCCATTTACCAATACAAAATTCCTATTCATAAATATTTTACAAAGTGTCCTCTCTTTCTCATTACTCACTTTGTCAATTGAATTTATTTGTTATTGCTGCTAGCAAGAAAGTCTGATATAAATCAATCAGTCAGTCAATCAAATCTTTATTTATCCAGGCAAACACCATTGAGCATAGCTCATTTACAACATGGACTTGGTTAGCACAGGAACACAGGATATACAATATATGAACAGTTACAACATAACACCTCAGTAATATTATAAAATACAGAGATACAATAGTTAAATGTAGTCATAAGTGGAGAACAGTTTGGAAACAGTGATTCAATTCCTTCGTGGTGTATAATGAGTCTAGTAACAGTAGCTGGAAGTACTAATGAGGACAATTGTTAGGTAATGGTATATTACATACAATGCTATAAGTAACAAAACAGACAGTGAGTTAAAAAAAGAAAACAACAAACAGTGTAACAGGGTAGAAGGGGGTGTGGTAGGTGAGGTGAGATAGGGTACAGGCAGGGTGGTAGGGGATAGATGAGGAACAGATGAAGCCTTGGAGAAGACACAGGACAGGAGGGCGGGGAGCACAATTAGGTATTAGAGAAATGTGAAGAAGAAGCCACAAGGTCAGGCATAGCAGAGAGGACAACACCATCATGGTATGCTATAAGTGCAGGGAAGTTTAGGATTGAGGGAAGTAGTTACAAATTTCCTTGACCGAATGGTCATATAGTGTCTTGAAGGAAGATAGACTGACCGGGGTAATAAGCTTTAGCGATTTTTGTATTTTGTTCCATAGAGACAGATGCGCAAAGCTTATAGCTGTTCTCCCAAAGCATGTTTTTAGCTTAGGTACCTTTAAAGAAATAAAGGAGTAGCTTCTTAGTGCATGGTTCCCAAGCTCATATAGCTGAAGACAATCAGAGATATATAGGGGTAGTTTATTGATAATAGCTCTGAACGTCCAGAGTACAGCATTTCTGTTTCTCCTGTACTGAAGGGAGGGCCACCACATGGCAGCATAAAGGGCACAATGATAAGTGGAAAAAGGTAGGCCAGTAATGAATCTCAGAGCCCTCTCAGAGATATGTCCTCTGTGTTCATTCAAAAGTGACCAACTCTTGCATTAAAGTCACCTAGTACAATGCATCTTGTTATTGGACTAACATTTGTTTCTTTCTCCAAAATCTTTTCTAAGTCATCTAGTATTACACCTCTATCCTTAGTCTTATCTAAACGGGGGTATATATACATTCAGAATTACAGTCTCGCTATTGTTGCCATGAATCCTAACTCCCAATATGTTCTCACTGGGGATTTCTATTTCTTCTGTGGTGAGATTCTTGTTTAATCTACATAATGTAAGTAAGCCTCAGGAATTTGTGCCACATTTCTTATTGCGCTTAACCCGTTTTGTATAGGCATTGAATCCATTGACATTGGTCCCCCCCAAACATCCATGTTTCTTGAAAATTAATAAAATCAAAATTATTAATATAAGATATGAAGTCTTTATCTAGCAACTTATTTTTGAGCCCAGATACATTCCAGGACAACTCTTCCTGGCAACAGTTACTGTTTTCTTATTTGTTAACAGTCAGTTACTCTCAATTGTGTGCAATACTGTAAACCTATAGCACTGTTTCTAGTAATTGTACCCAACCTGCTTGTTCATCTGCATATTTCCAAATTCCAGTTTGCCCATCATATTTGTACATGTATGCCCCCAATGAGTCTAATTCTCCTAGCTTATGGATGAATTGGCTATAGACCACTTCTCCTTCAATCCAGATTATTTGTCCATTGTCTTCCCACCTAACAGACTTCCTGATAGATTTTCCTAGTCCAGGGATTTTTAGAGTTGATTCTAATATTTCTCCTACTTTCATTTTCAGTTTATTGTTAGTTTCATTGTAAAAACGGTTCAACTCAAATATAGATCACGATCAATTATGTTTCTTCCTTTCTATTTTTTTGCCATTTCAGTAGTATTCTGGAAATAACTGCTGCAGTGTTGAAATGCTCTCACAGCGAATACCCATTTGTTGTTGTTTAAATTTTATTGTATTCAATAGCTCTTAATACAAAGTTTTGATTAGAGACTACTAGTACCCACTCTTCCCCAGGTGTAGGCCTAACATAACTTAAATAGTATACCATGTCATGCTAATTCCCCAAAAGGATAGAAAATAATGATTTGATATTTTCACCTAAAGAGATTTCCATTTCACCTGGGGTATCCCTATGTTAAACAGTGGAAGTGCATAATCTGTACATTCAGTCTTTCTAATAAAGTTATTAAAGTTCTCCCCTAGGACTGATACCGCCAGTTGTTTCTGGTCATTTCCCCCCTGTTTTTCAAGTATTTTTTCTGCTACATCTGATTTTCTCCTTGTGTACTTTTCTTTTTGTTTCTTTTTAGTACCGCCTCATCCCATTTGTTCAATGTAAAATACCTTATTATAGCTTTTCAGTGGAGTTATTTTATTAATTTTCTTCCTTTTAGTGCTTTTTTTTCATTTTGTTCTTTTTTTTACCTCCATCTGTTATCTGTTTTGTTTTGGTTGGAGTTTCCTTGTATTGACTTTTCTGTATGTTTTTTCCATGTCTCTTACTTCTTTATTTTTTATCATTATGATCTTTTTTCTATAATCATTAACCACCATTCTAACCTATAAAATTCCATCTACTTTCTGCTTATTTATTTCTTCTCCCTTTAGTTCTTCCATTCAGTTTTCCAAATAAGGAGAGTTTGTCTCTGTTTTGGGTGTGAACGTTTTAGTTTGATTTCATTTTAAACTCTTAGGCCCAGATATTCAAAAGGGTTGCGCATGGCACAACAGTGTTGCGCCATGCGCAACCCACTGATGCTCCCTGGTGCGATATTCAAATGGGAAAAGTGTGCAGCACAAATCCTGATGCACTGGAGTGCATCAGTAATGTATGCAGGCGCAGATGGGGGGGGGCGTGCCCATGCATACCCTGCACAGCCCGATATTCAGCCTGGGATGTGCAGAGCCATGCATGCACAACCCCTACCTGCACCAGCACAAAGTTGATCCAAAAAAAAGGAACAATGGATGGCCACCCACAGGTGAGCTGCTGCATTGCAGGGTGCAACACGGCAGCTGCCACCTGTGAGTGGCCACCTGATCTCCGGCTGCACCTGGCGGTGCACCCCCATGCCTGATCACAGGCATTTGTAAAAAAAATAAAACTTCTGTCCAATATCCCTGGTGGTCCAGTGGAACACTGTCTGTCCGACTGCAGGCATTACTAAAATAAATAAAACTTATGTCCAATATCCCTGGTGGTCCAGTGGACTGCTGTCTGTCCAAACGTGGGCATTAGTAAAATAAATAAAACTTCTGTCCAATATCCCTAGTGGTCCAGTGGACCGCTGTCTGCCTGAACACGGGCATTTGTAATAAGAAAAATAATTATGTGCAATATCTCTGGTGGTCTAGCAGTACCCCCTCTCCCTACCCACCCACTGAGGCCCACTGCCCCACTCCCCCCGGTCAGCCGGTGAGTGGAAGCACCCCACCCGCCTGCCGGCCCGCCGCCCGCCCACTGACACCATCGGTGGGGCTGTATGCCCATTGGTCACAGTGGCAGCCAATGGTGCAGCTACCGCCTACACTTTCCAGATATGTGGTGATCCCATTCACATATCTGGAATGTAATTAGATTATATTGCACGCCCATTGGCTCACGCCTGTGGACCAATGGGCCACAGCCTCTGATGGTGTCAGTCTTCAGGCAGTGGGTGGCAGGCTGGTGGTGCTGCGCCCACCTGCTGACCGGGGAGTGGGGAGGTTTGGGCTCAGTGGGCGGGTGGGAAGGGGTACCGCTAGACCAGTAGGGATATTGCACATAATTATTTTTCTTATTAAAAATGCCCATGTTCAGGCAGACAGTGGTCCACTGGACCACCAGGGATATTGGACAGAAGTTTTATTTATTTTACAAATGCCCACAATCAGGCAGACAGCGGTCCACTGAACCACCAGGGATATTGCACATAATTATTTTTCTTATTACAAATGCCCGCGATCAGGCAGAGAGCAGTCCACTGGACCACCAAGGATACTGGACAGAAGTTTTATTTTTTTATTACAAATGCCCATGATCGGGCTGTGGAGCACATTGCCAGCTGCAGGGGCATCAGTACCTGATGGCTGCTGCCTGGCAGCACGCCAGGCACAAGTTATCTGGGATCGACGTACCTGCATGCAAATGGGGCGATAATGACATGTAAATGGCCCCATTTGTGCCTTGCATACATTATGGCCCCATTTGCATGTCAAGTTTTGAATATCGCAGTTGCTGTGCATAACGCAATGGAACTTGCGCTAGTGCATCCCCATGCTCCACTCTGGCCACTTGCACTGGCACAGTGCCACTGCACCATGCACACTGCAGGTGGCCAGGGTGCGATATTCAACAATGCTGTTCCATGGCACAGCACCGTTGAATATCGCCCAGTCCACACCCCTGCGCAGCCAAGTTGCGCTGTGCCCAAGCTTGCGCCACAACCTGACACAGTTTGAATATCTGGGCCTTACTTTTTAGTCCTTTATTTTACCCCTTATCACCACCTTGGGTATATTTGGGAATAAATGAGTTGATCTGTAAATGTTTACGATTCCCTTCATTTTTGGCCCTCTTTTTTGGTTTATTATCCACATCCCCCTTAGTTCTCTTTGGGATATATTTTTGTTCCATTGAGGTTGGTGAATTTTCTAGATTCTGGTATTGTTTGACTTCTAGTACACATTGGAATCATCATTCAAGAGCTGATACTTGCTTGCAGTCCCGAACTGATAATAATCAGTTAGTACAAGAAGTCAATGTAGTACTCTTGTCTTAGCTATACTTTATGTCATAATTAAACAGCAATTTAAATACCCCACTTTTATAGCTAAATCACCAAAAAAAAACAACTATATATCCTGCTCATCAGACTAATCCTGTAACAATAGGTGATATCAAGTCACTCAGTTCTTTATAACCACAATAGGATGTCAAATTATTTGTTAACTTTAACTTAATATGATTTTTTGTGTGATCCTTAGCTCCCAATCTTCCATTCTGTGCTGCTCTTCCAAAGTGGAATTTGCAGCTCCCCTGACTCCTTTTCTAGTCCTGCCACACACTTCACTCTCCGATACTAAGTTAAGATGGTACACTTCACCATGTGCTTTCTTACATGATATCTTGACCACCAAATAATTACACACAGAAGTCATACGAAACATCTGACACCAGCCAGGGATTATTTGCAGTTGTGTTTTTTTATCTGTTTTGTTATAGTGGCACTGTTTTTGCACTGCATCTCTCAGATGCAGCAGTGAAGATCATGGGATGTATCATTTTTCCTGTTTTGCAGGTTATCAGTTTCTCCTTCACTGCTCTACTAAATGCATTTATAGCTATAGCTCAGTACATCACCAAGAGGCTAATTTTAGAGTCGTGCAACTGCTGTGGGCTACCCTCTCCCCTTATGGCTAAGTCTATCCTTGGCACAACTATCTTTGTGCCTTTGTAGAGAGAATTATATCACAAGAATTATAAATCACATTCTTTTTTCCTTGTATCATTGTTTAATCATAATATGCATTGTTTAAGATGCAAGGTCACAGTACGTGGAAAGTTTAATTGTCTAGGCAGTATGAACTTTCTCACAAAACATTTACAGTAGAAGCAGCCTGTGCTGGGCAGTGCCCTTGAAAGGTTCAAGAAAAAATATTAAACAGTTCCAGAGTTACAAGGATTTGAAGTTTTTTTTGGGGGGGCATGCTCAATAGGGCTTTTGGATATCCCTCTTGAATGAACTAAAAACTTTTGGTTTGTGAGAGCATTTTTGGTTCACAGTACTGATTGGACATGAATCAAAAATGGTTCTCATGAACCAGTTTTTTTTTGGGGGGGGTCATTATGACTGCCATCTTGTATTTTATTCTTGGTTAACAAAAAAACTATATGAAAAGCCTTATAAATGACCAGTTTAAAAAAAAATGAATCTTGCTAAATGGGACCTCATAATCAAGACTCTATTGATTTTTTTTTAATGAGTCCTAAATAGTATTTTTGGACTTTGTGGTGGCTGTCATCTGATTCTTGGTTCATGAGATATGTTTTTTTAGTTTGTCAGATGTGTTTTTGGTACATACTAGATATCATGGTTTACACTGAAAACTGAATTTCAGTTTGCACCAGAAGTTATGTCTCATATGGTAAATAGAATTTTCAGTTTGCACCACTGATTTTGGTTTGTACTAAAAATTTCAATTTTCACTGGAAATTAAATTTTTGAGTCAAACCAAAATATCTTAAATGGATTTTTTAAGGGGACTGGAGAAATATTTAAGTCCAAAAAATTGTTCATGCATAAGGGACATTGATTTTTCTTGCCTATATTTCTCATCCAAACAGGGAACAGGAGTCCTGTGGTCAAACACATTCTGAGACACAAAAACCATCTGTGTGCATCAGGAATTGAATTTTTGGGTCATAGTTTTTAATGTGTATAAGAAATTGTTGGGGTCAGACATTTCCCATGAAACTTACATTTTCAAAGCAAACTGAGTTTGTGTTTACAATTTTTTGTCTGTATGGCCAAATGAGTTTCACATACACACTACTCTCTGGCTGCTGAAGCACATCTGCCATGAAATCCACAATACCAAAATTGCAAGAGTACCTCTGTACTCTTAATCACTGGTATAAGACATACAGTGCACACTGACAACAAAACGGATTTTTCAGATCACATAGAAAATTTCAGTTCATATGGAGTTATGGGGTTGAATACATGACTTACACCCCTAAAATATTCCATGCACACCAGTGGGTGTCAGAGGGCACTGTGCTTTGGCTAGCAGACAGAGTCTTTGTCATGTGCATCCGTATGTGTCACCATATGGAAGCAGGAGCAGACTCTGCTCTTCTGTAGACAGATAGACTCTTCCCTTGGCACTGGACTCAGAGGGTCCTGTGAATCTGCATCTGTTCAATTGGGTCCCAAAGAGACCTGTGTGGATGAGGATACAATTCAGTTATCTCAAAAAGAAAGAAATGTATTTACAAAAAACTGGGTTAATACACCAGTTAGGGTTCAACTTAGTGCCACAAAAGTAGGAATATGTGGCTTTAGGGCTTCCAACTCTTATTCAGTACCACCCCAAGCAGCAAAAGGACAAGACCATGAAAGCAACCACAGACAGCTATCATCAGGTAAGACAAACAACATACAACTGTTTCAGATGACACAAATGCAGTAGTATTCATGTGCTACCTTTGTGAATTTGTATCTGTGATGTGCACAACGCAAGGCATATGCATTCCCTTTTGGCTTCAGGTAGAAGTACATGATAGTAAAACCACAACCCTGCTTTTGTGTGCAGAAGCACAGGCCCCTGCAGCCACAGATACAAATCCACAATCCTCAAATTACAAGAGTTATTTTTTCTGCGAAAGTGCCGGCCCTTATGGGGCCAGTGTTTATGTAGCCACAGGTACTCATCCACACTGTAAGACATACACACATTTTTACCTACCAAAACACAGGCCCCTGAGCGGCCTGGACTTCTGCAGCTGCAGATTTAATATACACACACCAACCTCTGGATGCAGAAGGGCAGCCACCATGAAATCCATGATACCAAAACTGCAAAATTACTTCTATTCGTAGGAGTGCAGGCACCAGAGTCACAGGTACAGTATGAAACATACACACCAATGTCTGGCTGCACTTATGCAGCTGCATGTAGAAAACCATGTACTAGTGGATCCGGCTATGTAGCAAGGTAGAATCTGTTATCCTCTTAGGAAAACAAAAAGTAGCTGTTTTTAACAAAATCTTTTTTGAGGAAAGTGCCTACCCCAGACAAAACTGCTATCCCTTGAAAAATTTCTAGACTGCCTGCTGAAACCATGTTGCCCACATTTCAACAGTACTTCTGTCTGCAGAAGTACAGGCCCCCATGGTATTCAATCACTCTGTACAATATACACATGCAGCTGTAGCTGCATAAACACAGGCCTGTTTGGGACCTGTGCTTCTGCAGATGCAGATACAAATTCACGACGGTAACACATCAGTGCTACTATATTTGGTCATCTGGAAATACTTACATGTTGTTTGTCATTCCTTATTATGGCTGTATGTGGTTGCTTGTGTGGTCTTGTCCTTTTGCTGTTTGGGGTGGGTGGGGTGTAAGGGTTGGAAAACTAGTTTTGTGGCATTGGGCTGAACCTTAATGGGTTCATTAATGCAGTTTTTCAAATATATATATATATATATATATATATATATATATATATATATTCACTGAAAAAAGCTTCATTAATGCACCATTAGGGCTGCAACACAAAAGCAGAGAAATCTAATTTTATGGTTCCCAAGCCTAACACACTACCCCCACCCTTGACTTCCAATCCTAAGGCCCCACCTCCACCCTGCATGCAGGAAGAGGTGTGAGGGGTGTGTCTTGGGGTTTTGAACCTTAATGTTCACCCCATCTCAACAGTTAATAACCTAACATGGAAAGTGAATAAAACAATGGGATGAACATTAGGGTTCAGAACCCCAAGGCATAAACATTTCCTCAAACGTTCATAACGTGGCCATTTTTAGGATTTATTTCACCAGATTTTCAACGTGAACTTTTTGAGACCCCAACTCATAAACAGTGATACTGTCATTTCTTTAATCAATCAAGAAAGGTGATTTCTCATAGCTACTGTGGTATGAAAAAACATTTTGGGCAGGATGTGAGAAATGACAGCTGTACCGCTGATGAGGTGGTTTTAAAAAATGGTTATACAGTATTGAAAATCTGGAGTAAAAATTTTGTAAACTACCAAAGTTATGTGCCAGCATAGAAACTGTGTAATGCATGCTCATAATATGGCTATTTTTAGGAATGTTGTCACCTAATTTTGAACATGGCCTTTTCAGGATCCCCCCTCATGAACAGTTGAACTGTCATTTCGTTAATAAGTCCTAAAAGGAGATTTCACACTGCAACTGCACCAGTCTCCAACACAAGTGAGAAAACACATTTTGGATGGGACATGAGAAATGACAGTTCTACTGTTCATCAGGTGGTGTGACAAAATGGTAATGTTGAAAGTCTGGAGTGAAAATATGAAAAATTGGCAAGCTTACAAGTGTGCATACAAACTGTGCAATGCACGCTCGTAACACGGTCATATTTTGCAATTGTTTCACCAAATTTTCAACATGGGCTTTTTGGGACCTCAACTCATGAACAGTTGCACTGTGATTTTGTTAACCCATCCCAAAAGTTGATTTCACACAGCGACTGTGCCATTCTGTGCCACAGGTGTGAAAACACATTTTGGGCAGGCTGTGAAAAATCATAGCTATACTGTTCATAAGGAGGTGTGACAAAATGGCAATGTTGAAAGTCTGGAGTGAAAATATTTAAAAAATGGTGATGTTACAAGTGTATATAGAAAGTGTACAATGTACACTCATAACACAGTCATTTTTTGGAATTTTTTCCCCAAATTTGCAACATGGGCTTTTTGAGACCCCACCTCTTGAACAGTGGCATTGTTGTTTCATTAATCAGTACCAAAGGTGATTCTGTGCAGTGACCATGAAATCACATTTCAGGACCGAGTAACGAAATGACAGTGACAGTATTCATGAGGTGGGGTCCCAAGAACCCCATGTTGAAAATATGGAGCCAAAATTCCCAAAAATGACTGAGATATTAACCTAAATTGAACCCCCCATTGACTGCCATTATACGGCACTTACCTTTGATTCTTCAGTCTCTGGTTCGGCTTTGAAGAGTGCAGACGTGTCCCTGTCCAAAGAAGATGACAGCACCAACATCTGCAGGTAAGTATGGGGTAATGGGGGATAAGGGGAGGTGGGTGCTCAGTGGGAGAGTTAGGATGGTGCAGGGGTACTGGGGAGATGATGAGGCACCATTTTCTTTTTTTTTACAGGTAAACAAAGTCATCAGGGGATGGTTTTCTTTATTTAGAGGCTAAAAAAACAACAATTTTGGGTACACAGGGGTGGGCTCCTAGTGTGCCACATGAGTTAGGGGGTACATGCTGCTGACAGGGGGGATTGGGCACCTCCATAAACAAGGTAAAAATAAATAAATAAGTAACTTTTTTTTAGCCACACTGGGGTGGGCTCCCAGTGTGCCACATGAGTTCAGGTGGGATACATGCTACTGACAGAGGGATTGGGCACCCCTGTCAGCAACTGACACCAGGAGTCGGCATCCTGGAATCAGAAACAGATAAATAAAAAACAATTATTTGGCACACTCGGGTGGGCTCCCATTGTGCCACAGTAGTGGGGGGGGGAATGCCAACAGGGAAATTGGGCACCCTGCCGTCGGCAATTGACCACCTTATTTTTACAAATCATGGTGTGTGTGTGTGCTGAAAATAGGACACCTATTTTCACACGCGCACCATGATTTATGACTATATGGTACTTTCATGCTGAACACTTAACTTTTCCCATAGGAAATAATGGGAAATTTAAAACTGATATAACTTTTGAACAAATTAATATTTTTCCACCAAACCTTCACAAGGCACATCTATGACCCAAAGGCTTTCTATGCTGCTACAATGTTCAGACCACAGCATAAACCCATTCCTGAGATACAGGTGGACAAAGAAGCATCAACAAACAGGTAGACTTAGGGGGTTTTGACCCTCTGTATCTCAAACATCACACTACGGAGTCATACAAAATTTGTCACATCAAGGGACCTAACCCTAGAGAGTAAGCATGCTAACTCTCATGCAAATCTGTGGAAAGGTTCCAGTATTATTAAGGTTCAAAATTTTGACTTTAACATAGAGCTCAATCCTAATATATCGGCGCTACTGTGCCAGATATTATATCCATCTATCTATCTATATATATATATATATATATATATACTGTGTGTGTGTATATATATATATATATATATATATATATATATATATATATGTGTGTGTGTGTGTGTATGTGTGTGGGTGTGGGTGTTGGGTGTGTGTGTGTGTTTATATATGTGTTTATTTGATTATATATGTGTTTATATATGTATATATGTGTATATGATTATATGTAAGGAGTTTATGATTGGATGCATGTGCTGCTTGTTTATCCCACAAAAAAAAAGGTTTTGCATGGCTTCATTGTTTTCAGTTGTATGTCATTATACTTGTTTTATTTATTTTGGAACCTGAATTGATATGTCTTTCTTGTTTCAAATTGTATCCTGTATGATTTTGTCTTATTGTTAGCTCTATGTATTATTTGTATCTTACATGCAATTTGTAGCTCCTTCCCCTCTCCCCCAGGACACGTCTGGAAATGAGCTACTGCAGCTCAGTATGCCTTGCCTGGTGAAGCTTTTTCAAATAAATAAATTAAATTAGGAAGGCCCAAGAGCTTGGAAAGCTGCATATCAGTCAGAAAGATGCATACCAGAAAAATATGTATAAGAATATAACACAATGGACATGATTACCACAACCCTTGAAAAAGTAAGGCAACCATGAAACACTGATGCTTGTTTATTGGTAACATTAATTCTTGAAAATAAATTTTAAATTGGCATTTGAACTGGAGCTGAGTTCTGCTTTTTGGTGTACACAGCTAAATCCCAACTGTTGTTTCTTTGGACATCTCTCAAGCTATTCAAGATCCTTTTGAAGTTCCCTCACCTCCCATCCCTCATTGTCCACCCTGCCACAGAGCAAAATAGGATTAAAACATTCAGATGTATTCAGGGAATATGAAATGACAGTGTAACCTACTGTATCTACAGTAACAAAAACTGTAGCAGCAGATTTGCCAGTAGTAGTAATAGCCCAAAGCAGATGGATAATCCTTATTTCTTCCATTTTTCATATGCTTAATTGGACCATCATCTGTATTTTTTTAATATCTAGTTTTCTGATAAGAGAAATAGGTATAAACTAATACTTTACACATTTCCCATACTGTAACAGGGTTCATAATTAAGTGCAGACTTTGTTCACTTGGACTGCTTGGTATGAAAATTGTTCCTGGATAGGGCTGGGCAAAATTAGCAAAATGCAATTTTGTGAAACTTTTGCAATATTCTGTGAAATTATACATAATTGTCCAAGAATCATTAATTGGCCATAATTCAGTCAGTATTTAGCTAGAGATCTGAAATTGGGCATGCAAATTATTTGAAAGCGGCCGTAACAGAATGCCAAGTTCCATGACATTTGGATGGGGGAGGGGGGAGTTACAGGGTCTCACAGTCTGTCAGTGTTATAATTCATGTGAAAATTTCTGAAAATATTTCTATGCTTACAACTTATCCACCTTTGGAGCTAGTTAAGTGAATATTTACATGAATACGTTCTTGAAAGAGTCGTAGAAATGGCTAAGGGTTATTGGTTGTGTAAAATGTAAAGTTATAAGAGTTCAAAATTTCATTCATCAATTATTTGTAAAATTGTGTGAAAATGTTCAAAATATTTAGAGTTAATTGCTTCATTGCTATTGCAAGTACACTTCAAGATGTGGCATGTATACCAAAGTAAATAAGTCCTGGAATCTTATTAAGCTGAACGAATGTAGTTTAGTAGGTTAAAAGTTATTGTGAATACTTTTGAAATTACCAATTACCAAAATTTGCTGAAGAATTCATGGACACATGATAGGTAATACCACTAGAAATACAATCCAACAATGTAACTTTCATAAAGTACTTATCACCACTGAATCACCTTCCCTGCACTAGCTTCATGGCCCTGCAATACCCATCCAACACTCGTGTGACAGTGATCTTTAGCATCATGATCCATCCTTACTAAAGATATGTCATACTTCTGTCATAATTGCTTGGTGTCACTTGGTACACTGCTTTCATATAGTATAAATATACATTGTTATCCACAGGGCTGTTAATGAGTCAGCAGGTGGCATTGTACAGAAACAATATTGCACATGCATGTGCTTCCACAAGTCATTAAGTCAGTTAGCTCTAGTGGTCATCTGGCATATTTCAAGAACTCAGGCTAGTGCACAGTGTTGTCCATGACTATTCTTCGTGATTAGTCACTCAAGTTAATGACCTGACACTTGATTCCACTATACTTTTACTGTAGAGCCTCCTATGAAAGCTGCCTTATTGCCACTTTACTCAGTCTTTACCTTACTTGACAATGGCAATTCAAGTGTATGACTGAACAAAACATATGGACATGGCTTTGACAAAAGTATCAAAACATTTCATGATTTCACAAAAGCTCATGAAATTCAACTTTAATTACTGATGTTATTTTGAAATCTTTGGCTATTATAACTTGGCCAACCTTTTGTGCAAGAGATTAGAGAGCTGACACACACAGCCTCTTTTTTTCCATATTGTTTCTTCTCCCAAATGACCACTTGTCTGTCAGGGATATACCCTCTTCACCAGGATGTACCCCGATTGGACTGAAATTAACCATCATTCAATTGGCAACCAGATTTTGCTCCATTTTTCCTCTTCCCATCTCTCCTATTGGGGTCAATGCCTCTGTCAGTCTCGCATAGCCACAACTTCCCCTGTGAAAGGAGCAAGCTCTCTTGCCTAGTGACAGGGGTTGCAGTGTTGTGGAACCCACAACCCACCAACTCTCCCTGACCAAGATACACTGCTGAATGCCACCTGTCTCGGACATGGCCTGCATTCCAATATGACTTCCTGGGCTTGCTTCCAAACCAGGTTGTCAGCATGGCAGTGTGACTCTCTGCTACTGATCCGTGGAGGAGGCCTCAAAATTTTAATATTTTGTATCAATGATCCTAATAAAAATCATGATTTTACATTCTCTAGTTTTAAATTATAGGGCTTCAACTTCTGCAGTTTACATAATTGTGTAATATTTTAACATTTCTGTAAGTGTGGAGGGTTATAACTCAGTCATCTTAAGATCTGAAATTTGATAGACTTCTGTATGGACCCTGGTAATGTCATCATACCAAATCTGGTACAATTTGGACTAATACTTTTTAACATGGCTGGAGATAACTGAAATCAGAGTTTTGATGAAATTTTGCAAAATTTTCATGGAACATTTGCTAATTGCATGGAAGTGAAATTGGAATTTCATTGGAATTTTGTTGACCAAAGATAAATTTCACCCAGCCCTATTCCTGGGAGGTATTTTTCTCATAATTATGAGAATGTGCACCTCTAACTACAGTGAGATATATCTTTAATTTCATTTGTACCACAGTGGCAACATCAGTTCTTTTGAATTGTCAATTTAAGCAGACTGTGTTGGCCAAGCAGTCCTTTTCTGCCAATTAATTCTGTTTTTTATGTCAGATATAGTCCTCTTACAAATAATTTTTCCACTAACTACAGTTATTAGTGGATGAATATATTCCTTTTTATTACTTTTTTCCTATTTGTTCCTAACTCAGACTACTTAGTTCCCCAGCAACCACCCCGCTTTATCATCTGACTCTGCATCCATGAGTTCATGTAACAGCCCCACGAACTACCTTTTTTGGTAGGAATTTCATGGGCAATGCCTTCACTCTGTAACATTCTGAATTCAGTGGCAGGACCCATCATGCTTGGCAGAAAGGTGGCATGGGTCTGAGCATGCTGGTGCTTCATCCTGCCAAGCTGGGACTTTTCTTGTTTTCTTACCCAAGATGCCAACTGAGAACAAGCAATTCAAAGGCACACATAGGGCATGTGTGGTATACATTATCCCCATTTATCACTTCAACCCCATGCTATTCTTGACTACCTGGTTCCACTTGTGTGCCCTCAAGTTGACTCTTCTGCACCATAAGGCAATCTTGTTCCCACTTCACAGAGGTAAGCATACTGGGGGCACTCAAACCTCCTCCCCACTGGATCTCCAACTCCTTACACTCACTCTTGAAGCCAGATCACCACCCTCATAAGAAGCAAGGTTGCCACTCTGCCAGTAGGCCACCAGATGCAAACTTTCCACAGGTTTGGAGGTATAACAATTTTCTGATATTGCTCTCTGAATATGTCAGATTTTAACACCCCATACAGTACATCTTGGGACTACTATAAAGTAGGTTATAGTCACTGTGAATTTATTGTTGCTTCATATGTTGATTGAATTCTGTCCATGAAAATAAATTTAGAGGGAATATACACAATAATTACCAACATTAAATGTGCTGACTTTGAGAGCAGAGTTTTATGACTCAAGGCCAGCTGCAGTTGCAGTTATTTTGGCTCTCCCAGCAGCTGTCTCTCTTCTGTGAACCCATCCCAACCCAAACACTTCTAGTTGCTCTCTCCCCTACTTAGGTCCAGCTCACCTCAGAGTATGTTTGGAGCATATACTGCAGGTAGCATACCCCTTCCCCAACTACAGCTGCTGCTAAAATCATGCCCTTTAATCTGACCTTGATCCACTGTGTTTTAATTGACATAATTCATTTGGATCCAGGTGAAGGGCATGTAAGAAAGATGGGGGGGTGGGATTTGGTGACTTCTGCAAAACCCAACTTGGCCCCTGATTATATGGAAACCAGTAGTAAGGTAGCTTATATGCCACCATTAAATTGTATACAGACTTTCAGCATAGAGCTCTAATGATTTGGAACTGGTAAGTTGTCTTTAAAAAAAATAATATACTGTATTCTGTAGGTTATAGTCATTTTCTTAAAATCCCACATTCTTTATTAGAGTATAAGTAACTTTCAAGCAGTGTGAATCAAGTCATCTAGAGGCTGTTTCAGTATCCTCCAAGATACAATATTTTCTGCAAGGCAGATCAATTATTTTTAAAACTCAGAGATGAAGTAGTATGGTAACATACTGCCCTCTAATATCCAGAAATGTTGTCTTCAAGCACATGAACTTGAGCCTTAATTCAGCAAGAGTACTCCATATAAGCCTTATTCCACTGATTTATTTTGAGCAATGTGAAATACAAGGAGGGTGATCAAAACCAGATGGGATACTATAATCCTTAGATGTTGTCTTTTCCTATGTACAACATAATATCAGTGAAATAATCACTCTTAACCTCATCATGAACTTAGAAGAGTTCCAATGCATTCCAGTAAGCAAACTCCAAGATTGTGTAATCTACTCCCACCTTTTCCTGACAAAATAAAGTATATACACCCCATATCTGAAAAGATAAGGGTGTCCAATAAACACATGCAAATTGTTTTCTACTTACACATTTAAAAACTGCCAACTGCTTAACATTCTTATAAATGAACCCAACTCAACACTGTTATTCATCCCCAGCACTTTTACTGACGCATCATTCTCTGCAGATCATGAATTATGACCCATCCTACTGTAACATCTCAAACTAAGGACAGATTTTTCCAAAAGAAACACATTGTTAATATTTAACCTCTTAACCCTCTGCTTAATTATAATATGCTAATACATCCAAGATATGAATGGTGCTCAAAAATGGCTGATGCAGACACATTTTCTTTGATCTTCTGGAGTGCCCAAAACTTAGGAGACCTGTATTTTTGGTATTGTTTCAATGATTTGCTGCCTCTTGTGTCACAACAAGGATGCATGTATCAAAACATGATGCATGTGTCATTTTTGCATGATCCAGCTTCTACATTTGAGCACCAAAAATGTAGATCCATCTAATAGGTTTTAGACTGGTCTGGATATAAGAAAATATTATTTTAGTAAACAAGTAGTCAGACTATGGAAAAGGTTACTGCCAGCAGGGGTAAATGTTAACAGTGTTAAAGCTTTTAAACATGGTAAGGCACATTCTTGAGCAATAGAGGAAGTTACAGTTATGGGCATCACTCACCAAAATGAATGTGACAGATAAGACAATTTTCTCCTCCTCCTCCTTCTGTAAATAGTATTGTATTGTATTACATTGTATTGTATTGCATATTATAGCATTGTTTCATATTGTATTGTATAGATGGTCTAAAAGTACAAACAGAAGTTGGTTTTGAAAATATGGGTGGATGGCTTACGTATGAAATCCTGTCTGAAGAATTTTATAATAAATATTGTTCTCCATAGACCTGTAGTGCCATATATGTTCCTGCAGTCAGCTACTACACCCAAGATGATATCTCTGCTACTTATTTGTCTGTCTATCTGTCTTTATTCCTCTCTGTCTCTCCTTTTCCTCACAGTAGTTGACAAGAAACATCTTATTAAAATTGTCTCCTCCACTGCCACTTATTTAGTGCTTGTATTTTTATATACTGTACAGTTGTCAATCAGCACTGCAGCTTACATTGTCAAAAAAAGTCTGACATGACATATCCATGGACAAAAGAACAAAACATTGAAATAATTAAAACATGTTCATGTTCACATCATCTGTTCACTTAGTGATAACTCAAACTGTACTGCCGTATGCATCTGTCTCTTATGCTTAAGCTATTTCTCTCACTTTTGGCTCTATTCATAGTGCAATGAAACATGTTTCACCTACTTCCAACCAGATTCCAGTCACACTGTCATTCATCCTACAAGAGCTTCAACGATATCTGCTTATCTCTGTCATGTAGCAGAACACATAAAATACACACAGACATATATATGTGTGTGTGTATATATATATGTGTGTGTGTGTATATATATACATATATATATATATATATATATATATATATATATCACACAGCTGTCTCTCAGAAGTGGAAAGAACTGAGACAATTAGGTTTTATACTTCCTGTTTTATCTACCACCTATGCTCTGGGACTAAAGTTGAGAAATAGGCACAAGTATTGAAAATAAATGTCTCAAGCATTCTGATATTACAAAACTCAATCCATGATGTTCAGTGGAACAGCAGTCTTTTATATCAGTGACTCTTTTCAGGCAGTTTGTCCAATTATATTTTTTTAAGAATGTAACTCACAATCAAGAAGTATGTCTCTCCCATGACAAAATACTATTTATTTGAGAAACTTATGGAAGGAAAAAAAATAGGCCCAACCACTGTAAGTCAACTTTCATATTAATTTTGTCTGATATATCTATCTATATATATATATATATATATATATATATATATTCATGGCAAAAAACTCAGTTTAATGCATCAATTAGGGTTGTTCCACAGTGACAAAAGCAAGGAAATTCAGTGTTAGGGTTGCCACCCCTTGCACCCCATGTTGGGGTTGTTGGCCCTAACTCTCACCCCATTCCATCTGTAAATAAGCTAAGGCAGTGCAGTATAGGAGAATGAGGTGAGAGTTAGGAGCGATGACCCCAACGCACACTCCAGTGCCTGTTGGTGGGGACGGGGTGGGTGTGGGGTGCAAGGGGTGGCAACCCTAACACCAAATTTCCTCACTTTTGTTGCTGTGGAACAACCCTAACTGATGCATTACACAGAGTTTTTTGCAATGAATTTCCCTTCTTTTTGAGAATGTGCACTATTGAAGACATGTACCATGGTACACTGTGTGTCCAGAATTGTGTGTACAGCTGTTAAATGGTCACACAGTGCCACAAGCAAACAACGTAACATGCACAATTCAGCAACCATAAGTGCCAGTGACCTGAAAATTAGCACGGTGAAAGATGAATTATAAATCTTTGTACAATCCAAATGCCAGGAAAATCGGACACACGGTTCAGAAGTTATTGAAGTGTAATGAACCAAATTTTCCTTCATCGGACTGGCATAATTCTGCACCTGGTAATATTTTACACATAAAACAACTGTAAGACACCTCCGTGCCACTAGGGCTGCCTACACTATAAATTTAAAGGCAGTAGCACCATTATGAATGCTATGCGCACAATGTTAACTGCATCATGCAGTATCTCTGCAGTTAATTATTCTTCAAACATGTAAACAACATAATTCACATCTCCTGGACATCCAGACAACACTCTCCAAATTTCATGTGAAAAGAACAAATTGTTCCAGAGATATTCAATTTTTATTTTTCTGTACCTTTAAGAAGTTTTCCACTACAAAATGGCAGAAATCATGGCCGAAAATGCACTAGAATGTGGACCTGGTGGCTGAAAAATCAGTAACTGTGAAGCAGGCCAAATTCAAATGGCCATAACTCTGGAACAGAACAACATTGTTTCACCAAACAAAAACTGGCAAGTTCCTTGAACAAAGGTATTTCTACCTGCCAAGATTCAGACCAATCAACCACACACTGGCTATGCTATGCATCGCAGAAAACAGTGCAGAAAAATAGCAAATACATAATGTTTTGCACTGCACTACGCAAGCGTAAAAACACAAACGGTAATGTTAACGCAAACGGTGATGGAAATAGAGAGGTAAAACAAAATAGTAACTCTAACGGTAATGCAAACACAAGCACAAATGGTAACACACATGGTGCTGCAAACTTAAATGATTATGCAAATGGTAAGAGAAATACAAGCACAAATGTTAATGAAAACAGAAATGGTAATGCAAATGCTAACGGCAACAGAAAAGCAAGCGATTAACGAAAACAATGTATGGACTGCTTAACCCAACAGAAGCATAAATGCAAATGGTAACGAAAATGCAAACGGTAACACAAATGCAAACAGAAATGCAAATGATAATGGTGATGCAGAAGGAAACGGTAACGTAATCGACAACAGAAATTCTACCGAAAACACAGACGCTAAGGCCAAAAGAAATGCAAATGCAAATGGTGAGGAACACGCAAACAGTAATGGTAACGCAATTGGAAGTGCAAACAGTTATGGTACCACCAACGATGATGCCACAAGGAATGCTAACACAAACAGAAATGCAAGTGCATATGCAAACGCAAACGGTTACGCACATGGTCACGGTAACGCAATTGGAAACGCAAACGCTTACAGTAACACCGACAATAACGCCAAAGGAAATGCAAATGGAACATGTACATAAATGCAAATGGTAATGCACATGGTGATGAAAAAGGACATGCAAACAAAAACAGTAATGGAAACGCAAATGGTAACAGTAACACAAATGCAAACACAAAGGTAACACACACGGTGACGTAAACGGAAATGCTAACGCGAATGGTTACAGAAACGCAAGTGGAAATGCTAACTGTAACAGTAACACAAGTGCACACACTTTTTTCACAAAAAGGTGCATTCAGAAGCACAGTGAATACAAAGAATGTATGGATAATAATGACCCTTGGAGCAGAAAATAAACACTTGGAATACTAAATTGCTTATAACTGAGGAACCATACGACGTAGAAAGAAATGTAAAACCTCATATTATTTATGACTTTCCTGGCTAGTTTTGCACTTAGCCCCCTATTGGGGGGCTAAAAAATCTTCCACGAAAAGTCCATATCTCGAAGCATTTTCAAGATACAGGCCCAGAAACGCGCAGCGGTCGCCGTAATATTAGCCTATGGGAAAAATTGTCAATTTTGGAGTGCTGTAGCTTTGCAGCCCTCTAATATTTTGTCACCAAATGGCACATCTCTGGGATCTTGGCTTTCATTCCTCAAAATTTCAGCCCAAAAGACCAAAGCATTCTTTTGCAGCAGTGTGGCAAAGATTCCCTATTGTTTTGGGCATAGTGTCACAAAGAAGTGTTGCAAATCACGACACTTTCGCAAATAAAATCACAAAAGTGTAGCATATGTGACACTACTTTGAGACACTGCTTTTTACAAAAATTTAAAAAACGTATTTCTGGGGTGTTTTACCCCCCAAAAAAAGACATGGCTAGCATTCTCAGGGCTCGACTAGGTGAACACAACAAGAATTGTGTCCCTAGAGGGTCCCAAATTTAAATGCCAAGCATTTCTGTGACCACCAACTGAAAACAAGATGGCTGATTTGTGACACTACAAGGGTCATATGTGAAAAGTAAAAAGTGCATTTGCGACACTTAGCATAGTTTAACTTTTCCCATTGACTATAATGGGAAACTTGTTTTTTGAATAACTTTTGAACCGTTTAATATTTTTTCATGAAATGTTCAAAAGACACATCAGGGACACTGACTTCATGTTCTCTGAAGGTTTTGGACCAGTCGCACAAACCGTTCGACCTGTAGGGATGAGCAAAGAATGTGCAAAAATGCATAATTTGTGTGCTCTTAGTTGCCCTGTAGCTCTGCAACTGTATATCTGACTGTTACAAAACTTAGCAGATCCAGAGATCTATGGTTCCAGACTGCATGTTCCAAATTTCAGGCAAATCTGTCATACAGTGGCAACATTATTAATCTGCCAAATTTCAGATTTAACCTTAAATTGGGTACTCAGCCCTAACTATAGTATCACTACCCTGCCACTATAATATTTATATACATGTACAATATATACACAAACACATATCCATATATATATATATATATATATATATACATACACATAAAATACCTGAATATAGAAATAATTTTGATGATTTAGCACTTTTGATAGTAAGTGAGGGCTTGGCCAGACTGAGAAGATAGGGGAGAGGAAGATGGGGGGAGGTAGGTGTACCTTCACCCCTCCAGGATGCACACCCCGCAAGGTGATTTGACAGGTAAATAGGAAGGTGTTTTGAGGGATAATTGGGAAGAGCAATATTATTGGCATGAAGAGAGTGTAATAGAAGAGAGGAATACCATAACACTCTGGAGCAGAACCTCACAATGATTTGAACCTGCATGATGCCCACCTTGCCAGTGTCACAGGGAAGTGGCTAACTTGTGGAGGGGGGAGAAGGAGGAGAGAAGAGGGCAGGGAATTAGTAAAAGGGTGAATTTAATGCTAATTATACAATGGCAAGAAAGAATGCTTGAATATGACTGGCCAGTGCCCAGCTTCACCAGTGAGGTTATCTCAGCATAACCTCCTTGTATTAAGATCAGGCACAAATGACCACAGCTAACTTAAAAATATCAGTCTGCACACTGACAGCAACTCCTATACTGTCCCGCTCCTGCGTTCAAGCGCTTTGCAGAGAAGACACCTCATAACCCCTGTTACCACAAACATTATAATTTTCCCGATTGTTGACACAGTAGAAAAAAGAAACACACCAGCTGTAACCTTTTTTCATTTTTACAACTTTTCTCTGATTCCAGGTGAAATGGCTGTTATGCACACATTTGCTTCACTGAAACTACTGAAGCACGCAGTCAGCTGTTCCACAGAAATCTGCATGGAGTTGCAGTGGCCATGACAAACATTCACAAATAAATGAACAGTCCTCATGTACAAACCACATAAAAGTGAATTTCCCCCTCAGAATTTACTGGACACTTACCAACCCATTCCGGAACACCAGAAGTTGGCTCCCTTAGCTCACTTGTTCCTGATGAGTGGCTTCACCATACAAGTCACCCCATCAAACAACAGGCAGTGGGTCAAATAACAGGCAGCAGGACTGGTTCAAATAAAGTCTGTGGGGATGTCAGACTGAGATGGGAACACAATGTACCACAAAAAAACTAAACAAAACAAAATAAAACAGAAAACAAAACTCCAAGGGGGGAAGGGACAGTGATCTAGAACACCAGCAGAAAACTGTCTGTGGGGAACAGCCAGGTTAAGACACTGAGCCACTCATACATCAGCAACACCACCTAGTGGCCAAAACAGGACTATTTTTTCAATGCATTTATTTATTTATTTGAATTTTGATTACTGGGTGGGCCCACTGAGACTGTACAGTCCCTTTTTCAGGGGCGACCTAGGGGAATAGGGTTATAGAGGTCAAAGAATATTACATATACAAGATACATTGTACACTGATTACATACACAAGATACATTGTAGGCAGAACTAGAACAATGCTTGGTACATAATACGACAGATTGGTACATACATGGTTATCAAGTGCTTGGTGCAGGACAATAAAAATGTAGGGGCTATACAACAGAAATATGAATAATGAGCACATGTAACGGGATGTAACAGTTACTAAGTAGGCTAGCAAGATAAGTAATGCAGGGAAAGAGCAAGAGGCAGGTATAGGAGAGATAGATCAGGAGCATACAGTGGTTAGGTATACCTAACTAAGAGCAACTCGAGAGGTGCAATGTGTGAAAGAGGGGTTCATGCTGAATAGGGATATAGAATGCATGGCAAGAAGCCATGGTAGAGTGGTTCAGGCCCAGTCCTAGGGCCTGCAGCCCCAGTCTCAGGAATTAGCAGGAAAAAGTGCATGAAGTGGTGTTAAAAAGTTACTGGGAGAAAGAGTGTGGAGGGAAGAGGAGGTGGTGGTGAGGAACGCATGAGGGAGGGAGTTCCAGAGGGTGGTAGCAATGAATGCAAAGGATCACCTACCTGTTGTTAGCTGAGGCTTCAGAGTAACTAGTAAGGGGAAGGAGGCTGAATGAAGAGTCCTAGTCAGGTGCTTGAGTTTAATTATATAAGTGAGGTAGGTGGGTATATCAGTGGACCATTTTGTGTAGGAGACAGAGGATGGATAGTCGTAACTTGGCTTCATATGGGAGCCACCCCAGGGCTGTAGGGACATCACAGTGGTGGAGCCAGGGACTATCACCCAAGGTGAATCTTCCCACACACAACAGAGTTGTTTAAGGCAGGAGAGGGAGGCAGTTTGGGTGGAGAAGAGGAGTGGAGCTCCATAGGAGAAAAGTGGCAGAAGATCCACCATCTCAATTTTATGGTATGAGGCCAAAGATAAATAAGGGTGGAAGTGTTGGAGGAGCCCTAGCTTTTGGTTGAGGGTCCTTGTTAAAATGTCAACATGTTCCTCAAAGGAGAGCAATGAGTCAAACATGATATCCAAGTATTTAATAAAAGGGGCCACTTCTAGGAAGTTACATTTGGGGAAATGATCTGCAGAGGAGGAATGGGTGGGCATCCCGGTGCATGGTAATGGAAGAGCATGCATTTGTTTTGTTTTTTTGAGTATTGAGGACAAGCTGATTGTTTAAGAACCAATCCTTAAGGGTGAGGAAGTCAGTGGTAAGTCACGTTGTATCTGAGGATGAGCGGTAGATGATGGCCTCATCTGCATACAGATGAACAGTAGCACCCCCACAGTTATTGGGTAAGTCATTTATAAAAAGAGAGAATAGTAGAGGCCCCAGGATGGAGCTCTGTCGTACTCCATGTGTTATAGGTCAGAAGTTTGAGAGGGTGCTAATTTGGAGCCCCAGGGAATGCAATTTACAGAATAATAGGTTAAGATTGACTAAATCAAAAGCTTTAGTCAGATTGACAAAGAAGACTCCGGTTTTAAGACCCTGGTCCATTGCCATGACGATATCAGCCATCACTTTGACTAGGTATACATAGAACTTCACATTGATAAATGACCTGAAAATCAACCAAAAAAAGTTTTCCTAATTTTTTTTCCCTATTATAAATGAGCCACTGTATAATAGCAGTAATGCCCTCCAGGGTGTGAGTTGTGCTGGGATAACCTCACCTGGGGTGTTGGACGCACTCGGCCTACAACCTCGTGCCCAACCACCTCAGGAATGAGGTTATCCCAGAACAACCCACACCCTGTCATGCATTGTTGTTTAATTTTGTTTTAGTTTAATTCTAGTTTAAGACTTTCCTTAAGTGGGGATGCCAGCTTTTATGTTCAAGTTGCAAAATGACAATAGGGGAGTATATCCCAACATTAAATTAGTAAGGATCAAAAGCTTGGAAAGCTGCAATACCTTTTAAGAGAAATGCATACAAAAATAATATGTACAAGAATATTACACAATGGACATGACTACCACAATCTTTGAAAAAGTGGGACAATCACAAAATGTTGGTGCTTGTTTATTTGTAGCACATAAACTCTTGAAAATAAATTTTGAAATGACATATAACAGAAGCTGAGTTTTATCTTTTGGTGTACACAGTTTACTGGTGCTATAGAGTTTGCTCCGCATCTACAGTATCTTACACCCACACTTTTTAGGGCTGTGGGCGGAGCCTACAGCCATTGTGGGATTGATCATAGCTCTAAAAATGGCTGATCATACTCATCTTTATTGCTCCCTTATGCCTATCCCATGCCTGTTTGAAGCCCTGCACTGTATTCATATCCATCACTTCCTGAGGTAGGCTGTTCCATGCATCCACTGCCCTTTCTGTGAAAAAGAACTTCCTCACTTCCCCCTTAATCGGCCTCCCTCTAATCTTATGCTGTGTCCTCTTGTCCTGCTATTTTTCTTATATTGAAACATGTTAGACTCTTTCACCTTGTTAATGCCCTTAAGGTGTTTGAATGTTTCGATCATATCAACCTCTCTCCCTCCTTTGCTCTAGGGTATACATATTAAGCTCTGTTAATCTGTCCTCATATGTTTTCTGATGCAGTCCCTGCACCATTTTGGTTGCCCTTCTCTGAACCTGGGATTGCAGTATAGTTCAGAGGCTAGAATAATGAGCTGTGAACGAGCTTGGTACATCCAGCAGACCAGACCTGGGTTGATTCTCACAACCTCCACTTGCATACTGTGTGACTCTGAGCAAGTCACTGAACCACCCAGTGCTCTCAGGCCACCCCTGAAAACAGGCACTTGTGCTTAGTGGGCCTTACCTGGTTACCACAGACTAAAAAAAAAAAAAAAAATTGTACTGGCAGTCCCGACCAGCCCATATTCAGAAGTCCTGGGAGCACCTCGCAAACCAGACAGCACCAAACTGCTAACATAGCACTGTACCTATGTAAATGAGGGGTTTCCTCATGCATACCAGTGCAGTGGTCCATACAAAGGTTTGTGGCAGCAGTAGTAATCCCCAAAGCGGTGCTATTTACCACCAACAAAACACACCTCTTTATTGGGTGTTGAGCCTGTGCCCCCACCCCCCAAAGGCAGAGTGGCTGTACTGCAGCCACCTGCCATTGGTCACCCATCCAAACATAGAAAAATGATCCTGGTGTCAGTGGTACTCCCCCATTCCCATCATCCATTCACACTAGAAAAACATCTTATTTATTTATTTGAATTTTGATGACTGGGTAGGTCCACTGAGACAAAAATTGTCCCTTTTTCAGGGCCGACCAGGGAAACATAAGCATTCCACAGATTAGAGATCATGTTTACAGAAATATAGTTGGAGAATATGAATATAAAAACAGGTAACAGCCTGGTTTACAAGACCTAGGATTTTCCACACAGATATGAAACTAATAATATAGGATGGTGATAATGTATTGATCTTAGGTGTTCAGTGGTACCTCACGATCACCCATTCATGCATAGAAAAACATCCCTGGTGTCCACTGGTACCCTCCAATCCCTGTTTCCACATAGAAACACAATCCCTGTTGTCTAGTGGTAACTCTCCCCCAATCACCTATTCTACATAATAAATCAATCCCTAGTGATCTAATGTGTCCTCTTCCCCCTTCCCGATCACCTGTACTACAATGTACAATCAGTCCCTGGTGTCCAGTGGTTCCACAGCCCACTGTTTGCCCTTGTGTGCACTCATTGACAGCTCATATGATGGCTGGATGAGGAGGTAAAAGGAGGGCTGTGCCAGTCACCTAATTAAACTTTGATGATCTATGGCCACCAGCATAAAGGGGTGCGAGGAACAGATATGTGATTGGGTGGGTCAGGTGGGGGGACATTAGACCACCACTTCTTCATTGTCATTTCATAAACAGGTGATCAGGGGAATGGAGGGAACTACTGGACACCTGGGATTGATTGTACATGGCAGTATGGGTGATCAGGTGGGGACACCCTAGACCACCAAAGATTGAATTAATATGTGAAAACAGATGATTCAAGGAAGAGGTATCACAAGGCAACTGGATTGTGTTTCTATGTGTGAACAGGTGATTGGGGGATGGGGTATCACTGGACACAAGGCATGATTTTCTATATGTCAAAGGGTGATCAAGTGTACCACTAAGCACCAGAGATGTTTTTCTATGTGGGAATGGATGATTGGGGGAAGGTACCGCTAGACACCAGTAACTATATTTCTATGCTAGAATGGGGGATCAGGGGTGTAGGGTACCACTAGAACATGAGGGCATACAATATATTTTGTTACTGGCAGTAAGGGACTGCTGTGCCCCATTCAAATATATTTATTTTAAAAGTTTCACCAGGAAAGGCATACTGAGCTAAAATAACTTGTTTCCAGATGTGTCCTGGGGGAAGGGGGAAGGGGAATACAGTCTATTTTATACAACAAAGTTTCAGATTGATATACATATATTCAGTACATATATACACTATTTACTTCATATTGATAATACAAAAATACACAGAGAAGCAGCTCTGAACCATGAGTAAGTACAGTGCTCAGGAAAGTGTAGAGTAGTTGGATCATGCAAGAGGATCAGAAAGAATGGACTGGTGGGGAGAGAGTTATAAAGATGAGAAGTAGTTGGGGAGTGGTTGGGGGAAAGGCTGAGGGGGCAGTGGAATAAATTATAAAGAATAAGGAATAGTCAGGGAAGGCTGAAGAAAGAGTGATGAGATGGGGAATTAGAGGTGTAGGAGAAGATGGTGGGGTGGACCTTCGGACCTCTGGGACGCAAACCCCACAAGGGCCAGACATGGCTGGATGCACACCCAGTCCACATCTTGGTTTTCTGGACTGCAAAGAGAAAAGTTAGGGTAGAGAGGGAAAGGGAAAGGCACTTCTTTGTCCCTCTGGTGTGCAAACCTCACAAGGGCCAGACATGGCTTGATGTACATCCAGTCTGTATACTACTTTCCTGGCCTGCCAGGAAAAATTTAGATGAGTATTAGGAGTAGGAGTGAGCAAAAGAAGTGGAAATAGGCTGAGGAAAGAGTGGGGGATGATATTTGAGGGGGTGGGGAGGACAGAGGGGAGGAAAATGGGGTAATAGGAAGGGTGAGGTGAAATTATGCAAAGGAGAGTTAAGAGGGGTTCAGTTGCAGTTGCAGGAGGGTGAGGTGAAGTTAAAAAGAAGTGGGGATAGAGAGTAAGAGGAGGAGGAAGGCCGGATATGTAGGGAGAGTGAGTTCCAGAGTTTAGGGAAGCTGTGAGATAAGGCAGCCTGGCCAGCTGAGGAGGTCCTGGGAGGGAGAGCAAGGGAGTAGAAGTTGGAACTGCAAAGGGTGTAGGAGGCAGATGAGGGCTGGTAGAAGGTAGAGAAGAACTAGGAAATTGGGATTCCTAGCTAGTACTTGGCTATGAAAGAGGAGCAATGGGCAAGGTGTCTTTCTTCAAGGGAGGGGAAGGAGAGAGGTGTAAAGTTTGCAATGGTGAGTGTGAGACAAACAGCTTAGAGCAAAATGACAGAAGGATAGGAAGAGGGAGTCCAGCCTGGAAAGGGTGGATTTGGGAGCAGCGCTGTATACTATGTCCTGGATTTTCATAAACTGCGCCTGGAAAGGGTGCAAATGGCTGCTCCGTGCAACTGAGTTGTGCTGGAGCAAAAAAGTGATATATTCAAACGAGATGCACAATTGAGCATCCCATCTGAACAGACCAAAAAATGTGAACCTTGCAAATGGTGGCTGCTAAGGATGTGCCGGCGCATTCCCCAGGTTGGTTTGAATTCCTGTAATGGGATACGTAGAGTATCCTCAGGATGCTCCGGGTGCAAATTCCAGATATTCAGACTGTGACATGCAAATGGGGCCATTAACCATGCAAGGCACAAATGGTACCATTTGCATGTCATTATGGCCCAATTTGCATGTCTGGGGCAGGGATGGACCTGACAGAATGCACCGGGCACCCTGCAAGGTCCGGTGGAAACACAAGCACACCACATCCCCCGGTAGTCTGGTGTCTCTTCCCCTCCAAGCCCCAACTGCACAACAAACATTATGACCCCACAGCTCCCTGGTAGCCTAGTGGCCCCTCTCCTGTCTCCAAACCCCGTCCAATTAATTTTGCTCCATTGAATCACACTGGTAGTCTAGTGGCCCCCCTTCCCCGAACCACACCCATAGCATCAACCTAAACTGAATCACCCGAGTGGTCTAGTGGCACCCCCCTCCCAGACCTGATCAAAACATGTAATGAAATCCCACGTCTTCCCTGGTAGTTCACTGGACCTCCTCCCCACACCCACTGAGACACCCACACCCCACTCAGCGTCCCCTGTCCCAGCATGGCCAGTTTAGCCAGTGGGCAGCAAAATCCACCTGCACAAATCCACGGCTGCTCCCCGACTGCGTTGTCACTGAATGACAGATTACAGTAAGCACTGTAATACCACTGGTCAAGCTGTTGACCAATGAGCTTGCAGTGTGTACTGTAAGCTTTATTCACAACTTTAGTTCCTCATGGAAAGGGTGGTGGAGACATGGAACAGATTTTCCAGTGGAAGTGTTAGATGCAAGAACTCTTACTGAGTTCAGTCAATGTTAGGACAGAACCAAGGGACTCGTAGACCCAAAAGGAGGATATAGGAAGGGACTGGACACAGAAGGTGAGGGGGAAGAGCAAAGGGGAATAACCAACCATCACTTAAGGTAGTTGTACTGAGTAGTCACAAGTATTGGTAGACTTGATTAACCATCAGTATTTTTCTGTTGTCAGGTTCTATGTTTCTGTGTTTTTAACATGTTCTAAAGCACCTGCATTTCACATTAACTAGACTTTATTTGTCCAGTTGCTGTATTAATTATTCTTCAAGGAAGATAAAGAGTGTTCTTTTCATATTGGTTTGAATATTTTACTGTTAAAAGGATATTTAGCTAATGTGCTCAAAAGAAATATTTATAATGTTACTGTCCAAAAACTTCTTAATCAAATATATACATATTTGAAAGGCTGGCATCAGTGATTGAGGAGTTATTCCCTGGTGTGGGACCTTTTATCCTTCTGGCAGTATAGCCTAGAGGCTAGAGTGACAAGCTGTGAATGAGCTTAGTGCAGACTAGACCTTGATTTGATTCTCACAGCATCCACTTCCATACTGCGTGACTCTGATCAAAACACTTAACCACCCAGTGCTCCCAGGTCACCCCTGAAAACAGGCACTTGTGCCTAGTGGGCCTTACCCGGTTACCAAAGACTAAAAAAAATATTACACTTCCCTGATCACATTTGGACCAAATACATGCAATCTCTCGTAGCTGGCAGTATAACCTAGAGGTCAGAGTAATGAGCTGTGAATGATCTTGGTACATACAGCAGATTAGGGTTTGATTCTCACAACCTCCACTTGCATATGGTGTGACTCTGAGGAGGTCACTTAACCACCCCAGTGGTCCCAGGTCCCCCACTGAAAACAAGTACTTGTGCCTAGTGGGCCTTAGCTGGTTACCAAAAAGAAGAAAATAAAATTATATTAACAACAGTAAAGAAGGTTATCTCATGTAAGTGACTGCAATAAACCACTCCAACATAAAGGGACTGGCAGGGCACTATGGAACAAATCTATCAAATGGAAAGAATCACGGCAGAGTTGAATCTTATAAAGAAAAAATTTAGCAGCATCTGCACTAAGTGGCTATTGTGGGTGAGGAAGTGTAGATGACACATTATCCCATGATCAAATATCTTCCAAAAGGCAACAAACCTACAACCAGGATTGCTTTTGGGGAGGTCATGCCAGACCAACCTCAATGAATTTTTTGACTTGGTGAAAAGGGAGGTGGATCAGGTGAGGACAGTGGACATGGCCTCTCTGGACTTCAACAAGGCCTTTTCATTGTGCCACATAGAAGGCTATTAAACAAACAGGAATATGGGAGTGATCAGGACAGTAGTACGGTGGGTGAGTAATTTGCTGGGCAGCAGGACACAGAGGGTGGTGGTAAATGGCTGTCACTCCACAGAGGGAAGAGTAACCAGTGGTGTACTGCAGGGATCAGTACTGGGACTGGTCCTGTACAATGTCTTCATCCATGACATTGAACTGGATCCAGAAGGCAGAATTTCCCTGTTTGATGATGACACAAAACTCTGTAACAGAGTGGACATGCCAGAGGGTGTTCACAGAATGAGGAGGGATCTGCAGAAGCTTGAAGAATGGTCAAGGGTTTGGCAGTTGAAATTCAATGCAATGATGTGCAAGATAATGCATATGGGGCACAAAAACTCTGTAACAACATATCAGTTGTGGGTAATGATATAGTACGCACCAAGCAGGAAAGGGACCTTGGGATTATCATCTCTGATGACCTCAAGGTAGGGAAACAGTACAACAAGGAAGCCGGTAAAGCAAATGGGATACTGGGATGCATAGGCAGGGGCATCACCAGACAGAAAAGGGAGGTCATAATTCCACTATACAAGATACAAGTGAGGCTCCACCTGGAATACAGTGTACAGTTCTGGAGACCTTACCTACATAAGGACATAGACAGGGTAGAGAAGGTTCAGAGGAGAGTAACAAAGATGGTACAGGGATTGCATCACAAGCCCTATGAGGAGAGGCTAAAGGACCTGAATATGTACTCCCTGGAGGAGAGAAGGAAGAAAGTGGATATGATAGAGACATACATGTACCTTACAGGAAGAAACAGGGTGCAGGAATACACTCTCTTCCAACAAGCTCCTTGAACTAGTGGCTTGATGGAAGAGGGATGCCTGGATATTGTGGCAGTCACTGAAACATGGTACACAGAGAACCATGACTGAGATGTCAACATGCCAGGATACACAATCTACAGGAGGGATAGGGAGGGTAAAAGAGGAGGAGTAGATCTTCATGTAAGGGAAGAAATTAAAGCAACAGAACTAAAGAGTAAACAGGAAGTAGATGAGTCACTATTGGTCACCCTGGAGACAGGAAATGGCACCACAATCCACATGGGGGTTGTATACAGATCCCCATCTCAAGGGGAGGGAATGGACAAGGAAATGATAGAAGCCATCCTTTGAATGGCAGAAAAACGGGAGATATTGTCGATGAGGAACCTGAATATGCCAGATGTTAACTGGAGCACCTTTGCTGCAGGCACATCCAAGAGCAGGGTCATTCTTGATGCCCTACAAGGGGCATGCCTCAGACAGCTAGTGTTGGAACCCACTCAGGAGGGAGCAATCTTAGACCTGGAACTCTCAAATGGGGATTGAGAAAGGATCTCGGATTTAGAAGTGGGTAACCATCTGCGAACAAGCGATCACCAAACAGTGTGATTTACAATAAACACAGCCATAGAGTCAAGCCATACAAAAGCAAGAGTATTGGACTTCAGGAGGGCTGACTTTGGAAAAATGAGAGAGTGCCTCGGAAAAGCACTAGCAAACTGGCAAGAAAGAGGGGTGGAGGAACAATGGTGAATAATCCAAACAACTATCACAGAGGCAACAAGCCTTTGTGTGAAGCAAATCAACAATACAAAATGAAAGAAAAAAAAAAACTATGGTTCTCAAAAGAGGTGGCAGGGAAGGTAAGGAGAAAAGGATAGCATTCAGAAAATATAAGGAAACACAGAAGGAGCAGGACAGAGAACGTTATCAGCTAAAGCAGAAGGAGGCAGGGAAGACAGTCAGAAAAGCAAAGGCCAAAACTGAGGAAAATATATCCAACTCTGTTAGGAAGGGAGATAAAACCTTTTATAGGTACATTAGGGAGGGAAGAAAGATCAAGGGATGGATACTGAGGCTTAATAAAGGGGAGGGAATGTGGGCAGAGGGTGACAGTGAAAAAGCAGGGCTACTTAACAAATATTTCTGCTCAGTATTCACAATGGAAGAGGAGGGGGAGGTACTTAAACCAAACAAGAGAAACACTCTGGATAGTGGGGTTGATACCAGTACATTCACAGAAGAAAGGGTTTTGAAAGAACTCTTGAAACTGAGGGTGGACAAAGGAATGGGGCCTGATGGGATTCACCCCAGAATTCTAAAAGAACCAAGGTTAGAATTAGTGACAGCACTGACTACTCTCTTTAACAAATCATAGGAGGATGGGGTCGTACCTGAGGACTGGAGGAGGATGGATGTGATTCCACTTCACAAAAGTGGGAGCAGGTCAGAGGCAGGAAACTACAGACAAGTTAGTTTGACCACAGTGGTAGGGAAAATGATGGAATCACTACTGAAGGAAAGAATTGTTGAGTACCTAGAGGCCAGTGGGGCACAGGATCCAAGGCAGCATGGATTCACAGAGGGAAGGTCATGTCAGACGAATCTAATAGATTTCTTTGACTGGGTGACCAAAGTAGTAGAGCAGGGAGGGGCTGTGGATATGGTCTTCCTAGATTTTAGGAAGGCATTTGACGCAGTCTCACACAAAAGATTAATAAACAAGTTAGCCAGCCTTGGAGTGGGTCCCAGGGTGGGAGACTGGATAAAAAATTAGCTGAACAACAGGACACAAAGGGTAGTAGTAAATGGAGTCCACAGTGAAGGAAGGAGGGGTACTGCAGGGTTCAGTACTGGGACCAGTCCTCTTTAATGTCTTTATGAGTGACATTGGAGAGCACCTGGAATGAAAAGTAGGTCTCTTCGCAGACGACACAAAGATCTGCAACAGGGTTGATACACAAGGTGTGGTGGAAAGGATGAAAAGGTACCTGGCAAGGTTGGAGAAATGGTCAAATGTATGGCAGCTGAGATTCAGTGCAAAGAAGTGCAAGGTAATGTACCTGGGGAAAAAAAAACAGGTGAAGAGTACACAATGGGGGGTGAAATATTAACAACAAAAATCTAAATGGACCTCGGAGTAATTATATCAGATGACCTAAGAGTGGGCAAGCAATGTGAGAAGGCAGAAAGGAGGGCTGGGGGATACTGGGATGCATAGGGAGAGACATCAAAAGTAGAAAACAGGAAGTTGTTATTCCTCTGTACAGACAATTGACGAGACCCCATCTGGAGTACTGCGTGCAGCTCTGGAGACCCCATCTCCACAAAGACATATGAAGAGAGACTAAATCAGCTTAATATGTATGCCCTCGAGGAAAGGAGGGAGAGAGGGGACATGATATAAACTTTCAAATATCTCAAGGGGAATTAACAAGTCCAAGAGGGCAGCATCTTTCAGAAAAAGCGATGTGCAAGAACAAGGGGGCACAATTTGAAGATAGAAGGGGGGCAGTTCAGAGGTCATGTTAGAAAGTATTTTTTCATGGAGAGGGTAGTGGATGCGTGGAACAACCTTCCTGAGGAGGTTGTGGAGTCAAGAAAAGTGGGAGAATTCAAGAATGCATAGAACAGACATAAGGCAATTCTAGTGGGGAGTAGGAGAAAGTAAGCTGTTGGTTAACTAGGATCTGCAGCTTATCCATCAGGTATGGAAATAAGTAAGTAAGTAAAATTTTATTTATATTAAGCACCCTTCCCAAGCTCAGGGAGCTTTTACAATAAAAGAAGTAAAATCAAATTTCAAACAATAAATCAAACAACCATACAGTACACTTACTCATTATGTACCAACAAATGCTAAGGCAAAAAGGAAAGTTTTTAATTGTTTTTTAAAACTTTCAACAGTTAGGCATTCTCGTATCTGATGAGGTAGAGAATTCCACAGGGTTGGTGCCATATAGGCAAAAGATCTACCTCCTGACATCTTTAGATGTACCCTGGGAATCTCTAGCAATCCCTCATCAGAGGAGCGAAGAGAACGGGCAGGACAGTAAGGCACCAAGAGCTCTTTCAGGTAGTGGGGTCCCAAATCATGTAGGGCCTTAAAGGGTCAATAATGCGACATTGAAGGTGATCCGCCACTGTACTGGCAGCCAGTGCAAATCACGCAGCACAGGTCTTATATGGCTAGATCGTGAAACTCCCATCAACAACCTGGCCGTCGCATTCTGCATCAGCTGCAAGCAGCGGATATCCACCCCCGGCAGCCCTAGATAGAGCGCATTGCAGTAATCAAAATGGCTGGTAACAATGGCGTCGACCAAAATGGGAAGATCTTCCCGTGGAACCAAGTGTTTCACCCGGGCAATATTCCTCAGATGATAAAAGGCAGATTTGACTACGGCCGACACCTGCATCTTCATAGTCAGGCTTTCGTCAAAAATTACTCCCAGGTTACGTACTTGGCCAGAGGCCAGAAGCTGGGCCGCCCCCCCAAGATATAAACCCGAGGGTTTCCCCATCCAAGCCCCTGTTATCCTCCCTCCAGGGTCCACAACCAACACCTCAGTTTTCCCTGGATTCAACCTAAGCCAACCAGCACTCATCCAATCCTGAATCTCCAGAAGGCAGTTATTAAAATAGTGATGGAATCCGACTCCTGATCAGGCATAAAGACAGGTAGAGTTGAGAATCATCAGCATAACAATGAAAACTCAACCCATACCATCTTATAATGTCCCCCAGTGGGAGCATATACACCGTGAATAACATAGGGGACAGCACCGACCCCTGCAGTACCCCACAGGGCAGACAGTGAGGGGCCGAGGTGTTAACTCCCGATACCACTCTCTGAGATCTGCCCTCTAAAAAAGATCGAAACCAACTGTGGACTGCTCCCCTCAGACCACAGAGAAACCACAGGTGGTTGAGCAATACCCCATGATCCACGGTGTTAAATGCTGCTGAGAGATCCAAGAGAACCAAGGTGGAACAGGTCCTCTGATCTCTTGCCATCAGGAGGTCATTCAATACCCGAACAAGAGCCGTCTCTGTATTGTGCCTCTTCCTGAAGCCGGATTGGAGAGGGTCATAGATATTGTGGATAGACAAATGATCCTCCAGTTGCAGAGCGACCACCTTCTCAATAACCTTCCCTACAAAAGGGAGGTTAGAGATTGGTCTATAATTTGCTGGGCAGTCGGGTCAAGAGAGGGCTTTTTCAAAAGGGGGTGTATTACCACCTCCTTTAAGGGATCCGGAAAGATACCTCTCTAATGACACCACCACTATCCCAGCCAGGACTGGGCCGATAACATCTACACACCCCACCACCAGGTGAGTAGGGCCTGGGTCCAACTTACAATAGGTAGGTCGCAGAGTCTGGATAATCCTCACAATATCTATTACTGCTGGTATTCTAAAGGTAGACCAGTACAACTGGGCATTAGTACCACCCGATTGATCAGTACAATGCTCAATAGAAAGACACTGGCTGATCTCATCCCTGATGGTGGATACCTTGTCAGCAAAGAATTTCCCAAACTCCTCACATTGTACCTGTGATAATGCTCTACCAGTCTGGAGACAGACTGGATTGCACAGTCTGTCCACAGCCCGGAAGTGTTGGGATGGACTATTCCTAGCTGCAGCAATTTCCCTGGACAGGAACTCTGCCTTCTTATGGGAGATTGCTGATTGGTAGAATTTATAATGTTCTAACAATTCAAGTCTATCCACCTCCAGCTGAGTTTTCCGCCAACGTCTTTCTAATCTTCGTCCCTTCCTCTTCCACTCACGGACCTCCCCATCAAACCAGGGAGCCCCTAGGTGAAGAGTATGGGGACGAACATGAATTGGAGCTATGGCATCCAGGGCCCCAGTCACAACCCTATTATAGGCCAAGACCAGTGGCTCTGGATCCACACTATCCCTTGGAAAATCCGAGAAGTCCAGCTCTGTCATTAGGCCTCTGAGGTAATCCTCTTAAAGGATCGGAACTGTACTTAACTCCTGGGGCAGGCCTATTTCGGGGCCCGCAAATCTAAACCTCAGGGCGTGATGGTCAGACCATCTGACTGGCTCCACCTCCACATCAGATATCTCCATCCCCAGATGGAAAACCAAGTCCAATGTATGCCCCTCATGGGTTGCAGAAGTAATTACTGTGACAGGCCCAATGAATCCATTAATTGGAGGAGATTTTGACCAATGATGAGAATTATCGTCAATCAGGCATTTAAATCCCAGAATTTTCCATCTGGGAGATTCCAATACCATGTCGGCGATGAAGTCCGCAACCTCCTTCAGGAACTCCTCTCATCCCCTGGTGGACGGGTAGATAAGAAGGGTCCTGTAGCCTGCACCTGCACCTCACTATGCATTCAAAGGTATTGGTATCACCAACTGGCACCTCCCTGAGATCCAGATCTTGTCTAAAACAGACAGCAACCCCCCCACCCCTCCGGGCCACTCTCGGGTGGTGAATCACCGAGAACCCATCCGGAACCGCGGAGTCCAACACAGGACCAGCATTTCCATCTAGCCAGGTCTCGGTGATGCAAGCCAGGTCGACTGAGGAAACAAGATCCGCAATCACTGCAGTCTTGTTCCTAATCGACCTGGCATTGCTTAACACCGCCCGGAAGGGACAGAAATCCAAGGGTGATCCCACTTCCTGCCTGACAGACTCCAAGTCAGTGCCCTTGGGTATGGGAACTAGGAAATAAGCAGACTAGGTGGGCCAAGCGGTCCTTATCTGCCATCAAATTCTATGTTTCTATGTTAAAAAAGATGTTCCAAGACTAGAGGGCATGGGGTGAAGTTGGAGGGAGGGCTATTCAGAGGAAACGAGAAGAATTTCTTCACAGAAAGGGTGGTGGACAAGTATAACTCCCTGCCAGAGGAAGTGGTGGGTGCTGAAACAGTCATGGAATTTAAGAATGCATTGGATAGACATAAGGGAATTCTCGAGGTCAGGGGGTAAGGGGCAACAGACTTCTAGAAAAACATAAAGGGATCTTACAAGCTCAAATGGGCAGACTCAGTGCACCATAGGCCCTTATCTGCCAACAGTGTCTATGTATCTATGCACCTAGTGACAAAACACTACTGATATGCGACTTCGGAATGTGGCGGCAATGCATGACTTCAGAATGTAGCGGTGACGCATGACTTCAGAATATGGTGGTGACATGCAACTTTGGAATGTGCCAGCGATGCGTGACTTAGGAATGTGGTGGTGACGTATGACTTCAGAATGTGGTGGCAATGCACAACTTCAGAATGTGGCAGCGATGTGCGACTTTGGAATGTGGCGGCAATACACGACATCAGAATGTGGCAGTAACGCACAATTTCAAAATTTAAGAATGTGGCGGTGATGTACAATTTTGGAACGTGGCAGTGGTGTGCAGTTTCAGAATGTGGTGGTGATGCACCGTTTCAGAATGTGGCAGTGACACAATTTTGGAATGTGGTGTGGATGTGCAATTTTGGAATGTGGCAAGGATATGCTTTTTTGGAATATGGTTGTGATGCAGAATGTTGGATCGTAGTGGGGATGTGATGCACAATTTTAAAATGTGGTGGAAGCATACAAATTCCAAAATGTGGCAAGGACAAGCAGTTTCAAAATAAAGTGGCATGTCCTGCCGTATTCCAACAATGTACATCCTTACTTATATTCCAGAATTGCCAGTCCCCACTAAATTCTTCAGTGTGTGTCCTTGTTAGATTCTGAGGTTGAGTGTACCACTACACTGCAAGATGGCACATCCCTGCCACATGCCGAGATTACATGTCTCCCCCCAACATTCTAAAATTGTGCACCACTTTGACAGTCTATACCTTTGTTCAGCACTGCATTCCAAAACCACCTCCTGATGCTTTCTAAAGTACACTATCATGCATCTTAACATTCTGGAAATGCAAGCATTGCAGGCAACCCTGTGTCAGTTTTTGGTTTTTAAATAAATACTACATCTACAGTTTGATAACTTTGAAGAAATTGGTCCTGCAAGGTTGCTGATAGGGAGGACTAGTCTGTGAGTTCTGGTTGTGACATCATCAGTGGCTTTTCAATGAAACTAGCTTTTTTGAACAGGTAGTGAAATCAGTATTACAAAATAGCTTATAACTTTAAAATGAAGTGACGTAGAAACCTAATTTTTGGTACGAGATTTATTGGGGGTAGGCTGATTCTAATTCTGCAATGTAGTACTTTTGACTGGACTACCTCTTTAAATGCCAGTTCTTTCCTGGGGCTGCTCATCTTTGCCTTGCTGTTGCTCAGCTCAACGTGCTCTTCTGTACCAGCAGTTTACCTAGAATCATTGAAATCTGTCAGCAGAAAAGAACCTCTCTTGCCCATGGCAACTGCCCCTTTCCCCCCCCACTCATCATCTTTGACAAGGACTTCACCTCCCCCCCCGGTCAACCCCTTATGTCTGTCCCATGCCCTCTTGAATTCCTCCACCATTTCAGCCCACCCCACCTCCTCAAGTAGTTTGTTACAGGACTCCACCACCCTCTCTGTGAAGTAACACCCCATCACATTGCCCTTAAATCTTCCGCACTCTAATCTTAGACTATGATGTCTAGTTTTTGCACCCACTTTCCATGTAAATAAGCTCCCCTCCCTCACCTTATTAATCCCCTTCATATACTTAAATGTCTCTATCATGTCCCCCCTCTCCCTTCTAGTCTCCATTGGGTACAGATCTAATTCCCTGCATCTCTCATCAATAAGCTTCCTATGCATACCATGCACCATCTTGGTTGCCCTTCTCTGAACTCTTTCAATCCCATCTATGTCCTTGAGCAGGTGAGGTCTCCAGAACTGGATCCCATACTCCAGGTGCGATCTCACCATGGTTTTATAAAGCGGCATCAGCACCTCCATCCTTCTGCTTTTTATGCCCCTTCCTATGCATGCCAGCATTCTATTTGTCTTGTCCACTGCCGTGCTGCATTGGTTACCCACCTTATGGTTGCTTGATATTATAATCCCCAAATCCCTCCCCTGCTCAGTTGACTTACGAACATATGAACATACAAAAATGCCAGCAGAAACAGGCCAAGCCCCAGACTTAATTACCTCCCCCCATAGTGTGTAGGAGGCTTGTGGGTTTTTACACCCCATGGGCATTACTGTACACTTTTGTCATTGAATTTCAGTTACCAAGTTTCTGACCACCATTCCAGAATCTTCAGGTCCGCCTTCACGGCCTCTAGACCCCCACCCCCGGGTGTCCATATTGTTGCAGATCTTCATATCATCTGCAAACAGGCACACCTTCCCCTCCAGACCCTCTGCTATATCACAGATATAGATATTAAAAAGCAATGGTCCCAGTACCAACCTCTGGGGCACCCCGCTCATCACACCTTTCTCCATAGAATGCACCCCATTAACCACCACACTCTTGCTTCTGTCTTTCAACCAGTTTTCCACCCATCTAGTTATTTTCTGGTGCACCCCTAAGCTTCCCAGCTTATTTAGCAGCCTTCTGTGAGGGACGGTGTCCAAGGCCTTTCTAAAGTCCAGATAGGCCATGTTCACTGCTCCTCTCTGATTGACCACCTTCTTCACCCAATCGAAAAACTCTATTAGATTCATCTTGCATGATCTCCCATTTGTGAAACCATGCTGCCTGTTGTCCTGCAGCCTGCTGTCCACAAGGTAGTCTACCACCCTGTACTTTATTAGTACCTCCATCACCTTCCCCACCACCGAGGTGAGGCTGACCGGGTGATAATTCTCCACCTCCTCCTTGCTGCCCTCTTATGAGGTGGCCCCACATCTGCCTTCTTTCAGTCTGGCACCAACCCTACATCCAGGGACAAGTTAAACAGCCTCATCAGAGGTGCTGCCAGCTCCTCCCTTAGTTTCCAGAGTACCCTAGGATGCAAGCCATCTAGCCCCATTGCCTTGTCCACCTTCAACCTTCCTAGTTCCTGTCTTATACTGTGTTCACTGAACAGGCTAGGATTCACCCTTTTGTCTTCCCCTCCCCTTCCCTCCATCTTAATTCAGGTCCCCTTCATTCCCTCTCCACCATGAAGACTGAGCAGAAGTAGTTATTAAGCACCTCTGCCTTCTCAACATCCCCCTCTACTTGTATTCCTTCCTCCCCCCTCACCTTTACTATCCTATGCTTGGCCTTCCTCTTCTCTCCCACAAACCTAAAAAATGTTTTATCCACCCCGTTTGGCCTGCCTGGCAGTTCTCTCTTCTGTATTAGCTTTAGCCCTCCTAATCTTCTGTCCTGCCACCCTCAGCTTCTCCCTGTAAGTCTCCCACTCCTACTTCCTCTGGGTCTTCTTATATGTTCTGAATGCCCTTTTTCTTTCCCTAATTGCCCCTGCCACCTCCTGGTTCTATATTAAAAAAGCGAAATAAAAAAAGTGATCGCCATTATAGTGAATACATAATAGCAACCACACAATTAGCGATAGTACATAAATGCACATGTGAAAATAGCTATTGCACTGAAATCAAACACGGGCACATAGCAGGATCTCTCAAAAATCTGTGTCCCAATCTCCCTACTCACATGCTTTAGAATAAAATAAACTTGTCCAACATTGTTATACCCATTAATTCTAATCAGATCCACTATGCCTTCATTTTTAACTCACTCTATCTCTCTACAAGAGCACTGTGTACTAGTTTCACTTGAGTTTTAAAACAAGTGTTACCTCTCTGATGAAGTGCTCAGAAGACATGCTACAAGGGCACTGTGTACTAATTTAACATCAGTTTTAAAACAAGTGTTACCCCTCTGATGAAGTGCTCAGAAGACATGCTACAAGGGCACTGTGTACTAATTTAACATCAGTTTTAAAACAAGTGTTACCTCCCTGATGATAGCCTCCCATTTTCAGTGTAACTCCCTTGTTCTATCTCTCCTCCTGCAAGCCTAGCCACTTCTGCCAAGGCTAGCTTTGGAGGTAGTGTACACAATGCATTGCTTGCTTTTCGAGAGAGAGAGAGAGAGAGAGAGAGAGAGAGAGAGAGAGAGCGAGAGAGGGAGAGATAGATACAGAGAGATACAGAGAGAGAGAGAGAGAGAGAGAGAGAGAGAGAGAGAGAGAGAGACAGAGATATACAGAGAGAGATACAGAGAGAGTTACAGAGAGTTACAGCTTGGGAGGTAGTAATCTTGAAAGAATTCTTTTCATTTGCTGTGTGGAGAGAGATCCATGATTACAATCACCATTTTTGTACAGCAGTCATCACTGTTTTGTACATGTGCTGTTAATTTGCGGTTGCCAATATATCACTATAATTGATTTGCAAATCACAATTTGGTAGTTGAAATGTTTTTTTTTTTTTTTTTTTTTTATCCCCCTACATCCTGCAGACCCAACCCTTCGGGACCACCAAGGAGTCATCCTCCTGCCTGTCTCGCCCTACCCAGACCTACCTCTCCAGTCCCCATGTAGTTGTGGCTTCCCTCCTAAGTGGAGCCGAGGTGGGGCGGACAAGCACCACGATACTCACGTCTCGTCGGACCGGAGGTAGAGGGCAGGCGAGGGCATATTGGAGGCATGCTCCAGGTGCTCCTTCTTCCTGGACACAGCAGGTATTTTTCCTGTTTTCTGTGGGGGAGTGGCACACACCCTATGCCAAGGCATCACTTCCGGCATCACCATTCCCCCATCCCTCCATGTCTGCTCTGTGCTTGCCGTGCCACTATCTTCCGCCAGAGGCCAGTCAAGTGCCAAGCGCAGATCCCCCCTCTCTCCCGGGAGAGGAGAACTGTTCTCTGGACTCTCTATCATCTCCCTCCTCTGCCGACCCCTGATGGCCTGGGCTCGCTTCCAAACCCGGGTCACCATCAAGCTGCGAGGTGTGGCATCCAGTGCCTCAACCCTCAGCGCCACCGGGCCAGCTAGTTGAAATGTTTTACTCTCTATTATTACAGGATACCCCACCTCCCTGGTAAACCAGAGTGGCCACCTTCTTTTTTGTTCTTTCTTACCTTCTTTATGCAGAGTTCAGTGGCTTTCAGCAACCCCCCCTTTAATAGATTCTCATAAATCCTCAACATCTCCTATTTTCCCTTTTCTCTCCATTTCTTCCCTTAATATCTGAATATCTCCCTCATTCTGGTAAAGTCTGTCTGCCTGAAGTCCATAATTGCATGCTGGTTGCTTGCACCTATGTTGTCTCCCACCACAACTTCTTCCATACTTTCCATGTTGGTGAAGACCACATCCAGTATATTATCCCCCCTGGTTCTGTGAATGAGTAATAGGGTTAACCTCAATTAGGTTTTCTTTGTAAAAGCCAAGAACTGGGTAAAAAGTAAGGGGTTTGTTTACCTGTGAAGTATCTTCACTGGAAAGGGCTGTTAATCACTTTGGTTGTAGTGTGGAAGAATAAAGGACTTAAACTTCGTTAAGTATACCAGAGTCTCTTTATATTTTTTTTTGCTGTGTGTTGAGTATGCCATGATTTTCTCTAAACAGTGAATCAATGATCTCTCTGCTCCTGGCTGATGTTGCATTCAGGATTTCCCAGTCCACATTAGGGAGGTTTAGGTCCCCCACTAGCAGGACCTCCCCCTTGAGTGCAATCCATTTATCCTCCTGCAACATCTGCCTATCCCCTTCCTCTCCCTGCATAGGTCTGTAAATCACCTCTAGTCTTAGTGATGCTCCAGTCCATTTATCCAGTGTGACCTACAGGACCTCCATCTCCCCTTGCTCCTCCTGCCCTTCCATTGCCCTAATGTTGTCCTTGATGTACAATGCTACCCCATCCTTTCTCCCTGCACTGTCCCTTCTAAAAAGTCTGTACCCAGTATACCTATCTCCCAAGTATGATACTCTGACCACCAGGTCTCAGTTACAGCCAAAATGTCCAGACCCTCACCCACCATTATGGTCTCCAAGTCCACATTTTGTTCCCCAAACTCCTGGCATTTGCTTATAATCCTTTCCACCATATACCCCCTACCTCCCTGTAATCCCTTACTGCCCTACCTGTACCATTTTGTGGGGGAGTGCTAGCTAGCTATTCCCTGCTTCTCCCCCATGTTCAATTTAAATGCAGATGCAGCCTGTCAGGTGCATAAAGCTCTGCATTATCCCATGTCCTACCCCATTCTCCCACCAGACCTAAACCTTTTTCCTCACATCACCTCCCCAGCCATGAATTTAATTCCTCAATTTTCCCTTTTCTTTATGTGCTGGCTTTTGGCACTGGCAGGACTTCAGGAAGAGAGATTGTGTTCTGTTCCACTTGACAGTTTCTAGCCAAATCTTTGAATCTAGCTTATACATCCATCACACTGTTCTCCTCAAGATCATTCATGCCCAGATGCACCATGATGTGGGCCCCCTCCCTTGTGCTCTGGCTAAGGTGTACACTAAGCACCTTGCCTTGAGCACTGCCATGCCCGGCATGCACCTAACATGAATAGAGCTCTTCATCCCCCCTTCCCCATTTGATGCCTCTAATTATGAAGTCCCCAAAATAAGTACCCTGCTATCCTCATACCCCCTGAAGTCTATGGATTTCCCACTTAACTGTTCCCAGTTGGTTTTTGCCCTCCCCCCAAATGCTTTATCTCCCATGACTACAATGTCCTCATGCCCAATTTGCCTGTATGCACCTCTGCCCCACCCATCTTCTGGTGTGCCTAATGCTGTCTTCCTTTCCTTGGCATTGTCCTACCCCTTATCAGTATTGTTTGTTTGTTTGTTTTATTTGTTTATACTGGTGGGACCACGGGCCAAAGACTCATTTTCATGGTCGACCAGTTTCACATAAATGCACAATGAAACAAATGTACAAAAACACAAAATACAAAAATACAAAGATGCTACTCACAATAAATCTCAGAACACCAGTAATATGCATTACAAGAATATCAAGCAAAACATTTGCATTCACTTTCCAGTAATAGATAATCCCCTAGTTTCTTTCTGAAATACATTAATGATCCATTCAGGCTATCTAAAATGGGTAATGGATAGTTAAAGAGGTGAGGAAGAAAATACAGTAAAGATTTTTGCCCCTAGAGGTCTTCATCCTAGGTATTTCAAAATAAGTGGAATCAGCAGATCTCATGCAAACAGAATTTGTATGTCTCTTAAAGAGAGTATCAGCAACGTCAGGAGCCCCATTTAACGTTATTTTCTTTGCCAACATGCCTAACTAAAATTTAAAGCGCATGTCTAATGGCAAAAAACCTGCATCCCTCAATAGTAGGCAATGACGTGTCCTGGCTGGAAGTTGTGTGGAAAATCTAGAAATTTGATTCAGAAGAATTTTAACTTTATTTATTAACCCATACCCTGCAGCAAAATAAATCATGAGACAATAATCAATAATAGGAATAAGGACATTTTGGGCAAGTGTTCTTCTAGTAGATGGGGTTAAGAGAGTCTATATAAGGCCCATAATCTCTGATTAGTAGCTTTAATTAAACTAGAGATGTGTGGATCAAACATCATGCCCTCATTTATTAAGACTCCCAAATATTTAAATTGTTGAACTTGTTCAATAATATTTCCCTGCACTGTATGTAATAATAACTCATTATCTGCCCCGTTCGTTTTCTTGCTTTTTGAAAAACCATGGACTTAGTTTTCTTTTCATTCAGAACCAGTCTGTGTTCCATAAACCAACTGTGAGCTGCCTGAAAATCAGCCGTCAGATCTTTATAAACTGTGTTAATGTTTGAACCGCTCATGAGGATCACCGTGTCATCTGCATAAAGTAATATCTTGGAATTATTGCATACTGAGGGAAGAGTATTTAAGAATAAACTAAACAAAAGGGGACCCAAAATTGACCCTTGTGGAACACCCAGTGAGATAAAAGCAAGTTGTGAGAAAATGACCATCAATCTTGGTTACCTGTGTACATTGATTTAAGTAGCTCCCAAACCACTCTACTACCTCACTAGACATATCTAGATCAAAAAGGGATGATAGTAGAAGGCTGTGATCCACCAAATCAAAGGTCTTAGTGAGGTCCACAAATACTGCCCCAGTGTATTGGCCACCATCCATGGCCAACTGGACAGTGCTCTTGAACCCCACCATCCACCAAAGCCGTGACAGTGCTATGACCCAGTCTAAATCCATGTTGGGCAGGTGTGAGGACATTGTGCTTTAAAAGATACTCAGTCATTTGATCAGAAATTATTCTTTCTAAACCCTTAGAGAGAGAGAGAGAGAGAGAGGTGCTAAGAGAGAAATAGGCTGATAGTTTTGAACTCTCGTTGAATCACCAGACTTGAATATTGGTACAACAGAATCCTTCCATACTGTAGGGAAAACAGAATTGCAGAGTAAGAAATTAAATATATGAGATGATGGATAGCAGATTAAATCTGTGGTGATTCTCAAGAGGTGGTAATTAATCTCATCCCTCCCAAATGAGGGATGTGGATCCATTTTTAACAGATGTCTCTTGACTGCCTCCGGAGTGGTAGATCTGAAATAATATATTGGATGCTGTGATTCAACAACATTATTTCTATTCCATAGATTACCAACACCAGATGGAATGTATTTAGATAAGTCAGTGAAAGTGTTGTTAAATTCCTGAGCTATAGACTAAGGATTGGTTACAATCGCATTAGAATTATCTAAGCAAAAAATGCTTGGAGAGCACTTCTTGACCAAAAGTTCATTAATCAATTTCCATGTATTGGATATATTCTTGCCCTTAAAGTCCATTTGTCTATCCAAAAAGTAGTCTTTTTAAGTTACGAACTAACATTTTACATTTATTTCTAATGATCTTATATGCCACAAGTAAGGAATGACTAGGGATTTTACTATAGGTTTTCCCCAGAACATATAGATCTCTCAATAATTTCAGTAGCTCAGGTGTAACCCACTTGTGTTTATTTCCCCTAATCCTTAGTTTTCTAAGAGGGGCTTATTACAAATGTTGTTGAATAGAAAGCAGAAGACTGACAATGCTTCATAAACCTTGAGAATCTGCTCTATTCCTGTCCAATCAGTAGATGCCACAGCTGTTCTGAATATCTCAGTGTCAATTGTATTTATACTATGGGAAAATATATGTACTGGAGGAACCTTCTTTCTTTTTGCTGTCCAACAACAATATATAGGACTGTGGTTACTAATACTGTCCAATAGGACCCCTGATTGAGCAATTGTATTAGTGTCAGAGGCCAATATCCAATCCAAAAGTGAGATATATCCAGATCTATAGTGAGTCCCAGTTGGGGCATCAATTAATTGTGTCAACCTGTTATTAGAAACCAGTTCTTTAAATTTCAGTGAATCCTTTCCCAACCAATTCATGTTTAAATCTGTTGTGTTCATGTTAAAAAGATTATTATTGTCCATCTTTTGGGAGTGTTCCTCTTAATGTCTCAATCAAACTTAATCCCTCCTCCTGATGTCCTGGTGGTGCATAAATCACAACAAGTGTCAATACTTTATGCTCACCCAGGACAACAGATAGTGACAAATAGTCACAGGTGGGGAATTTGGCAACAGGGACATTTAAGGTAACATTGAAATGATCCTTTATATAAAATAAGCAGCCACCTCCCCGTTTGATCTTTCTGTCAGCTCTGAAGATATTATATTCTTCTAAGGGAATAATTTTATCCAAAACCTTATACATAAGCCAGGTCTCTGTTAATGCTACAATATCAAGTTAATACTATACTGACCAAGCATTAAAAACATCCCATTTTGCTAACAGACTCTGTACATTCAAATGAGCAATAATAATAGTATTTTTTAGAAAAGGAAACAGTAGGCAAAGAATCATTAATGGGGCCTGGATTAAGATGGACAGAACCAGACATTAATAATAACAGAAGTATCATGTTTCTTTTCAGAAATACTGAGAAAAACCTCTATCTCAGAGGCTTTGCTCAACATTTATGAGAGGGGTCTTGGACATAGAAAAAATATAAAATAAAGCCTGCTGAAATGTCACATATTTCAAACATATTTGTACTTGCTTTAAAAGAGTAGTAACATAGGAATTAGAAATGAGAGGACATAAACACTTGTCCATTTGTAAAATCCCAGTACTAGGACCTAAAACTAAATATGGTCTGTTGTCAACTCTAGGTAATTCAGCTGTGTTCTGTATAGATACCAAAGGAGGCTCTACTAATAATATAAAACTAAAACAAAATATCATAGAAGAGAACATGTTGATACAAACTTCCTATTTCAAACTAATATGTTAATCTCTACTAAGGACAAACTAAATAAATTAATAATAAAGCAAACCTAAAAACCAGTCAGGGAGAGAACTGCCACTAGTCCCCCTGTCCAAGGCAACTTCTAAACCTCCCACTCTCCTCTCCAGCCTCAATCCCTATAATTAGCATGCCTACCACCACTGGGAGAGTCTACTCGGTTGTACAATAATACAGCATTCAGGAGGTCAGAGGGAGAGGGGTGATAGTTGTATCTATATAGTTAATTTGGGTGGGAAAAAAACAAAATTAAACAATTAGTTCCTCCAAGAATAGGAGAAAAAACAAACCCACCTTGACACCAATGGTATCGAAAGAACTGCCACTTCCTGGATGTAGTTGTTAATTAGAAAAGTCAAGCAAATGGAGTCAATCAGAAATTTTAAACCCCAGGGAAACTGAAAGGAGCCCGGACAGTGTGGAAGCTCCCACTAATCCACTCTTCCACAGCAACCTTAAAGTTCCAGTCTTAACTCCTGCCCCACCTTCAGTAGAGTATGCTCTAACCTAGCACTAAGAAAAAAAGAGAAAATCTATACAAGAACAGCTATGAAGAAATTCCTAATTAAAAAATAAATACTAAAGAACGTTTCAAAATATCTTAGGCTTAAGGTAACCAAATACGGACTCAATTTTTTCAGAAAGAAGTAGCAGTCTAAGTAGTAAATACAGTTACAGGATAACCTGAACTTAATAAACCCAAAGATTAAGCTATTTCATTCAAAAGTTTGTCCATTATAAACCATATTGGTTTTGTGAAGCAAACAAACTTTATAAAACTCACTAATAAGGATAACTATGTTAACCTTATTTATTTAAGAAATGTGAATTCCATGGAGAGAGCAGCAGTCATGAATTACCCAATTATTTACTGGCCAGTCAAAAGAATTTGTTCACTCCAGGAACTAAGTAAGGACTAGCACAGACTGCTATAACAGTTATAAAAACTAACACTGAGTTATAAACACTTAGTAGAAACTACAAACAATTGCTGTTATGCTCTAATAAAACCAATGTAATAATTTATTAAGCTAGCTAGACCTTAACCCTGGATGAAACAAGAAATTTCTTCTGAGTGGTGCTCGTGCCACTCATGCTCACGCATGAATGCTTGCTTGTAAATCAAGCATGAGGTTTTGCAAATGGCAGTTCCTCCTCTTCTTGCCAGCATGGCCAATGAGCTAGCCACTGAGCTCTCCACAACAATGATGCCATAGATAATTAACAGGGCATGGGGCAGACTGTGGATTTAGGCAAAAAGATTAAAATGTCCTGCAAGAAACACCACATAGTCACAGAGAGTCTTACTGGTGCCCCTTGGTAGTGAAGTATAGCAGCAGAAAGCAGTTTGGCAGCAGCACCTCGCGAAAAGCGGGTAGATGTTAACGCTGCTTGTAAATTTCACTCACGCAGATTGAGGTGTTCAGTCAGGCATGAGCTTTTGTGAATGGCAGCTCCTCTCTTTCTTGCCAGCACAACCAATGAGCTCGCTGTGGAGCTCCCCACAACAATGATGCCATAGATAATTGCTCATTACCTTCTCTTGCCACTCTTTCCTTCACCTCTGTTGGGTTTCCTAACCTAAGTGCCTCCTCCTTACTCCTAACAATTACATCTACAATTTCCCCACTCCCCTCTTTTCTATCATACCCCCAAGACTCTCCCTTTCCTCTCTCCCCTTGTCCCCTCCTTCCCTCGCCTGCTCTCCTCCCTCAGCCTTTCCCCAGCCATGCCCCCTCCCAGGATCTCTGAGTTATCTGTCTTAGCCCCCTTCTGCCCTCTCCTATCCATTTCCCCTACTGCCCAAGCAACTTTTTTTCCCCTCTATCAGCTCCCCACCCCTCCTCCATTCCCATTTCTATCCACCTTGTCCCCATCCTCCTCCTGATTGCCTGTATTCTTCAGATTTCTTAAGGGTGTATACCAATTCCTCAGTCTAACCCCCCCATTGAAATACATGCCACCCATATTCTCTCTGCTTTTCACTTTACTAGTTTCCTCCTGCCTTCTTTCTTTTCTTGTTTCCTCCCTCATAGTCCCCTCTTTCCCCCTCTAACCCTGTCCACCAACTGCCTTCCCTATTCCCTGTCCACTCTGGACTGCTTTCTGCCCTTGAAGAGTTCCCCATATACTGTACCTTCCATTTAATGAATCTTCCTACCTCCTTATGTTGTTAGCCCTCCTGCTGTGATCCCTGCCCATACTCCACATGCCCCAGCTCTCCCACGTTCTCCTCAGCCTAATAACTTCTGCCTCCAGCTGTGCCAATCTGTTACATATTGGGCAAAACCACATTTTCCACAGCATATTCATATAAACCACAGCTTCACATCCATTACACTCCATTATTCATCTTGATCCAACTCTCTCCCCTTTTGACCTCTGCCCATGTCTTGTACCCCCATTTTCCCCAGCTGCCATAAACACACTGACCCCCAACCCCCTTCCCAGCTGCACCAATCCCATCCTTCCACTTGCATGTTAAGCCTTTACTAATGCCTACACAATGAGCTTTAATATACAGGTATAATGGAATTCAATATTTCCTTCCCTGTATTTTCTGGGTTCCAATATACAGTGTGATCAGCAAACTTTAAAACAACCTCCTGCTCTATTGTTATCTGTTAAATATTAAGAACACATTCCTCACTTTTCTTGCTGGATAATCCAATAACATAGTTTACAATACCACCTTTTGAAAACTTCAAGTATGAGACACCTACCTTAAACAAATGCAAATCCTAATTGACATTAACCCTATTACTCATTCACAAAATTTAGGTATAAGTCACCCAACTTTTAACAAATACAAACTCTAATTGAGGTTAACCCTATTACTCATTCACAGAACCAATGCACAGAACTCATGCAGATTGCTTGTATGATACTCCACCTCTCCACCTCGGCTGCCCAACAACCCTCAGTTATAATAAGCATCAGCACTCTGTTATAATAAGCATCAGCCCTCAGTTATAATAATCATCAGCACTCACTTAGGAGAGACCCCCATTGAACAGTTATAAGCATCAGCCCCCAATTCAGTTATAACAAGCATCAGCACTCATCTATAATAAGCATCAGCAATCAGTTAGGAGAGACCCCTATTGACCTCTGCCACAGAGAGTTCCTCCCTCAGAGTAAAATTACATCCAGTCCCTGCTCTTGGGGTGGTGCTTTAGACCATGTAACAAGCTGTAGAGGCAGGCCAAAAATTAGGCAAAAAGTCCTTGCTTTGGCAAGAATTTAAATCTGGTGCCTTTTTTTCTGTTGTAGCTGCTGGGTTGCTGGATGGCTGGTCCATTTTGGAAAGCTCACAAAAATTAGGCAAAAAGTCCCAGAAAGTCAAGTAAAGTTCTGAGGAGCCTTCGGTAATTTTTTTCAATATTCATGCTTTTTTTGTCTTTACACTCCGGTGAACTCTTTTTGTTCCCCCAACAGCAACTCCAATGGTTCTCTTTAAGTTCCAATGAGCTCTGAGCTCCAAGCTCTGATGAGCTCTGAATGCAGATGAAATTAAATTCAGTCCATCGTATGGGCTTGGGCAAGAATTAAATCTGGCACTTTTTTTCTGTTGTAGCCGCTGAGCTGCTGGATGGCTGGTCCATTTTGGAAAGCTCACAAAAATCAGGCAACAAGTCCCAGAAAGTCAAGTAAATATCTGAGGAACTTTAGGTAATTTTTTTCAATATTCCTGCTTTTTTTACATTACAGAATTAGAATCTGTCTACCCCCAATAAATCTCATACCAAAAATTAGGTTTCTATGTTGCTTCATTTTAAAGCTATGAGTTATTTTGTAACACTGATTTCACACCCTGCTCAAAAAAGCCGGTTTCAGTAAAAAGCCACTAATGTAACAACCAGAACTCACAGACTACTCCTCCCAATCAGCAACCTTATAGGACCTATTTCTTCAAAGTTATCAAAACTGTAGCTGTAGTATTTATTAAAAAAAAAACTGACACAGGGTTGCCTGCAGTGCTTGCATTTCCAGAATGTTCAGATGCATGGTACTGTACTTTAAAATGCACCAGGAGATGGTTTTGGAATGCAGCACTGAACAAAGGTACAGACTGTCAAAGTGGTGCACAATTTTAGAATGTTTGGGGGGACTTGTAATCTCGGCATGTGGCAGGGATGTGCCACCTCGCAGTGTGGTGGGACACTCAATCTCAGAATGCGACAGGGACACACACTGAAGAATTTAGTAGGGACTGGCAAATTCTGGAATATAAGTAAGGATGTACACTGTTGGAATTAGTGGCGGGCAAAGTGGCCAAAATTCGGTCCACGGAATCTGCAAAGTACTCAGCAACGTGAAGCGGAGTACTTTGCGTCATAATATGGAATGAGAATTCCACTGAAAACAATGACTTAGCATTATTCTGCCTTCCCCAAACCACCTCTACGCCAATTTTAAGGCAAAGTACATTGAAATCAATGTACTTTGCCTCACTTCACCATATGTTTGAGCTCCAAAGGCAAATTTTGCAGTGCTTCATGGGACTGCAGGTTACATGGGCTCTAGATTGTTCTGCACAGCCTCAGTTCTGTGTAGTGTGTGTAGTGGAAGATGGAGACAGTTTCTTCTCAGAGCTCTGTGATTTAAAGCCTCTAAAAGCTGTTAAAAAAGCCTTTTTTGAGCTATTATTTTTGCTCACAATTTAGTGCATCGATTGTAGGAAACCCTCCTGTGCTCATATCATTGAGTCTTTATTGTTTGTTTGTGGATTTTGAATGTTAATTTAGAACAGTCAGTGTGTGCGCTCTGAAGTGTGCTTTGGGGGAGGGGTGTATCTGTGGTGTAGGTAGATTAACTAGGAGAAAAAGGCAGTCTTTCTGTTTTGGTTATATTTTTCTTGTATAACTGTGTTAATGTACACAGTAATATTGTCAGTAATTCTTGACATTTTTTGCTGATTGTTGTTGTGCAACAGTATATAATTTCAGTTTGCTTAAAACATTTGGTTATATTACTAAAGATTTTCGATTTGCTATGCACTACTTGTAGTGTGTGTGCGATGTGTGCCATTAAATCAGACACCTTTTATTGTGCTGCAGAGTAATTGCAGCAGTGTGAACCTGCTATGCACTGCACCTGCATTAATTTTTTATACTGCTTTGTGGTATCTTTACTGGTAGTGGACTGTTACTGACATGCACTACCTCCCCCCAACCTACAAAAGGCATTCTTTTCCAGATTTGGATTTGTGACTTATGAGCACTGGCTAGGTGTTGTTGTGCCTTTGTGTCTGCATCTTTTGAATGCGCAGCACAATCTTAATCTGTCTGTGCATTTGCAGTACACTATTAATTCTGGGAGACTTTGAATTTCTTGTTATACTCTCATTTCATTTCGTCAGCACTGGAGAATTTTCTGGACACAAGACAGTAGCATTTTGGGATGCACATTAATTCTGGTGACTGTGTGTGACCACTGTGCACATGACTGAGTGCACCATTAATTCTGGGATACTGAATTTCTTGTTACACTCTCATTTCACTTAATCAGCACTGGGGAATTTTCTGGACACAAGACAGTAGCATTTTGGGGATGCACATTAAATCTGGTGACTGTGTGTGACCACTGTGTACATGACGGAGTGCACCATTAATTCTGGGAGACTTTGCATTTCTTGTTACACTTTCATTTCACTTCATCAGCACTGGGGAATTTTCTCAACACAAAACAGTAGCATTTTTGGGGATGCACATTGATTCTGGTGACTGTGTGTGACTACTTCACGCATGACGTCTGACTGCGCCATTAATTCTGGGAGACTTTACATTTCTTGTTATGCTCTCATTTCACTTCATCAGCACTGGGGAGTTTTCTGGACACAAGACATGGGCATTTTGGGGATGCACATTAATTCTGGTGGCTGTGTGTGTGAAGGCCAATATTGTTGTCACTTTGCCTTACTTTCCCTTAATATGGAATGACAACACAAAGTAATAATTACAAGGAGAAAAGATGCTTTTGCATTGGCCACTTCACATAGCGAAGTGACAATGCAAAGTGCCAATTTTATGGGCACTTCACCAGTGAAATTAAAAATCGCTGCATCTCTAGTTGGAGTATGGCAGGGCACCATTTTATTTTTAAACTGTTTGTCCTTGACACATTCCGGAATTGTATGCTTTTAATGCATTTTAAAATTGTGCATCACATCCCCACCACAATCCAACATTCTGCATCCCAGCTTTATTCCAAAACAGAGCATCCTCACCACATTCTAAAATTGCACATCCACATCACATTCCAAAGTTGTGTTTCACTGCCACATTCTGAAACTGTCATCATCACATTCCAAAATTGTGTCATTGCCACATTCTTAAACTGTGCATGACCACCTCATTCCAAAACTGTGCATCACCACCACATTCCAAAATTGTTCATCACCACCACATTCTGAAACTGAGTGTCACCACCAAATTCTGAAACAGCCTCACCACCACATTCCTAAACTGTGCATCACCACCACATTTCGAAACTGTGCGCCACTTCCACATTCTGAAATTGTGTGTCACCGTCACATTCTAAAGTTGTACATCACTGCCACATTCCCAAGTTGTGCATCACCACCACATTCCAAAGTTGTGCATCACCTCCAAAATTGTGCATCACCACCACATTCCAAAATCGTGCATCATCACCACATTCTGAAGTCATGCATCACTACCATATTCCAAAGTTGCATGGCACTGCCACATTCTAAAAAACAGTACCAGTGTTCATCAGCACCACTGCCACATTCCCAAACTGCATGTGTGTTTGTCAGTGACACATTTCAAAACTGAGCATCAGCGACACATTCTGAAATTGAACGTCAGCACCACATTCCAAAATTGTACCTTCCTGCCACATTCTGAAATTGTACCTGCCCACCACATTCTGAAATTGTGTGTAAACTTCCATGCTCCAGTATTGCCTGCCATTGTCACATTCTGAAAATGTGCATTCCCACCATATTCCAAAACTGCACATCCCCACCACATTCTGAAGATGACTGTCACTGCCACATTCAAAAATTGCATGTTCCAGTTACATTCTAAAATTATGCATCCCTACTTCATTATGAAATTCCATGAGGCTACTAGATTCTGAAACTGTGCCACTGCCACTTTCTGAGATTTCATGTTCAAATGCCACATTCTGAAACTAAATGTTGCCCACCACAATCTGAAATCAAGCATACCAGCCACACTTTGAAATTTTGTATCACTACACCACATGCCAAATTAATCCATCCAAGACACATTATAAAATTACATATCCCTACCACCTTCCACAACTGTGTGTCTCCTGCATTTCAAAATTGTATATCTCTGCCACATTCTAAAACTATATGACACCGCCACTTTAATAATGTTAGTATCCCTGCTACTTTCAAAAACTGTGTGTCCCACCTACTTTCTGAGATTGTGTCATTGCTGCATTCCACAATTACAGTCTGGTGGCATTTCAAAATCTCATCCCTGCACTATTATAAAAAATTCACATATTTTTGTCATTCTAAAGCCATGTTTGCCACAGTATTCCACCCCCCCGTCACATTCCTAAGTCTTGTACCTTGCATTTACACACTATGGAAATGCATGCCATGACTTACTCATTGTCAGCTTTCCTTTTCCAGATGTTTAATACCACTGCAGTTTTATGTAATGCGGGAGAAATAAGTCTTGTAAGGTAGTTTGCAAAAAGGACTAGGCTGTGAGTTCTGGTTGTGACTTCATCATTAGCTTTTTACTGAAACTGGCTTTTTTGAACATGCAGTAAATTTAGGATTACAAAATGACTTCTAACTTTAAAAAAAAGTAACTTCAAGATTTCAGTTTGGAATGAGGCTGATTGGGGATATGTTGATCCAAATTCTGAATTTACTGATTGCAGAAATTTTGGCCAGTCTCCCTCTTTAAGCTCCAGTGAGCTCTTCTTGTTCCCCCCAACAGCAGCTCTGATGGTCCTCTCTGAGCTCAAAGCTCCAATGAGCTCTGAATGTTGATGAAATAAAACTCAGCCCTTCTTATGGGCTTGGGCAAGAATTTAAATCTGTCACCTTTTTTTCTGTTGCAGCCACTGGGCTACTGGACAGCTGGTCCATTTCAGAATGCTCACAAAAATCAGGCAAAAAGTCCAAGAAAGTTAAGTAAAGCTCTGAGGAGGCTTCAGTAATTTTTTTGACATTCCTGTTTTTTTTTTCTTTAAGCTTCGGTGAGCTCTTCTTGTTCCCCCAATAGCAGCTGCAATGGTCCTTTTTGAGCTCCAATGAGCTCTGAGCTCTGAGCTCCAATGAGCCCTGAATGTTGACAAAATGAAATTCAGCCCCTCTTATGGGCTTGGGCAAGAATTTAAATCTGGCACCTTTTTTTTCTGTTGCAGCCACTGAGCTGCTAGATGGCTGTTCCATTTTGTAAAGCTCACAAAAATCAGGCAAAAAGGTAAAAAGTCCCAGAAAATCAAGTAAATCTCTGAGGAGCATATCGTAAAAATTTGAAAATGTAACCTGTGTTTTGCCAGTTTTAAGGAACTTCCTTGTGATCTGCTTTTTTAAAAATATAACAATGTCTTAACAGGCACATTATTCAAAACCAGTTTTTATTTTAGCACCCATGATTGCACTGGCATATATCCATGCATACCTGTACTGTTAAGGTACCTGCACTGATGCTGAATTTGTCAACATGCCTGGCGGCAGCATGCAATTTATATTATAAAACATTTTAAGATCCCTAGTCTCTGGTTATCTCCTCATTTGTATCAAAAACTTCCAGGTCAAATCAATTCTACTAACAATGATGTCAGTGTATGCTCCGAAGTTATCCGGGCCAAATTCATAATTCCTTACTTCAAAATCAGATGTGAATAATCCATGGTTAAAACCATTTTATTTACTGTGAAACCCCAAACCTTGTCGTATGCCATGTTTTTTTGATTTCTACAAGTCTTACTAAAGCATAACAAACTGCCAATCACAATAATGCAGCTGAGGTGGTGTACATGTTCGACCACCGTAGTTTATGGCGAGGCTCAAAAATATGATTGATTGCTCATTTTGAATACTAAAAAAATTTTTATTTAAAAAGGTAAACTATGAGGGGTCAAAAGACATGGATAGAGTAGAAGTACTGATGAAATGCTAGATTCAGAAAATAAGTGGGAAGGAGGGAAGTGGAGTAAAAACAGGAAATAAGCAGAAGCAAGTCATGAAAAAGGATTGCAAAAGTAAAAAAAAACATTTGGGGTAGTGTTTATCATAGAATCATATCATAGAAGCTTGACAGCAGAAAAAGACCCTACCAGCCCATCTAGTCTGCCCTCCCCCCAACACCTCCCTCTCCTTTTACAAAAAATAAATGCCAGATTCACCAAAGAGAGTCCCAATGAGTAAGACAGATGTGTTGGTCTCTCTGCAGGATGTCATTTTGTGGGGTTTGACTTTTTGTTTTTGAAAAAAAAAGGAAATAAAATGGTGGGAAATGAAAAGAGATTGTCCCCATATGAAACAGGATTCCTTTTTTCATTTTACACAGCTATCTTGAAGTGTTACTGAGCATACTCAGAACCCACAGTTTTAAAATGTAATAACTTTGGAATGAATTAATATTTTTCCTCCAAACCAGCAAAGGCACATCTGCCTTCTACTCTCAAAACTGTAGAACAAAATTCCAAACCATCTGGGCCCTACAGCTGTTTAAAGAAACAGCAAAAATTAAAATCACTTTCTGCACCATCTGGATCTCAGAATCTGCACATCTGACAAGAACAAAACTTGGCAGATCCAGAGACTTGCCCCACAAGACCATGTATGCAAACTTTTATGTGAATCTGTTGAATGGTTGCAAAGTCATTAAAGTGCAAAAACTAGATTTTAACATTAAACTGCCTACTCAACGTTAAATATTGTGGTGCTACCGCACCACTATAATATCTATTAATCTATCTGTATCTCTGTCTGTCTGTCCGTCTACCTATCTATCTATCTATCTATCTATCTATCTATCTATCTATCTATCTATCTATCTAATGTATCTATCTAGTTATCTATACCAATCAATTCTTTGAAGAAAAAAAAAACCCTTGTTAATGCACAACTAAGGTTCAAGTTAACATCCATTGCTGCATGGAAGTTCCTTAGGCAGGCAGTCTTCCCTTGGCAAAGGGACCTGTGTGAATGAGGATATGATTCCACTGTCTGAAAAATAAATGAAATTGTTTTGCAAAAAAAAACTTTGATAATGACCAGTTAAGGTACAAATTAATGCCACAAAAGTAGGGAAATGTATTGTTAGGGTTTCCAATGCTAACTTCCACCCCCTCAGCAAAATGAAAAAAACATTAGGGTTTGGAGGTCTCCAGATCACTGGCAAATCAGTTCTGGGACCTTCCTCAGGGTTGTCATCCCCAATGGTCACCCTTTCCCCCTGCCCGTAGCCTCCTGCCTGAAGCAAATGGTACAGCTCCAAGGTAGTGCCTCATAGTGATACACTCTGCCAAGGTAGAGAAGTATGTCTCACCACACATTGCCAACACAGTCTGTTGCAGCAGGCCCCTGCTTGAAGAACGGAGATCACATCTGACATTGTTTGCTCAGGGAATGGGCTGGGCATTGGGCCAACAACCCCAAAGAAAACCCTATCTCTAATTTGCCAAGACTCTGGAAACCCAAACCCTAATGTGTTTTCCTTTTGATGCTAGGGGATGGGGGTGAGGAATTAGGGTTGGAAACCCTAACACCATATTTCCCTACTTTTGTGGCATTAACTTGAACTCTAACTGATACATTATCAATGTTTTTTGTAAAGAATTTCATTTCATTTTGAGATAGTAAATTGTATTCTCATTCATGTAGGTCCCTTCATGATCTGCATGAACAGATGCAAAATATGCAGGGCCCTTTGAGCTCTGCACCAAAGGAAGACTACCTGCCTATGGAACTGCAGGGCCATTGCAGGACCTGCACTTCCATGGAGCAATGGACATCAGGAATTCATGGGGCTGTCTGGTGGGCTGCTGAAGCACAGGGTGCTCTGATCCCTGCACTTCCATGTTGCCACAAATACATACATATATGCAGAGCTGAGCTCCCCTCTGTCAGTCAATGCATAAGGCCCTTGCTACCCACAGGTGCAGAGGTTCAGGGCTCTATCTCAAGAACAGAGTTGTCTTCACTATATGGCACGTGGGCCCATGTGGGCAATCCTGCCACTTTAATTCGCTGTCTGGGGGAAGGTGATACACAACAGCACCATCGCCCCCTCACCCTATGTAGCTTGGTCACTGATCTCACCCCCAAACTCAGCTCACTGGTACAGAATCACAAGGCATACCCACTGGGGTGAATAGCGGCACTACACAGAACGTTTCTTAATTATAAGGTTTTTCTTTAAATTTTGACCACAAGAGCCCAATTTTCAAAGAGTTTGAACAACACAAGTGACTAGCATCAAAACATTTAGACACAAGAGGTGACTTGTATCAGAACTTGTGTCAATCATGATTTTCAGTGCAGTCTATGTCAAATCTTGATGCAGCTGTACCAAAACCCCCCTTGGGCTAAGGATGCATCAAACAATCCAGCGCACCAGGTTGCATTGGGGGGGGGTTACACCACAGTGGGGCTACAACATCTCCATTTTGGGGATTTTGAAAGCCCCATTGCTGATGCAGTAAGGGGCACCATTTAGACCCATCAGAAGGTAATCTAAGTAGCTTGCACCAGTGGGACGGGGTCTGACAATGGGCTGCTGGGGGCAGAAGGGGCATGGGAGGTGGCATGGAGGAGTCAGAGACATAGTTGGCCATTAATGGGAGTGCTGTGGCACTTGGTGGGTTGCATTTGCTTTTGTACATGTTTGTGAATTGTACTGTACCTGTGAGTTATACCGTATGGGGGTGGGGTCCAGTGAAAGAACTTGACATGGCACCAGGAGGGCACAGTCCTGGCAGCTACATATTCTGTCTCTGCACCCCCCCGTACAGTATAGTTCATAGGTCCAGTACAATACACAAATACATACAACAGCAAACACACCTCTGGGTGCCACAGAACTCCTATTAATGCCCAGCTGTCTCCCCAACTCCCCCATGCCACCTCTCATCCCCCTTCTGCCCCATGCCTCCTCATGTCCAGCACAGTCACCACCACCCCGCTACCCAATTTGGCCCCTCTAGTGTTGCACCAGCTGGGGGGCTGGATCCCTGTGGCAATTTCTGCATATTCACCAACTGTTTGGTTCAGCTGTTGGCTGGCATCAAACCTGGGAAGTTTCACACCAGGATGCTGATTTTTGTAAAATCAAGCACAGGGTCCCTGCCACACCCAGTGTTTGCAGCCACCCTGGAGCCACACAACTTGCATCACTCTAAGGGATCTTTAAAAATCAGGTGCTAAATGTTCAAGATAGTCATTTTATGACTCCCCCTTATAAACTTGGCATGTGGCATTTATACTATATTGTCCAAAATGTCATTTTGCACCACTAGAGCAAAAACATATCTCATCCAGGATTAAAAAAAAAACTCACTTGTCAAGTGTATAAGGAGGTGTGGAAAAATGGCTATGTTGAAAGTTTGGAGTTAACATATTGAAAATTATCAAAGTTGTGAGTGAACATTGAAATATTGCAACGTTCACTCAAAACCTTGGCATTTTACTATATTTGCTTACCAAATGTGCAGCATAATCTTCTTATTACTCTACTGTACCTCATGAACCAAGTAGCTGAACATTTTGAAATCTTCTCTGACATGTCCTTCTGCACTACAAAAGCTATAACACATTTTGGCCAGGATTTGAAATATGACAACTATGACACGAGGCAGTGTGAAAAAAATGGCTATGTTGAAAATTTGAGGTTACAAAATTATGAATATTACCAAAGATAAGAGGAACCATAAAGAATTTTTAATGCACAATCATAACTTTGCCATTTTTATATATTTTGTCACCAAATAATCAACTTAGCCTTCATATGACCCTGCATCATGAACAATGGCAATGAAATGTTCAAATCCTGCCTGAAAGGCGATTTTGCAAAGTGATGAAGAAATCACTTTTTGGGCCCGATTTCCATATTTCCATCACCTTTGGTCATGTGGTTAGATCTCAAAAAGATAATATTGAACATTTGGTGTTAAAATATGTCAAAATGACAATGTTATGAATAAAAGTTCAAATCCACTTGAAATACATTAAACCAGACTTACGTTATTTTGTCATAGTGCAGTCACTGGTTCCAACAGCAAGACATGACTTCAATCACATTGTGGATGTACATCATAGGACATGTTCAAGTGAGTAAGGGTGTGTGTGGTGCAGGGGGTGTGAGTTGGTGGGTACTGAGTGGGAAGTCAGTGTGGGATATGTGGGATAGGCTACTGTTTGAGAAATGGGGGCATGCAACTTAGAAATGAGGGGGTCAAGAGAAGTGATACCTGGGGTTGGAGCCAAGGTCCCCATATAGTAGATGTAAAAAACATAAATATTGTGAAGGGTGGGTGGGTTACCTGGAGGGAAGGGGGGAGGAAGAATCAGTACATGGGGTGGGCACCCCAGTAAACTTAACAAATATTTTAATTAGATAGCTAGACTAGTTTGATAGATTGATAGATAGACAGACAGGTGGACAGACAGACAGACAGATAGAAGAGGGGTTTGCTGGCTCACTGCTTGAACACAGCATGACTCTAGCTGTGGCTTCAACACTGAATAAAGTTCTGCTCTTCTCATAAAGGGAATGCAAGTGAATGGATGTGTCTTCTGTCAGAGAGTGGATCTGCATCCAGGGCCATTTTCAGGTGAATGAAGGTGTGGTGGGGAAGGGAGGTATGTTGGAGCTGGTGTTGAGCAGGAGGTAAGGATGGGTGGGGGAGTGTTTGGTGGTGAGATCAATGAGGGACTGTTTTCTTTGTTACATGTTGAAAAAATTAATGAGGGATTTTTTTTTTATTACGGGAGATATGCACATTACCTTCCGAACCTGAAGATTGGGCAACCCAGAGTCAGGCTTCTGTTCAGGGAATGGGGACATGCAACTTGGAACGGACAGGATCAAGAGAAGTGATGCTGGGGTGGGAACTCATCTCTGCTTATATTAGATACAAAAAACATAAACATTGGTCAGGGCAGGAGTCAGGTGACATGGGAAGGAGAAGCAGTACTGAGTGTGGTCACCCTTGTCTGCTTAACAAATATTTTATTTAGATAGCTAGATTAGATAAACAGATAGAGAGAAAGAAAGAAAGAAAGAAAGAAAGAAAGAAAGAAAGAAAGAAAGAAAGAAGGAACAGGGGATCACCAGCTCACTGCTTCAACTGATGCCAAAAACATGACTTGAGCAGTGACTTCAGAATTCAAGAAAGTCCCACTGTTCTCATACAGAGAACACAGGTGAACAGCTGTGCTCACTAAACTGGGTAACCTGGATTTTGGGGTGCCCAAAAAAGATACTTCTGGCCATTTTTTTTCAAGCGTTTTTTTTTTTAACATTACATGTTTTTTGTGTATTTTCCATGAGTTTTTAGTTCAAGGGGAAAAAAACAAGATGGCGGCTGTCACGGCACGAGAATATTTTTTTGTGTGTGCACTGATAATCAAGTGATAAGAAACCAATAATAGTCATGCGACATGAAAGTTTTTGTGTTGTATCAGAGCATTATCCAAAATAACCTATTGAACATGTGCAGAACAAAAATAAAAAAGTTTAAATCCCTATAACGCTTGAATCTTTTCATAGTTTTTCACAAAATCTTCCAAAGGCACTACCTTGCCACAGCACACTTCTACACTGATCTTTTTTATAAAAAAAATTCCATCCTGTATAGGCTGTACATGAGAGCAAAACAAAAAACCCACGTTAAGTATAGGAAAAAAAATTAGACGTCAACAGGAAAATGACATAGGGTCTCAGAAACTGCATAAACTGCCATTACAAAACATTCCACACGATTAGACCTTGTTTACTAGACAATGCATGCAAAGTTTTGACTAATTTTGTCAAATGCTGCCAAAGCTATTCAGGTGCAAGAACTTGTCACTCAACCCTAACTATAGTGCTGCTACTGCGCCAAAATTAATATATCATTAGATATATATTGGCATGGTGGTGCCAGTATAGTAAGGGTTGATTAGACTGTTTAATGTTAAACCCCAGTATATAATGGTGTTGTTCAACCTAATTGCCCAACATTTGGCATGCATTGTCTTGGGTACAAATTCTCAAGACATGAGAAGTTAGGTGACAGCAGCTTGTGAAGATTCTGAGATGTGGAATGTTCTTTTATTAATGAAAAGGAACATTGTTTCCTATACTTATTAAATGCTTTGTTTACTGTCTATGTACAGCCTACAAGGTACAGAATTTTTTTTCCAAAAACGTTTAGGATAGAAGCAGCCTTTGCCAAGGTAGTGCCTTTCAAAAGTTTTGTAAACAAATATTAATTGGTTCCAGAGTTATAAGGAGTTAAAGTTTTTTTTTTCTGAGCGTGTTCAGATACAATCTGAAAATTTTGGTGTCATGAGACTGTTTTCCATTCACACCACTTAGCTGTCACAACTTGAAAAACAGTTTTTCGGGTCATTATGGTATTCCTCTTGTTTTTTATTTTTTCCCCACTTTTTTTTAAACTAAAAAACTGGAAAATACCTAAACATTATGGCCCAGATATTCAAACTGCGCCAGTCTGAGGCGCAAGCCCCTGCGCTGCTCAAAATAGTTGCGCAGGGGTGTGGCCGGGGTGATATTCAAAGGAGTTGCGCTGTTGAGCAACTCCTTTGAATATCACCCCCGAGCCACAGCATCTTATGCGCAGTGGAACTTGCGCCACCGCAAGTTGCCAGAGTTGAGCATTAAACTTGCGGTAAGCGCAGTACCATTGCGCCATGCCAAATTTCTGATATTCAAAGGTGACATGCAAATGGGGCCATAATTTATGCAAGGCGCAGGGGGGGCCATTTGCATCTATTTATGGCCCCATTTGCATGCCATTTGCATGTAGGTGCGCCGATCCCCGAGGACTTGCTCCTGGCCACCCTGCCAGGCAGCAGCCGTCGGGGACCGACGCACAATGCAGCCCGATCGCGGGCATCACAGTTACATGACACCCCCCCCACACATCTCCCACAGCCCGATCGCGGGCAGAACACGTACATGTCGCCCCCCCCACACACAGCTCCCACAGCCCGATCGCAGGCAGAACCTGTTGAACCCTCAGTGCCCGATCGCGGGCAGAACCTGTATGAACCCCACCAGTGCCCGATCGCGGGCAGAACCTGTATGAACCCCAGTGCCCGATGCGTGGGCAGAACCTGTATGAACCCCCAGTGCCCGATCGCGGGCAGAGATATGTAACCCCCTCCCAACCCGAATAACTCCTGGTGGTCCAGTGGACCCGTAAAAGCCCGATCGCCCAGGCAGAATGTCACAGCACAACCCCCCAAACATCTCCCTGGTGTCAGTGCCCCCCACCCACCCACGAAGCCCCTCCACCCCGCTCTCCCGCCGGCGCGGGGCGACAGCATCCCACCCGCCTGCCGCCCGCCGCCCGCCGACTGATCGGTCAGGGCTGCACGCCCATTGGTGCAGAGCTACAGCCAATGGGCGGTCGGCATACCGCATATGACAGTCCAGATTTGTGAGTTCATACAGGTTCTGCCCGCGATCGGGCACTGGGGGTTCATACAGGTTCTGCCCGTGATCGGGCTGTGGTGATGTGTGGGGGCGACATGCCTGTTCTTACCCGCCATCGGCTGTGGAGATGTGGGAGGGGACATGTACGTGTTCTGCCCGCGATCGGGCTGGTGGGGGGCACAGGACTGAGTTGGGGGCCAGCCAGTGGCAGCTGCTGTGTTGCGCCCGCAATGCAGCAGCTCACCTGTGGTGGCCTCAACTTAAGCCTTTTTTGGCTCAAGCTTGTGCGGCACAGGTTAGTTTCTGCGATGAACTCCTGCGCAACCCGACTGAACATCGCCGCGCAGGCTGCGTATGGATCCTCCCCCTCCTGTTGAGCATGCATTCATTTGCATTGCTCTCTTGTGCAACCTGTTGCCAGTGGCGTAACTGCCTCCTGCTGAATATCGCAGAATGGCGCATTTTGGACTTGCGCATGGCGCAACCCTTTTGAATATCTGGGCCAATGTATTTTTTAAAAAAAACAACCAACCAGAAACTCCCAAACCTTCCTCCTTCTCAGTATAGCTCTCATATTCCATACAATCAGGTGCTATTAAACACCTCTATTCCTCTCTGATCTACTCTCTTTCTTTCTTTCTTTCTTTCTTTCTTTCTTTCTTTCTTTCTTTCTTCTTTCTTTCTTTCTTTCTTTCCTGAATTTTTATTTATTTTGTATTGCAGTTTTATGATTATTGCTATTTTTTGATGTTGCTCCATGTTGGTTTTTATGTATGGCTCCCAGAGCCTCTGGGATTGGGCGTCTTTTAAATAAAATTTGCCTTGCCTTGCCTTTCCCCTCCCTCCTCCCTCCTGTTTCCCTTGTCCATCGACGGATATCTGCTTATAGTTTTACGTATTGTGATGACTGTAATGATTGCATCTGTTTTATGTAACTGTAGCACTGCACACTGTTGCCTATTGACGGATACTCTGTTTAAAGCATTGACAGATTGCTTTGTCTACATCAAAATGATCTACATAACTTCTGTACCACACATTATCTGTTATTTTACTTTGTCTATGCCCTCTAGAAACATAGAAGCATAGACTTTGATGGAAGATATAGACCACTTGGCCCATCCAGTCTTCCCATTTCCCTACCTACTGGATAAGCTGCAGATTTTAGTTAACCAACAGCCTACTTCCTGCCACCCCCCACTATAATTGCCTTTCTTGTATGTCTGTCCCATGCATGTTTGAATTCCTCCACTGTTTTAGACCCCACAGCCTCTCCAGGAAGGTGGTTCCATGCATCCACCACTCTGTCTGTGAAAAAAAAATTTCCTCACATTGCCCCTGAACCATCCCCACTCTATCTTTAAATTGTGCCCCCTTGTTCTTACACATCTCTTTTTCTGAAAGATGCTACCCATCTGGACTTTGTTGATTCCCTTGAGGTACTTGAATGTTTCTATCATGTCCCTCCTGTCCCTCCTTCATCAACGGTATACATATTAAGCTCTCTCAGTCTCTCTTCATATGGTTTCTGATGCAGACCCTGCACCATTTTAGTTGCCCTCCTCTGGACTGCTTCCATCCTGTCTATGTCCTTGCGTAGATGAGGTCTCCAAAACTGCACACAGTACTCCAGATGGGGTCTCACCAACTGTCTGCACAGAGGGATAACAACTTCCCTTTTTCTACTTGTGATGCCCCTTCCTATGCATCCCAGTATCCCCCTGGTTCTCCTTACTGACTTCTCACATTGCTTACCCACCTTTAGATCATCTGATATGACTACCCTAAGGACCCTTTCCATTTTTGTTGTTGTTAGTACCTCCCCTGCTATTTTGTACTCTTCTCCTGGGTTTTTATTTCCCAGGTGCATTACTTTGCACTTCTTTGTGTTGAATCTAAGTTGCCATATGTCTGACCATTCCTCCAACCTTGCCAAGTCCTTTCTCATCCTTTCTACCCCCCTTGTGTATCAACTCTGTTACAGATCTTTGTGTCATCTGCAAAGAGGCATATATTTCCCTCCAGACCCTCTGCAATGTCACCTATAAAGATATTAAAGAGGACTGGACCTAGTACTGAGCCCTGAGGTACTCTACTAGTGACCCCCTTTTCTCTGGAATGTGTTACATTCACTATTACCTTCTGTGTCCTGTTGTACAGCCAGTATGCTACCCAGGCTACCACCCTGGGACCCACTCCCAGGCTGGCTAACTTGATTATCAATCTTTTGTGCGGGACTGTGTCAAATGCCTTGCTAAAGTCTACGTAGGCCATATCCACAGTCCCTGCCTGGTCTATTACTTTGGTCACCCAGTCAAAGAAATCTATTAGATTCATCTGACATGACCTTCCTGCTGTAAATCTATGCTGCTTTTGGTCTAGTGCCCCGTTGGCCTCTAGGTACTCAACAATTCTTTCTTTCAGAAGTGATTCCATCATTTTCCCTACCACTGAGGTCAAACTTACAGGTCTGTAGTTTCTGCTTCTGCCTTGCTCCCACTTTTGTGAAAGGGAATCACATCTGCCCTCCTCCAGTCCTCAGGTACCACCCCATCCTCCCATGATTTGTTAAAAAGTGTGGTCAGTGGTGTCACTAGGTCCTCCCTTAGTTCTTTTAGGATTCTGGGGTGAATCCTGTCAGCCCCATTGCTTTGTACACCTTGAGTTTTAAGAGTTCTTTCAGGACTCTTTCTTCTGTAAATGGACTGGTGTCAACCCCCTACCCAGAGTGCTTCTATTGTCTGGTGTAGGTAACTCCTCCTCATCTTCTTTTGTGAATACTGAGCAAAAGTATTCATTCAGTAACTCTGCATTTTCACTGTCTCCCTCTGCCCATCTCCCCCTCTCCCTTATTAATCTTCACTATTCCTCCCTTAACCTTTCTATGCTCCCTAATGTACCTATAAAAGGTTTTATCCCCCTTCTTAACTGAATTGGCTATTTTTTCCTCGGTTTGGGCTTTTGCTATTCTGACTGCCTTTCCCTCTTCTTTCTGCTTTAATTGATACAGTTCCCTGTCATGCTCCTTCTGTGATTCCTTATACTTTTTGAATGCAGCCTTTTTCTCCTTAACCTTCCCTGCCACCTCTTTTGAGAACCATAGTGGTTTTTTACTCCGCTTTGTTTTCTTTATCTGTTTCACATAAAGGCTTGTTGCCTCCATGATGGCAGTTTTGATTTTTCTCCATTGTTCTTCCACCCCCTCCTTTTTGGCCATTTGCTAGTGTATTCCTGAGGTATTCACCCATTTTGCCAAAGTCAGCCTTTCTAAAGTCCAGTATGCTTGTTTTTGTATGGCTTGTCTCCATAGTTGTGCTTATTGTGAAGCACACTGTTCAGTAGTCACTTGTTCCCAGATGTCTACTGACTTCTAAATTTGTGATCCTCTCTCCATTTGAGAGTACCAGGTCTAGTATTGCTCCCTCCCGAGTGGGTTTCTACACTAGCTGTCTAAGGCCTGCCCCCTGCAATGCATCGAGAATGACCCTGCTCTTGGATGTGGCTGCAGTACATGTCATCCAGTTAACATCTGGCATATTCAGGTCCCCCATCAACAGTATCTCCCCTTTTTCAGCCATTTTGAGAATGTCCTCTATCATTTTTTTGTCCATTTCCTCCCCTTGAGATGGGGGTCTGTATAGAACCCCTGTGCAGATTGTGATGCCATTCCCTGTCTCCAAGATGACCCAGAGTGCCTCTTGTCCTCCCCCTTTACTTTTTAGTTCTGTAGCTTTGATCCCTTCCCTTATGTATAGAGCTACTCCACCTTCTCTTTTCCCCTCCCTGTCCCTTCTGTAGACTGTGTACCCCGGTATGTTGACATCCCAGTCATGGTTCCCCATGTACCATGTTTCTGTGACTGCCACAATATCCAAGTGTTCATCTTCCATCAAGGCTACTAGCTCAGGAAGCTTGTTTCCCAGACTGCGGGCATTGGTACTCATTGCCCTCCATTTAATGTTGGCTTTATCCTTTATTCCCCCATGCCTGCTTGTTTTGCCCTTGTCTATTGTTCATCTTCCATCAAAGCTACTAGCTCAGGAAGCTTGTTTCTTTGTAAATGAGCTTTTAGCTCAAATGTACTAATCCGAGATATAAATAAATAAAAATTAGGATCAGAAATTGCTTTTCTGGACAAATCTTCAACACAACCTGCAGATTTAAAAGCCATTACTTTTAAACTAATGTTGTATGCATTTTCATATAGAAAAGTCTGAATCAAAATAAAACGTTTATCATCACTTGTGAGTGGGCAAGACATTGATAATTCACCTATGACTGCCACTTTTGAGTTATTGTCCTGACCGTTCACACTTGAAGATAAATTGCATATTTTATGTCCGCCCATTGCACATCCCCTTTAGATAAACTGTATGTGCAATAGATATTCCACTATTGTACTCTGATATATGCACACCTTGGTGTTTGTTGTGATGCACAAGGCCACAAGCCAAGTGCGCTCAACCACCCATTGTGTGTGTATAACAGAGCATGACTGCACATCCTGTAGTGGATTATCTATCTTATAAAATGGCCACAAATACTAGGGGGGAGAGGGCGAAGACCCTGGGCTTGATTTTCAGTTGGCCCTTAGATCGACACAGATTGTGCCAATCTGCCGCTGTGGCAAACTTTGAGTGCATCAGGGACCCCACACTCTATTTTATAAAAAATGGGAGTCCCTGCATCAAAGACCCAAGAGTTGCTGAAGCCACAGGGTTGTTCCAAATATTTGGAGCACCTGAAGAGTTTGACAGAGGGTCACATCAAGCAACCCCACCCAGCACAACCCTAGAGGAGCTGCAAAGGTTGGGGGTGAGGATTAGGGCTGTCATGATAACAGGTTATGACAATGTATCATAACATTTCCCAAGGATGATCATTTATTGTTGTAAACAATATCACAATTATCATGCAGCATGGTATACCATGATATACTGTGGTAAACCAGTTTAACTTGCTGCTCCAGCAGCCTATCCCTATCCAGGTGTGACCATGGTTCCTGATTCCCCATCTTCCATAAATGGGATTTTTACCATTTTTTCCTAAAATTAGAAATGTTGCAGATTATCATGATAATCCATACATTGTGATACTTTGTACACAAATAACATGATACTAACATTTTTTTAGCATGACATCTTTAGTGAAAATTCCTGCAGGGAGGGGACCAGTGGCAGCTATGGAGGTGCCATAAGGGAAAGTGGGGGTACGGTGGCAGTGTCATGGTGCTGAGATGGCACCTGGTGGTGGTGCCTGTGCAGTGGAACAGAGCAGATTGGCCCTTGTAGTGGGGGGTTGGCAGGGGCAGACTGTGACCTGGACCCCAGGTGGCAACAGCCCTACCACCTGACCAAGAAGTGCCACAGTCCCCAAACTGTGGTGGGTGACAGGGGCTGCAGATTGCAGGGTGAAATCAGCTGTGTGCAACATTCCCTGGGCACCACAACTGTCCCTGGTACTCAGCTCCCTGCATAGAGGCAGGCCAATTCCCACCTACACTGTTGGGGACTATGGCACCAATGGGGCAGGTGCCGGGGCTGTTGCCACCTGTGGTCTAGGTCACAGTTCAGCCATGCCAACCCCCTCTAGCCAGTCTGATCAGTTGTGTTCCACTGCCCAGGGCACCCCCTACTGGGTGCCACTTCAGCCCCATGACACTACCACCATGCACCCATCACCCCCAATAGCACCCCCACTGCTCCATGTGGCTCTTGTTCCAACCTTCTAGGCCACCCAGTTGCCTCCTTGCCAGGCAGTGGCACTGGGCCCTTAGACCAGCTCCTAGCTGGACTAAACTCAGCCCCCTATTGTGACCATGGTGGGGCTTCTAAAATTCCAAAAACGGGGATGGTGTAGCCCTGCTGTGGCGCAAGCTCCCTTTCTACTTGCTGCAGGGGAACTTCTGCCACAAGGTTGGCACAGTGCAGCTGTGGCACAGAACATCCTGATTTCGATGCAGCCTGTGTTCAGAAATCAGTATTTGTGCAGACTTTGATGCAAGGTGCCACTTGCTTCAAAGCCCAGGTACAGGAGCCTTGTGCCAATGTTTTCACTTTGAAAATTAAGCCATCTGTCAGGAAACAAATTACTATTTAATTTGCAGTAGGTGATCTGGTTGATCCTGCCATGATTGTGATCATTTAAAATTATTGCTGACAATTATCTGCCTTGATCTTGTCATGATTTTTAAACATAAAGTGATTAAAAAGAAAAACGTATCTGGTTGATCCTGCCATTTTCATAGTGTCTTAAGTTTAATCACTTTCACTTTTATTGTTTCACTGTAGCATGATTGAGCGGTGTTCACGGCGGTAAAGAACATGCTGACAAAGTTTTGTATAAAGCATGCTTTTCTCAAACATTATGTAAAGTCCATTTTTTATCTTAAACTTACTAAGGTTTATGTAAAAGAAGTTGCCTACTGTAGAATGATGAGAACGAGTGAGAAGGTTTATTCAGAAGAGTAAACACAAGCGTGAGTGATGGTTTACCCCATTTGAGGCAAGTTCTCTGCTGCATGAGGCATCCACCCTCTTATCATGCGTGTTGATTAGGGCCAGTGACCCTGATTAGGGCCAATGGACCCTCAGCAGGAATGGTTGTGTGCTTGACAGAATTATGCATGGCCTTATCAGCTAAGATGGGGAACCTCCAACTTCTGGGAGCTCTTCTCCAGAAAGGGATAACATCTCACCCTCAGTCAAGGGAGTTGCTGGTGCTTATCTGTGCTGGCTCATTCCTGCTCAATGATCTAATCACAGTGCACACAGTGTAGAAAGCACTTCAGTGCAGAGGAAGAAGTGGACAGGATTGGATTCACATCCATGGATTTCACGACTTGCACCTCCTTTAGCTGTAATGTCTGATACACCTCTGTTATAGAAACAAAGAAGCATAGACTTTGACGGCAGATAAGGACAGCTTGGCCCACTCAGTCTGCCTATTTCCCTAGCTATTGGATAAGCTGCAGATCCTAGTTAACCAAATGCCTACTTCCTCCTACCCCCCCACTAGAATTGCCTTGTTTGTCCCATGCATTCTTGAAATCCCCACTGTTTTGACCCCATGACCTCTTCAGGAAGGCCATTCCATGTGTCCATCACCCTCTCTGCAAAAAATACTTCCTCACATGACCCCTGAGCCATCCCTCTCTATCTTCAAATTGTGCCTCTTTGTTCTTGCACATCTCTTTTTCTGAAAGATGCTACCCTCTTGGAGATAGGATAGAAAAGTTATATCACACAGGGGAAGAATTGGAAGCTTTTTCTTAGGTTCCATCCATGCCACCTCCTACTCATCCTCAGAGAGATCCTCCTCTTCCTCATCATCAAAAAGCATAGACATGTCAGGAGTGTCCCCTTAACCTCTGGTATCCTCCTCTTAACCCTAAACCTGTCAAGGTAGTGGGGGTGTGTGTGGCTTGCTTCAACAGTAATAGCATCAACAGGCTTGATGCTATTACAATCTGTCCTGACTGGGATCTTGTTGTGGGAGTGTGTGAAAATTGGTGAAGCTTTGCATTTCTAAACTTCAGTTCCAAGATTGTCCCCCACACCCTTGAGGTCCCATGGCTAAGGCACGAAGTGCGTCATTGAAAATTAGGGTCCACAATTTTCTCGGGGGATTTTCTACCTCCTCTACTTGTGACTCACAGCTAGTTCCAAGCTGACTCCAGTATTTACTATTCACCATTTTGATTTCTATGTCCTGCCTTGTGACATTAGATTGTCAGCAAATCTGATATTAGGATCCTCCCTTTGGGTCCCCTGCTGACTTATTAAATGCTATTTTCAAAATGTATGAAGATTCAGATTCTGTTAATGTACCACTTAATCTGGATTCCTCTGCTTCATTGAGTGAGGAGAGGGCGACTTTTGCACGAACCTCCTCCTATTAACATAGCTTGCCTGCTGTTTGGGCATCTCTGTTTATTAAAATGTTTTAAATGTGCCCTCACTTTACTAGCGATGGCCTTTATGCTTATCATTTTTTCACTGCCATTAAATTGCATGCGCAAGGTTCTCCCAATTATGTGAGGGTGGGGAAGAAGGGATGGACTATATATTTGATAAGACATGTTTGGTTCTGTGCTTCAAATGGTTCCAGTGTTTAAACCTGTTTCTATTTGAATACTGTATTAGGGGGCTGGGAGGGAGGAGGGGTTGATAACTGAGTAAACGTTATTGTTATACTGTATACTGGTATGTTAAGTTATGTCCGCTACTGCAGACGCACGTGGGCAGTATGTTGTTGCTTAGCTGGGGATATTTCCCAGCTGCCAATTCGCCATGTTTCACTTTGGGATATGGCTAATGCTGTAAATATAGCTACATGGAATATTAAAGCACTGAAGTCAGTTATTAAGAGGAGACGAGTATCCTCTGAGGTTAAAAAGTCTAAACTCCAAGCTGCACTTTTGCAAGAAACCCATATGTCTGCTGCTGAGGCTGGCAAAACCAGTGGCAGCATGGGTGGAATGTGGGTAACCTGTTTTTCAAACAAGGCCCAGGGGGTTGCTACATGGTTTCCCCAAGGAGTTCAGATCACTCTTCTAGACAAGGTCATGGACCCAGCTGGCAGATATGTGTTGGCTAATGTGGTGCTAGCTGGGGGGGGCGGGACGGTCTCTCTGGGGTCAGTGTATGCATCAAATGTTGAATACCCTGGGTTTTTCCAGAGGTTGGCCATATATGCGGCTTCTCTTGCTGGTCCCTGAATTATGAGGGTAGAATACAGTTGTGTGCTGGACACTGTTTTGGACAGGTCTAACCCTGTCCTGTCCCCTTGGCCAAAAATGCTGAGTAGTAGTAGTAGTAGTAGTAGTAAATCATTTTTATTCATTTAAATGAATCAGGATAACTCCATTGATCATAGTTCATTTTCAGTTAGGTCCTATTGCACATAATTACAACATTCAGACAGTACAAAAAGTTACAGTGCAAAAAAAACACTTAAGATTTCTAGGTATACAAAGATTATACTTAATAAATTACACAGTCTTACACAAAAAAATTAATAGCCCACACAGTCCTCTAAGTAGGATAAATCAGTGCATAATTTATGTGACAGCTTCACTACATCAAGTAGATGATATCTGGGCCTCATCTTTTAACCAACTCTGGATTTCTCTTAATCTAACTGGAAAATTAAGCTGTCTAAGTGTAATGGGTAGTGAATTCCATAATACTGCCCTCCAAAAATGACTGTGGGTCTACCAATCCCTAAATTGAACCTAGGCACTGTGAATTTGATGCCTATAGCTGACCTTAGGATGCTAAGGTGTTGGGAGAAATTGCAGCCATGTTTAAGTTGGTGGATGTGGCATCACCTTAACCCCACTGGCCGTGAATACAGCTTTTTCTCCCATGCCCATCATTCCTATGCTTGTTTGGACAGACTATTCATCAGTTCCTCCCTCCACTCCACCATTCAGTCTGCAACCGATTCCCCTATACTCTTATCTGACCATGTCTCTCTGTCTATGGCTGTGTTAGCGGTGGGATCCCCTTGTGCTTGCCAAACCTGGCATCTAGACTTCTTGCTTCTTCATGACCAAAACTTCATTGAATTCATGACCATGACCATAAAAGAATTCCTGTTTCATGGCAAGAGGGAAGATACTTCCCACAGGTATAGGTGGGATTCCTTAAAGGCCTATATTAGAGGCCAGCTCATAGCCTACTCAGCTCATATTAAAAGAGTGTCAGAGGGTGAGTTGGAGCAGCTGCATCTCAAGATAGCTGCTTATGAGAAAGCCAAAATGCAGAGGCCTATTTCATCATTGCAGAGGGTGGTCCAAAAACTGAAGTTGCCCTCCAAAATGCTGAGTAGTGCAACTATTGAGCATGCCATTTTTTTGGCACAGTCAGGTTATATTTCCATGAGGATAAGGGGGTATGTACTTCGAATGGCAGCTGCACCGCTGTGAAGGAGACAGGACCATTAGCTAAATCCAAGACAGCTCAGCCAAGCTGACTTCGGACACCTCCTCCATAGGATTCACCTTTGGGGCCCTTTTATAAAGCCCTTTACACTCCAGAAATATCACTATCAGCCCAACAGCTTAATGATTTCTTTGGGAAGTCACCAGTTCCATCTTTTGGCCCCACAAAGGCTAAGGTACTAGATGCTCAGTTGTCCTAAGGGGAGATACACATCTTGCCAGATGGCAAGGGAGGGAAAGGCCCCAAGCTCATATGGTCCACCCATAGACTTTAAAAAAAAATGTACCCTGATTTGATAGAACCCCTGTATGACATGTTAACTGTGAGTCTGGAGAGAGGTCTTGTAGCCCCCTTCATGCAATCTGCCACAATTACTGTACTCCCAAAACCAGTCAAGGACCCCACACAATGTGTGTCCTACCAGCCTGTTTCTCTACTGACAGCAGACTATGAAAAAGACAAAGAACCTCTGTGCTCAAACACTGAGGCAAGGGTTACCCCAAAGGGCATTTGGATGGGAAGCCAAGTTTCAAGAAAATACAAAATCACACATGCCCACACAATGCAAAGCATCATGGGCTGCATATGCAAATCACCACAGGATATTATGCTGGTCCAAATTTAAGCAGAATTGTATGGTGCCAAAAGGCCTCTCACACAGTTTGCAAAGGGTGCTAACAGATGACATAGATATGTGTTTCGTCCTACCAGGACTCATCAGTATGCCTCATCTGTTTGACACCCCAGTGGAATGGACCAGCTACCCGAAGACAGTGTGTCTTGGATATATTGTGGTGAACCCATTAAAATAAAAATCTATTTAAAAGACAAAGAACCTCTGTGCACGGCTGCCCTCTGGTGGAGGCCAGAGTGGAAGCGTCACTCCATGGAGTACTGGCATTATGCTGAGGGAGGGCAGAAGAGACTGCACTGGAGCTACGGTGTGCATGTGTGACTCCATGGGCATGCTTCACCACTTCTGGGGTCTCAGGATTAGGGCACACCCCGGGGAGAAAATAAAGGATAATACAGGGGCCACCCAAGGATGAAGCCTCCAGGCCGGGATCTAGGGATCTGCTGAGGTGCACAATGGTGCTACAAGCCCCTGAAAGACCCCGAGTTCCGGCAGGGTGGCAGATGACCATGAGACCTGTTGTAGGAGGATAAACATAATTGTAAAAAAAAAAAAAAAGTGACACTTTTTGCCTGATGTAACAGTAGACTCCACTGAACAAGGAGGATATAAGTGCACACTCTTAGAGAGGTGGGGGGAGGAGCTGAGGCAGCCGATGGAGGGCTTGTCCCAGGAAAGGATTGAGCTTCATTGTGTGAGGTGGGAAGGCTAAAAGATGGAGAAGGGTGAATAGGTAAAGGTGGGGTGATGGCCACATGCTGTAGCGGTGGGAGGGTGTATAGGCAAAAAGGGGTAATAGACTCAAGGGAGGGGTCGGGGTGAGGGGTTGAGGGAGAGGAGAGGAGAGGAGAGGAGGGAGGGAGAGGAGAGGAGAGGAGAGGAGAGGGAGAGAGGAGAGAGAGGAAAAGTCAAGGGTGGAAGGAGAGGAATAGTGAGTTTTAGAGGTTGCAGGTGCAGCTATTAGCTGACTCTAAGTGATCTTGTAGTTTAGACTTAAATAGACCTAGCTTGGTTTCAGTGAGCAAGTCATCCTTGAGGGAGTTAAGCCAGAGGGGGGCTCAATAGTGATATGAGCATTGTCCTTGGGAGGTCTGTCAAAAGGGTACTTTAAAGGACAGGTTATTAGACCCTCTTGTTATCCTGGAGTTATTGGAGGGGTTGAGGCGGTTGTGGATCCCAGGGCATGTTAGTCCCAGAGTGGATTTTTTGGCTATCAGGCAGACTTGGTATTGAGTCCTACTTTCAAGGCTTATCCACCCTGTCTGTGAGTAGAAATTGCATGAATGCATTAGGCATGGAGCAACAAGGCATATTCGACATGCTTTGTTGAGCGCAACCTTCACTCTCTTGAGGGCAGTGTCTGATGGGGCAGTGTACACTGCTAGACCATAGTCAATTATTGAGAGGACTGAACTGGTTAGAGCTACCCTTAGAGCACATGTCATTAAGCAGTTCATGTGCCTGTATAATGCCTAAACTTGGCATGTGCCAACCTGGTTACTGAGTCAATGTGACCTGTGAAGGATAGTGAGCTGTCTAGGGTAATTCCTAGATATCTGAAGCATGGAACTTGCTCAAGCAGTGCATTTTGGCTGTGGAAAATGTGCAAAAGGTGGGTCTTCTGGTAGTTGTGTGAAGATGCAAACAACATTGTTTTTGTTTTTTTTTTGTAATTTAATGGTAGTTTGGAGTTGATGAACCACACCTCGGCAGCTGAGAAGTTTTCTTGCATCATCTTCTGCAGCATTATTGTGTCAGTATGTCTGGAGAAGAGCACTGCATTGTCAGCATATAGAAGGATTTTATCCTGGCATACAAATGGGAGGCAATTCAGGAATAGGCTAAAGAGCAAGGGGTCCCAAAATTGATTCTTAGGGTACCCCAGTCCTCATGTCCCTGCTCTCTGAGAAGATCCCAGCAATTTTCATCCACTGTGTTATCCCGGAAAGGTAACTCCAAAACCATGAAACTGATTCAGTTGTTTGTCCCATGCAGGTTACCTGACTCAGTAGTAGGTCATGGTTGACCACGACAAATGCCTTGGTGAGGTCGACGTACGTCGCCCCCATCAACTGGCCATGGTCATATTCCTCCAGTCCTCTTCAAGCACCTCAACTCCATAGTTCATAAATTTTTATGGAGAGGCAAGTCAGCCCACATCAAATGTAATATCCTACAGCTCTGAGCCACACTCGGAGTAGGGGGAGGTGGGACTCCCAAACTTTCTTCACTATTATTGGGTCTCACAGTTGGCCTTTCTGCCAGTGAGACAGTCTGCACCTAAGCCCTCTTGATTATTACTAGAAGAGGAGGACCTACGGGGAGCATTTGCACCCACAAATGTTTGTCAGGGTCCCTTTGGTCCCCATGTCCTCTGGTGGTATCTAATCCTTTCTCCATGACCACTCTACAGGTGTGGATGGCTTCTCATAGACATATCAATCACCATCCTTCCCCCTCTCCATACACTGACCTTATCACTGCTGTAAGACAGAAAGGTCCATGCTCGATGCAAATGCATCAAAGGTTGTTACGTTGGTAACATCTAGGTCTCCACTCAGTGTTTCAGTTAGATAATGGAGGTGGGATGTATGACTTTTCAATAGTGTGACAGACCTGGCACCTCTACCCAAGGGAATTCTTTGTTTATCTTACAGTCCAGCTCAGATTGGGAGATTCACTGGACTCCACCTTTGGTTGAGCTCAGCCTTCTCCATTTGAGGAGGAATTATACAGACTCCAGTCCTGTAGAAAACCCTTAACAACCTTCTATCAAACCCTTCTGGGGAGAGCGGACTCAATGGCAGCTATTAGGGCTAAATAGTATTAGCTAGGCAACCTGGAATGTGGCCGTTAAGCACTCCCTTACCTGTTCCCACAGCAACAAGCTAAGGCAGGTGCATTTGAAGAATGCATGGGACAGACAAAAGGCAGTTCTAGTGGGGACAGGAAGAAGTAGGCTGTTGGTTAACTAGAATCTGCAGCTTATCCAATTGGTAGGGAAATGGGCAGACTGGGTGGGCCAAGTTGTCCTTATCTGCCATCAAATTCTATGTTTCTATGTTTATGTATACAGCGTCGAACACCCCTAAATAGTTGCATGTCATCAACCCGGAAAATTCCAGTGAGTGCCCCAGTGCACTTTAGAGGATGGAGATTTTTTACATCTTGCTTTGACATGCCCTAATGTCATAGCCTTTTGATATGAGATGAATAGAATAATGAGCAGAGTCTTGGGGTATGTACCCTCCAAGTCACCCCTGGAGCTTCTGTTGGGAGCTGACCCATCTCATCGACAAGGTAAGGTGGTGGTGCCACTTTGGTCCCTTGCTCTAGTTACTGAAAAAAAAATGCCCAATCGTGGATGTCTCCCAATGTTCCCACAATCTGGCAATAGGCTAACAACCTAAAACAATGTATGACTTTGGAAAAAATACAACTGACCGCCAATGGGGCCTATGACTCCTTTTTGTTTATGTGGAAGCCCTTGCCAGAGGCCATGGAAGGTGATTTCTTCCCCTCTCAGAGTAGGCCCTGGCTTTTTTTGTGTTCTGTGTTTTGCTGGACATTAATTTTTATCCAAAGCTACCAGTGTATATATATATATAGATATATATCTATATATATCTATATATATATATATAGATATAGATAGATATATGTGTGTGTGTGTATTATTTGTTTGTTTGATGTTGTGTTATATGTTTTCAATAAAAATATTTAACAAAAAAAAAGTTGTGTGGTAGCCTGAGGATCTGGGTGAGCATTATTGTTATGCTGTGGTGCACCTGGATGTGCCTGTATGGGATGCCCTGACCTGAGGTGCCTGCCTTGGGTTCTGGTATGTTAGTAGGGATATGCTGTGAAATTTCAGAACCTGGCAGCTCAATTAAGAACAGTAAAAAGGATTTGCACAACTCAGCCCGGCCACTGTCAGTCAATACCCCAGGTGCACCCCTCCAGCCCAGGGTTCTTGCAAGGGGGAACTGAAATAGACATGTTAGATTGCATTACAACATTAGGACAGTAAGTCCCCAGTGGGGAAGGTCTCATCATCTGCCTGCAGGTCTTACATCTTTAAAAAACTACAGGTCTCTGATAAGCCATGGTGTCAGTATTCTGTTATAGAACTCACGAAATACATAAACAAAAAGGAGCTGCAAAGAGTAAACATGTTTCTCATCCTACCTCAGTGCTAAATAGCACCTCCCACTTCTTGCCCTCTCCAGCTGAGGTGTACCTAGAAAAAACAAACAGATCACTTACTGAGGTAGTGAGCTTGTGTCAAATTGCAGATCCTCCCTAACAGATGCTAAGCCTCCTTTGAATTAACTATACCTAGCGATTTGAAGGTAAGAACACTGTACTAAAAAGTGAGTCCTAACTTATGGAGATTTCAGAACAAAAACATGCTGCCTAAGTGGATAAAATGCTTTTAAAGCACCAATGAGAGTAATAGGTGAATGCACCAGTGAACGTCAGAAAAGTGACGTCACACCAATGTGTGTGATGTCACCATACCAAGCGTGAGTTTGCCTGAGCATCCAGGGCACAGAAAACTCACACCTAAGCAAGATGATATCTGAAAAGAACACAAAACTCACTAGCAAGATGGCAGCAATGGCAAGTGAGCACGAGGCTCATCTGAGCTGACAGAAAAAGCACTACTCAACATGGAGTAAGAGATGAGCCGCCTTTAGGCAGAAGGAAGTTCTAAGGAGAAAAAAAAAAAAGGAATGGTAATTCAAAAAACTGAGAGGCAGCTAAGCACAGGGACTGATCTAAGGCTCACCATAAAAGCCCCCAGCACCAATAGACCCCAAGTACTAACAGCTTGTTACACCAAGCCTAAGAGGACAGATAAGGCAGGGAGGGTCCATCATCCAAAGAATGCAGAAGGGAGGAAGCAAAAGACAGATCTCCCTAATCTTTTTTTATTTTGTTCTTTTTCTGTCGGTTTTCCCCTAACCTCACAAACGGAGTTCACCCTGCTCCAGCGTCTGACCCCCACTTGCTTGGGGCTGACCCCCCCAAATGGGGCCGCTGGCTGAGAAGTTAGGTGGCCAGAGGAGTTGGCACCAGAGCCAGCTCATCAATGAGGACCAGACATTTTTTTTTCCTAGGTGTTTCTGGGGGCAGGAACGTGCAATGATTGCCAGTGTCGGCCCTGCCTCCTCCTTATGTTCAGGTGCCGGATCACTTGCGGTGTCCCTAGTCTCCGCTGGGGGTCCACATTGCACCACACACACTGTCCCCCCTCTCCCCAGAGCAGGACAGCAGTCCTACGGACATTCAATCCTGCTCCCCCTGGCCGGCCTTCTGACACCCGTATCTGTTCCTCAGCCTGGGTCATTGGCTCCGCAGATGCCAGCCATGCCTCTGCACCAGTGGGCCGGCTCCAGATCTCCCTAATCTGAGTACCAACTGCACCCCACAAAAGGAAAATATCACTTAACTAAGAAGACATCAGGCTAGAAAAATTAATTGGAACCCTGCAAAACACCCAATTTTAATGTGTAATCACGTGGCCCTCAATTCATGCACAGTCAGCAGTGAAAATAGGGTAAAAAGGATAGTAGGTAGTCAATTTGAAACTCACAGCTTCTGAGAGATATCTCCTATGTTGCCTACCCCTTCCGTAGCACAGCAAAGACTAGAGATTCTCAGCTCTTGAAATGTGCATATGGCCAGGATTGACAGCTGTGGGCTGTGTCACTACCCCACTAAGGGTGTTCATTACCCATATGTATTAACTCCACATTGAGAAGGTGGAGTGATACAGAAATAGAATCTGACTGCAGATAAGTACTGTTTGGCCAACCCAGTCTACCCATTTGTTTCCTGCATATATTGTCACCACAGACCCTACTCAATTTCTGTCTCTGTCCCTGTGATGAAAATAATAGTAGGTGCCCCACATCAACCTGCTGGCGCACCTAAAATGTTAAGAAACAGTGACAGTGCCCAACTCCACCAGTATATCCCCCTCCTGGGCCACACAATCTTCATGAAACAGGTAGTGGGTACTCACCTTGCTTCAAGCAATCACACTTCTACCCATCCAGTGTGTGAAGAAACTGGTATCTGGTGCACAGCCCCCCTGCAGGTATCCCCCTGCCATCTGATCTTCTTGAAATGAGTGGCATGTGCCCAACCTTGCCACTGGCATTCCCCCTCACACCTACTTTATCTGTGAAGAAACCTGCTGGGTGTCCAACCCCACCACCTGTATCTCTCTTCCTGCCTACTGAATCTGTGATGAACATCAGTCTGCCCATCGTTGTCAACTCAATAAACCTGACCATCATCTGTTCAATTCCTGAGACCCAGAATGGTACCTGTGAGGCTCCTGTAGGCTGAGGAATGGAGACTGGCATCAGGAGCAAGGACAACCCTCCATTGGGGGAGCAGACTGGGAGAGGGGCACCAGAGTCAAGGATAATGGACTCCTTGGAGATGATGACCACCTCATCCTTGGGTTTTGCTCTTGCCCCAACCCATCCGTTCATCCTTTTTGGCTGGGGATGGGGAATAGGATGCCCTTCTTGCAACTTCCCTCAAAGGGCACTCATAATTCTGGGCATCTGGCTGTAAGTTAGTGCATTCAAATCAATAGGCTGCTTACTGCAGTGGAAGCCCCCCTTCTTCTTTTGTGTTCCAGCTTTCCTCTTTGTGGGACTCACCTTCATTCTAGGGGGAAGCTCTTCCAAAGGTTATGATGTCAGTGCAAACTTTCTTCCCTCATCCTCCAGGCAAGCTTCAATTTATGTCTTGTCCATGAGACCACAATCTTTTTCAATTTTGTCAAGAGGCCCTCTGTTGCTGGATCAGTCCCTGCTTGCCTCCTCCTCTGTCCTCACATCTATCTCCCGGTCTGCTTCAGCTTTCTGAACCCACCCCCACTCCTTTGCTTTAAATAGGCAGGAGTCAAAATGGGACCTGTGCATGTTGGGAGTATGATTAGAAGAGGTAGGACTTACAGAAAATTAATTAGATTGGTTCAGATCCTATTTAGAGAACAGAACTCAAGAAGTATGTATTTATGGAATATTATCTTACAAAGCCCTGGTAAAGCGAGGGGTGCCCCGGGGCTCCATTTTGGGGCCAACACTTTTCCCTATATATATATATATATATATATATATATATATATATATAAATCAGTTAGTTGACAGTGTAAAGTATTCAAGCCTTCGTCTATATACAGATGATACTATCCTGATCTCCAGTGGAAAAACCCCAGAGATTATGGAAGTGCATCTGCAAGAAGACGTTGCAAGGCTCTGCACATGGTTATCAGACTCAGGGTTGATAGTAAACAGTAAGAAGACTTATTTGCTTAAATTTTGATACATAAAACTATGAAATGTACATTGGGGCACAGGTAAGAAAAGTAAACCTTATGATTTTGAAGTTGAAACTTGTGGATTTGGGACTTATATTAAATAGAGCTCTCTAGTTTGGTCCACATAAAGAAATGAAAGCATTGTATCCATAAGAGGGCTCCTTTACAATGAACATTTTGTATCTTGAAAAATTAAAGTGAGAAATTAAAAATATTTATGGCACATATAAAAAATGATAACAAAAAAATAAGAGACACAGTACTTAGTACAATGTCCAATAAAATGTTTTATTTTCTACCCAGAATTGAAAGTACGGAGATAATTAGAAGGCAAATAACTAGCGTTCTACTCCCCCCCCCATTTTCACGCTAACCTTTCAGAATATAAAGAAATGTCCATGACACGCACAGGTCAGTTCCACCTGATATGTAAGCTAATAACTAGTTTTTGTAATATAAAGTTTCACATATAAATATTTTAAAAGGAGAAAAGGAAATGTAGATAAAAATATAAACTTTTGTGTATTTTATCTCTGTTCAGATAATAATGAGAAAGCTCCAAGTCTGATGAAGGAACTAAATGAGTTCTGAAACATTACAGAAAAAAAAAGGAGCATGTGAAATTGAAATGAAAATATATGAACACAACAAAGTAAATCTGAAGAAGAAGATTTTTTTTGTTTGACTGATTAAGGGTAGAGTGAGACTTTTTCTTTTGATTTTACATTAATCCACACAGTCTCACTCCTCTGTTTACTTTAAATAATTTGGAATATATAAAAGAATTACTGCATTACCTGAATAAAGTCGACTTCCCTGGCTTTGGCCAGATTTTTTTTTTAAACCGAATTAGTCGCTATTTTGACATGCCTGGCTACGTTCATTGTAAACTGGCACATAGGTCGCATTGTTGCTATGTTCGTGCAGTTGCTTGGGGTTGCTAGGTGTTGCTAGGTGCTGATCGGTTGCTAGATTGCTAAGCTGCTGCCCAGTGGTAGCAAGGTATTGCTCGGTCACTAGGTTGCTTGTGGTTGCTAGGTGCTGCTAGTAGTAGCAAGGTGTTGCTGGGTCACTAGGTTGCTAAGTATGCCGAAGTCATCATTATTATTAGGAGTTGTCATGTACTGTCACTATTGCTGCATTCGCCAATTTTCGGATGCTCATTTAACAATCATGATTTTAAAGTCTCGATTATCACATTGAACCAATGAAACCCTCACTTTTACCTCACACATTGAGTATATCATCAAATCTGCTAATACCAAACTAGGAGTACTTTACCACCACAGGCAAGCAATGACTCCAGATGCTTTGAAATTAGTCATCTGCAGCTCTGTACTATCCATTATAGATTATGGTCTTGTGATCTATGGAGCAGGCATGGATACCACTATAAAAAGGATCAAAACCCTCTAAAACAAAGCCTGTAGACTGGATCTTGGGGCAGATTACCTGACCCATACATGCTCACTGTACAAGGAAATTGGGTAGCTCATACTACAACAAAGGTTAAAATTTCAGGCCTGTCTGGGAAAAAATCACTTCTTGGCCTAGCACCTGTCTCCACCGTCAACCTTTTTAAACCTGTTGTGTCCACCTAGAACGCAAAAAGCATGGTTAAGGGAGTGCTACAGGTGCCTCAGAAGTGCACCATGTTTGCCCAAAGATCACTAGTGTTCCATGGTCCCAAGTGGATAAACAACCTCTCAGAGTCCCACCTTGAAATCAACAAGCTGGACCCTTTCAATAAGGTCTTTTGGTCCTGTCTCTCTCCCCTTGAAAACAACTGCGACTGCTCCCTTGGACCCTAAGTCTTAATTCCATCATAGCTTGTCCTGCCTCCACCCCACTGTCAGGAACCCCCCCCAAACCTTCCTTCTGACCTCTCATCCCTATTTCACCCCACCATACCCTGCGGTGCACCACTATTGCTCATGTGACATTGTCTCCTATGGCTGCTTATAGGCTACTCTCATACCCACGTCAATCACTTCTTCCCTCTGAAACTTTACTGAACTTTACTATCCTGAATAATCAATGTGCTGCACTAACTTAGTGTCGCTTCTACCCATTCAGCAGTTTGCAATTGTAACCTTCAATGTAATCTCCCTTTATTTACAATATTAGTTATATGTTTGTGTCATCAAGTCTCTGTAACAATCAGTCAATGTCACTTGTAATCCATTGTATTCTATGTATTTTGTCATGTCTTATTTTTGACGTGAAACCTTTGAAAATGAGCCTGTACAACTCAAAAGGTTGTAATCAGAAACTTTTAATAAATAAATAAAATTTAATACCCATGGCCATGTGGAAAGGGACCTGGGGGTAGTCATATCAGATGACCTTAAGGTTAGCAAGCAATGTGAGAAGGCAATAGGGAGGGCTGGTGGGATACTGGGATGTATAGGGAGAGGCATCATCAGGAGAAAAAAGGAAGCTGTTATCCCTCTGTAAAGACAGTTAGTGAAACCCCATCTGGAGTACTGCATCCAGTTCTGGAGACCTCATCTCTACAAGGACATAGACAGGATGGAGGCGGTCCAGAGGAGGGCAACTAAAATGGTGCAGGGTCTGCAAGAGAAGTCATACGAGGAGAGACTAAAGAAGCTTAATATGTATAGTCTTGAGGAAAGGAGGGAGAGGGGGGACATGACTGAAACTTTTAAGTACCTCAGTGGAATCAACAAAGTCCAAGAGGGTAGCATCTTTCAGAAAAAGAGATGCTCAAAAACAAGGGGACACAATTTGAAGATGGGGGGGGGACAGCTCAGGGGTCTTGTGAGGAAGTATTTTTTCACAGAGAGGGTGGTGGATGCATGGAACCACCTTCCTGAGGAGGTTGTGGGGTCTAAAACTGTCGGAGAATTCAAGAATGCATGGGACAGACATAAAGCAATTCTTATGGTGAGTAGGAAGAAATAAGCTGTTGGTTAACTAGGATCTGCAGCTTATCCAGTAGGTAGGGAAATGGGCAGACTAGGTTGGCCATGCGGTCCTTCTCTGCCATCAAAGTCTATGTTTCTTTGCTTCTATGTTAGCCAGCTTGGTGGTGAGCTAATACAATTGAGCCAGCACTTCCACATCAATCTAAAGGCCAACCACACCTAGATAAATGTTCACTTAGCTCCTCATGTTTACTGTTACATTTGGGGGGGGGATAGAATCAGAATAGTCTTGATGAGGGAGAATGAGGGCACCAAGGAGACAGAGACAGGAAAGCAAGCGAGAGTAAAAGTTCAGTACAAAATCTGCCATTTGCCCAGAATGCTGTGCAACTCACTCATGCCCAGTATCTATAGAGGAGAGATAGAAGGAGAGAGTAAAGGCAGGGATCACCACAGAAAAGATGGTGTGTGTGTGAGGATGGTGGGGCAAGAGAATGGCACACTAACCAGCTGGTCACTCTGTTGATCTCTACTCTAGATCACCACAGCTCACCTTAACCCTGGATACTTAAACCTCTCATTCTCCAGCAGAACCCACATCAAATAGGACCAAATGGTTGCAAAAAGTTGAGTTCAACTTTTGCCATTGGATCCCCTTAACCGATGTGATACCAGGTAGCCAACAAAAACAACACTGACTAGATTCTGGATGGTAGATTAGAGAGTAACCAAAAGCCAGGTGAAGAGTGGAACAAAGACATATACACACACACACACACACACATATACACACACACACACACACACACATCTACACACACACATCTACACACACACATATACACACATACACATCTACACACACACACACACACACACACACATATACACACACACATCTGCACACACATACACACACACACATATACACACACGCATACACACACACATCTACACACACACACACACACACACACACACACGCATATACATACACACACAAACACACATATACACACACACATATACGTCCTAGTCCCTACTTTGGTACTCAAGCTAAGCTGACCCACCTAAAAGAGTGTGGTGCCAGCTGGGATGATGATGCAGAGACCACAGAGTCTCAGGCAGGTACAAGAGGGAAAGAAGAAGATCCAGACTGTGTCAAACCTTTTACATTTCTCCTTTCCCTCCAAGACCATCCCCCTCTTCCCTGCCCATTCCATTGGTGGCCTTCCTTGTGTGGCACTCTCTTCAATTTCTGTAAGTGTATTCAACTATTTTCTTTTGTAATTAAAAAACTATTTTGCTGCAGCAAAAATCTTGGGACTTCACCTGTTACTGAAATGCAGTCAAGAAAGAGTGTGACTATTTGTGTTTCCTGCCTCTTTATTTTCTAGTTCACCATATGACAGAGTGTGCGTTATTCTTGTGCTCTGTTTATTCCAATACCCATTCTACTGCAGTTCTTTGCAGCCTGGCAAGTGTCTGCGTATTTCAAATATATGTGCACTCCATACTCCTTGAAACTAACAACATAATATAAACTTTGTTTTGTTATTCCTGGCAATATTTGAAAGTAATAAAATAATATTAAAGTCAAAAGTATTAAGACATACTAAAGGGTTGTGCCAATATGTTCTTTCTAATTTGTTTCCTTTTTTAAATTTTCATATGCATTTCATTCTGACAATTTCATTTAGGTTTCCAGTGTTTCATTAAGTCTGATCCTGATTCATTATAAATATTTATCTCAAAAATAATAAAAGAGTGGGATGCATATTTAAACTAGGTGACAAATTTAATTGCTTTTATAGTAATAGTTTAAAGGTGTAAAACTGTTATGCAACCTAAAAATGACATCATACTGATTGATTTCCTCAGAATGTTGCAGTGCTGAGGACTCAAGGCAAACACAGCACTGACAAAAACATGATAAAGGGATACATTTCAGTGTTGCTGCTATTGAACAGAAATGATTTTATTGCGCCGGCCCAGTGGTGTGGAGGACTGAGGCACTGGGCACCATACCTCCTCCTACTACCCTAGTAACCCAGGTTTGGGAACATGCCTAAGATGTCAAGGGTTGACCGGTGGTGAGGCAAGGAGCTGGACTGAGCTGCTGCAAGGTAGCTCTCCTCTCCCGGGTACGGACGTGGATTTCCCCTGCTCTTGACTGCCACGAGGTGGAGGCTAGGTGGGAGCACCAAGCCCAAAAGAGATCAGGCATTAAGCAGGGTGGGAGCAAAGTGCTGTCACCAGAGCCATGGAGCACATGCATGCCTCCACGTGCAGTGCAACCATGTTCTGAGGTCCCGTGATAATGGGGAGAAAATGTAAATTGTGGCACTGAGGCAGGCTAAATGAAACCTGGAAGCCACAAGGGAAGATTAAGATCCTCTAAAAGAGGACTGCAAGCCATGCCTGCCTGGAAAAATCTAGATTGAAAAAAAAAAAAATTATTTTTTTGCAAGTACAGTATATCTTAACAGGACGTTATCAGCCCTGTTGCACTCTGGTTTGATATATACACACACACACACGCACACAGTATTTAATGACTGATCACTTTCCAGAGCATTTTTCAATGTAATTGATTATTTTTTGTTATTAGGTTCTCTGTTCATAGTACAAGTGAAAAACAGCCTTTTGGTATTATTATATTAGGCATGGATGCTGGAACATGGGGAAACATTTTTTTTTGGGGGGGGGGGTTTGTTCAAAAGTGGACATGGTAGAAAAGGCAGTTTTTGCAAGCTACTGTTTTTTGTTCACAGAGAAGTACTGTATTAGCTGATTTCTAAATACAAAACAAAAGAAAATACCACATCACACTTACTAACAGAAGCAAATCATAAAGTCATTTCATGAGTCTTTGGTCCCATGAATTCAAATGAATGAAATAGGTCAAGCGTTTCATCATTTAAAGGCAGCAGCAGCTGTTGTATTGACATAGCTGTCTTCTTGACCATTTATTTATATTCAATCCATATTAAAATAGACTCCTGAAATGTCTTGCAGTTCTGCATGTTTTTACAGAAAGACTCATTCAAGTTGCATTTCAATTATACATTTGTATTTACATGTAAAAGGCTATTTATTAGTATGTCAACAATGAACAGAAAAGCAACACTGCAAATATTTGTGTAAACCTGTTCAAAAGAAATGATACAAGAGGAATCTCTAAACAAGGCATCAAATCTCCAGACTCTGCAAGACAGTTACAGTTATTCAAATCAAAAAGGATATGTATCCAACAGACATGGCAAACAGAATAAAATATATTTCCTCCTGATTAACAGCGGAAACAGATTTAAACTAATGTTCATCATTTCTAACTGCAGAGTCAGGGAGTGGTTGCTTGGAAAGTTACCATTTTGTTTTATTTAAAATTGTTGATATGGTAAGAGATTTTGGGAAATACTAAAATGATTCTAGTGTGCAGAAAACTGACCAGACACTCAAGTTTGGATGTACACTAGCAAGCTTAGAAAATACTGGGAGTGCTGGGTAAAAGGAAGACACTAGGGAGTTTTTTGAATAGAAAAAAAACACAATTAATTGTACTACCGCAAACATTTTGTAATAAAGTTTACTAATTTAAAAAATAAATTAAGTAAACAATTAACCAGATAATCATTTTCCATGTTGCTGTAAATACAACTAATTGACAGAAATCCAAAGAAGCGTCAATTTTCAATGCTGATCATTGCTACAAAGAAATGTTATCACTAGTAGGTGGTCAAAATATAATTTTAAATAGAAAGAATGGTGGTGCTTATTGAATAAAATACATCACATGTAAAAGATGACGATTTGTGAGACTACAGAAGGAAGCTTTTGACAATAAATGGGAATTATGAGTTGTATTTATCATCTCAAGAATCAGTACTGTGCTACCATTATTTTTAGCCTTTGGTAACTGGGTAATGCCCACTAGGAACAAGCGCCTATTTTGGGGTGACCTGAGAGCACTGGGGGAGTTAAGCGACTTGCTCAGAATCACACAGTACACAAGGGGAGGTTGTGGGAATCAAACCCAGGTCTAGTGGATGTATCATTACCAAGCTCATTAACAGCTCATTACTCTAACCTCTAGGCTATACTGCCACCCCATGGCCCTTTTTGTAATAACCTAATGCCACCAGACCCCAGTATGGAGTCATGGAATAAGGGGAGCTGATCACTGGCCAGACTAGACAATCTCACACTGATTGTCTGAGGGTACATGACCACTACGTCAGCCTTCTGGGTGGTAATGATCAAAAACAAATATGTAAGGTACACAGAACCACAATAAACCAACAAATAGGTGTTTAAACCTATGCACCCCTGGAACTTCAGACCTCAGCAACTTTCAGGATTCTATGTAGTGTCAGTTCACCCTACTTCTCTCTCCTTAGCGTCATGCCAGTGAGTAGTTACAGTATGCATTCCTGAAGTGGACTGGGTGCAGAGGGAGCAGAATACTGATTCATGACAACTGAAGTAGCCCCGCATGGGCACAGTGAGCTTGCATGTACAATGTACACATTCATATGAGGGTGCATATAGGGCTTAATGGCTTGGGCCCTTATGGACTTGTTTTAAGCTGCAAACTGCTGAAGCTGAGGCTCCTAATTTCTGTGTTCATTTCATCCTGCATGGTTGGCTGAAATAAAATATTAAATTAAAAAAAAGCACTTTCCAGTTTGGGTCCTTTCTTTAAATGGAAGAACAGCACATAAGACCTTCATATAAATGTAGCTGGAAGTTTGTCACTTTCTGCCCTGTCAGAGGCCCCAGTGCCACTCATGTGACTGCTAAAGCTACTGCAAGCATATACAGAGTAAATTGTATATTTTTTCAGCTCCGTAAGTAACTTTGAGGTGTGATTTCTTAGACAATATCATTCTAGGAACTTAATCATTATATTGTTTTAAAGCTGGGAATAGCAGCTTTAATCAAAAAGAGAAGAAAGGGAAACCAAGAAAGAAGCAGCTGAAAACAGGATTTGCGCACCCAGAAAGCCTTTAAATTCTGACAGAGCCAGCAAGCTAGGAAGACAGGAGAGAAGAGAGGGAAACCAAGAGAGCAACAGCTGAATTTTTTTTTTTGAAGAGCATACAGTATTTCTGTTAAATTGTTGTACAGATTGTCTTGCTGAAATGAAGGAAAGTATTCACTAGGGTGGTGGGTCAGAGCTGTAGCTGACTATTTCTGGAGGGCATGGGCTTGGCTTAGGATTGGGGTTCCACCTGGAGGGATACAGGCCTATACTGGAGCAATGGTCTGCTTCTGTCCAGGAGGGGAACTAGGATCCTAGGTGATAGGTTTAAATGCTTTATTGGAAAGCTTTTAAACTAGCCAAAGGGGGGAGGTACTGAAAAGGAGCATGGAAATCCCAGCCCCCCCCAACAAAACAGGGTAGTTAGTGAGGTAAACACCAAGATAGAGAGGTTGATAGGGAGCAGGACAGGGGCAAATGATGAAAAATGCAGTAAGGACAGGGACAGGGCTAAAAGGGATAAGGCCAACAAAAAATGGAGGGCGATGAGCACCAGTGCTCATAGTCTGGGTAACCAGCTCCCTGAACCAGTGGCCTTGATGGAAGAGGGACACCTTGATATTGTAGCAATCATAGAAACATGGTACACAGAGAACCATGACTTGGATGTCAACATACCTGGGTACACAATCTACAGGAGGGACAGGGAATGTAAAAGAAGAGGAAGAATAGCTCTCTACATAAGGAAAGGGATCAAAGCAATGGAACTAAAGGGTAAACAGGGAGGAGAAGAGGCACTGTGGTTCATCCTGGAGACAGAAAATGGCACCACAATCCACACAGGGGTTGTATACAGACCCCCATCTCAAGGGGGAGGAAATGGACATGGAAATGATAGAAGGCATCCTTAGAATGGCAGAAAAAGGGGAAATATTATTGATGGGGGAATTGAATATATCAGATGTTAACTGGAGCACTTTTGTTGCAGCCACATCCAAGAGCAGGGTCATTCTTGATGTTCTACAGGGGGAAAGCCTCAGACAGCTAGTGTTGGAACCCACTTGGGAGGAAACAGTCTTAGACCTGGTACTCTCAAATGGGGATGGAGAGAGAATCTCAGATTTAAAAGTGGGTAGCCATCCGGGAACAAGTGACCACCAAACAGCGTGTTTCTTGATAAACACAGCTGTAGACTCAAGCCATACAAAAGCAAGGGTTCTGAACTTTAGGAGGGCTGACTTTGACAAAATAGGAGAGTACCACAGAAAAGCACTAGCAAATGGGCAAGAAGGAGGGGTGGAGGAAAAATGGAGAAAAATCAAAACTGCCTTCAGAGAGGCAACAAGCCTTTGTGTGAAGCAAATAAACAAAACTAAATGGAGGAGAAAAACACTATGATTCTCAACAGAGGTGGCAGGGAAGGTTGGGGAGAAAAAGATAGCATTCAGGAAGTATAAGAAACACAGAAGGAGCAGGACAGAGAACTTGTACCAGTTAAAGCAGAAGGAAGTGGGGAAGGCAGTCAGGATAGCAAAGGCCCAAGCTGAAGAAAAGATAGGCAACTTAGTTAAGAAGGGGGATAAAACCTTTGATAGGTACAATAGAGAGCGAAGAAAGACCAAGGGAAGGATAGTGAGGCTTAATAAAGGAAGGGGGGTAGGGGTGGGCAGAGGGTAACAGTGAAAAAGCAGGGATACTGAATGAATATTTCTGTTCAGTATTCACAAACGAAGAGGAGGGCAAGGTACCTAACCAAGTAATAGAAGAACTCTGGATAGAGGGGTCGATACCAGTCCATTTACAGAAGAAAGGGTACTGAAAGAACTCCTAAAACTGGAAGTGGACAAAGCAATGGGGCCTGAAAGGATTCACCCAAGAATTCTAAAAGAACTAAGGAGTGATCTAGTAACACCACTGACTATCCTTTTTAACAAATCATGCTAGGATGGTGTGGTACCTGAGGCTGGAGGAGGGCAGATGTGATTCCCCTTCACAAAAGTGGGAGCAAGGCAGAGGCAGGAAAATATAGATCTGTTATTTTGACCTCAGTGGTAAGGGAAATGATGGAATCACTTCTGAAAGAAAGAATTGTTGAGTACCTAGAACCCAGAAGAGCACAGGACTCAAGGCAGCATGGATTCACAGCAGGAATCTTATACATTTCTTTGACTGGGTGACCAAAGTAGTAGACCAGGGAGGTGCTGTGGACATGGCCTACCTATATTTTAGCAAGGCATTTGACTCAGTCCCACACAAAAGATTAATAAACAAGTTAGCTAGCCTGGGAGTGGGTCCCAGGGTGGTAGCCTGGGTAAAAAAAACTTGGCTGAACAACAGGACACAGAGGGTAATAGTAAACAGAATCCACTCTGAAGAAAGGGAGGTTACTAGCAGGATACCACAAAGTTTAGTACTGAGAATGGTCCTCTTTAATGTCTTTATAGGTGACATTGCGGAGGGACCGGAAGAAAAAGTATGCCTCTTTACAGATGCCACAAAGATCTGCAACAGGGTTGATACACAAGGGGGGTGGAAATAATGAGAAGGGACTTCGCAAGACTGGAGGAATGGTCAAAAGTATCACAGCTTAGATTCAATGCAAAGAAGTGCAAAGTAAAGCACCTGGGAAACAAAAACCCTGGGGAAGAGTACACAATGGAGGAGGTACTAACAACAAAAATGGAAAGGGACCAGGAGGTAGTCATATCAGATTACCTAAAGATAGGCAAGCAATGTGAGAAGGCAGTAAGGAGGGCTGGGGAGATACTGGAATCCATAGGGAGAGGCATCACCAGTAGAAAACAAGAAGTTGTTATCCCTCTGTACAGTCAGTTGATGAGACCCCATCTGGAGTACTGCATGCAGTTCTGGAGACCCCATCTCTGCAAGGACATAGACAGGATGGAGGCAGTCCAGAGGAGGGCAACTAAAATGATGCAGGGTCTGCACCAGAAGCCATATGAAGAGAGACTAAAGAAGCTTAATATGAATAGTCTTAAGGAAAAGAGGGAGAGGGGGAACATGATCGAAACTTTCAAGTACCTCAAAGGGAATCAACAAAGTCCAAGAGGGTAGCATCTTTCAGAAAAAGAGATGTAGAAGAACAAGGGGACACAATTTGAAGATAGAGGGGGGACAGCTCAGGGGCTATGTGAGGAAGTATTTTTTCACAGAGGGGGTGGTGAACACATGGAGCGGCCTTCCTGAGTAGGTTGTGGGGTCAAAAACTGGGGAAATTCAAGAATGCATGGGACAGACATAAGGCAATTCTAAAGGTGGGTAGGAGGAAGTAAGTTGTTGGTTAACTAGGATCTGCAGCTTATACAATATTTAGGGAAATGGGCAGACTAGGTGGACCAAGCGGTCCTTATCTGCCGTCAAAGTCTATGTTTCTATGTAAAGTAGCAAAGGTACTGAAAGGCACCAAACTTTGTATATTGAGAATAGGATGTGATTGTGCGTGTGTTTTGTTTTTTGTTTTTTGTATCACTAAAGCAAGTTGCTATTATTCTGCTGTTATGATACATGTATAATATGTTGGACTGTTAGCATCAAGGTAACATTGTCTGAAGCACTGTACAGGACACTGACCCCTTCCCGGTATGCAACACCCCTGGTCCCCTGACAATATCACAGCCTTGCCAGTAAGAACAATGGATGTTCATTCCTACTGCTGTAATACACATCTGCATGTCCATTCAGTCCTATGACACAGTATTACCTAGTACAATGTCATAGCCTGGAAATGAAAAGGTACTGTATTAAGTGGCAGAATATATATAATACAAACATGAATAACACCTTTATGTATATGCAACATTATGGTACAAGATTTCCTGCATAGTAGCATGCACTGAACACATTGCCCCCCCACCCCGCCCTGTGGTCCATAATCTGTGATGTCAGAAAATCCCAACCAAACCCGTAAAGCATATTTTGTTAGAGCTATAACCAAATAGTCTGGCACAGCTGTTCTGTCTAGTTCTCTCTAGGTGGGTGGGTGGGAACTCACTCAGCCATATCAGCTGTTTCTTGTCAGGCACTGCCATTAGAGAGTTGAGGCTTTTACATTACTCACAATATGTATATTGGAAAGCATGGGTTTTTCATCTCTCTATTTTGTTTTACTAATCTAACAGTACTCACTCATGAGATATGCTTGTGTTTATTAAGCACAATAGCTGTGCTGAAACTGGAGTTCAGAAAATAGGTTTTGTCTTAGCTTGAAACAGAGTTATTTTGAAGTCCTTTTTATGTTTGCTTGCACACATGTGCAAGAAACATAGTGCCACCAAATGCGTTTTGGTAGGTGTGCCAGCCCCACTTCCGATGCCCTGCTCCTTTTTGCAGGTGCGGCTGCACCACACCAATGACTGTCCGAGCTGTCTATGACAGCCATTCAGATGCAGTGGCATACAGTTCAGGGAAAACCACCACTACAATCTGCATTGGTAACTTGTAGGCAATTTGCATACTGCCATTGGCAGGCAAATTGCATACTGCCATTGGCAGTATGCAAATTACGTACACGTCAGCACTGCATCTGAACTGTCATACACAATTCGTTTCCGATGGAACACAGTGATCCCCATTGGATTCAGTGCCACCCCAAAATGAACACCCAGGTATTGCTGATGGGGGTGCCCAATGTCCTGTTGGCTCCACTGCCCCAAAAACAAACTTTCAGGTGTCAAGCTGGGAGCCCACCCAGCATGGCAAAAGTCCCACATCATCTGTAAAAAAACACCTATAACAAAAGAAAACAGTACTTCGTTGACTCTCTTGCCCAATTACCCAGCCCGCGTCCACCCTCTGTGAACCCTCCCTCACCCCCTCACCCCATACTTACCTCCGGAGACCAGTGCGATGATCTTCGGTGGACTGGGAACAAGTCTGCACTCTTTAAAAATAACCACAAACTGAAGAAATGCCAGTAAGCTGTATAATGGAATAAGTGTTTTTTTTTCAGCTTTGATGCATATCTAGGCCATTTCCGGGAACTTCTTCACCAAATTTTCAACATGGGGTTCTTGGGACCCCACCTCATGAACTCAGTCACTGTCATTTTGTTATTCAGTCCAGAAAGGTGATTTCAAGGTCACTGCATGTAACCACCTTTTGGGACTGATTATCAAAATGACAGTGTCACGGTTCATGAGGTAGGCCCCCAAAAACCCTACGTTGAAAATTTGGTGAAAAAATGCCCAAAAATGACTGTTTTCTGAGTGTGTGTTGCACAGTTCCTACGCACACTCATAACTTCAAGAATTTTTACTATTTTTACTCCAGATTTTCAACATACCAATTTTACCACACCTCCTTATGAACAGTACAGCTGTCATTTTTCACATCTCACCCAAAATGTATTTTCACACATGTAGCACACAATGGCGTGGTCGGTGTGCGAAATCAGTGTTTGGGACAGATTAAGAAAATTACAGTGACACTGTTCATGAGCAGAGATCTTAAAATGGCTATGTTAAAAATTTGGTGATAAAAGTCCATAAAATGACAGTGCTACAAGCGTGCATTGTGCAGTTTCCACTCACCCTCATAAGTTCATGAATTTGTAATATTTTCAGTCCAGATTTTCAACATTGGCATTTTTCTACACCTCCTTATGAACAGTACAGCTGTCATTTGTCCACACCTTGGCTGAAATGTGTTTTCGCACTTCCTGCACAGAATAGCGCAGTCGCTGTGGTAAATCAGTGTTTGGGACAGATTAAGAAAATCATAGTGACACTGTTCATGAGCAGAGGTCCCAAAATGCCTATGTTGAAAATCTGCTGTAAAAAATCCCCAAACTAATTACACTATGGGTGTGGGTTGCACAGTTTCTACGCACATTAGTAATTTCACCAGTTTTTTTATATTTTCACTCCAAGTTCTCAACATTGCCATTTTTTACACCTCCTCATGAACAGTACAGCTGTCATTTTTCATATCCTGTTCTTAATGTGCTTTCACACCTGTTGCACCAAATGGCGCAGCTGCTGTTCAAAATCACCTTTCCGCTAACAAACTGATAGTGTCACTGTTCATGCGGAGGGTCACAAAAAGCTGATGTTGAAAAATTGGAGTAAAAATACCAAAAAACACCCAGAGCGTTAGGGTTTTTGACCATAACACCCTACCCTGTAGGGACTGACAGGCATCAGGGGTGTGACTTGGGACTGTCTACAGCAATGCTCATGCCATTCCACCCCCACCCCCACCCTGCAGCCAGTGACAGGCATTGAGGTGCACCTTGGACCTCCTGGCCCAAGAGTTCACCCCATTCTCCTATACTGCACCCATTTCAGTGTATTTCTTTATGGAATGAGGTGAATGTAAAGCCCAAACACTCCAAGGCACACCTCAATGCTTGTCAGTGTCTGCAGGGTAGGGTGAGGTGAAATGTCATCACCGTCAAAGGCGATGACCCAAAGGCGCACCCCAATGCCTGTCCATCTCTGTAGGGTGGGGGTGGAGTTGGTGTCAGTTCAATACTTCACTGCCATTCCTATACTGCATCTGTCTAACTCCTGCACTTCCACTGCTAATGCCAGCAAGCAAACATTCGGCATTAACAAATGTTTGTTTGTTATCTCATATCATATGCTGTGTTGTAAAAGGCAAGGCAAGGTTTATTTGTGGGGCACCCAGTCCTGGAGATTCTGGGCACCTAACACACAAAGGAAGGTAAAATAACATCCAATACAATAAAAGCAAAAGAATAATAAATATCAACAAAATTATTAAAACAACAGATACAGTTACAACAGATTCAAAAGTGGGTCAATGTACAATGACTGGGAATGCCAAAGAAAATAAATGGGCCTTGAGACCGCTCCTAAAACATTCATCTGATGAGGCCTCCTGAGCTGTAAAGCTATAAAAGCTTATGCGGTGTGTCACAGTTGAAAGCTCGGATGCTTTTAATCACCATCTGATCGCCATCAATAATGCCAGTTGACAGGCTGGCAGCAGGTTCTGGGCAATCCATATATGTGTGTTACAAACTTTAAAAATTTTTTTTTGTATTTAGCTTCCTTTCCACATTGTGCCTCAGTGCTGTGGCCCTAACTAACCACACAGCACTTGATAAATTGAACCAAATCAAATTGTCTTATCACAGCAAATAAGCTTGCTTGTGAGGTGTACTGATCCCTCATTATAGTGAACTAAACAACCTTAGGCTCAACAATTGATTTTGAGAAAAAACTTTAATTAGTATGAACTAAAGCAGCAGTGCAATGAAACTGGGCCAAAATGTTGACCCTACTATTTTTTCACTATAGAAGATTCCAGGCATCTTCCATTTTGTTGGTGGTACAATTTTCTAATTCCACCAAAATGTGTGTATTTTATATATGTTTGTATTTGCTTTTTTTTTCTCAAGAAAAAAAGATGGCCACATTTTACATAGATATAGCATTGTACACATGGCAAGGGTTAGGGTTAAGAAAATAAAAAAAAAAGAATCATGGTGCACAACATATAGTAGGAGGTACAGCAGGAGTTTATGAGTAAAACAAAGTACATATGATATGTGGTAAAGTACTTTGCATATATTCAACTGTGGCATTGACACAGAAAAATGGCAAACCACTTTGTCACATGTAGCTACATATTCTAATGTACATACCCCACAATGAGTATAAATAATCAAACACGCTACTCATGAAACTACGTCTGCGTACAAAAATATTGTTGTCCAAATGCTGTATAGCCAATCTGGTTTATTTAGAGTAAAATGGTAATTCAAGTTCCAACTCCATCAAGCACAATGGAAGCACAAGAAAAAAAATTATTTGTCTAGTGTACATCTGGCAAAGTGTGGAAGTTGTAGACATGTGAAATCAAAGAAGAAACTCCACTATGATTGCTATACAAAAACTATACAGAACAACTGTCTGCTCTGCTGTTGTTCAATTAATTTATTACTGATGTGGTGTGTAAGAAGAGACAGTTCATATTTACAGTAGAAGCCACTTAGGATGTGGATATTCAGAATGTCTGCTTTATTGGGACATCCTGCTGGCCACTGATTAAGAGGTTGTACCGTAGAAGCCATTTAAACAGAACATGGATATTCAAGACATTCACTTTATTTATTTGTGATGTTCTGCTGGGCACATATAATGTGTGCAACCAGGGGTCGGGTTGATGTTATTTTTTTGTTTTATTAGTGCTGTGCGGTGCCTCCATTATGTAACCCACTACCTGGCTTCCTGGGTTTGGAGAGAAAACTGTTGCTCAGCATTTTGGCTAAGTTTGACTTCTAGTCGGGGCACCCAAGTAACTCCAGACACAGGAAGCAATAACTGTAATGTCCAAACCAGGAGTGGGATTCTAGAGTGTGGCTTTTATTCACAACAACAGCAGAATAATAAAACATAGATGGAACCCCATGGGGCTACACTCCTGGTAATGCAGATATATGGAGACCTTAACACATCTTCTTACACACTGTAACCCTCAGGTTCTGAAACACACTGGCTCTCCGCTTAAACTCGTACTCTTCTCTGGATATCACTGGCATGGCACATCTGGCCAGCACTTGGACTACTCTTCTCTGGATTCCCTGGCATGGCACATCCAGCCAGCACTTGGACTACTTTCCATAAGGCATGGACATTTATTGGTGGATCCCTCTACCACCCATGAGCACATACTGGCTCCATAAAGGGGAAAATCTTCCATCTAATCACACATCTGGGTACTTTCCACGAACACTGGCCAAGTGCCCGGAAGAAAGCTATAGGTGCCCAAAGTGAACCCATGGAGGTAAATCTGGTTACTTTAGATGGGAGGTCTCCCACCTCTTGTTCTCAAATCTATACCTGGACATTCATTCGGAATCAACACCTTTCTTGAAACACACTGTTGTAGAATGCTGTCTCAAAATGTATGTCACATTTAACACTCTACTTTCTCTTAAGAATAGTGTCCTGTCTTGTAACGTTCTTTAAGTGGCTATGTCCATCCCTGTAGACCCCCACTGTACAGATTACATTTTAAGTCACACACAACTGTAGTACTATACTTGGCTGCCCTTCCTTGACCCCACAATAACAGATACTTTACACACTGTCTGGTGAAAAACATTGGCTCTATTGCAGAGCTGACTCACCCACTGGTTTGTAGGTGCCCCAAGGTCTTTGGCAAAGCAAACAAATTCTGGTGCCTCAGCACTCAAAACAACTAAAGCCAGGCAGCATTCCCTCTTCAGCAGAGCCAGGGGATTGCCCCTGAAGTTGCTGGCTTCTCTTCCTCCGAACCATCCTGGGATGGGGCACTGGAACAAACTGGGAACGGTCTCCACCACTAGACCAGTTTCTTCTGTGTCTCTGTCTAGGGTGAGAACACACACCCACTATCTCTAGGTAGCTCTAATCAGAGCTGAGGGCTCTGAGGGACTGCACACTGCAGTGCTCCTCCTCCCTCCACTACAGACTGCACAACACTGACTCTCCTGAAGACTGAATTCAAAACCTCCCAATGTTCTAACTAACTCCCTGCTGCAACATTCCAAAGTGGCTTATGCTGCTGCGAGAATTCTATTTGATGTCATCCATCCAGCTCAGCTGAGAATGAGAACAGAGTGAGACAGTGTGAAATCCATTTAACTGGAGTTTCACAAGCTGCCTTTCCTGCCTGCCACTAGATATAAATGGGATTCTTGTAACCCCAGGTGACGGGGGGGTTACATGTGGATATATTATCCATTCAATGGTAGCTTTTATGCTTAAACAGGATGTCCCTGCTACTAACTGCTTTTCATGTCTGATTCATTCAAGTACTGATTTTGTATATTGTAACTGCCTGTACTGATGTCTACTTTTGTATGAAGTGTTGTCTTCTGCAAGCAAAAGTGTCCTTTGTGTCCAGGACCATGTTGAAAATGAGCTTGCTCAATGATGTAACTGCCTGATTAAATAAAGTTTGATTGATTGAATTGAGATTATTAGTCTGATCATGGCCAGACTTGTTCCTCACAATGAAGTAATAAATCCCTGTCTGGCACCTATTGTAACATCTTATTAGATGTACATTGCTGTTTTTCTCTGCTTGTCTCTCCCACCCTCCTCTTCTTTGTGATCTTCCCAGTCTGTATGTGTTGAGCTCCCCCCAAATAAAACAGTGGACTGGGTCTGGGTTTTCATTTTTTTTTATTAAATAAAATATGGCATATGTGTTATTTGGAGTAAGGAGCAAACTGCTGACACCCGGAACCTGGTTGCAGTCCCCCTGACAGACAAAGAGAGAGAGAAAATGTAGATGATAGCTTTCCTTTTCTTTTTATTTTTTTAACAAAACATTAATTTTCAGTTGCTCAATCCTGGTGTGCTGCTTATTCCATATAAAAAGAGAATTCAGTACCACAAGGAATCCATGCTAGGTCATAAGTAAAATGTCAGTGAGTGGTGCCATAGCCTCGGTTTCCCAAATTTATGTCTGCAATTAAATGTTATCTCTTGATAAATTGCCCTGAGCATCCATACTCTTGGTACTGTATGACTCTTTTGTATGGAAAAATATATATATATATATATATATATATATATATATATATATACAGTTTTTTAATTCACTTTTGTATAAATAAAGATATGTACTATCTGGCAATATACTGAATTGCTCTGTTCCTTATACCTCTATGGATAATGGGTTCACCATCTCATTTTTGAGTTTGATTACATAGTTTGTGAGAGGTAGCAGTGTTTAATATTTACGTGGTGTAGGGACTATTTTCTTTTTTGACACGTATATTTTGATAAGAGCTGTACACACTGGTTTTATGGGCAACATTGCCCCAAATATTATTTAGTCAGCCTGTAGAAAATTCACAAAAGATTTCATCTGTAGAAGAATGAGTGAAGAAAACAACAGTGAAGCATCCCACAGTATGGGCTACTGATTCTAAAAGTGTGCGTCCATTTGGACAAGGATTCCCATTATGCCATGGATAAGTGTTATACATACTGGTTTCATGAGCAACACTGCCCCCCCAAAAAAAAATTATTTATTTGGCATGGATGGGCTTGCCAAAAAGTTTGCAAGAGACTAATTATAAGATTGGATGATGGTGAGAGTGCAATATCCCAGTGTGGTCTACTGGTTCTAAGAATTGAGTGCCCTTTGGAACAGTGCCACACATGGACAAGGCTTCCCATCATACCATGTATAGGTTTTGTGCACACTGGTTTTATGGGCAACCTTGCTCCCAAAAATATTTATTTAGCTTGTGTAGGCCTGCCAGAAATTCACAAAAGATTATTCTGAAGAAGATTGAGTGAAGACAACAGCAGTGTAGCATCCCATAGAGTGGGCTACTGGTTCCAAAAATTGTATGCCCATTACGACGGTGCCACACTGGACAAGACTTCTCATTATGCCATGGATTAGTGTTGTGTACACTGGTTTCATGGATAACATTGTCCAAAAATGATTTATTTGGCTTGTGTAGACCTACCAAAAATTCAAAAAAGATTACTCTGAAGAAGATTGAGTGAGAACACCAGTGCAGCACCCCACAGTATGTGTGTGTGTGTGTGTGAGAGTATGTGCGTGTGTGTGTGTGTGTGTAGGTTACTGGTTTATTGTTTCCTCCCCCAAAAAATAATGGGCACAGAAGCCCTCTCATCCAGCTCATCATGCTCTGTCTTTTACCCAAATTGATGTGTAGGAGATTTATCATTCATGAATTGTGGCAATAAGGATTTTGGGAAAAGGTGGAGGTTAATTTTTTTAAAAGTGAGCATGTCTACATTTTGTGTCTAAAGGCATGTTCTCCTGTTGATGACAATATTGCTTACAGCACTGACTATTATTTTTGAGTATGTACTTACAGCTGGGCAACTAATGTGTTCAACAGCTACTTCTGTCAAACAGGGCCAAATGATCTTCTTGTGGTACTAGTACAATAGAGACTTGTCTTCTGCTAGTGGTATGTTCTGACCAGATAATCCTGAACCACTTTGTTTGCTGGTATCTCAGGCACCACTGTGTCAGAAAGAGGCTTACCATGCTTTTTCATTAAGCCATAGTCTAAAAGTCATTCTCAGAGTGGTTTGTCATAGACTGCTGTCTTTTTTTTTTGGGGGGTGGGGCAGCAGCAACAGTAGCATCACTAGATCTCAGTTGACTTGGAGGCAAAAATGAGGCCCTCCTATGACACTTACTGCTGCAGTGATTGACAAGGTCAGATATTTCCAGATAGTTCATAATATTTCTAAAGGAATTCTCACTGGTGGTCCTAAAGTGGGACTACAAGCAGGCAAGAAATTCTATAGAGATAACACAGAATTTTCTGGAAGTGTCTGAAAATGACCATGACTGCAACTGTAGTAGTAGCAATGGAAACACATTGGAATTTTCCTCCTTCTTTCTCCTCCACCTGGCTTTCAGTGTATTGCAAGTGCAGATGATGGTTCTTTATGTGCTCTACTTGTGTGCCTGGTCTTCTTTTGTGCCATATTTACAGAGACCAGCTAGATAAGCCTGACTTTATAGGACTGCAGATCTTTACCACATTCTTTTTTTTATTAACTTTGTTTATCCCTGCCTGATGCCCACACTGGGGCATCTCTCTGGTGGAGTCACTCAGCCTTGCCTCCACCACCTGCATAAACCCCTATCCTGACCAAGGAATTGGGTAAGCTGGGTCCCCCCTTTCCCACCAGCCCTCACAGGAGGAGGCAGGGGACCACAGACAGTCAAGTTGTGTCCAGCACTGTGCTTCTGGCCTCAGCCACTGGGCATCCACCTTCACCTTCCCGGCATTGTGGATTCTCTGCTTGTTCATCCCCTCCCCCCGAAGAAGGATGTGCAATGCCATCCAGCGCATGACATGCACGATCCTTCCCACGTTCACAGGTTGGCTGCCTGACATCATCATCATGGTCCTTGACTCCACTGGGCACCACCAGCATCATGGAACATGGACTCCTCTCACCTCTAGGAGAGAAGAGCAGTCCATTGAATGATCAGTCCTCTCCTCCCTGACCAGCCCCTGTCTCCTCGGGCTCATTTCTGAACCCAGGTCGCTGACATGGCGCGAGGTAAAGCAGATGCCTCAGCCTTCAGTGCCACTGGACCAGCCCTTTACCACAATCTTGAGCATAAAATAATACCTCAAACATGTCTTTGAACAAAGGGTCCAAGGGAGTGACCAGGATGTAGTGGTCAGCTCAATGCAATCAGAAATGTATGTGACATTCCAGAAATGTGTTTTTATCCATCCAACTAGATTAACAGTATTGGTATCCTCCTTGCTCTCATATTGAGTTTTCATATGAACAAGTTGCAGGTTAACAAGGGAAATGAGGGAGAATACCTAGCTTATACCAGTTGCATCAGCACTTACCAGCTGTGTGGCCTCCTCAAAGGATTTTCAGCACAGAGTAGAAGGTCTACATCAGGTGCCACTAATTTGGGCTGATGCTTACCTCTGCATTGCCAATACCATGCTCAATGGTATACTGGTGGATAGACTTCTGTTGTTTTAGCAGGCACTGCATCATGTAATAGATATAATTCCACCTTGTTGCTACATCTTGTTTCAGGCAGTGGAGAGGAAAATGGTTCTGCTGCCTAATGGTTTGTAACAGCTTCCATACCTTTACAGAATGTCTAAAATAACCACAGACATTTTTGGCAAGACTAACACGGGTATGCACAGTGGTGCCTTCCTCATCTAAGAATCCATGAATTACCAAATTTATACAGTGAAAACACATTGATCAAAGTGTATAATACCCATTGTCAACCACCTTAACAATGTCCTTTGCATTATTTGATATTATAATACCTGTTGTTAAGGAGTATGGTGTCATACACTCATCAGACTTCAGCTGAAAGAAGAGTAGTAGGTTTTCTGCATGATGGTCATTAACAAAGCCAGCAATACATAAAGGTACTGCTACTGCTGCTGCTGGAATACCCCAGAATACAAGGAGAAAGAGGGGAGGAGGATAGTAAACAGGAGACACACACAATGAGCAGCAACTGCCATGTAATTAGTAGTCTGACCACTGGCCCACATGTCTGTGGTAATGTGAACCGCTGGAGCAAATGATGCTTTCACGGCATGCAACACAGTCTTGTTGATACTCTAAAACTAATTAATAAGAGCCACTGTGAAAAAGTTGATAAGGTTTGGCACTTGATAAATTGACACTGCATCTTGTATTAGCAATATAAGACCGGTACGGCTAACAAAGGAGAATGGCAACAAGTCGGTGGCTAGCATTTTCACAATTGCTCTTGTTAACTTTATTGCCACTGGTCTGTTGGCTTTATATTTCTGGCCCATTTCATGGGACTTGACCAGTGGAAGTTAAGTGTTCTTTTTCCCTGAATGTGACTGCTGGCTCCTATTTTTAGTGCCCAAGGGGGTGGAAATAGTTGTGGATTTATGGCCTCTAAGAGGTGTGGAAGGCAATGGGCTAAAGAAGTGATGAATGGAAGATGTTGGAATTGTGCATCAGCTACCACATCAGTGATTATCTTCATCTTCCTCTCTACTTGGCCCCCTCACTATGTCCTCCCCCATCCCATTACCATTATTATCATCAGCTTCACTGCCTGTTGGTGCTGCTGCTGCTGTTGATGCCACACATTAGTATGCCTTCTCATACTGAGCTCTGTGGGACTTCAGCCTTTTAATGGAAGGTGTTCCCAGCCTTGTTCCTTCCTTACCCTGACTCAGTTTGTGTTTACATAAAAGACTCACTGCATTTGTTTGTGATTCTATGTCCACTCAAAAGAAATCCTACACCACAAATGTCACTGGTTTGGACTTTACTCCTGGTACTTTCTGTTGCTGCTTAATGGGAGGGCTATTCGGGCCTGCTTCATCCTCCCCTCTTCGTGTAGCAGGTCTACAGAGTCAGGGAATGTTTTTTCCTCTACCACATGTCCTGGGCCACTGGTCTCACCTGTGTCTTTATCTGATCTTATTTCAGATGCTTATGTTTCCCCTTCTCGTTATGTGGTCTCTTTCTTTCTTTTTTTTTTTTTACCACCACTTTCAGTTTCTTTTGTTCTCTTACATGCACCTATCCCAAGTCCAACTATCAACTGTTCCACCTCCTCCTCCTGCTCAGAACTATCACTGCAGCTATCACTTTTATTGGGTATATAATCATGATTTGTGTCCCTGTCCCCAAGCGCCACCAAATCACTTTGTTTTGTTCCTTATCCTCTACATGTGTCATGTCATCACCCTAGCAATGCCATTATGAGAGCTTCCTACAATGTGTGATACTTTAAGGACTGTTTGACTACTGCCATCTTCCTCTACACTTATAGTTCCTACTTAGGTAAAGAGTCAATAAGCAAGCCCACTCTGCTTTGTTATTTTTTTCTTTGCTGCTGCTGGATGATCCTATACCATCATCTCTTTGGCCTGTCTGTTACTCCATTTCCTAATGCTTGCTACAGGATACAAACACTTGGTTGATGAAGACTTTTGTATTATATTTTTAATGTTTTTTATTTTACTTTTATTTTTATTTTTTTACTTTTTCATTTTTTTATTGCTTTTTTATTTTTAATTTCTGGAATGTTACTAAGGCATACCATTGGCTATGTACCAACTCACTACCAGCTGGCACACACTTGTTGCCCACCACCCAGATCACACTGCAACAGCACAGCTCAGGGCAGCACAAGCAAAGGCAGCTTCAGGACTCAGGAGGAGGAGGATGAGAAGGAGGAGGAGGAAGGAACTTCAGTGACTTGAGGAAATGTGGAGATTTTTTTTCTTACTTTTGTATAGGATGCCACCAAGTAGCCAACTACCAATGGCAGGGCACTGGCACACTGCCAACTTGCACACACACACACACGTTGACCACCGTCCACATTGAACTGCAACAACACAACTGAGAGTGAACCACAGGCTGCTGTAGGACTCAGACAGAGGAAGGAACTGCAGCATCTTTGGGAATGTGAAGAGTGCCACAAGAAAAAATGACTTTATTTAAGGGGATGCCACCAAGGTGCCAGCTGTCAATGTCCAGATACCAGCATGCTGCCAGCTGGCACACTTTGCTCTTAACTGTCCAGAACAAACTTCAACAGCACAGTTCAGGACAATGCATATATAGGCTACTTCAGGAGAGAGGCCATGAAGGTGCCAACTACCAGTGGCTAAGCACCAGCATGCTGCCAGCTGGCATACACTTGCTGCCCACAGCCCAGATCAAACTGCAACAGCACAGCTCAGGACAACACAAACAAAGACTGCTTCAGGACTCTGGATGAGGCAGAAGGAACTTCAACAACTTGATGAAATGTGGATTTTTTTTTTACTTTTTTGCAGGATGCCACCAAGGAACCAACTGCCACTTGCTGGGCACTGGCATGCTGCCAGCTTACACACACACTTGCTGCTCACTACCCAAATTACACTGCAACAGCACAATTCAGGATGACACAGACACACACACACACACACTCACATATGCACACACTGCTTCAGAACTAAGGAGGAGGAAGAGACTGCAGCAACATGGGGGAATGTGAAGACTACCACAAGAAACATAGAGCTGTATTATTTTTGTATGGGATGCCACCAAGGTGCCAACTACCACTGGATGGGCATCCTCACACTGCCAGCTGGCACACAGTTGGTGCCCACTGACTAGATCACACTACAAAAGCACAGCTTAGGACAACACACACAGCTTAGAATAACACACAAAATGTTTCATTAGGACTCAGGAGTAGGAACAAACTGCAGCAACTTGTGGGAATGTGAACACTGCCACAGGGGGAAAAAAAGTCTTTATTTTAATTTTTTTATTGAATGCCTCCAAGGTGCCAACTACCAGTAGCTGGGCATTGGCACACTGCCAGTTGGCACACACTTGCTGCTCACTGCCCAGATCACACTGCAACAGCAGAGCTCAGGACAACACATATGCAGCTGCTTTAGAACTCTGGAGGAGGAAGGAACATTAGCTACTTGAGGGAATGTGGAGATTATTTTTTTTTTTAGGTTTTTATGGGATGCCACCAACATGCCAGCTACCAGAGGGCAGGCACCTGCACAATGCCAGCTAGTACACACACTTGCTCCCCACTGCCCAGATCACACTTTAGCACAAGAACTCTGGAAGATACACACACATGCTGCTTCAGGACTCAGAAGGAGGAAGAATGAACTGCCTCAAGCCTTCAACTTGGGCAAGCATAAAGAGAAGATTGCCACAAGAAGAAGCAACAAATTTATTTTAACTTTTTTTTCATGGGATGCCTCAACTTCACCTTTGGTTACCAGCTGCAGCAAAAAGCTATGTTGAGCTGACCACCAATGTGAAGTTTCTCTCATCATTGTCCTGCTCCTTCTGCATTAATTGTGAGCTTTGCAACAATTCTCCATGAGACCTGTTCAAATGGCAAAGCACTGGCGAACATGTTGCTTACTGTTATCAATACTATTCACATTACAGATTACATGAGCTACTGAAAATGATATGTGGTAAATGGGTAGTAAGTATGTGAAAAAAACCATTCATTTCACGTTGGTCTCTGCCTTATGCTGTGTAGTGTGCTAAGTGGTTAGGCACTGCCAAGTTGCCAGCTGGCACACATTTGTTGTCAAGTAAAATAACTATACAAAATTCACTTCTCAGGCTTGAGGCATCAGCTTCAGTAAGTCTGTCTGTATGCCCAGCTAAAATGCTGGTTCTTCAATTAGAAAAAGTGTTCTGCACTGCTGATGAGATTAGGAGAGTGGGAAGTGGCAGACTGCCACCTCTACCTCATCTGCCCACTGCCCAGCACTCTGCATCCTCTTCCAGAGTCCAGTCTCTTTCCTCTCAGTTCTCTCTCAGGCCAATCCATGGTCCTAGGGGCCTACTGCTTTGCAAACACTTCAGTCTGCCTCTTTTCTTTTTTTCCTTCTTTTTCCTTTTAAATATCCCCCTTCAGCTGCCCTGCTGTTTGCAGGACTACCGGTTGAACATTTTAAGATGTTTTGCTCTTTTGAAGAATTTCCTTGCTACAGCTTCTAACTAGAAGTAAATAACAGCCCAGCCTGAGCTACCTAACAGCCCAATGACATGTTTGGGAGTGAGCTTTCATGCTACAATAGCTCACATCACTGAGCTGAGTCTTGCACCAAAATGAGGCTGTGACTCACACTCTTCCTAGTTTACTGTATCAGGTGTAAAACGCAGTGTGTGATTTGACTGATTAGCACCATTTGTACTAGGGCAGACCAGCTGGGCCAAAACTACAACTATTTACCCCAAGGGTTTGCCACAGTCTAAAGGATGGAATGCTCAAAGTTTGAGTTGTTCACCTGTTTTACAGAACTGAACTCCCAGCCCTAGAATAAATGCTAATACCATACCATACCATACCATACTACTTACATTTACTTATCACCATTCCTGCTTGTATCTCAAAGCACTGTAAGTCAACATATAATACAACACAGTGCCAAAAACTCATTGTAGTGCTGCCACCTGGGGAGTAAATCAGATTTTGCATCATGACACTATACAACAATTTTCCATTCTCTATGCCTATACGTATAATGATTACACAGTAAGGCCTGCAAAAGTGGGCATATCTGAGAGATTAACAACCAGGTGAGGGGAGTTGTGTCTAAGGCACAGCCAAGGGTCATTAACCCTACTGTAGGAATTAGAACCAATGAAATGCCCACTTGCAAGGATATCTCAGCAGTTATAAAGCTAATCCCAATTAAAAAACAAAAATAAGGGCCAATCTTATTTTTATGTTTACTTGCACACATGTGCAAGAAACATAGTACCATCATACGAGTTTTCCAGAGGTGTGTCAGCCTCTTCCAATTCAGTCAGTGCGTTTGCAGGCGCGGTCGCAGAGCGTCAATCACTGCTCCAGCTGTCTATGACAGCTGAAAATGCAGTGGCATACAGTTGAAAGGGAGAGCTCTGCTTGAGTGAGCAGAGCCCCCCCCACACACACACGCACGCGCACGCACGCACACTGCATGCTCATGCGCCTTCCCCCTCCTCCCCACACTGTAGGTCAGCCGCCGGGGGTGCCCAATCCCCCGTCGGCTCCACGCCCCCAAAGAGTCCAGGTGCCACGCTGGGAGCCCACCCCAGCGTGGCAAAATGTTTTATGGCCGACGGGGTGCCTAACCCCCATCGGCTCCACTGTCTCTCCCCATGCTGTCACCAATGGGGGTACCCAATTCCACGCCGGCACCACTGTCTCCCCGCAGCAGGGTGCCACGCTGGAGCCCACCCAGCGTGGCAACAGATGCCATGGCCAATGGGGTGCCCAATCCCCATCAGCTCCACGCCTCGCCATCCTTCTGCCATGCTGGGAGCCCACCCAGCGTGGCAAACGTCCCACGCCGCTGTTAAAAACCTGAAAAGCAAAACGTCCCTTGCAGTGTCTGCACCCACCCGCGCCCACCCACTGTGCACCATGCCTCCCACACCCCCGCCACCCCATACTTACCTCCGGAGTCCGGGCGCGATGATCTTCAGTGGACCGGGAACACGCCTGCACTCTTCAAAGCCGACCGTGAACTGAGGAAATGCCGGTAAGCTGTATAATGGGATAGATAGGGTTTTTTTAACTTTGTTGCATATCTCAGGCATTTTTTGGAATTTTTGCACCACATTTTCAACATGGGGTTTTTGGGACCCCTCCTCATGAATTCTTGCACTGTCATGGCGTTACTCGGGCCTGAAGGGTGATTTCGCAGCCACTATGTGAAATCACCTTTCCAGAATGATTAACGAAACAACACTGCCAGTGTTCATAAGGTGGGCTCTCAAAAAGCCTATTTTGAAAATTTGGTGAAAAATTCCTAAAAATGACTGTTTTACCAGCGTTGCGCAGTTCCTACGCACGCTCGTAAGTTTGCAAAATTTAAATATTTTCACTCCAGATTTTCAACATTGCCATTTTACCACATCTCCTTATGAGCAGTACAGCTGTCATTTTTCACATCTCACCCAAAATGTGTTTCCGCCCATGTAGTGCACAATGGCGCAGTCGGTGTGTGAAATCAATGTAAGGGACACGTTAAGAAAATCACAGTGACACTGATCATGAGCAGAGGTGTTAAAATAGCTATGTTGAAAATTTGGTGAAAAAATTCCCAAAAATTACTGTTTTAGGAGCGCACATTGTGCAGTTCCTACGCACGCTGGCAAGTTTGCGAATTTGTAATATTTGCACACCAGATTTTCAACAGTGCCATTTTACCACACTTCCTTATGAGCAGTACAGCTGCCATTTTTCACATCTCGCCCAAAATGTGTTTCCACACATGTAGCGCACAATGGTACAGTCTGTGTGCGAAAACAATGTTTGGGACAGATTAAGAAAATCACAGTGACACTGGTCATGAGCAGAGGTCTTAAAATGGCTATGTTGAAAATTTGGTGACAAAACTCCATAAAATGACTGTGTTACGAGTGAGCATTGTGCAGTTTCCATGCACCCTTGTAGGTTCATGAATTTGTAATATTTTCAGTCCAGATTTTCACCAGTGGCATTTTTCCACACCTCCTTATGAACAGTACAGCTGTCATTTTCCACAACATGGCCGAAATGTGTTTTCACACTTTCAGTGCAGAGATGCGTGGTCGCTGTGGGAAATCATTGTTCGGGACAGATAAAGAAAATCACACTGACACTGTTCATGATCGGAGGTCCCAAAATGCCTGTGTTAACAATCTGCTGTAAAAAAATCCCCAAACTAGTTACATTACAGGTGTGCATTGCACAGTTTCTACGCACGCTCGTGACTTCACCAGTTTTTTTAAGATTTTCACAGCAGATTTTCAACATTGCCAGTTTTACACCTCCCCATGAACAGTACTGCTGTCATTTTTCACATCCTGTTCGGAATGTGTTTTTGCACCTGTGGTGCCAAATGCCATAGTCGCTGTGCAAAAGCAGTTTTCGGCTAACAAACTGATATTGCCACTGTTCATGAGGTGGGGGTCACAAAAAAAACATGTTGAAAATTTGGAGTGAAAATACCAACGAATGCCTGAGGCGTTAGGGTTTCCGACCATAATGCCCCACCCTGTAGAGTATGACAGGCATCAGGGGTGTGACTTGGGATTCTTGCCTGTCATGCTCATACCATTCCACCCCCACCCACACCCTGCAGCCAGTGAGAGGCATCAACGTGTGTCTCGGACTCTTCTGGCCCAAACTTCACCCCATTCTCCTATACCGCACCCATCTCACTGTATTTCCTGATGGAATGGGGTGCGCATAAGGGCCAAAGACCCCAAGGCACACCGTGACACTTATCAGTGTCTGCAGGGTAGGGCATGGTGAAATGGCGTGGTCGTTATGCCTGACGACCCAAAGGCACACCCCAATGCCTGCCACTCTCTGCAGGGTGGTGGTGGGGTTGGCTTCAGTTCAGTACTTCGCTGCCATTCCTATTATGCAGCTCTGTAACTTCTACACTACCAATGCCAGTGCCAGCAAGCAAACATTCGGCATTGACAAATGCTTGTTTCTTGTGTTCTGCTGTTTCATAAATTCCAGTATTGAGTGCCCATAGGTTATACTGTATAGCACCTTATTTTCAGGCCCTCTATATTTAGTGTGGAGTGGGGTACAGTATTATTTAACTCCCAATTAAATTAGTGTGTCACCTCCATGTCCAATTACAGCACTATGCTCCCTGTAATATTAGCGATCAGCTTATTTTAGCACTTTTGTCAGTTAAGCTAATTTAGCAAAAATAAACTGATAGCTAATATTTCCTGCTATGCAGTAATGAGCTTGCAGCTAGATGTCCAAATTGATATTGCCTATTAAAATTTGAACATCATGATGTAAACATATTTTAAAGTTGTCTGGCCTTGTACTGTTCTTGTGGTTTTTAAATATTGGTTGATCTAAGAGACCGCAGGGCTTTGCAATGAGCAAATGATCATTCTGTGGAAGTGTTACTTGTTTCAAGCATTTCCTGGCATTAATACATGGTTCAACGACCAATCACAGAGTGCTATGCATTTATGAATAATTTATTCAGCTTATAATTGATATCAAACCATGCTAAATAGAGAATAAATGGAGAGGCAAGTGTGTGTTATGGATTTTTATTACACACCCGAAGTGTGTGATGACCCGTAAACCTTAAGAGCGAAGCTCGAGAGGTTTACACAGTCATCACACACCGAGGGTGTGTAAAAAATATCCTTAACACACACTTGCCTATCTTTTATTTTTTATAATCACTAGTGTTTTGCACTGTTTGCGCGGCTTAGCATGGCATTGCGTGACTTTGTGTGACTTAGCGCGGCTTTGCGCAGCTTTTCATATCAACCAGCTGGTTGATATGACATTTTAAACCAGTTGATATTGGGGCTCACCAGTAATTATTGTAATATACTGCTGTGTTAGTGATTTAGGGACATTTGTCCAAGCCTCCAGAAAAAATGAATTATTTCCTTGATAATATTTTTATAGAATAGCCAATTAACTCCAGAAGCATGCTTGTAGTAGGGTCATGCCAAAGATACATGATTACAGATTATAGTGCATATTGCACAAAAATGTATTTATCCAATAATGTTTAAATGCATCTCTCTATTTATTATGCCCTGGGATCTTTAACATCCATCTGACCAACCACAAGAACAAATAGACAGGACCACAGTATCGATAATTGGGGAAAATGTTCATTTGTGATGGCAGGTCTCCTCTTTATCAATAAAATAATCAAAAATATTCTCAGACTCAGGCTCACTCACTTTGTTTGAATTATATTTAGAGATGCAGCTAATTTAAATTCCATTGGTGAAGTGCCCGAAAAGTGGACACTTTGCATTGGCACTTCACTATGCAGAGTGCCACATAGGAAAGGCTCACTTCGCCTTGTTATTATTACTTCATGTTGTCATTCAGCCTTAAATGTGAAGTAAGGCAGAGTGACAACAATATTGGCAGTACCCCACCAGCACAGTCACCAGAATTAATGTGCATCCCCAAAGTGCTACTGTTGTGTGTCCAGAAAACTCCCCAGTGCTGAGCTGATGAAGTGAAATGAGAGCGTAACAAGAAATGCAAAGTCTCCCAGAATTAATGGTGCACTAAGTTATGTGCACAGTGGTCACACATAGAGTCACCAGAATTAATGTGCATCCCCAAAATGTTACTGTCTTGTGTCCAGAAAATTCTCCAATGCTGATGAAGTGAAATGAGAGCATAACAAGAAATGCAGTCTCCCAGAATTAATGGTGCACTGCAAATGCACAGACAGATTAAGATTGCACTGCACACTCAAGGGATGCATATGAAAAGGCACAACAACACCTAACCAGTGCTCACAAGTCACAAATCCAAATCTGGAAAGGAATAGCTTTTGCCAGTTGGGGGATTAGTGCACGGCAGTAAAAATCCGCTACCAGTAAAGTTACCATAAAGCAGTATAAACAATTCATGCAAGTGCCATGGATAGCAGGTTCACACTGCTGCAATTACTCTGTGGCACAATAAAAGGTGTCTGATTTAATGGCACGCAACGCCCACACACTCACACACACTCTATAAGTAATGTGTAGCAAACTGAAAACCTTTAGCAATATAACCAAATGTTTAAAACAGACAAATTATACACTGCTGCACCACAACAATCAGCAAAATAATGTCAAGAATTACTGAAAATATTACTGTGTGTATATTAACACAGTTATACAAGAAAAATATAACCAAAACAGAAAGACTGCCAATTTCTCCCAGTTAATGTACCTAAACCACAAATACGCCCTTCCCACAAAGCACACTTCACAGTACACAGACTGACTGTTCTAAATTAACATTCAAAATCCACAGACAACAATAAACACTCGATGATATGAGCACAGAAGGGTTTCCTACAATTGATGTACTAAATTTTGAGTGAAATGACTCAAAAAGGCATTTTAAACAGCTTTTAGAGGTTCCGAATCACAGAGCTCTGAGAGTAAACTGTCTCCAGCTACCACTATACACTACCCAGGCCAGAACTGAGGCTTTGCAGAACAATCTAGAACCCATGTGACCTGCAATCCCATAAATCACTGCAGAATTTCATTTGGAGCTCAATTACAAGGCGAAGTGAGGTGAATTACATTGATTTCAATGTACTTTGCCTTAAAATTGGTAGAGAAGTGGTTTGAGGAAGATGGAATAACACAAAGTCATTGGTTTCAATGGAATTCGTGTTCCTCATTATGAAGTAAAGTACTCAGCTTCACATTGCAGAGTACTCCGCGGATTCCACGTTACTCCATGAATCCCTTCGCAGAGCGAATTGGGGCCACTTCACCCACCACTACTTACAGTACTGTAACTCACATGCCATACAGGAAGGAACACAAATGCCTATGACTGTACTTCCCTGATGAGCTGAGCCTGTATCATAAAACTCCCCAATTTAAAAACTATTATTAATGAGTACAGTGGTGGGGTGGCGATGCCTGGAGAGATACTATGAAACAGGCTTACAATACATCCAAGTAACTAATAAAAAAAATTATTTTGTGATTTGTGAAATTGTGATGTGATCATGAATCATGATTTGTGGCCGTGATGATCAAGAACGTGATTCGGTGTGAGATAACCAATATGGAACTGTATTGGGAACGCGAATGCCTACGGCTGTACTTCCCCAATGAGCTATAGCACAAAAATCCCCAACTTAAAAATTCTTATTAATGAGTACAGTGGTGGGATGGCGAAGCCTGGAGAGATACTACAAAACAGGCTTACAATACATCCAAGTAACTAGTAAAAAATGAATTTTGTGATTCGTGACGTGATCGTGAATTGTGATTTGTGACTGCATTTGTGACCGTGATGACAAAGAATGTGATTTTTATCATAAGTGATTCGTGATGATGGTCCTGACTTAAGAATGCATATTAATGAGTACAATGTTCATGCAGAATTATGCACCACACCAGTCCAGTTCTCTGAAGGGATGCTAAAGAAACAACCGTGACTTATATTACAGATGGAAATTGGGCCCTAAAGAGATGCAAATACACAGACAGATTAAGATTGCTCTGCACACTGAAGAGATGCAGATGCAAAGGCACAACATCTAACCAGTGCTCACCATCAGAAATTTGAATCTGGAAAAGAATACCTTTGCTGGTTGAGGCAGGCAGCGAGGCAGTGCACTGCAGTAACAGTCACTAGTGCTAATACCAGTAAAGATACCTCAAAGAAGTTAAAAAAATCATACAGCTGCAGTGGATTGCAGGTCCACATTGCTGAAATTACTATGTGGCACAATAAAAGGTGTCTGATTTGATGACAAGCATCACACACATACTCACACACACACTAAGTAATGTGTAGCAAATTGAAAACTTCAGTAATATAACCATGTAATTTAAACAAACTAAAATTATGCACTGCTGCACCACAACAATCAGCAAAAAAATGTCAAGAATTATTGAAAAATATTACTGTGTGTACATTAACACAGTTATACAAGAAAAATATCACCAAAACAGATAAAATTGTCTTTTTCTTCAAGTTAATCTACCGACACCACAGATACATACCTCCCCCAAAGCACACTTCCACTGTCTCTCAGTACACAGACTGAATGTTGGACATTAACATTCAAAATCCATACACAAACAATAAACGCTCGATGATATGAGCACAGGAGGGTTTCCTACAATCGATGAACTAAGGTTTCAGCAAAAAAATAACTCGAAAAGGCTTTTTTTAATAGTGTTTAGAAGGTTTGAATCACAGAGAGCTCTCAGAGCAGACTGTCTCCTATTGCTTCCTTCACACACTACCCCAAACGTGAGGCTGTGCAGAGCAATCTAGAGCCTATGTGACCTGAAATCCCATGAATCACTGCAAAATTCACCTTTGGAGCTTAAAAACAAGGTGAAGTGAAGCGAAGTATATTGTTTTCAATGTAATTCACCTTAAAATTGTGGAGTAGTGGTTTGGGAAGGCAGAATAATGCAAAGTCATTGTTTCCAATGGACTTCACATTACCCATCATAACACGAAGAACTCCTCTTCGCATTGCAGAGCACTCCACAAATTCGCCTTCACTCCGTGAATCACACCGTGGAGCGAATTAAGGCCACTTCGCCCATCTCTATGTTTCATTGTAATTCTTTCAGTGAACAAGGGTACTGTTGGCTGACATAAAACCAACAGCAGGACCAGCAGTAGTTGAGTTAAATCAAACTTCTAGAGGTGCATAAAAAGGAACCTTGCCAACAGGGCTGGGTAAATATCCCAGCCATTTTACAAGGTCCAGGTATGGTCTAACCTGGTGTACTGTATGCAGTTCTGTGTTCCTTAGTACAAAATGGATATTGAGGCAGACAAGAATGTACAACACAGGACCACCAAAATGATTAGGGGTATGAGTAAGGCTGGTGCCCGGTGACCCTTATTATTTTCATCTTGAGGGCATGGAGGCTGAGAGGAGACATGACTTCAGCCTTCCACTTTCTCAAGGAAATTGACAAGACTGAACCAAGATGCTTGATCTGGAGTCCAACAGTATGCAGGGGCATGGCATAGTGCTTGGACGGCGACTGAATTTTGTTGCTGCAATTACTGCGCTGCAACAAAGGTGACAGTGAAAGTGGCAATCTTGGTTTTAGATCACCCCCCACTCCTGCCACCCTTTGTCCCCACACATTTTTCACCCCCTCTGGGGCATTCTCACCCCAGAGGAGGTTATATTTAGTTTTTGGTGCCCCCCCCCCAGAAAAATGACTGTTTCCTGGAAGGGAGCTTTGGCACCATAACTCCCAGGAAACATAATGCCTGGCATTGTAATGCAGGGTGGCATGTTGCTGACATCATAATCGGTGTTGGCAACATGTTTGTTGCTACGACACTGGTGAACCTAGGAGCACACCCTGAAGCTCAGAGGTGGTACATTCTGCTGTAACATTAGGAGGACTTTCTTCTTCCAGTGAACCTACAGAACCACCCACCAATGAAGACAGTCCATATGAAGAAAGTAAAGGCCTTCAAAGAATACCTATAGTAATTTCTACTTAGCAAGGAAATCATCACAGGATATCCTAGATAGTGAGCAAACCCAGAGAAGGTGGCCCAATTGAAAAAAATACTGAAGAGTTTGACATCCAAAATTTGTGTCACTGCTGCATTTCATTATTCAGTCACTAGCCAGAGTTTGGCACTTTGCCTTGCACTGAGATTTCACCCTGAACAGTGAAGTGGGAATCCCTTATAAGTTGGTACATGTATGGACAGCATATTTATTCTGTTTATGAAGTGTGGCTGCAAACACATTGCACCTTGAGTCTCTTCTGACTCTAAATTAATATAATATATGTTGATATGTGATCAAAAGAAATAAAAATAATATTGATAAATAAAGATTTGGAACAGAGTTGCTATGGGCGGAATGATCAAGGGATCATCACTGTCAGATGTGCTGTATACTGTACGTGTTGTTAATGTTCACACTGGTTGAATAAAACATGAAATACAACCATCCTCCACAAAAAGTGAATCTGCTAGCATGAAACAGTGAAGGTTTCTGTACAACAGATAACAGCTGGTCACCTTATCTGAACTAAGATGTGTTACACTGTTGGTCTGTTTCTTGGAAAAGAAACCCCCTAGAGACAACTCTCAAGAGGCATTTAAAAAAACATCAAACAGCAACTTCAAATCCATTTGTACCATAATTGTATCCCTACAGGTGCAAAATTAAATATTAGATCTCCACTGACATAGTCTGTCTCTATCATTTATTGACATGCTAGACTTAGTAGGCATTTCTCTAATTGTTAATTAAAGGCTTCAGAAAATAATCTGCATAGATTACATGAATCTATGTAACCTGCATTGTTGATGCATGCTCTTCCCTCTGATTAGCAGCTACTGATCAGAAATTGAAGTTCCATTTGTTCAGACTGCTGTTTGCATAGATGTGACACTGTTATCCTATCAACAGTCTTTTGGGTCATTGTAATCTTGATATATTTAACAATATATTGTTCCTGTGGTTGCATGCACACATCAAAACATTATGTTGTCACTCTTTACTGGACTTGAAATGATAGTTATAGTAATAGTCTCCCTATGAATTAAAAACCTCAGCTAAAGGTTCTGGTGCACCACCTGAGTGGCTTTTTATTCTTTTACTAGGCTGGTTTTAATGTAAAAGGAATATTTGAATCACAGTTTACAGCATAATTACAGTTTAAGTTTTGATTATTATTTTTCTGAATGATTTTATACAGCCAGAGTGCTGACATATTATTTAAATGTAGTACTGAGAGAGTTGTTTATGAATATATTGCTTGAGCAAGATCAGATTTCAGAACATATTGAATCATGAAAATATATATAGGGCAGGATTTATAAAAGGATCTTCCCAAGATCGGTCTGACACTATTTTCACAGCAGAAATGCATCCAAATGGGTTAGACCATCAAAAGTATTAGAACACCTATCAGCATCTGAAGTTTGCATCCAAGAACAGAATAGCAGCAAGAAAATAGATGCAGACATACTGTAGGTGCAGCAATCATGTGTGTCTGCTTCCAACCATTTTAAAAATCACCCCAATAGTCTGGGGGGTTGAGGCTCCAACAACAGATGCTGCTAACATCTTCCAGAGCTGCCATTGTCACTTAGACTGACTAGTTCTTGGACTGTGAGCTACTCCAACCCTGAGCCCCTAATCAGCATTCCCCATTTCCATCATTTCTTGCCATGGCCTCGTGCTCTGGGGCTTGTTTGGGCTATTTTTGAATTGCACCATGTGCCCTCGCCCACTACCCATTCTGGTTGTAAATGGGGTGTCACACATATAATAGTACCCCTGGTGCCATGTTTAGGCCTTGACATTTAACTTCTGTAGTTGTAGTTTCTATTTTTCTTCATCTGCACTATTTTAGTTAGGAGTTAATTTTTTTGGTAGTGAAAATTCCCCTTCAGAAGGCCCAGTTTGTTTTTTTGCAGAGTTAGGGACTCAAGCTGGTGCTTCTGCAGATGAGCTGCTAGACCCAATACAAACCACTGGATCTGGACTTAGGTATTTGTCCATCGGGCCTATTTTGCTTTCTTATTAGACTTTGCTTGTTCTGATGTAACTATTAGTGAAGTTTCAGCTAATTTCATGTTCTCTTTATGCTCCCTTCCTTGCTCCCTCTTTCTTTCTTTGATAGTTTTTTTCAAGTTCAGTCTGTACTTCTAGTTCATTCCCCTGTGCTTCCATTGTATTTATTGATGAAATTAGCTAATTGCAATTATATAATTAGACAACCAAACTGCAATATTTCCATGGTGCTGGAAATCGGAACTGCTGAATCTGGTAACTGAAAACAAACCATGTTGCTTTTCAAAACTTCAATACTATTACAATACCAGAACTTTCAGAACAAGTCATACCAGAAGAGTTTCAAAAACTTAAGAAAGCAATTAGGCTGCGGTTCCAAACAGTTCAAATCACCAAGGTGAACACCAGGTACAGCTCCAAAAGGTACAGGTAAGTAAGCCCAAATGTAGAGTCACATTTCTGCTCTAAAGAGAATCCCAAAGACCTCAAAAAATGTTGAGGTTCCATGCTAATTTTTTTAGTGTTTGCAACTGCTGGTGCCAGTATGCCAGTGTCTTCACAGAGATGTAAAGGGTAGACAAAGATCAGACAAAGACTGCTGAATATTTTTCCTCTTTACCCCACTCAGCTCTGTCTTGTATAAGCACAAGCAGAAGGTGTACACAGGAAGTACTGAAAATATGAGAGTTGTGAAGATTAAACAAGTGCTCAATAGTAGAAGTTTGTATATAAGCCGAAAGTGATGTCAAAAGTATCAAATCTTATTACTGTGAATAATCTTTATTCTTATTTTTATATAACAATTACACAGCATTATTGGCTTTTGTGAGTTTCAATGTCAGTAGTCAGTTTCAATAGCAGCTTTGGGGCCAGATATTCAAAACTTTGCACTGGGCACAAACCATTTGTGCTGGGTTTGCACAGGTCCCCTGTATTCAAAAGACCAAATAGCACAGGCAAACTGCATTAGCGCCGGACAAAATTATAATGTATGCACTGTGCAAAGATAGGGGGTGTGCACATGAATACAGGTGCTATGCTATATTCAGTGCGTTAGTGCCACACGACGTGTGTTTGTGAGATTTTGCACAACACTTCGCCTGGTGCAAATTACCACCCAGAAAAAATGTAGTCTTAACTCTAGGCAAAACAAGGATAGGGGGCATGGACACAGCAGCAACAGGCAACATGGCTGAAAGCAACAACAGCATCATGATGCACATGATGACTGCAGCCAGTGAGGAGGCCGAGAGGGCAGATGGCCACCCTGGGCCACCTTATGTGCCATGGAAGAGACATGATGCACACAGATGGCACTGCCCATGTTGCCATCATCTGGCACCAGTCCCAATGCTTCCAGGCACTTGTGGGTGCCCCAGCACCCAGAGGACAGCTTGTCAGTGCATCCATGCAGCACACATGTTTGGTCCCCCTATAGGGGTACACCACCACAATCCAGCACACACATGCAGCACTGGGGGAATGGAGGGTACTGAGGGGAGGGTGTACAGGTGGCCAGGCAGCACCACATAGTAGGTTCTGCTACATGGCTGGGGCCATCCACATAGTACACATGTGCCAGTGATGGGAATGCCCCTCATATCAGTATGCTTGTGTGATGATATATGTCTGCCCCCCCGGGCACATATCGCACACCTGTCCAGGCTCCTCATCACACATGGCCAGCCATGTGTATGTTAATGTGGGATTCCCATGCCACCGGCACAGCATATGTGGGTCACAGGACAGTATGACTTCGGTGTCCAATGTCAGAACACACCTGCCAGCTGTGCATGTCACTGTGTGGATAGCAGCAGTCATTGTTGCCTGACACACCTTAGACATTACTGTGTCCCTCACAATATCGGCTACTATGGTACTGTACTGTCTGATGCACACTGTAGCAGGAATAACAATATATCTATGGCATGAAGCACAACCACCCTTTCCTCTGGTGCTAGTCCCATGGGACACAATAGTATGTGCTGTTGTGTCCAAAACCCAGCCTGCAGCTACCATTCTATTGTTCCAGGCTGACATGCAGGTGGTGTTGTGTGCAAACATAACCTGCAGCCACCGACCTGTAGTTCCAGTCTGACATACAGATGGAGCTGTGTGCATCATGAAATAGCGCCGGGCAATCTACATGGTAATTCATGCAAAGCAGGCTGTAATGAGATGCTAATGTGGCTGTTTGCCCTCGGATTGCCTAAGTAGGCTCAGTTGCATAGGAGCTTTGAATATAGTAAAGTTTTGTGTCAGGAAAATGTCTTAGCACCAGGCTAATGAATTTGCCCTGGGCAAACCTGTCAGAACAATAGCATGGTTCTACAGTATTTGTCCTGCAATGTTGTTTGCAGTTGTTGTGCACTTCTTTGCTAGCACCCACATTGGCCACCTACTGCAGCTCTGCCTTACTCCGCCTCTGTGTGCACTGGGCTGCTGTTGTGGTTTGCACTGCATGGTTGCTATATTCAGAGCTATCTTGCTTGGCTATTTTTGAGCTGCACTCTCAGCCCTGTTTGTATGCCTTCATTTGCATGCTATATTCAACTGATTTAGCCCCTGGGCTATTCCTTTAAATATAGCTTGCAAATGATTCTGGGCTATTTTTGCATGCCCAGCAGTCCTAATGTTGCCCCTGGGCTAAGTGTAGAATATTGGGCTCCTGATAACTATAAGCCAACAGGCTGTCAGCTATGAATTCTGACCCCAGCAGACTTGGGGACAGATTTTCAGATACCCTAGAAAGTGACTCAGCTGTGAGAAAAAGTTGCACAAGCGGATCTTCACTTGAGGAGCCAGTTTTTCCTGCAGGTGCTGCATTTTCAAATATGGAGTCATTTTATGGCCAGCTCCACAATTTACAGCAGCTTGCAGCCATTTTTGTGGCACAGCTGCAGAAAAATGTTTCGCCTGATTGCTCCAGATCTAATATCATCCACAGCTGTATCTGCCACTTGTGCATATGCTGAAAATGTGGATGTCAGCAGGTACAGAGATGTTTTCTGAATCGACAGCTGAGGAGTAGAACTTAGTCCTGAAAATCTGACCCCGGACTCCAGGTGTAAACGTGGAGTGTGAGGAGTCATACAGTTCTCTTCTCTCTGCAAGCTGTTCTGCTTGCTGATTTGCTAGGCACTTCAGACTTGAGGATTTGACTGGAGGTTAGCACAGCAGTCATAAGATGACATAAGGTATTCAATACAACTTATGAAAACATCACTATCTCAGATGTCTGATGCCGATATGATTAGTTTTTCAATCAAAAGTAGGCATTAAGATCGCAAACTCAGACACCATGTTGCATATTCATAGCAGCCATTTTGGAACCCACTCTGCAATCATTTTGACTTTGTTGGCAACAACTCTGGAAATAGTGGAAGCATCAATTCCATAATGATTTACAGCATCAGCTCTTTTAACATCTAGCTGTTGCAGCCTTAGAAGCAATGAAACGTTCCCTCAGTGACAAGGTAACATTTCTCTTATAATTTCCGACTGCCACTAAAGAATTCCAGAGCCTTGTGTGTCCAATATGTAGTGTGATCAGTTCACATCTTACTGATGTGTTATTGTGCACTTAATGAGCAAATTACAAATACAGTAGTTGAAGGGAAAGGATGTGAACTTTGGCATGATTTGCACTAAGTGTGCTTGGAGCAAGGTTAAATAACATTGTGAAGATAGAAAAAAAAAAGGAAAACTAAAAACATGGGTACTTAAGTTGGATTTGCACTTACCAAATGTGCATTTGAGTTGGCTGCACTGTAACTAACTAATTAACTAATTGTAACCCCTCCCAAGTCAGGAGCTTATATGGGGCTCCTGCTGCCTCCTGATAGCTCCTGCTGCAGCCTCTCACTTCTTTGCTTCCCCGGCCCACTTCTGGACTTGCACCCAGGGCCAGGGAGCAGAATAACTTTAACTGCTGCACCTCCTACATGGAATCCCATGTGGTGTGTGAGTCGTTTAGTCTCCTCGCCCCCCCAGCCAGATCCTGGACTGCTGACAGGGCTGAGGAGTACAATCGGTTGTTTTTTGGCACCTCAAGCACCTGATAATGAAAGTGGCCAGTGAGCACCACACTTGGGTTGCCCCTCACCCCCCAAACCTCTGCACAATTTGGCAAGGAGCCAGGGACAGGTCGCAAAGTGTTTCTGGTGCCTCAAGCACCCACCACAGATGCAGCAGAAGTGCCACTTGTGTGAATCATCTCCCCAGCCCCATTGGTCAGCAAAGAGGGCTGGGGGAAACCAAAACAACTAAAAATAAATACTTCTAAAGCAGCTCCCAACCCAATCCTTTCCTCCAGTGGGTCAGGAGTCAGGGAACAACATGGATCCCACAGGGACTACAAGTCCCATGATGCGAAGTGGCCAAAAGAGCCATTTTCAGACACAGTTCCTCCCAGGGAGCCCACAAAATGGAGATGCCGACAGAGCTCCTGTCCCCCCAAAGTGCCCCCTGTACCTAGTGACCACCAGAAGGGACCAGAAGAGTCCTAGCCATGCAGCCAGATGCTACCAGCATGTTGTACTTTTATTTATAATGGATTTTGATGAACGAGTACTGTCTGGGCGTAGCCATCTTTGCCGAGGTTTCTTGAAGACAGCATGGAATCCTATTGGTAGCTGCAGTACATCCTATCAGGAAGTGAAGCTCAAGACTAAGGTGGACCAATGAGGTGTCAAGATTCAAACTAAACATTCTGGGGTTGATAGTGTGACCCTGGGTAAGTCGTTGTGAGAGTTTTGAAGAAGAAACAACTGATTTTGACAGCTCCTGCTGCTGCCATAGCTAAAAAACATTTAGTTTGCGCCAAAACAAACTAAGGACTTCTGAACTTGTTTCTAATTGACTGCTATAACCCAGAGAAAAGGGGATTTACCTCAGCCTGCCTGAACTGGTGATATTTGGCAATCCATATATCATTGACTGCTGAAAGAAGTAGTTTATCTGAGCTTGGGTGAGGTAACAAAATTCACTGCCTCACTGCCCTGACACAATAGACTGTGATTCCTGCCAGGGGATCTAAGATCTGAGGTCCTGCCTACCTGTTCAACTGCTGGCCTACCTGCTAGGTGGGTGAAGACAAGTCCCACTGTCGGGTGAAAACAACAGCCTGCCTATTGCCAAGGTGGGTGAAGACAAGTCCCTCTGTGGGGTGAAGACAATGGCCTGCTTACCTGTGGAGGTGAGTGAAGACAAGTCCCTCTGTGGGGTGAAGAGGATCATTTCCTGCATCCACGCAAGTTCCTCCTGTTCTTCCAAATTGCCTCTGGAAAACTGTGGGAGAATTCAAGAATGCATGGGCCAGACATAAGGCAATTCTTGGGGGGGTAGGAAGAAATAGGCTGTTGGTTAACTGGGATCTGCAGCTTATCCTGTAGGTAGGGAAATGGGAAGACTAGGTGGGCCAAGCGGTCCTTATCTGCCATCAAAGTCTATGTTTCTATGTAAATATAAACCATTGGATATAGCTTGAGATTCAAGAGAAAGCATGTTCAGAGTTGAAGACCCCAGAATGAGAAAGCATGCCTTCTGGAGTTACCATTCTTTTCAGGGCAGGAACATTCCCAAACTCAGCTGACCTAACTCCAGATTGCTATACTTTGACCATTTACAAAATCACATAAGCAGTGGAGAGTAGAGTCAGTTACAAAACTATAAATTATGTTTAACCATTAAAGATGTCTCCAGCCCTCTAGGGAACAACATCCTTTCCCCCATCCCCTATATAGGATGCAGTTATGGGTGTCCATGGGAGCAGACAAAACTGCTGATTATAAAGTGTTTGGTTTGCTTAAAGAAGTTTAGATGCCTGACCATAAAGATGTTCCCATAATCCAATAATGGCCTCAAGCTGGCAGGGCAATGTGATAAAGTAGTGGGTAGGGCCAGTGGAATGCTGGAATGCATAGGGAAGGGTATCTCCAACAGGAGGAAGGATGTGGTGTTTCCACTTTATTGCTCGCTTGAGAGACCCCACCTAGAGTACTGTGTCCTTTTCTGGAGGCCGCATTTCAGGTAGGACATAGACAGGGTGGAGGCAGTCTGGAGGAGAGCCACTAAATTGGTGAAGGGGTTGCACCAAAAGCTCTATGAAGAAAGATGGAGGGAGCTCAACATTTACACCCTGAAGACGAGAAAGAGAGAGAGAGAGAGAGAGAGATGATAGAGACCCTTATAGGGGGTGAACAGGGTGCAAGAGAGGGGTTTCTTTCAAATGAGGAGGAGCAGATAATATGTGATGAAGCTGGGGGGGTTGGAAAGGAATGTGAGGAAGTACTACTTCACTAAAAGCGTGGTGGATGCCTGGAACAGACCACAGTCATGTTTCTGATGCTAAACAGCATAATACTGTACCAAGATATCTATTTATTTCATGGCAGTCAAGGCATTGGAGCTAGAACTTTTACAAATTCAGAATCACGTATCTTTGTTCGGGCTTGAAAGAGAGTGAAAAGAAAAGTAAATATCTTGATACTTTTGCTGACAGACATTCTCACTGGAAAAAAAAAACTATATGGTGACTAATAAATACTGTTGCTTTGAGCTTTGAGTCCAGCCAGACACTTGAGTATTTATAGTTGGCAACATTTAATAAATGTTTTCCATCAAGGGTAGAAAAGTAATAGACTAAAAAAGAGTACAAATTAGCATCAATAAATAGCTTAACATACCACCAAGTACCGGGCTAAAAGCTTTCCTAAGAGCCGTCACTATTTCAAGACATGTCATGTAACCTATAAAACATTGGGATGCCTCCATTAAAGTCTCTGTAGATAGGACGTTATAGTGCTGAGGATTTCAGATGGGAAATATATCACAGAATCATCTGCATATAAATCAATCTAAGCAAGAATATGCTTATCCATATTATATATAATGAATACTTGCATGTATGTAGATAGATAGATAGATAGATAGATAGATAGATAGATAGATAATTAAAAATAACAAGGGACCAACCATGGAGTCTTCGGGAACAGCATCGTTAACTAAAGAGAGGTGCAATTTTGTTCCCAATTGAAATAAATGATCTCCTATGCAAGCAATAATACCTGACAAGGTGGATGGTATTGGGCTGTAATGGACCACCCAGGGGCATAATGAGGCCTAACTCCACAGGTGAAGGGTCTTATTTTTTTTTGCCATTGTCCTGAGCTCCTGTATGAGCTCTGCTGGCTTTGTCACCTGCCCCCTTATGCTCAGGCTTAGCCCCCTCAGGCTTACCATCCTGAGTGGGGCCACTGAAGTAATCACTGGTAGCCTAGAGGGAATGGCAGAGGAGCCAGCATCATTGATGGGGCTGGCATTTTTAATGTTGCTGTAACCATGGGGGTGAGGCAGGGACATGCAATGATGACCAGCGTCCACCTCGCGCCCTGTACATTATGGTACCAGTAGCAGTGGATCCCCCGGCCTCTACCAGGGGTCTGTAATGAGCCAGAAATTCCACCCCCCAACAGAAGGACAGCAGTCCACCAGATGCTCAATCCTTACTCCTTCCAGCCTGCCCTCTGACTTCCCAGGTCCATTCTCAAACCCAGGTCATCGGCATCGTAGATGGACACAATGCCTCTGTGCAAGTGGGCCTGCTCTAGGTAGGTAAAATTTTTATTCATAAAAATTAATATGGATGGCTCCACTGAGCCAAAGATCATTTACAGTGAGGTCCAAAATGCCAGTTCCAGTTACTGTTACATTAATCATACAACATACAGTGGACATAGTACATCACTTATATAGTATAAAACTATAAAAGTCAACGACATTTCCAAGGTATCCTCATACATATTTAACAACTCACACAAATAACACATACATAATACAGATACAGTGCTATATATTAAATGTTTGATGTGTCTTATTATAAGACAGACCCATTCTCATGATGCAATTTAATACCATATTATACTTATTAAATATGCTAATTCTCCATCAATGTTCATATGTTCAATGTATCACTGTTGTATTACATTTATCTGGATTTCTCTGTTTAAAGTCTTAGATTCCTAGGTAATTTATTCCAGAAAATGGGCCCAATGCATGTAAAATGATTTTTTTCCCTGATTCCGTTTTTTGTTTTGGAACTACACATTCCAAACATTCTGCAGAACGCAATCCCCTTATAGGATTTTTCTAACAAATACTCTCAATGGCATACTCTGGTACTTTCCGCAAAATACATTTTGTCATAAATATGATTCTACCTAGGTCTCTTCTTTGAGACAGAGAAAGACAGTCCAGTTCTCTATACATCTCTATTCTATGTGTCATTTTTGGTATAGCTAATATATATCTTGCCAATTTGTTATACCTGACATCCAGTTTATATAACTGCACTTTTGTTGAACCTATATAAATTAAGCTTCCATATTCCAACATGGGTAATACCATGACATTTACTATAAGTTGTCTAACCTCTGAGGACAAATTTCTGATTCTGTACAGAGACCCTAAACATTTCCCTACTTTTTTTAAGGTATTTTCAATGTGATGGTCCCATTTAAGGTATTTGTCCAGATGAACCCCCCAGATATCTATAATTATCTACTTGCTCCAATATGGCCACTGTGAGAGTCACTATTTGTAATTTATTTTGTTTAAATTTAACCCTATTACCCTTTTGAAAAACCATAACCTGTGATTTTCTTTTTCATTTAGAATTAACTTAGAACTTATCCAAAAATCTTGCAGGTGGTCGAAAGCTTGTTGTAATGTTGACTGAATGGATACTACTGATGACCCAGCTACATAAATAATTGTGTCATCAGGATAGAGGTGATACTGCACACCCTTCTGAGAGAAATTTAGTTCATTAATATATAAATTGTATAATATGGGTCTAAGTATGGATCCCTGTGGTACATCTGAGATGGTCTCTTTCAGGACAGAAGACCATTCCTTTATGGTTGCTTGCTGTTGCATAGATTCCAAATAATTCCTGAACCATCTAGTGATCGTCTCGGATATACCACAGGTTCTCAGTCTGGACAGGAGGATACTATGGTCCAAGAGGTCAAATGCCTTTGAAAGATCGATAAATATAGCTCCCATTGGCATCCCCTTGTCCATTCCTTCTACAATGTCTCCTATAACCTCAATAGGGCTGTAGTAGTTCCTTGCTCTGGTATATAGCCCGAGTGATACTTTTTAAGGACATTATGTCCACTTAGAAAAACCTGCATTTGTTTTGCCACAATTTTTTCCAACATTTTTGACATTGTTGGTAATAAAGAAATCAGCCTATAATTTTCTATAAGCATTCTGGATCCTGATTTATAGACTGGTACTACTCTTGCTGTTTTCCAAATAGAAGGCATTTCTGCGTATGTAAGAGACATGTTTAATAGATTAGCCATGGGCTGATCTATAATTGGAGCTGCTAACTTTAATAAGATATTTGGTATTCTATCCATGCCTTCAGCTTTATTTGTATTAATTTTAAATAATAGTTCTCTCATTTCCTTACTTGTTATTGGGGCACATTTCAATTGCATTTGTTCTTTCTGTTGGTTATTTTCACCACCTAATTGATCCCCCTAGTTTTTGAGATACATTTATTATATTGTTTGAAATAGTTTTTAATGCATCTGTGCCCATATTGATACATAAATTGTTAAATTCATTTACCACTCTACTTCCCATTTCCATTGTATTTCCATTTATCGTGAATTGATTAGGATAACCCATTTTCTGTCCCCTTTGTAATTTGTTTATTGTACTCCAGGATGACCTTGGATTTTCTGTTACTTGTTTGGATAATTTTTCATTACAATAGGATTGTCTAGCTTTCCTTACTTCTTTGGTATATAAGTTATGTAACTGTTTATATTTAATCAATTTCTGATTTCCATTTGTCAATTTACATTTTAAATAATCCAGGACTATACCATGGTGCGTTATTTCATTTAATCTATCTAGTTTTCATGGGAGCATGTTTATTACAAATGTGTATAAAATCATTTGGGAACATATCTCATGCATCTCCCACATTTGGGACCAATTCCAACCTTTCCTAATTATACTCTTCCAAATCATGCATAAATTTATTGTAATCAAAATGTTTGTATGCCCTAGTATGTATAATGTTATTAGATTCTCTTCGTATCTTCTGATTTCTCATACAAAAAATCATCTGATGATCAGTCATTATGTCTGGAAAAACCTCACTTACCACATACTTATCAGGATTAGTAGTGAAGATTAGGTCCAGTATAGTTGAAATTTTAGGATTTTTGCATTTAATCTAGTTTCTTCTTTATAAATTGTGTTAATCCCAGGGTAGTGGCCATGTCAATGAGAACATGATGGACTTCTATTGTGCACCAGTCAACATTTAGGTCACCTAGTAACATTATTTTGTGTGATATGAGATAGCTCTTTAAGATTTCTTGCAGTTCTTCAAAAACTAAAAAGTTGCTTTTTGGTGGATGATATATATACCAAGGAGCAATATAGGTTTTTAGCGTGGTAGTTTTATTTCCATGAGAGAATTTCTATGCTAGTCCATTTATTTAACCTACCCATTTCCTTTGTTTCAATCCAATTTCTAGCATAAATTACTGCTCCACCTCCTCTTTTAGTTCTATCTTTTCTCCACACGTTAACATTTTCTAGTGCTATATCATTATCTTGAATTTTTGAGTCCAACCATGACTCAGTTATTATTATTATGATGTCAGGTTTATATTGTGTCATACAAAGCCTTAAGAAACAAAAGCAAAAGAGCCATTAAACTTCTGAAAAGGGAGCATGTCACTGACCTCCAGAAAACCAACTTAGGCAACCCTAAGCTATTCTGGAATCATGTTAATTACCTGATCAGGGGCAACAAAAAGACTGAATCTGGCCCCATTGAGGTCAATGGTCAGCTTGTTAGTGACTCCACTCAAATAGCCACTGCCCTTAACAGTCATTTCACAGACCTTGAGGCGTACAAGGCTGGCCTGTCTCCCCTGACCTCGGCTCCTAACACAGTTGAGTCTACATGCCATGAACAAACCCTCTTTCCACCTAAGACTGATAAAGTGAAAAGAGGTCCTAACCCTCCTAATGGCACTGAACATCAGAGGCTCAAGGGGACCAGATGGGATAAACCCTTGGCTACTTAAGGCTGGAGCCCCTTCCATCTCCAGACCCTTGACCTGGCTCTTAAACAGATCTCTATGGGAAGGAATCATTCCTGACCAGTGGAAACAGGCCAATGTGGTCCCAATCCACAAAGGTGGCCCCCGGGAAAATATAAGCAATTACAGGCCTATCTACTTGCTCTGCACACTTGCTAAGCTACAAGAAAGGCTAGTCTATGACCAACTCCATGACTACTTGGAGGCTTATCAGCTCCTAACTCCCTCACAACATAGATTTGGATCTAACCACGGGACTGACACAGCCCTTATCAATGTCTCGAATGAAGTACTCAGAGCAATGGATAATGGGATATCCACAGGTGCTGTATTTATAGACCTGTCCAAGGCATTTGACCTTGTTGACCACAAACTCCTGCTACAGAAGCCGAACAATGTGGTCTTAGACCCCCTTGCCCTCAAGTGGTTTGGGAGCTACTTATCTGGCCGGACACAGAGGGTCACATGGAAGGGAGCCATATCAGGTCCACAACCCCTAAAACAGGGTGTACCACAGGGTTCAATCCTCAGCCCCCTCCTTTTCTCCTTGTTTACCAATGACCTAAATACCCACTGTGGGGGTAGCTCAGTCATTTAGTATGCGGATGACACTATCATCTATCGATCCTTAGGCGACGTGGCAGCTCTTGGTCCCCTCCCCCAAGGTGACCTTACATCACTTGAGGCATGGCTGAGTGAAAACAGAATGGTACTAAATGCAGACAAAACAAAGCCGGTGCTATTTGGGCACAGATCCCTGGGTCATGACAGGACTTCATCCTTGCAACTCACCACAGTCTCTGGAAGTGGCATCTAACTAGTGCCCTCCCTAAAATACTTAGGTCTAACACTTGACCAATGTCTCACCTTCAAGAACCACGTGGATTAGGTTACCAAGACCTTACACCATAATCCTGGTACCCTGTACCGACTCAGGGACCAGCTCATTCCTGAGGCCAGGCTCTCAATTGCCATAAGTGTCCTGCTCCCTAACCTGTCCTATGCTGCACCAATTATACAGGGCATGGCTAAGCAAGAGGTCTCCAGGATGCAAATTTTGTACAATAAGGTTCACTACTCAGGACCACCCGAGAAGTCACCACTGTGACACATTGGCCCAGCTACGGGGGGCCCTCACTGATGACTCGCATACAATACCCCTTGCTCGGCCTGGCATTCAAGCTACTCATGCTGCCTGCTCCACCCAGCATAGTAGGAACCATAGCAATTAAACATAACCCCAGGAGTCTATGGATGTCAGGGAGAACTCTACTGGAAGTCCCCAGAGTCAGGACTAACGCTGGTGGCAGATTCTTCTCCTACCTAGCCCCCTACCTCTGGAACAAGCTCCCACATCTGGTGCAGGAGGCCTCCTCCCTTAGGAACTTCCACACCAGACTTAAGGCTCATATGATTGCAGCACATGCCATTGCCATGGCTCATAAGTTGCCTACCCTCACCCACATCAACCCTTCTGAAAGTGAGCCTACCCAGGTACCCCCTTCAAGATCCAAGGCACCTTGGTCCTGTTATTGTCCTATAGATAGCTTTTGTCTTGTAGATAGCTCTCCACCTGAAAATTGCAAATTTTTAGTTATGTTTATATCCATGCCAGTTAGTTACTTGGTAAAAATGGTGTCATGTTGATAACCATGGCTGTAACCTCCATGCAAACCTGAAAATGTTTTCTGTAACTTAACGTCTTTTCTCTGCATCAAAACATGTATTGTTATCCAGGGTCACCCCTGAAAAAGAGACCTTCAGGGCTCAGTGGGCCTACCCGGTCACCAAAATTTAATAAATAAATAAATTAATTGTATTACCCATTCTCTCAAATATAATTTTTTTTTAAACAGGCTACATATGTTAATATGCACAATCCTTAGTCCCTTTCCCTTTAACATTTCTGAGGTACAGTCATCATTGGTATTAGAAAAGGGCTCTGGGTTTAAGTGGAGGGTCTTATTTTATTTTATTTAAAATTTGGTAACTGGAAAAGGCACAATAAGCTGAAGCTCATTTGCAGGTGTGACCCAGGGAAACAGGGAGACAATACAGATTTGAGGTACAAAAATCATAACATTTCAACCAAACAGACTTGCAATACAGGACCCAGAGGAAATGAACAATACTATACACATACAAGTAACATTATTGGACCATTTGGGATTTCATGAGATCAGTCTGTGCTGGTAAAAACAAAAAAAGTTTTTGCCATAGCACAATGGGTTGTGCTGGGGGAAAAATAAATGTGGAGGTGAAGGGGGCTGGGGGTCTGAAGGAGAGGCAGTGGAGGAGGAGGTGCAAGAGCACTGGGTAGCAAGAAGGAGTCAGAGGAGGTGTTTAATGGTAGAGAGTGAGGCAGATTGGTGAAAGTCTATGGAGCACTGGTTCCAGAGATAAGGGAGGTGATAAGAGAAAGCTGACTGACCTGCCGTTGATTGGAGGTGGGGAAGGGAGAAGGGGCATGAGTCCCTGGAGCACAAAGAGTAGGCTAAGGGGTTTTCTGGTGAGAGACGGGAGGAGAGGTAAGAGGGGAGAGTCCCAAACCAGTGTTTGGCAAAGAGGGATAGGCAGTGGATCAATCTCCTGTGGGGGAGAGGCATAGTGGGGAGAGAGAGAGAGAGGGGTATAGAAGGCAGTGGTGAGTAAGAGAAGGGGAGGAGGCAGTAAAACAACAGAAGGAGTATAGGAATGTATCTGGTCTTTGAAGTGATGCATCTGGGGTGGTGCCATAGACTACATTGGTGTAGTCGTTAACTGGTAGAATAATTTTTGTGACAAGCTCCCGCCATGTAGGGAGAGGGAGGCTATCTTTGTGACAGTAGAGAATCTCAAGTGTGGGGCAGAGTTTGACACAGACAGCATCTAAGTTTAAGGAGAAATCTAGATGACTGTCCAGCAAGACACCTACGTATCTAAAAGTGAGGACCGCTTAGAGAGGGGAACTGTCCGGAGTGGTGAATGCCTGTGGGGTCTGGAGTCTAACCTCTTTTTGCCTGGATCCAAAGGTCATAGTCACTGTTTTCTTTGCATTTAACTTTAGTTGGTTTGCCTGAAACCAGTAATGGATATTGCTGAAGTTAAGCTGAAGGGGGGAATTGAACTTCAAGGCGGAGGGATCTTAGGTGAAGATCATGGTATCGTCCACATAAATGTGAATGTGTGAAGTAGAACAGATGGTGGGAAGCTCATTTATGAATACTGAAAAAAGAATAGGGCTGAGAATGGAGCCTTAAGGAATGCCAGTGGGGATAGGGAGAGTAGAGGATAGGGAGTAGCCCACCTGCACAGACTGCCACCTTTCATGTAAGTAGGAGATGAACCAGTAGACAGCAGGGTCTGCCAGCCTTACTGCATGAAGCTTGTGAAGCAGGAGTGGGTGGGAAAGAGAGTCAAAAGCCTTGGCTAGGCCTACAAATATGGCGATAGTTATGTGACCCTGGTCCATTGCCAAGAGGATGGAGTCGGTGACTTGCACAAGGGATGAGATGGTTGAATGCTTTTTTCTGAAGCTAGACTGGAAGAGGAGAGAATGTCTGAAGAGAATAGGTACTCTGATAACCTGAGGCAAACAAGGAACTCTTGTTGTTTGGCAAGTGAGGGAAGGAGACAAATGGGTCGTTATTTCCTGGGAGCAGAAGGGTCACCGCCTTTATGAAGAGGCAGCACCTTTGCTACCTTTCAGGCCCTGGGGATGGTGCAGGTTGAGAGGGATAAGTTCAGGAGGTGCGCAAGAGAGGTGGATATTGCAGGAGCGGAGATACTGAGGAGCTTGGGGTGGAGCCTGTCAGGCTGGTTTTGACAGGATTTTGGGTTGGAGTCCATCAGGACTGGTTTTGGCTGGGTTAGGAGACTGTATAGCCTGATAAACCTCCTGAGGAAAAATATGGGAAAATAGAAACCAGCAGTAGAGGGTGTGGGTAGGGGGCCAGGAGAGGTAGGAGTGGAATGGTCAGGGACAGTGCAAGTGGTGAAGAATCTGTTAAAAATCTCACCCACAGAGGAAGGGTTGGAGACAGGCAAACCATATATTTTGAGGACTGGAGATATAAGGTGTGCAGGAGGGTCAATGAGAGACAGTGGATAATGTTCCAGAAAGTAGCTGGAGTGTTAAGATTAGACTGTATGTGGGACTTGAAGTAATTGACTTTAGCCATGTAGACAGCCATGGTGCATGTGTTTCAAGGGATTTGTAAAACTGCCAGTCAGATGAGGATGGGGTGATTTATATTGTTCCCAGGCTCAGTCTCTTACTTTGCATAAAGTTATCAGATCCATTGTTATCCAGGGATGATGGTAGTGCTTGGCTTTGGCTTTTTTCAGAGAGGCATGGATATTCCAGATGCTAGTGAGGATATTGGAGAAGTAGTGGAGGGCAGAGTCAACATCAGAGGCCAGGAGCACTGGGAGCCAGTTGGCATGGGTTAGGTCTTGGAGAAGGGCATTAGTGTCCAGGGTGCAGAGTGGGCAAAACCAAATGTATTTGGAGGCAGAATAGGGAATGCTCATAGCCCCCTGGAAGGTCCAGTATAGCCTTTACCACCTACCCTGGAGGGTATTATTGCACTTAGAAAATGGGTCATTTGTCTACATTTAAAAATGTATTTTAAAATAGTTTTAAAAATGAACACAACTAATAAAAAATAAAACACTTTCTGGGCTAAATTAGTCCCTCTACTTGTAAGCTGTTGCCTCTTCCCCCTCCACATACATACATTCTATTGTGGTAGCCCCCCTCCCCACCAGCACATCAGTCTCTAGCTTTTCCTAGCTTCCCTAAAACCAACACATAGTCTTTTATTGTTATTTTTATCAGTGGAAGACTGCAATCTGGAGACACTATGATTGCAGTCCTGCTTCATTTTCAGCAACCCAGGTGTTACAGCCAAGTTTGAAAGGTGGAAGAACAAGCACAAGACTGCAGTGCACCAGTACTTTCTTGATTTTGTCTCCCACAAATAGAGATGTATTGACAACTTGTGGCAGCAAAGACAGCAGGCAGGCATCTGCAGGAGTGGGGCTTGAGTGGCACTTAGAGCTAAGAACACTGTGTACTGGCACTAAAGCATACATTTTTTAAAGAATTAAATACATTAATTGTGACAGTTTGTGACAGTTCTTCAGTCCCATTGGTATGTTGGGGAATTGTAAAGGCAAGCTGTCTCTCATTCGCTAAGTGAGAGAAAAAATGTTGTACAATCATTTTCAAAATTCTATGTGGGTAGTGATTTTTAGATTTTTAGCTAGGTGAGCAGCAACTGGCAATTGGTGTTGTTTTTAGTTTGGCATTGTTGTCTCATAAATGCCCAATTTGGCAAGACCCTTAGCCAATCAGAATACAGGACCTGTTCAGCCCATTTTCTGACACACAAATACTGTACCTCAAGAACCACATTAATAAAAGAGAGGAAAAACAGAAATACATTTATGCATCAGCAGTTGATGGTCTATATAACCTATATCTTATGCTGTAACCTAAATTTGTTCTGTCTGTCCTCTATGTGATGAGGTACCTTTGGAAATGAGCCTCTGGTTCAAAGGTTGTAAGCTGATGTACAAATAAATAAATAAATATAGTATCAAATGATTTGCATGAATCTAAAAAGATTGCTCTCGTCATCTGCCCTTATCAATATCAAACAACAGGTAATTTGCAAATGATATAACCTCAGTTTGCCTAATGTGTTAGGGGCAAACACAGAATGAACATTACTAAATATATTATTAATCAATAGAAATTAATTAACTACTTAAAAATTAAGTTTTTCATACATTCTGATGTTTACAGGGAGGAGAGAAATAGGCTTGCACATGAATTCAAATTTGAGCTCGATCACCAGATTTAAACATAGAAGAAATAAGTGCAGTCTTCCACCCAGTGAGAAATACCTCTGTTGAACAGGAGAATTTAGACAAATAGGTTGAAGTACAAATAACCAGTGCAGTTAAAACTCATTTTTTTTCATTTATTCATTCTAGGATTACAAGTACCGTTGAGCACCAGGCAGCTCATTCAGAGAGGTTCTACATCAGCAGGGAGGGGTAACAAGCAGATAAAGGGTAAACAGACAAGTTACAAAAAACATTTAAACAACTGCTGTCATCTTTAAATACACAGATACAAAAAAAATAATCAGCAACTGTTATCATCATTGAAATACATCACGAGTTAACAGCAACGTAGTAAAGAGAAGTTGAGAAGAAATTATGGGAGGAAAGGTGGGGAGTTTATAGTCTAAGGAAGAGATGATCGGTTATTGATTCCATCACCGCCCCCAGCTTGTTTTGCATTGTCACAACAATTCACTTACAACCTTTCTTCAACAAAAAGGCATTATATCCAGTTCAGTAGCAGAGATACATAATATGTCCACTGTTAGAGGGAGAGATAGTTTAACAGATAGTGCACCTCATGTTATAAAAATGTTACTGGCCTAAGGAAAATAAACATTAGCAATATGCAGGGGTTCACTTTTGTTGGGCTGGTGGTATTGCAGTAGCACCACCACTCACTATACCAGCAACCTGGCCTTGGAAATGGATTTAGGTTGCATGGAGGCTGGCCAGGGTGAAGTTGGACTGAACATCTCCTAGACAGCTCTCCTGCCTCTAGAAGGAAAGACTGCATTCTGCTACAGTCCTGCCACTGAGGCTGGGTGGCAGCAAATTGGGTGCAGAACAATAGGGGGAGGCAGTCCCCAGCACTGATAACACACACATGGCACTGTGTACTTATTAGTGCATCATTGCATGGTGACCAACCATCCTCAGGTTGAAAATCTGATGGACAAAGTCAGCAGCTGGCAGGACTACAATGGCACCCTTACAGATCCCACACCACCAATCCTGGCACCTACACAAGATACTGGTCCAGAGTAAGTTGCTGAGGTAAGTTCTGGGGATAGGGGCTGATAAGGATGGAAGGTACTGAAAAAATGTTTCAGGGTTGGGCAGCGCAAGGTATTTTAAAAAAAGAATGGACAAACAGAATGGATTACAACTATTAACTTGAGCCATTTTAGAACTAAGAAAGTAGGTTAATCCACATTTTGCCCATTATTTAAGACTTTCACAGGTATCCAAAAAATTAATAGGATTTTTTTTTGGCAGTCATTAATGTTAGCGCTTTGCTTTGTACTATATTTCTGCCCTCCTAGAATATTTGTTGCATTAACATCTATGGCTCTGTGACTCTAATATTACATATGATACTTTAGCACATTTCCACATATTTCTGAACTCCACAACACCATGAAAATACAATGGAGAAATATTTAATTCGATACACTTTGTACATATAGCATAATTATCACATACAAGTCTGGACTTATCTAACAAGGATTCTCTGGTATCCTTGACATTGTGGATTAGCTCTACATATTCACAGCCAACATTTTCTAACACATTTTGAAATAAAGGAAGCATAATAAAACCATTTGAGAAAAATATATAAAATATGTCAGGGAGGGTCTACAGGTTTAATTCACCTTCCTATACAAAATGTGAGTTGGTGATCACTGAAAGACTATGGTAAAACACTAGATAAGAAAACAAAATCATCAGTTTTAGTTGTTCTGATCAGATCAATATAGGATGAAGAAGAGGGAGTAAATCAATATGGAATGATGAAGTGGGTTATTACTATTTATTCTTGCTGTATTTATGATTTGGGTATGATCCGACTCAGATGGTCAGATTAACAAAGGGTGCCACGAGGCTTGCTTCAAGCCCTGCATCAAACCCAGCAGTCAGAGCAGCTGCATCAAAATGTTTACTGCCAAATGCACCCAATTTAAGAAGATTGGGCACATTTATGAAAATGTTTCCGATTTACGGCAGCTTGCACCAAATATTTGTCACAAGCCTCATAAAACAGGTACATGAGATTGCTGCAAGCTACAAGAGAATGAGTTGGTCTAATGTGTGACAATCGATGCATGGGATTGTGAATCATGCTCGGACGGGGAATGCTGCAAGCCCTGTATGCCATATGTTCGGCACAACCTGGGCTTACGGCATTCTCGGGACATTAGAGTTTCCCGCTCAGATGCTAAATCTTGCATGGGTGAAGAAATATGATTAGTGTTCCAATCAGTATTAAAGTCACCAAGAATAAGGAACAAATGGGGAAATGTTAAAAGGCATACACAAAGTAAATATGTTATTTAGGGTCATAAACATAGCACAGAGCATGGTAATAAATCAGGTTAACATTTATGGGTATGATTTTTAAGACAAATTCACATCAAGGAATAAAGAGCAGATTAACAAGAATTTTACTTTGCAATAAAGACTTCAAACACATCCATCCTATTAACCAAAGTATTTTCTGCATAACTGGTACCCAGTCATGTATATTGCAAAATCTGAAACCTTGGGACTCAGCCATGACTTAACAAAAAAAAAAAAGACTTGCTGTTGGATATTCAAGCATGGACAGACTTAGGCATTAAACTACTTGAGTTAATTTGCAGAAACTATAAGCCTCATATGCTAAAAATACTAGTAGAGTTAATACAAACCACATCACCAGGACTATCTTGTATACAACTGCAATGTAACAACAAAATGAGAATAGGCACTCTGCTAACTGCAATGCATTCAATCCCTGATAAAATTGAGAACATGTAGAGCTAATCCCCTGTGTCAAGGATGCCAGGGAATTCTTTTTAGATTAGTCCAAGCTTGCATGTGATACTTATGCTCCTATCTGTATGAAAAGTATTAAATATTGTTCCATTGTAGTTTTTTACAGAAAGATGTAGAAATGTGCTAAAGCATTATTTGTGATATTAGACTGATAGAACTATGGATGTTTATGAAACAAAACATTCAATAGCCAGTACTTTCCCCTGTGAGTCGCAAGGCACTGAACATGCATTCACTTGAAGACCAGATGAGAGAGGGATGATATTATAGAGCGTTTCAAATCCCTGAAATAAATAAAGTGAACTGCAAATAACTATTTAGTATGGTTCCATGTCATAAGAGTGAACACAAAAGAGCGATCGCTATTATGGTGAGTGTATATTGCTAAAAAGCAATTGGGTGATATACACAAAATGGCGACACTACATCCGACCAGAAGTTTTCAATGTTTATGTGGGGGGCTGTGCCCCCTGTCCCCCACCACACCACCCTATTGAAGGATTCTCAGCTCCAGGGGGGTGCATGTCATGGAGAGGGCAAGACTCCCTCCAAAAACAAAAAAAAACAAGAGCCACAGGCAGTGGCAAAATATTTCTCCCTGTTATGTCCACAAACCCAGAACCCCCTATGCCGGAGTCAGTCACTCTCACCACCACACCACATGGGCTGGCTTGGCAGCAACAGGAACACTACCTGACAGAAACCCTCATTCCTATCCCTTCCCTTCTCCTCTTTATTCCTGCCTTCTGGTCCCCCTTCTGTATGGTCGCCATTGACCAGGTCGCTAGCCTTGCAGTGCAGCCATTTACCATTTTGCTCAATAGGACTCACTCATTTGCGAGTCGCTCACATGTGACCATCCTTCTGACGTTATACCATTTAGAGTAAGCTCCAAAGACATGGGAGCAGAGTGGAAACTGACAGGAGGAAGGTTCAAGAGGGATATGAGAAAGTTTTATTTTACAGAAAGGGCAGTTGAACTATGGAACAGTCTGCCAGTTGACTTGGAAGGCACCAAACCATAAATGGTTTCAATCATGGCTGGGACAGAGTTAAGGGTTTAGTGGCTACTCAGGGCAATAGTAGTAGTGAGGGAAACAGGGAGGTGGAGAGTAAGGATTCATATTCCATGTATGTGCACTAGCTCTCAGGTTTAAATAGTAAGCAACAGGTAGAGTGGATGGACAGTTGGTCTTTTTCTGTTGTCATTCTCTATGTTTCTATGAACCGATGCTGAACTTGCATTAGGTGAAAGTGATAAAATCCATAATTTTGGGCACCAGTAAATCAGATCACAAAGAACACAGTCTTCCTTTGGCACGTTGATGTCATTATGCAGGTCTTTCTACAGGGAACACACAATGAGTATATCCAAGTTCCTGGCAAGCCACATAACTTGCAGCAGAAAATTAACAACACTGGAAACTGACAACTGCATGCTGGGCACATCTCAGTGCCATTTCCAGCTCTGTCTCATGGGAAGGAACTTGCAACTCAAGGAGCTCATTTTATGTGACAAAAAGTGACATTTAATCAGAAACTTTTTAAAACTTCACAGCATCGTTCATTATCATTTAAGTTAGCTAATTATCAGTACTTTTTCCTGTATAGTAGTTTCAGGCAGGCTAATGAAATCATGCTGCAGCGAACAGCAAAGAGTACACAGTGTGAGTCTGCACTGGCAGCTGCTGGCCCTGCAGCAGAACAGGGCATAGTTACATTAGCAAACTGCATTTGGTGCAGGGGAATTGTTTTTAAAGATTTATTTGAAAAACAATTTTTTCACTGACTCAGTGTTACTGTGCTGGTGGTATAGGGGGCAGAGAAATCATTTTTTCTTTTTTTTTTTTGGTGCATTTTATTTCTTACTTACTGGCTGCCAATAGTGGTGGGTACATAAATCTGTCTTTTTTTATTTTTCTGCTGTGTTTGTGTGTGTGAGGCTGACAGCCTGTTGATGAGTAGAAAACAGAGTAGGCTGCTGTGTGAGATACAGGGTCTCTTAGTTGGGTGGTGTGTGTGACCTGTCACACATGCCAGGCTGGCATCTAACAATGACTGTGATATCTGTTGGGAGTCATCAATGTTACTGTCTAGCAGCAACAGTGTTATGGGATTGGTATCATCATCTATCATACATACGTTGTTGATGCATGTAGAAAACATGACAAGAGAAACAGAAGAGAGGGATTCAGGGGAAGGAAAGGAGTAGATAAATATTCATCCATGCCTGTTCTGCCAAATACATGTTGTGCAGGCAATGATGGTGAAGAAGGATCTGGTCACTTTGGGACAGGGACTAGGAGTGAAGTTATGGTCATGGGGCTATGATGACATGGGCTGGGCACATAAGAGTACAAAGAAACTATGGTTCATTAGTCTCCAGAAATCCAATGGTTCGGCTTCCACTGCAGTGCAAGCAGCCTAACCTGTTAATCTTCCAATGTATATGATGAGGAACCCATCCTGCATAATCCAAAAGCACACCAGTTTCTCACATTTACTTCTTCAAGTGATTTTAGGTCCCCTACTTGGGATAGAAGTGATCCATCCAGAACTGTAAGTCTTGTTCTTGAAAAAAAAATCTTCTTATATTCACTGCCCAGGTTCTAAAAGTAACCCACCCCTCCCCCAAAAACATTTCTAGAAGCTTTAGAAAACAAAACAATGGCAGGCAGTAAAATGGCAATGCCAAATCATAACCTTAGTTTCATGATTTATGTTTTCTTTGCACATAAATAAAAACAGTACATAAATAGTAATAAATAATAAAATAATCATGTATTAAATTATATCATGTTAAATAATTGATCGGGGTGGACACAGTCCCCAGAGGACAATTTAAATGTTACTTTGCTGAAAATTTACACTAGCCAAGGAGGTGACAGAAGGAATTGGGGAGTCAGAAACTACCTCCCCCAACAGGCTGAAGTTGAGAGTAGGGAGAACCTGAGGGGAGAGGAATCCTCCAGGGGCAAATTAATAAAGGGAGCAGGGTGATAGAGATGAAGGGAGAAAGGAATGGGAGCATTAAAAAGAGAGGCAGGGAGGAGGGAGGGCAAAAAGGGAAAAATGAGGACAACAAACAGAGTGGAATCAAAATCTGGAAGGCCATGTGTGTGAAAGACAGAAGTCTATTAAATAAGATTCCAAACCTAAAGGCCATCATGGCAGAGGCTAGCCTGAATATTGTGATCATTACTGAGTCATGGTGCACTGAAAACCATGACTGGGACTTGGCCATACTGGGCTATACTCTTTTCAGAAAGGACTGGGTGTGAAGGAAATGTGGAGGTGTGTTGCTTTATGAGAGGGAAAGCATAAGAACCTTGGAGATACAGAGAATACAGGGGGAGTCAGAGGTACTGTGCATCTTCCTGGAGATGGGGAATGGAGATACTATTCACAATGGAGTGATCTACAGACATACAGCAGAAAGGGGGGAATTAGATAAGGTACTGGTGAGAGCCATTGGCAAGATGGCAGAAAAGGAGATGGTGCTACTGATGGGGGACTTCAACCTGCCAGATGAGGATTGGAGCCTCCCAGCAGTGGCTTCAGCTAGATACAGGGACATCCAGGACTCTCTGCAGGGGGCATTCCTCAGGCAACTACTCAGTGAACCCACTCATGATGGGGCAATACTGAACCTGGTACTCACTAACAGTGGTGGTTTTGCAGACGTCAAGGTGGGATGCCACTTGGGGACCAGTAAACATTGTATGGTGTGGTGCAATATAAGGATGGCTGCAAAATCAAAGCACACAAAGGTGAAGATCCTGGACTACAGGAGGGCAGATTTTAAAAAGATGGATGTATGCCTCAAGGATGACATAGCAGGGGTGGGTGACCTGGGCAGGGTGGAGGAACAGTAGGCAAAGATAAAAGGGAGCATATTAATGGGAAAAAAACCTCTGCATCAAACAAGTGAGCAAAAACAAGAGGAAAAAGGGGACATGCTATGAAGCTGGAGGTGGGTAGATTCAGGAGAGATGTGAGGAAGTACTTCTTCACAGAAAGAGTGGTAGATTCCTGGAACAGCCTTACAGTGGAGGTAGTGGGGTCAAAAACAGTGGAAGGGTTCAAGAATGCATGGGATAAGCACAAAGGAATCATAGTGGAAAGGAAGTGGGAGGATGAAATAGCTTTAGGTCGGGCACAGTCTGATGTAATAGTGTAGGCAGGGAGAAATGGGCTGTCTGGATGGGTCAAGTAGTCCTCATCTGTCATCAAATTCTATGTTTCTGTGTAAGATTAAATTATCTTCTCATTTATCATATCATAGCATAGCATGTCATAATATATTATTTTCTCATACCATACTGTATATCATATCTTCTGCCTTGCTTATCCTTTCCAAAGCAATGAAGGCACACCATTTCATAGTAGTAAAAAAAATGAACTTGCAATTGCCACCTAATTTTTCTGGACCCCCCATCATAAGCTCTAGTCCACTCAATCTAAAAAAACATTAAAATGAAACCCATAGACAAAATCAGACATCATCTTCATCATCATCATCATCATCATCATTCTCACTCCATCATGAATCACATTTTCTCTGCAAATAAATAAAGCCTCATTTATGACCAGTAGTAATAGCTACATTAAAATAAATACCACAGAAGTCAAGTGGCAGAAAAAAAATATCCTTTTCATGCTCCTTTGCCTTCCTCCATCATGAATCATGTTTTCTTCATCATGCATCACTGCAGCACATGGGTGACACCACCTTTTCACTGCATGCTCACAGCACAGATGGTATAGTAAGACTAGTGTGCATCATAGAAACATAGAAGTTGACAGCAGATAAGGACCGCTATACCTCCATCGGTATAGGAGGCGGTACTTGTTTGTGACACTACAAGTTTATCTGAGTTATTGCAGCAGCAGCAACAGTATAATGATGCAGTACTAATTAAAGAAGTAGCAGAGATGTTTCTGATACAACTTGCAGACAGGTCTGACAGCATAAGATCAAACATGTAATCTGGCATGATAAGAATACTGGATCCTAGGTATAAAGATGTGTTTATTTATCATGGATGCATAGACTACATTATATCAAACAGTAACTGTTGTTTACTTTTACAGTGGAGTGGCAAAAACAGCTTGAAGAAACCAGCAAAAGCATCTATATACAACTTCCTAGTCATAGCCCTCACATTACCAACTACTGACTTCCTATTAAGGTTTGATCCTCAGACTCTCAAATGTTTAGCCTTTCACTAACTCAGCTTACCAAAGATCAACTTTAACTATTCATTCAATTATCCATATGTTAAATTAGTGACATCTACTGCTATTCTTATTCCTTCACCTCCTGGTAGCAAGTCTCTCCTGCCTCCTTCCACTTGTACTGGCACCACTGTCCAACTCACCACACCCAGCAGTAGCAGTACAACTTCTGATAACACCTACAACAACGTTCACATTGTCATTTTCGACTTACTTATCTGGTATGCCCTTGACAACACAGAGCACACAGAGTCATTATTAGATATAGAAAACCTGTCATGGTCAATATAATGCCCTACATGTAATGTGTTTTCATTTTGTTTTATTTATTTACTCATTTTAAGGGATAACTTGTGTTTTGGGATATACTGTAACTATATAATTTACAAATCAATGGGTTAAGTTAGTACATAGTAATTAGCATGGAGGTAAAGCAGAAATAACTGAAGGCAAGTCAAATGCAAGGCAAATTTTATTTGTTTATCATGCTATCCAAAAGTCTCAGGTGTCCTGCATTAAAATACATAAGTTAAAACAATAAAACAAAGCAATGAAAACCCATAAAACTATAATGTTAGAACCAAAGGTACAGAATAAGTAAATGTATTCCCATTCAGTGCTGTATGCCTGAGCAAATAAATCATTTTTGGGTCACTTTTAAATATCTCCACTGAGGGGTAACACCTCTGATGGACTGGCATGGAGTTCCATATTGCTGGGGCTACCATGAAGAAGGCTTGATCACCAGATTGTCATAGGCATGATCTCAGAACAACCAATAATAGTGCATCAGTGCAGCAGATCTAGCAACCAGTATTATATCTGGCCAATATGTTTGTTAGATAGGAAGGGTGCAATCCATGCAGGATTTTGTATATTACCAAGTTAAATTGCAGGTGGTGAATCACCTATTTGAGAGCCACTGTAGCTGCCACAGCACAGGTATAATATGGTCTTTACAAGGTCTATGCATTAATGGGCACAGGGTATGCACTACTGGAGCATAACCTGGCCATAGCTAAAGGTACCAGCAGAGGTGGGCACACTGCATACCATGCATGACACTGGTGTGCCCATCCTTGGCCTCATCTCATGGGCGCACTGGAGTACAACATAATTGGGTGGGTGAAAAATGTGTAGTTGATGGACACAGGCAGGCATACAATTGTATGCCTAGCCTGCCAGTAGTCCAGACCTCCTGCTATGTGTTGAGAAGAGGATTCTGGGTACTGACATACTCTACTATCAGCTGGGGCCCATTGTGCTACTGGCATGGGTCAGCTGGTAGCTCCCAGCCATTGCAGAACATCAAGAGGGATGGGTTCTGTCTCTTGCCCTCCTTGACCACCATCTGTGGGGTGGTTGGGGTGTGTATTGGCTATTGCAGTGGGCCTGCAGGTGTAGCCTGCACCCCCAATGACACTACATGCCTTTGTGACTGCTGTGAAGTCCAAACTTGCTTCCAATCAGTCCAACCCACAGACAGACAAACAGCACTTCCTGCATCTGGGTACTAGCACCCCTTTTTGCATGCCTGTGAATCTGGCCCAACATCCACTACATGGCTTTGTCACTTAGAGATGCCTACACACCATATATCCATAGTAGATAAGCATAGTGCATGGAGCTCTTTATGATGACCTTGAGAGGATATATACCTTTAAGTCAACAATGAATACTGGGGCAGGGATCACACTACCACTCATGATGCCATAAAATCGGGATTGGGATTGATCTTGGGTCATTGGGACTGGATGAGAGAAGAGGACTGAGCATCCTAGAAGATGCTCTTCTCCTCCAGAATGAGAGAGATCCTGTTGCTGCTGTGCGATCACTGCCTGGGTGTTGTCAGGTGGTGGTGCAGGCAAAGGCACCATGTCGGGTGGAGGGCGACATCACCTGGCTAGTGTAGTGGCCACACTCCACACCCTTGCTATGTCCCACCTGACGTCTCCCAGTGGGTATGGTCAGAAAAAGAGAAAATGGAACCCACAAGCATTTGGGGATGAAGCACTGCCGGCCTTTAAGACCTTGACTTATAGACTCCTTACCTGCTCCTCAGAACTGTGTAGTCAGTGAGGATCCTGTGCAACTCCTCACTGCCCCAACTAGAAATGGTAAATCCATAGATAAGAGGGGGCAGGGTAAAAGACAGGGATGTCAAAATTGCGACTGGGAGCAGGGACATGCATGGATGGGCCAGCTGTGGGAAGAGAGATAAACAAAAAACAAAACATAACCAAAAAATAAATAGTAACTATTACAGCAGTGCACTTTGAATTCCAGCAGTCGTAATGGGTTTGCAGATTCCATCACAACATGACAAATAGTAATCCACAGCAGATGCATGCCAATGGCACTTGCTACAAGGAAATATCATAATTAATATTTCATTGCTGACCTCAAACACCCCCCACCCATTTGCACATTGCTTTATGCCAAGTCAGTTATTGTAATGGGAGCTGAAGTGGTTCGACTGACTTTTCAAAGTCCATCTGAATTCAGAGGATCCACTCAAAGTGGAAGCAAAATTGCCAATGGCCTATTTCTCTTACACTTACAGTAATCCTTTGTGACAAAAAGTAATGTCTCAAGGGAAAAAAAACTAACATAATTGGACTATGTGGAAATCTGATGAGTGAAGTAAGCAAGAGCTCACTAACACATTTTTCAACAGAGAAAAAAAGTGACTGTAGATATCATTGCATATAAAAAATGAAAACAATTCATAAGAGTGAGGTGGAAACACACAATTGGTTCTTTGAGATTGAAAAATTATATCATACTTTACTCATATTTGTATCTTTACTTATCCCTTGGGAAGAAAAAGCGCTGCAGTAACCTGCAATAAAATAACAGAAAATAATCTTCCAAATACACTTTTTCATAGGCTTTAGGGAATGGGACCACTTCAAGCCGGACTGCAACATTTTGCAGTGAAATTTGAGTGATCAAACAAACTGGAAAAATGTATATAAATTCATCATTCCAACAACCCATAGGTTGACTCTAAAAGAAATGTAACTGGTTCAATACAAAATTATCCTAGCAATACCATGTACACTGATAAATATTTGTCAAAAAAACCAGGATCTTAACAAGTGACTTTCACTTGTTCAGTAGGAGCCATGTAGAAAGCTGCTCCATGGATAATCCTTACAACAGCTGCTCCTTTGTGGTGTCAAAAAGCCCCAAGTGAATGCCATGTCACTGCATTTCCTTGCTATGGGCTAACTATTGAGCCACACTGTGTCTTGGGCAGGGAACCCAGAAAATATCCCCAACGGCAACAGTTTGTAATGGTGTGGCATGATGAAACCAGTTTATTATCAGTCAATAACTTCAAGTGTCTATTTGTTCAGTACAACTCTTCCCAAATAATAATCTCTAGGCCTCTTCTCAAAACAGCCACAGTAAGGTGCTGCTATGGAAATCACAACACACTAAAGAGAAAAACAATGTTATTATGTGGGTAAAATGATTAATATTAAGTGATGTGATGAAATGTATTTTTGGGGGAATGTCTGAGATGGTTGTTGTTTCTCTTTCGTACAGTCACTGTGCTGATTTACTCTTACCCAGTGGTCCTGAATGATATTAGCATGGGCTGTTATTTAAGACAATAAGATATATTCATTTTTGTATAAGATAATATCATTTCTTTATCAGTCATAGAAATACAAGATTTAATGTTGTACTGGACCATGTGGGAGGACTTTGGAGTGAACTTTCTAGGATTTTCTGAAAGAAAGAGATTGTAAATAATTCTCCCCATTGCAAAACAGGTGAGGTGTGTGTGTTATGTGGAGGACAGATATGGTATCTAATTAGTGGAGGGGCAGATTAATTTAGCCAACAAGGAGGAGCTCGTATTTATTTATTTCATTTTTATTGACCGGGTGGGTGCTCTAGACAGCAGAGCTGCCTATTTTCAGGCACAACCCGGGAGGTTACATACAATAGGGTAAAAAGCAGCAGCAAGATACATGAATAAGACAGGTGAACATCAACCGTACAATTACCTAACAAAGCACTGATATACAATGTACACATCACAGTGGCAGAAGACATAAGGAACTGGCAGAACAGTGGCATCATACGTAACAACAAATACAATTGTATAACAAAAAGTATTAAGTACCAGTGGCAAACTGGTTTGAACAGAGCTCGGGGAGAGCCTTACTCAGTGATAGGAACAAGTACCAGGGAAGATCTAAGAGGTGCAGGCAAGGAAGTGTCAGATCGCCCCACAGGAGCAATGATCTGAGCTATCAAGCAATTTGTGGAGTTCCAGTCTAAAAATCCGGTGAGTTTGGGAGTGCCTGAGCTTCAGCAGTAGGGAGTTCTATAATTTCAAGAATGAAAACAGAGAAGGTGTTTTCTCCCATTTTGGTGTTACACTTGGGTATGGCAAGGTATGACATAACAGCCAATCTTGGGGTAGGCAGAGGGGACCAGTTTTAGCAGAAGAGCCAGCTTGTCAGGGTTCTGGGTGTTGATGATGTTGTTAACAAAGCAACAAGTGGTGAATTGATGGAACTCTTTGCAAGGGAGCCAGCCAATGCTGGAGTAGAGGGAGCAAAGGTGAGTGAGCTTGAGCACAGACCGGGCAAAGTGTTGGATGCTATTATAGCAGACTTCCCACTTATGGAGAAGACCTTTTGAGGATATAGGAAGGGTAATCCTGCCCATGGGCAAGTTTAGGTCTCAGGACCCCCTGAGCAATTGCCAGTCTAGCTGTCACTGTCAGATTGTATCTAACGGTGTACGCTAACCCCAGCTTTATGTTGACAGCTTTAACTGTGGTAGAGAGATGCAAGTCAAAGTCCAGGGATGGGTCCAGGGTGACTCCTAGGTATTTAAATGAGGAGACAGTGTCAACTAGGGAGTCATCAGATCTTCTGATGTTTACTGTAGGGCTAGGGATCCGGTCCTGATTTTGGGCCCAGATCCGAAGAGCATGAGAACTGTCTTTGGTCGTTGAGGATGAGTTTGTTTTGCTTCAGCCATGACTGGATGGTTTTGAAGTTGAGATTCAGGTTCAAGTTGATATTAGATAGGTCAGAGATGCTGGAGTATAGGACCATGTCATATGCATATAAAAGAGCAGAACTGGAGCCGGACATTGGGGGGAGATCATTGACGAAAATCAAAAAGAGTAAGGAACCAAAAATGGATCCTTGAGGAACACCAATCCAGGTGTGTGGGAGAGAGAGGACTTGTCATTGTTGATCTGCACAAATTACTGATGATCCAAGAGACAACTGGAGAACCAAAAGCTTACCATGGGAGAGAAGCCAAGGGTGGACAGTTTGGAAAGGAATAGAGGGTGGTCCACCAGATCAAAGACCTTTGTAAAAACCATGAAGATAGCCCCTGTGAGAAGACCTTTGTCCATAGCCAACCAGATGTCAGGGGTGAGCTGGATGAGGGCAGTGGAAGTATTATGTCCCCGCCAGAGGCCATGCTGATCTGAGGAGAGAAGATTGTGGAAGTGCAGGTGGTCTGAAACTTGGCCGGCTACGGGTTTTCTCAAGAATTTTGGACAGAGTCGATAAGATGGCAATAGGGCAGTGATTGTCTATGTTCATGGTGTCACCCTTTTTGTGAATGGGGACCATGCAGTCAGTCTTCCATGGGGAAGGAACCAGACCAGTAGCCAGAGATAGATTAAATAGATGTGTAGCTGGGGTAGCAATGTGGAGGGCAATAGTTCTCAAGAATTGAGATAGCAGCCTGTCAGCTTCAACTGATCCATAGGGAGGAATTGAGCATAGGAGATGCAGGACTTCCAAAACAGTGGCAGGATGGAGGTTAAAAAGAGTGCTGGTCAGATCCTTGGTGACCTGAGGTGTCCCCGACATTGGTCCAGGTGGAATTGCGTGTACCCAGAGAGGTCAGTGAAACAAGAGTTGAAAGCCTCAGCGATTGTGAGAGAGTTGATACAGCTTTTCCCATCTAGAACTATTTCAATATTGGGTTCATTGTTGTCTCTACCTAAAATAAAGTTTATATGACTCTAGAAACCTCGGAAGTCACTTACAGAGGATTCGAGCAGCTGACGGTAGTAGGTGCTCTTGGCAGCTCTGATGTATGCTTTACATAAGTTTCTGAGCTTTTTGTGCTCGGTCCAGTCTGCAGGGGACTTAGACTGTTTCGGTTGGTACCAGGTTTTATCTCTCAGTTTGATAGTGGCCAGCAGTTCTCTCCTTAGCCATCGAGTGGCAGTTCCTCATATTCTGCACTTTTTGATTGGAACATGCTCATCCTGCAGAGTCTGTAGCATGGAGAGGAAGTGATGTGCAGCAAGCTCAGCGTCTGATGTCTGGTACATGGGTGCCCAGTCAGCTTTGTGAAGATCAGAGATAAGGACCCTCTTATCCAGCTTTGCAAAGTCCCAAAACTTTATTTCTCAGGGTGAGGACTTAGGGGTACGGGCCTTCTAGACACAGTAGACCAGAGAATGGTCACTGATGGGAGTCCAGCAAGATGCCCACAGTATTGATCCTATCAGGTCTATTGGAGATAATCCAGTCTAGAAGAGACTGATGTCCACCACCAGGGGTCAGTCTAGTCATGGAGGAAACCAACTGGGTCAGATGGAGTCTTCCTAGCTCAACAGCATATGTGCTGGAGGATTTGCCCAGTCAGTCGAGGTTTAGGTCCCCCATGAGAACCAGTTCACACTTACCTTTTGATGCAGAGAGATAGTTGAGAACATTTGCTAGACCAGATATACTATTTTTAGGAGGGTTATAAATGAACAGCACATTCAACTTTTTAGTGTGGCCCAGGGTTACACTTACTACTATATGTATAGCTTCACACAGACAGCTTGTGCAAACCTGCTGAATTGAGATGTCAAGGTTATCTTTAGTGTAGAACAAACCCCCTTCCCACTTCTCTTTCCATTGGTACGGTCACACCGGAAAAGTTTATAGCCCTTGATTGCACATCTAGAGTTGAGGTGTGCGGGCTTTCAGCCAAGTTTCTGACAGACCAATTATGTCAGGGTAGTAATGTGACATCCAGGCTTCCAGTTGTACAAAGTTGGCAGTAAGGCTTCTGATATAGATGTGGGCAAGCCTTAGGCCCTTGCTAGAGAATCAAAGGGAGGGATTGGTTGGAACCACCCCAGCTAGGATGCCAGGGTTTAGTTTGATGCCTCCAGAGAGAGTAAGCAGGCACAGAAGTACCCAGGTATCACAGAATGAGATAAGTAGATGGCTCTTCAGCGGCCAGTGAAAGGAGGATTAGGATATGTAATAAGCTATTTTGGTAAAAGGGACAAGTTTTAGTAGCCAAGTGTCAGAGAGGGGTGAATCCCCCAAGACTGAAAGGTTTGAGAAACTGAAGTCCGAGTCATCAGAGCTGTTGTGACAGATATTTGCATCCAAGTGGAAGGTGAGTAAATCTGCTGAGAGAAGGAGAGCAAGGAGGAGAGATGTCCTTCCAATAGTGAAGAGGATTAGTTTGCTGGCCACACAGTCCACATAGGGGCAGAAAGCAGACACTGAGGTACCCAGAAGGGAGACGAGAGAGAGTCACTGGAAGAGAGGTGAGCGGTGAATTTAGGAGGACTGGGGGAAGAGGAGCTAGTGTAGCAGAGCGAGTGGAGGAATTTGAGCAGAATCTTTTTGGATTAGTTTAGGAAAATGGTTCTGGTGGGACCAGTGTTAGGGGGAAGTCAATCAGGACACTATGAGCGCATCATTAGAAACTGGAGCGACTAAATAGCCATCAAGGGCAATACTATTTCAGTGGCTACCAACTATTAAGCAGCCCCTAAGATCATTAGTTCAAGCCTGCCTACCGTAACATGTTACAAAGGACTCTTGGCTTCTTCTGCTGCCAGAAGCAACCAATGCTGTAAATATGTATTAGAAACAGGGTACAGAATACTAGCCTATGTACATCCTGTCCCAAGCCTACCCCTGTGATCACTATGAGTAGGATCCCAGTGACCTACAGATTAGTACAGTAGTTTCCTTGGACCAACCAAGTTTCCTAGGACCAACTAAGATCCAACATTTTAAACTTGCAAGCACCAGAAACAGTGACTATGCAAAGATGCAACAGAGTAAATTTGCTGTGATCTACCACAACCTATCCCTATGAACTAGATAGCACAGTAACACTGACCCACACTATCTAAGAATTTTAAGGAGCTTCTATTGCTGTGAAATCTTCCTACATAAACAAGGTTTCCAGGGACCAATCTGAGGGAGTGGAATTATTTATTGGTGCATTGAAAAAACAAAGCGGCATGCCGGGCCATACCAAGTATGCTGAAGTAGATGCAGTACACATCTCTGTAGTAATGGAGGGAAAATGGAACACAATAGTAACATATAAATACAACTAACAATGTAATAGTTTGGACTCAACAGAGTTGTTCAGGCTGAGGAACAGTGCAACCACCACAGTGAAGAACCTTAAGCTAGAAGGTCTGATGTTCAAAAAGGACATCATAAAGTGTTTTTTTCCCTGCAGAGTGGGCATTGGAATTGAATAGTCTCCCCAATAGTAGTGTGATCATTGCTGAGATTATATCTTGGTTCAAAACACAATGGTGCAGTTTTCAAAGGGTTATTAGGAACAAGAGGGTAGCAGAGAGGTGGGATGACTCTGGAGAAGCACAGTAAATCATGCAGGGCATCATTGCAGACTCGATGGACACATAGTATTTTTATGCCATACATACATGTAACTATGTACAGTATCTTACATTTTATTGTGCAGTACTTTGCCTGTCCATTCTCACTATTTTATTTATATATTGATATACCTTTAACAATTATTTTAGTTCCTCTGTGCTCTGTAAGATTGCTAATTATTCAGTAAAACAGATTTTTAAGACATCTGCTTAAATACAATACATGCATCTATCTTGAGACTGTATCACTGTAATAACATTTTGTCAGAATAAATACTGTACATTTGTTATGATTTTAATCATAAAAGTTAATACACTACAGAGAGAATGGAATGCAAAAAAATTAGATGAGCAAAATTTAGGAAAATACATCTCAGCATTGAATTATAAATCCTAATAATATAAAAGAACCTTTGTCACCTTTATTTTTCAAAGTTTTCTAGTCATCAGAAGCCAGCATTCTGTCATCTGGTGCCAGATACTAATTTAAAGCTTTAGCCTTGCATTTAAGTCCTGGAACACTAAGCCTGTCCACCTGCTCTCTCTTGGACACATCCTTTTATTTAACTGATGACTTACATTAATCAAGGGGTAGTGAAGTGTAACATTATAGAAAGTGTGAACATCTTGGAGGATTAGCATACAGAACACATTCTCCATCTACAGGTTGGAAGCAAGTACTGCAGTGTGGTCAGGCAACCAAAAAGGCTTTTGCTGAGTGAGTTTGGTTAATGTTCATTAACTGACATTTTATTTCATTTACAAATTCACAGTAGGGTGTGGACATGATACAAACTTGCAGTTTGGTCAAGCAAACATCAGATTTACTTCCCTTTTGATTACACCTCAGAATTTACCAGTGTTTGTATAAACAGACTTTGCTAACACAGAGCAGTGAAAGCACCTAGGCTTATATTCAAGATATATTTACTTTCATTTATATCTTCTTGATACTGAGAGAAGCAGGGTAAGTGGGGAAAAAAGAGGCTTGTATGCAGTGTTAGGGGAACTTAACTTGCCTTTAAAACAGATGGTATGGGAGAAACAAGCTCAGGAGATTATTCTTGAGCTGAGTAGATTCAGGAAGTCCTGTGGATTAGGTGCGTATACCTCTCAACCTCTCAGCATTACAATTTGTAGCACCAGCTTTTACAATTCAGAACAAATGGCCAGAATGTGTAGCACTTTCTTATTTTGGGGAATAATGTGTCTGCAAATAGTGGGACATGTATATTTAGTGTTGTGGAATGTTCCTATCAATTTAGTTCAGTGATTCAATAGTTTGTGTGTCCAGAAATAGCTTTAACAATATTAAGAACATCAGTAAACCATTGCAGAGCAAGGGTAAATCTCAGTGTAAAAATCATAGCACAATTCCAAATTCATAGCAGTTGAGAGGTATGCAGGTGAGTAATTGGGGGGGGGAGGACTGACAGAGGCTTAGTGCCTTTTAACAAAAGGCATAAGATTTAAAAGGTCAAGTTATTTGATGTCCTGAGCAGGAAGAACAGACTTTATTGACAGAGAGCAGTACAGTTACCACCTTTTCAGAAGCCCAAAGTGGGACATTTCTTACTGAAACTTGATTTTTCGCAGAAGAGTACATGACCTCGACCAATGTAACAGACTTGTTTTCTCTATATAATCAGAATTTGAGGCTAAATATTGTAGTTTCTTATTTGCTTCAATTGTTACTTGACATTTTAATGTATTTTAGTTAAGGTATTGTAGTTTTCTGCAACATTTAGTAGAAAGTTAGAAAATATTTTTTTCTACTACAAAATCAGGACATGTAGTATTTTTCATGTTTTTTTTGCAGGACACAGCTGCCCAAATCAGGACTGTCCTGCAAAAATCAGGATAGGGGGTAACCCTAGAGACCAGTGAAAGCACCTAGCTTTACCTTACATGTATTTTTATATTTTATTTATATTGTCTTCATACTGAAGGAAGCAATGTAAGTAGGGAGAAAAAAAATTGTAGGCAGTGTTTGGAGAACTTAACTTGTCTTTGACATTGTAACAGGTGGTGTGAGGGAACTAGCTCAGGAGATTAATCTTGGGTGAGTAGATTCAGGAAACTCTGTGAATCCAGTGTGTAACTGAGTGTGTGTGTGTGTGTGGGGGGGGGGGGGGTTGATAGAGGTTTACTGCCTTCTCACAAGAGCATTATAAAAGCATGTCCACTCTAAAGTGTCCAGCACTATTTCCAGATAACATAGGAAGCACAGAAGCTGAGAATGCTTAGAGTGGTGCAATATAGTGGCTGTGGGGAGGCAGTTTTCAGAGCTGAGTGTTTGTATAGCCTCCAGTGGTTTATTTGTTATTTTGTTTTTCAGGAGAAGTAAGTGCTGTGGCTTCGGTTTAATTTTTCACCCTGGATGGCTTGAGGTTGAAAGTTATTTTATTACTTTTGACTTTATTCTGAGTGCTGGCTAATGTTTTTTTTCATGTCTGCTTTAATAAGCTTGCACCCACTCATATCCTTGAGTGCGTGTTATTCTGTGTGTGTTTGCTACAGTTTACAGAGAGACCTCCTGAAGACTGTGGTCCTGCCTCATATGCACACAACACTCTGGGTTGAAGGAGGTATTTGCTAGACTCTAGGCTCAGCTGGCTAGGATTCAGGTGACCTCTTCTCCCTCCCAGGGGCCACCAACACTGCTACCGTTACTTCAGAGGTGCCAGGGAGGAAGAATGGCTAGACTATGTTTGACTCTGGAAGGATGGGGTTGGTGGGAAAGAGGCAAGTTCCTCAACCAGTACAACTATGAATTTCCCATGCCACTCTGGTGGGTTGGGACTTCTGGGTGGAGGCACCTACAGTAGTGACCAGGGAGAATGTTGGACCCTCCATAGTGGAGACCCCATGAAGAGTGATAGAGGACCCCAGAGGAGGAGGAAGAAGCAACTTCTCCTGTGGGACTTGATTGTGAGAGGTATAGTTTGGAGGAGGAGAGGCAGGTTAGGTGTCTATGTGGCACCATGGCCCGGAATGATGGGAAGCGGGTTCTGAGGATTAGGGCAGCAGAATGGGAGGGAGGGATGGATGTCATTGTCCACTTAGGGACTAATGACCTGGCTAGGAATGGGGCTGCGACAGCACTGGGGAAGTTTAGGGAGCTGGAAAGGAGTCTTAGACAGTAGCTCACTCAATGGCATTCCCTGAGGTGCTGCCTATCTTTGACAGGTAGGATTGCTGCACCAGGAGCTTCAACTCATAGTAGCAGTAGTATCTTTATTTGTTTGTGGCTCCCTTCCTAAGAGGCCCAGGGTGCCATTACAATGGCAATACTATAAAAAATATATATAAATAATGAATACTCAACTCTATTCAGTACAATTAAAACATGCATAAATAAATATGTAAATACTTATAGCTGACATACTTATTTAATTCCCAAATGCTTGCATAAACAGAAACATTTTCAGAACCCATTTAAAGGTGTCAACTGAGGGGGCCTCCACCAAAGTCCTAGGCAAGGACTGCCATAGGACTGGGGATGCCACCTCAAATGCCCAGTCCCCTGATGATTTTAATATTGCCCTTGGAACTACCAGGAGGCCTTCCTTAGCAGAGCAGACATGGCACCTAGGGGCAGGAGTCACAAAACCTCTGAAATTCCCACAGCTGTTGGAAAAACCCGGTGCAAGTGGGTTGCCACTTGTAGATCTGCAGGTTTCTGCAGTTTTCCTGTAGCTGCAGGTATTCAAAAGATGGGGCTGGATTATGACCGGCTGCATGATTTTTGGCAGCTTGCGGTTGGTGTTGCTAGGGAAATCCACAAAGCTGCAGAAAACTGTTATGATCAGTGGAACCAGCTGTAACATCTTCTGCAACTGCTGCGACTATGCATGGCAATCTCCACTGCTGCAGGGATTTCGGTCCACAGCTGGAGTTGTGATGTGGGACTGAGTTCCAAAAATGTTTGTGAATCTTGCCCAAGGAATCTGAGGATGTAGGAGCTTTGACAGGTAACCTGGGCCCAAACCATGCAGGAACTTGTAGGACAGAAGACCCACTTTAAAGGAGATGCTCCACTTTACCGGCAGCCAGTGCAGTTTGTGCAGCATTGAGAACACATGACAGGACCTTGAAAACCCCATAAGTTGCCATGCTGCAGCATTATTCAGCAGCTGCAGGTGTTGCAGTGCCCCTCCCTTGACTCCAAGGTACAGAGCATTGTAGTGGTTGAGCCTCAAGGTCACAAATGCATATACCAGCATTGACAGGTTGTCAGGTGGAACAAGGGGCTTAATCCAGCTAATATTTTGTAAAATGATAAAAGCCATTCTGGACAACTGCCACCACCTGAGCTTCCAGTATTAGCATATTGTCCAGAATGACTCCAAGATGTTTTACCTTGGTGGAAACTAATAACCTAGAGAGGTTGAGCAAAAGCCTGGTCTCCCCCCTTGGAAGCCTCCACTCCTGCCCTTTGATCCAGTTCCACCACTAGTACCTCAGTTTTCTCAGGGTTCAGTCTCAACCAGTTCGATGATCTCCAGGACTGGATCTCGGACAAGTACTTATTAAGCACCTTGACTGTACCCTGTGTCCCAGGTGCAAAAGACAGGTAGACACTGTAGACAGGTAGAACTGGGAATCACTGGCATGACAATGAAACCTAAGCCCATGTCTTCAAATGATCTTACCCATGGCTGCAGGAATGGTGCAGAGAGAAGGGGCTTGGCTACATTGGGATTGAGGACCCAGCTGGGAAGATAAGAGCCTCTACAGGGGGTGATGGCCTGCATCCATCTGGGAGGGGAACTGCAGTCCTTAGTGGTTTAAATGTTACTTCAATGAACATAACTAGCTAAGGGGGGTGTCAGAAGGAATCAGGGAGACAGAAACTGCCTCCTCCGCAGGCTGAACTACAGAGTATTGAAAACCCAAGGGGAGAGGAATATCCCAGGGTGCAAATTAAAAAAAGGAAGCAGGGTGGTAGAGGCAATGATGGAAGGGAACAGGAACATTAAAAAGAGAGGGGGGAGGAGAGAGGGCAAAAAGGAAAAAAGGGGGAACAATCAGATTGAAACAACATCTGGAAGGCCATGTGTGCAAATGCTAGAAGTCTTTCAAACCTAAACGCCATCGTGCCAGAGGCCAACCTGGATATTGTGGTCATTACTGAGTTATGATGCACTGAAAACCATGTCTGGGGCATGGCATTACCATGCTAAACTCTCTTCTGGAAGAACTGGTGGGAAGGACAGGATGAGGGCTGCTTTATGTGAGGGAAACCATAAAAGTAAGAGAGATACAGGGAATACAGGAGGAGGCAGAGGTAGTGTTGATCACCCTGGAGAAGGAGAATGGAGCCACTATTCACACTGGATTAATCTACAGACCTTCAGCACAGGGGGAGGAATTATATAAGATACTGGTGGAAGCTACTGGTAAGATGGCAGAAAATGGGGAGGTGCTGCTGGTGGGGGACTTCAACCTGCTGGATGAAGATTGGAATCTTCCAGCACTGGCTTCAACTAGAAACAGGGAAATCCTAAACTCTTTGCAGGGGGAATTCCTCAGGCAACTAATAAGTGAACCCACTCATGATGGGGCAATACAGGTACTCACTAGCAGGGACAGCACTGTAGACATCAAGATAGGAGGCCACCTGGGAAATAGTGATCACCAAACAGTGTGGTGCAATATAAGGATGGCTGTGGAACTGAGCTACTCAAGGGTGAGGATACTGGACTTCAGGATGGCAGATTTCATAAAGATGGGTGAATGCCTCAGGGATGTGGTGGGGGTGGCCTGGGTGGGGTGGAGTAACAGTGAGTGAAGCTAAAAGGTGGCATAGTAAAGGCAAAAAACCTCTGTGTCAAATACGTAAGCAAGAGGAAAAAGAGACTGGTATGGTTCTGGAGACATGGCTGAATAGGTAATGGCTTAAAAGGAAACATTCCAAAGGCATAAGAAGACACAGAGGGAGAAGGATAGGGAGGTGTATCAGGGGAAACAGAGGGAAGCAGAGAAAGCAGTAAGGAGTTCAAAGGCTCAAATTGAAGACAGACTATCCCAAGAGGTAATGAAAAGGGGGCAAGACATTCTTAGGTATGTAAGTAAAAAAAGGAAGACCAGGAGTGGGATTGTAAGATTAAAAAGGGACAGGAGGACTGTGCAGAGAGGGGCCAGGAAAAGGCAGGCATCCTGAACAAATACATTTGTTCAGTGTTCACAGAGGAAGGATAAGGGGAGAGGCCACAAAACACCAACAGAGACTTTGGAGGGAGGAAAGTGGATACTAGTCCATTTTTGGAGGAGAGAGTCCTGAAAGGCATTGCTAATGCGAATGTGGTCAAAGCAAATGGGGCCAGATTGGGTGCCTCTAAGGGTATTGAGAGAGCTCAGAGAGAGACTGGCTGTACATCAGACAGTCTATTTAACAGCTCACTGGAAACAGGAGTGGTTCTGGATAACTGGAGGTGGGCTCATGTTACCCACTACACAAAGGTGGTAGCAGGGAGGAGGCAGGCAATTATAGGCCAGTAAGCTTGACATTTGTGTTGGGAATGTTAATGAAATTACTACTGAAGAAAAGGATCATGGAATATCTTGAATTCAGTGGGTTACAAGACCCAAGGCAGCATGGGTTCACAGAAAGGAGGTCATGTCAAATGAATCTGATAGATTTCTTTGACTGGGTGACAAAGGATTTAGATCAGCATGGAGCAGTGGATGTGGCCTACATAGATTTCTTTAAGGCTCTCAACACTGTTCCACATGGGAGACCAATAGAGGGTGGTTATAAATGGAGTTCATTCCAACAAAGAGTGGGTGACCAAAGGGTTGCCTCAAGGATCAGTGCTGGGACCGGTACTCTTTAATGACTTTATATGTGACATTGCAGAGGAGCTGGAAGGGAAGATCTGCTTTTTTGCAGATGACACCAAACTCTGCTATAGGGTAGGCACTCCAGGGGGTTGAAAAGGATGAGCAGAGACCTGGGAAAACTAGAGAAGTGGTCAAGAGTATGGCAGCTTAGTTTCAATGTCAAAAATTCAAAATAATGCACTTAGGGCACAGAAACTCAAGGGCAGAGTACAAAATAGGTGGAGTGCTATGACAGCTTGGTTTCAATGTGAAAAATTCAAAACAATGCACTTAGGGCACAGAAACCCAGGAGCAGACTACAAAATGGGTGGAACAGTATAAACAACCACCAAGCAAGAATGAAACCTGTGGGTAATCATATCTGATGACATAAAGATTGATAAGCAGTGTGACCAGGCAGTCAGAAAGGGTAGTGAGATGCTGAGATCAGGGTGCATATTGAGGGACATCATCAGCAGAAAGAAGAAAGTGGTATTGCCTTTGTATAGACTGCAGGTAAGACCCCAGCTGGAGTACTGTGTCCTGTTATGGAGACCAAATCTCTAGAAGGACATAGGCAGAGTGGAGGCAGTTCAGAGGAGGGTGACTAAAATGGTGTAGTTTCTTCATCAAAAGCCCTATAAAAAGAGACTAAAGGACCTCAATATGTACACCATGGAAGAGAGGAGGGAGAGGGGGACTATGGCCAAGGCCTCTAAATTCCTCTAAATACCTCCCAGGAGGCACAGCTCTTAGGGAGGTGGAGCAGATCCACAGGATTGCAAAGGCCATGCCTAGAAGGGCAGGTGCTGGAGATCGTTGTCCATTGGGGGACAAACGATCTAGCCAAAGAAAGAGCAAGTATTGACAAGATTCAGGAGAATTTTAGGGATTTGGGTAGGAGCCTGGGAGAAGAAAACACTGTTATATTCTCAGAGGTGCTACCAGCCAGGGGAAGCAGAGGGGAAAGAAACCAACTCATCAAAACCTTCAACAAGTGGTTGAAAGACTGGTGCAGGGAAAACAACTATGGCTACACTGCGGACTGGGGCACCACCTGGGATGATGCATGCCTTTGCAAAATAGATGGCCTGCATCCCTCTGAGGTGGATATGTCTGTCCTCGGTGAGAGGTTTACATGCTTCCTGAACAAGCATTTAAACTAGTCAATGGGGGGGCTGTCAGAAGCGGGGAGATTCAGGCACCCCACCCCCATAGGTTAGTGCACACATCAAGCAAGGCTAGGATGTCAATCCGGTGGCAGATACACAGGTACCGCAGGGCAGGATAGGCTGTGCTCAGGACATAACGTTATCACCACTAATAAAAGGACCTGGACCACAAGCTAGATAGAAGGAGGACAGTTCAGAGGTAATGTGAGGAAGTATTTTTTCACAGAGAGGGTAGTGGATGCATGGAATGGCCTTCCTGAGGAGGTAGTGGAGTCAAAAACAGTGGGGGAATTCAAGAATGCATGTGACAGACATAAGGCAATTCTAGGGGTTGGGATAGGAGGAAGTAGGCTGTTGGTTAACTAGGATCTGCAGCTTATCCATTAGGTAGGGAAATGGGCAGACTGGGTGGGCCAAGTGGTCCTTATCTGCCGTCAAATTCTATGTTTCTATGTTTCTGTGTTCTATATTTCTATGTAAGCAACCAGTAAGGTAATAAAAAGGAAGCACCACATAGAACACTCAAGGAAAAGTAGGATGAAGCAAGGGTCAAAACACAAGGAGGGGAAAAAAAAGATGTTGCATTTCATAGAGGGTCATCCACATAAATGCCCGTAATCTGGGGAGCAAGATCCCAGACCTGGTGGCTGCAATGACGGAGGCTGATCTGGACATATTGGCAATAACCGAAACATGGTACACCAGCAACCACAGCTGGGACGTAAGTGTACGAGGTTATGCCCTGTTCAGAAAAGATAGGAAGGGCAAAATGGGGGGAAGGGTTGCCCTCTACATCAAAGAGTATAAAGGCAAATGAAATTCAAAACAGTCATGAGTAAACAGAGGAAGTTTGGGTCACTCTTGAGCCAGGCAATGGAACAGCCATTCGCACAGGTGTCATTTACAGACCCCCAGCTCAGGCCAAGGAAATTGATAAGCAGCTGCTAAAAAACATGCAGAAATGGCAGTAAAGGGTGAGGTAGTGCTAATGGGAGACTTTAAGATGCCAAAGGTAGACTGGTCCATCCCAGCAGGGGCCTCAGCTAAGACACAGGATTTTGTGGACTCCCTTGAGGGAACTGGCCTTAGACAACTGGTTCAGGAACCTACCAGGGACTGGGAAATCCTGGATCTGGTGCTGATCAATGGGGATAGGGTAGCAGATCTTAGGGTTGAAGGTCAAGTTTGGGTCCAGTGACCACAATAAGGTGTGATTCAAAGTGGACACAGGGATCCAGTCAACCCATACGAAGGCAAGAGTCTTAGACTTTAGAAGGGCAGACTTCACCAGTATGGGACTACACCAAAAGAAACCCTGGAAAAGAGGGAGATAGGCGGGGATGTTGAGGAGAAATGGGAACACATCAAGGAGGCTAGAGCAGAAGTAACAAAACAATGCATTAGGTCAATAGACAAGAGTAAAAGGAGAAGAATACCACTTTGGTTTTCAGGGGGATGACACAAAAAGTAAGGGCCAAGAGGCTAACCTTCAGGAAGTATAAGGAGACACAAAGGGATGAGGTCAAGGAAATGTACCAGAAGTGTCTGAGAGGTGGGAAAGGAAGTGAGGAGTGCTAAAGTGCAAACAGAGGAGAGGATAGCTCAATCGGTTAAAATAGGAGATAAGACATTCTACAGGTACATTAGTGAGAGAAGGAAGGCAAAGGGGGAGTAGCAACACTTAGAGAGGCCAAGGGGGGAGATAGTGGAGGGAGATGGGGAAAAAGCAGTGATTCTAAATGAGTATTTCTGTTCATTCTTCACTGTGGAATGGGATGGGCAGGGTCCACAGCTGGACTTCAAAGGAGCTAAGCATAAGGAGGTAAACACCAGTCCATTCAAAGAGGAGATGATCCTAGAAGAACTGGCAAAGCTAAAGGTTGAAAAAGCAATGGATCCATATGGTATACATCTGAAGGTTCTAGAGGAACTGAGGACTGAACTGGCAGCCCCTCTGGCAGCCTTGTTCAGTGAGTCCTTAGACACTGGAGTGGTCCCAGATGACTGGAGAAGGGCAAACATCCCTCTTCACAAGAGCGGTAGTGAAGAAGAAGCAAGGAACTACAGGTGAGTTAGTCTAACCTCTGTAGTCAGAAAGATAATGGAGGCATTCCTTAAGGAAAGAACAGTGGAACACCTGGAAGCCAATGGACTGGTGGATCCCAGGCAACACGGGTTTTCTGCAGGACGATCCTGTCAAACTAATCTAATAGAGTTCTGTGACTGAGTGACAAAGGCAGTAGACTGGGGGGGCAGTAGATATTGCCTACCTCGATTTCAGCAAAGCCATTGATTCGGTCCCACATAGCAGACTGGTCAACAAGCTTGGCAGCCTGGGGTTGGGGTGCAAGGTGATGAACTGGACTGTAAACTGGTTAAGGGACAGAAAACAGAGGGTAGTGGTGAATGGAAGTCGATCAGACAAAAGGGAAGTGACCAGTGGGGTACATTAGGGGTCAGTACTGGGGCCAGTCTTCTTTAGTGTCTTCATCAGTGACATTGCAGATAGGCTGGAGGGAAAGGTTTGCAGATGACACCAAGATCTGCAACAGGGTGGATACTCTGGAGGGGGTGGAAAGGATGAGAACAGACCTGGAACTGCTGGAGCAATGATCAGGGGCATGGCAGCTAAGGTTTAACACAAAGAAGTGCAAAATCATGCATGTGGGGAGCAGGAACCCTGGGGCAAGGTACAGGTTGGGCGGGAGCTGCTGACAGTAACTATGGAGGAGAGGGACTCGGGGGTGATAATCACAGATGACTTGAATGCCATTAGGAAGATGGCAAAGGCCAGTGCGAAAGGCCAGTGGGATGTTGGAGTGTACTTGAAGGGGAATCACAATCAGAAGGAGGGAGGTAATAGTTTCAATGTACAAGACTCTGGTGAGACCTCACCTTGAATACTGTGTACAGTTCTGGAGACCACCTTCAAAAGGACATTGACAAAATAGAAACACTTCAGAGGAGGGCAACAAAGTGGTGAATGGATTACATTACAAGCTTTATGAGGAAAGAGTGAGGGTCCTCAATTTGTACATATTAGAACAAAGGAGGGAGAGAGGTGACATGATATAAACATTTAAGTGCCTCAAGGGCATTAACAAGGTGGAAGGGGACAACATATTCTAGGTTAATAGTAGTGCCAGGACAAGTGGACAAGACATGATACTGAGGGGTGGCCACATAAGGGGAAATGTGAGGAAGTTACTTTTTATGGAAAGGATGGTGGATGCATGGAATAACCTGCCCCAGGAGGTGGTGGCAGCCCATACAGTGGCGGGCTTCAAACATGTGTGGGATAGAAACAAAGGAATAATAGAGGTAGGAAGAAAAAGCTGAAGTCAATGATCAGATAGGGTCACCGGCTGCTTCATTTAGGTAGCTTAAACTGGCAGACTGGATGGGCCTAGCAGTCCTTATCTGCCAACAGCATCTATATATCTATGTAAGTAAATATTGTAGAGGAGGGAAGTATTTGTCAGAAGAAAAGGTGTTCAAGAATAAGGAGATATGCCATGAAGCTGGAGGGGGGTAGATTCAGGAGAAATTTGAAGAAGTACTTCTTCATAGAAAGAGTGGTGGATTCCTGAAACAACCATCCAACAGAGGTATCTGGGGCAAAAATAGTGGTGGTATTCAAGAATACATGGGATAGGCACAAGGAAATCATAGTGGAAAGGAAGGGGGGAAGGAGAAACAGCTGTAGATCAAATATGGTCTATGGTAATAATGTAGTTAGGAAAAAAGGAGCAGACAGGATGATCCAGGTGATCCTCATCTGCCATCAAATTCTGTTTCTATTTCTCCTATTATGGTTAGTGAATGCTCTAAATATGTGAAGGATAACACAAAACAGAGTGGGTGGTCATACTGCAATACAATATACAGTACAGTATCCATGACCTGAGTGTGCTGTGAGGCATGAAGCATAGTCAGGACCTCTGCACATGATAAGTACATGTATTACAGCATGTCCACACATCCAGGCACATGGTAACCAACTTATAAAACAGGATGCTTCTAAAATAAAAGGTAAAAATGTTTATTTTTAATTATTTTCAAGAAAAACTCATTAAAAAAAGACTGCTTGGCTGTGCGCCTCACCCGTTTTGTTAATTTTCAACCACTCCCTGTTCTACCAGGTTTCCCGAACTTAAGATGTACCATGACTCAAAACAACCCTCCTTCAACCAACAGCTTCAAACAACATTTTTCACCCAATTGCACACAAAATATACCCCTGTTCATATACTGCCATTTTCTGTTTAACAAGCAGTCTTTGGCTCGGCACAGTTATTTAGTGCAGTGAAGAAATTTCTGTATCAGTGATAACACTTTACAGGCTGCTTGTATCGAGCTACCAATTGAGTATTAAAATGAAGAGCAGCAACCAGGCACACTGGTACAGTGGTATCGCTATTGCTTATGATGCTGGTGACTTGGAATCGAGAGTCATCTTGGGTCATCGGGGGCCAGCTTGGGGGAGGAGGACTAAGTGTCCCATAGGATGCTCTTCAACTCCAGGAAGGGAGGGAGGTACATGTGCTCTGCTGTTACCACCACCTGGTGACCTAGGTAGCAGTGCAAGTACAGCCCCAAAGGGTGGGTGGGTGGGGCTTCCTGCTGCAGCGTGTGCATGCATTCTTTCTTGTGTGACTCTAGCCCACACACTCCAAAGCACCCATGGGATGGAGAAACTTAAACATTGGAAAAGACTGACGGCTATGACAGTATGATGTGGTGCCCTTCCACATGCCCTGCTCTACCCACTGGGCTTCCCTGCTGACTGCTTCTGGGCTAACCTCTCCCTGAGACTTGCTGAACCTCAGAGAACTCTGCTACAGGGGGCAATAAATGGGGCACTGAATGAGGCAGGTAAGAGTAAGTCCCAGAGATGGTGGGGGAGAGTGCTGGGAAGAACACTGCAAATGGAGGCCTGACAAATAGACAGAAGGAGCTAAAAATGAAAATTGAAAAACATCAGTCAATTTACTGGGGTAATTCCTGGGGAGGATAACTTTGCTGGCAAAAGGGCAGTCAGACTGGGGATAATTTAAGTAACTAATAATGGCACATTTTATGTGCTGGCACCATGCTGGGATGGGGGGCAATTTGTCTACAGTGGGTTGGTAAACTGGAAAGAGTTTGGCAGTGGGGTAGAGTTAATTAAAATGTTTGACAATTTGGTGGACTGGGGGATAAACAGCTTGACTTGTGGTGGAATACATTCTTTTTTTTAATGAAAAGTAAATATTTCTCTGGTAAAGGGAAAAGTAGTTGCCAACTAGGTTATGAAAATTTCAACGTAATATGTAGTGATTCCAGAGATGTTATGAGGCCAAAGAGATCAGTCTGTGCTGTTGTAAGACATTATATATTATTTTTCACATGCTGGGGCCTCTTTGTCAATCACTTCATTTAAAAAGAAATTTGGTGTTAGGATGTTATATCCTAAATCACACACCCTCCCCATACCCTTCCCTTGTGATCCAAGAACAGGTCACTGGTCTTAGGCCATGCCTTATTATCTGTTATTTCATGTCTGTCGGTTGAAGCTACAGTAGTGGGGCCATGCCCCCTGGGTGCCCTATAGGTGCCTTTTTTAAAGAGCTAGCGTACTGCCTGGAAGCTGTCTCCAATTAATTGTAACTTTCAGATGTAGTCAGCTATCATTTCTTATACAGCAAGTATTTTTTCTTTTCTGTTTGCTAATTAAAATATTTTCCACCTGGCAGTACTGGGGTGATGTGTGGAGCAGCACTCTGTGTGGAGAAAAAAAGTCATTTGGTGGGATGTTTGGATGTAGTGGATGTGGGGCAGCCATGGTTCTGAATTGGTCCTGGAAGATGGAAGGGTGCTTGGTGTGTAAACAACTCACACAGCTGAAGGAGGAAATAAGGTGGCTGTGTTGGGAGCTGAGCAAGATGAAGGTGAGCAAGTGGGAAGGTAGGGGAGGAGGGGGGCAAAGGGTCAGGGACACAAGCTGTAGTGGAGGGAGGAGGGATGCACAGAAGATTTGGGACTGCAGTTTGAGAGTGTTAGACCTTGGAGGAGAGAAGAGGATGGGAAGGGGACAAGCGGATGCAATAGGATGGGGGGGTAATGGTACACTCAGAGAGGAAACGAGATATCTAGAGACAGGAGGCAGGGAGTCAGCAGTGGATGGGATGGAGTGAAAGGTAGTAGGCCAGGTGAAGGTGGTGCTGGAGGTTCCACGACAGATACATTAACAAAAGAAGACATAATACAAGAGAATGGAGTGCTGAAGGGCTGTTTGAGAAACTGGTGAGCTGGATGCTGGGGCAGCTGATCACATCCACAGGATCCTCTGGACTGATGGTGCGTTGGTGTATCAGGGGACCTGGTTGCTGAAGGTTATCTGGGGCAGCAGATTGAATATGCAGGATTCTCTGGAACCCTGGCTTGTCAAAGGAAAATAATTGGGAGGAGCTAAAATTACGAGATTGCCTTGGTCTCTACAACAAGACTCTGGACCCATGGGATTCAAATGGTGACTGTGATCTAGTACTATTGGGTTTCTTCTGGATAGAACTGTAACAGGGACTTAAATGGTGACTATGATTGGATGTTCTTGATACCTGGGGGGACTGTTATTCTACTAAGATGGGGGGATCTAGTTGGAGGAGTGCGGTGCTTGGGCAGGTGAATAACAAATTATTTGTAAACACTGACCTGCCCAGTTGAGGTATCAAGTACCCAGTATCTTTTTGCATTGCTATGGGGGTTTGGAGTTGCCTGACCAGGTGGAGGAAATTGGGTTTGTACACCAACTATTTTTAACAGTTTATTTTGCAAATTGACCTAGCTATGGAAAGGCAGTGCAGCTAAAGAGGTGGCCAGAGGGATGGCCTCTTTGATAGGTTGGTTGGGTGTAGCAGATGTGGGGCAGCCACAGTTCTGAATTGGGCCTGGAAGATGGCTGGGTGCTTGGTGTGTAAACAACTCACACAGCTGAAGGAGGAAATAAGGTGGCTATACTGGGAGCTGAGCAAGAGGGAGCTGAGCAAGTGGGAGGGTAGGGAAAGGGGGGCAAAGGGTCAGGGACACAAGCAGTAGTGGAGGGAGGAGGGAAGCACAAAGGATTTGGGACTGTGGTTAGAGAGTGATGGGCCTTGGAGGAGGACAGGAAGGGGACAAGCAGATGCAATAGGATGGGGGTAATGGTACACTCAATGGGGAAATGAGGTATCTAGAGACAGGAGGCAGGGAGTCAGCAGTGGATGGGACAGAGTGGAAGGTAATAGGCCCAGGTAAAGGAAGGCGGATGCCTAAAACTCTGGGTCAGAATTCAAACAAGGCATCTACCAGCAACAATAGGTGAATCAGTGGTACTGAGCAAGCAAACAGATTTGCGCTCCTCTACCCACTGGTGGAGGAGGTGCTGGAGGAGGATATCTGTGAGAAGCAACCAAAGGAGAAGACTGGAGAGGGGAATTTGGGAGGCTTAGGAAATGGTCTCATGAGGGTAGGAAAGATGGTTGGTTTGGGGAAGAAACCCTTGGGGGCACACCAGGGTGAGGTTCTAGGGCAATCAGGGCTGAGGGGAGGATGCAGAGAGGGGATCATGGTCAGACAGACACAGGGCCAGCCCACAAACATGCTAGGGATGGGGCCCTTGAGCCGATGACCTGGTCGAACTCCTGGCAACACTTTTTAACACTTCTCTACAGACAGGGAAGGTACCGAAGGATTGGAGGTAGGCACATAGTGTGCCCATCCATAAAGGAGGATCGAGGGAAGAGTGGGGGAACTACAGACCAGTCAGCCTGACATCAGTGGTGGGCAAACCGATGGAGACCATTCTAAATTAGAGGCTGGGGGTGTTCTTGGAGGAACAGATATTCCTGGATGATCGCCAGAATGGCTTTGTCCCAGGCAGAGCATATCAAACTAACATTATGGAGTTCTATGAATGAGTGACAGCAGCGCTCAACCAGGGTAGACCAGTCAGCATCATCTTCCTAGACTTTAGCAAGGCGTTTGACTCAGTCTCCCACACTGGTCTGCTAGATAAGTTGGGAAAGATGGGGGTTGGGGCACAGATGGTCAGGTGGATTGGAAGCTGGCTATCTGATCATACCCAGCGGATGGTGTTAGGAGGTATAGTCTAGTCCCCCAAGGGGTTATTAGCGGGGTCCCACAGGGATCAGTTCTGGGACCGCTCCTATTTAATGCCTACATCTCAGACCATAAGGGAGGGCATCAGGAGTGAAATGAGTCTGTTTGTGGATGACTCTAAGCTGGGGGTGGTGGTGGATGGGGATGAGGGGTAGAGTTGCCTTGCAAGGAGATCTGAATGTTCTAGAAAGATGGTTGTGTACCTGGAAGCTAAGGTTCAACACCGCAAAATGCAAGGTGCTTCACCTGGGTCAAAGAAACCCGGGTCAGGTGTACACCCTAGGAGGGGGCATATTGCAGGTCTCAAGTGGGGAGAAGGACTTGGGGGTGCTGGTGGATACCAAAATGAAAAACTCAGAACAGTGTAGGAGGGCCATAGCCAGGGTAAATAGAATGCTGGGCTATATCACCAGGGGGATCACCTCAAGAAGTAGGGAGCTGATTATGCCACTGTACAATTGCCTTGTCAGACCGCACCTCTAGTACTGTGTTCAGTTTTGTCACCTGCACCTCAGGAAGGATATTCAACTCCTGGAGAGGGTTCAGGGGAGGGAAACCAGGATGATCTAGGATCTGGGGGATAGGACTTATGAACTTAGACTTGAGGAGCTCGACCTGTTCTCACTGGAAGAGAGGAGATACAGTGGGATATGAATGATTGAGGTCTCTAAGTATCTAAAAAGGGTAAATAAGGTATGCCTACATGGGGTCTTTCAGAAGAAAGTGAGAGGGGCCACCAGGGGGCATGGTTGGAGGCTGGAGGGAGGGAGACTTTGGGGGAAAGGAGGAGGTAATACTTCACTGAGAGGGTGATGGAACCATGGAAATCACTGCCTGAGGAACTGGTGGAGGTGTCAACAGTGGAAGGGTTCCAGAGAGGCTGGGACAGATACAGGAGGGGGATGAAGAGGAGAGCTACCTGTCTGGGGTAAGGGAACCCTGGCTGGGGAAAGGGGGATGGGGGTAATCAGGAGGATGGTTGCGGTGCCCAATAAGGGTGCTGACACTTGAGCAGACTCGGTAGACCATGGGGCCTACTCTGCTGCAATTTCAGTGTATTAGTATGTTAGTTCTGTTCCTCCCACTACATCAACACTGAGGCCACATTCTGACTATGACATCACTAGTAACCAGTGAGAACCATTTCTCACTGCCAGGTTTCACTTTCACATGAAGCAGCAAGGACTGGCTCTCCCTGATTACTAGCGATGTCACAGTTTCTTGCATTTTGATGGGTAGCTTGTTAAAGTCACTGCAAGGATTGTGGTGCCTCAAGGTGTTGGGTCTCATTTCTGACAATGTAGTGGGAGGAACAGAACTGACTTTTTTTCTTTCCAAAGTGCTGCTCCACACATCACCCCAATACTGCCAGGTAGGAAATCTTCTAATTAGCAAACAGAAAACAAAAATATACTTTAGATATTGGAAGTGATAGCTGACTGCATCTGAAAATTACTTTTAATTCCAAGCAGTACAATAGCTCTTTAATGCAGGGCCATTTGCAAACAAGTAGAATCATACCTTGCTTGGTATGATCAAAGAAGTAGATGCATGGTGAATAGTCTCAATCCTGTGAACCCTAAACAAAGCATGAAACTTTGTGGGGCACAACACCAGAGCTGTTACGTGATTCACATAGGCCCTGTGTGCCTTATATAAAGCATGGGGCACCATGCAAAACTTTACAAACAGTGCTATAGACAATGAAGCCAGAACAAGTGTAGAAAGATATGTGGGAACTGCCCCCAGGATACTATAAGACAGAAACCAGCTATGGGGGGAAGGGGGCACTGCCCTGAACATGAACTTGTTTTGCACAGGGCCCTATAGGCCCTACATAAAACAGCAGAGCAATGGGATATTTCCCTCAATGTGTAGCAGTTATATGCTGGTCCCTGCAGATGATATGTGGTGCAGTAGACATGCGTTTATTGCTTTCTGCAGGGTGCAGTAGCCCATACATGAAGCAGCAGACATGGGGGTGGTGGGGAGCAAGGCCCAAGACTCATACTTTGCTCACCTTATGCATGACTTTAGACAAGTGACTCATGGGCCCAGACCTGTAGTTTGAAACAATAGGCCCATATGCCCCATGTCCTCACTTTTGGGGCTTTATAACTGTAATGCACACATTAATGGAGTGTTTTGCAAAGAATTCCCTTATTTCACAAAAAAGTATAGTGCCAAATATATCAATTGCTTCATCTAGGGTCCCTGCTCAAAGTACTAGGTGAATCTTAACTTTATTTTTGCAGTGCGTTATGAACCCTGTGTGAAGCATCTGATTTGTCATAACCTGCTTCACCCAGGGCACCGCAAGCCCTGCACAAAGTAGCAGATGAGTCATACAGTAACTTACTTCATGCAGGACCTCACAAGTAGAGATGTACGAAGTCTGTGAAATTCGCTCCGTGATTTAATTTGCCAATTTCATGAAGTGATTTTGCAAAATTTGCAGCTGTGAATTTCATGGATTATGACCTGAAACTGAACTTTGACCCACAAATTTCATGCTTCTCCCATGTATTTCGTGCTTCCTCTGTGAAATTCACACTTCACAGAAAAAACGTGAATTTCAATGGAATTTTCACACAAATTGCATGAATTGAAGTTTTGGAGTATTTTTAAAACTCCACAAATTACGCAAAGTGCTAATGTTTGGCACTTCGCGTGAACTCTGCAGGTGACATTTAACTTCTCAATATCTCTACTCACAAGTACAAAGTAGTGGAACAGTCATAACTTGCTTCATGCAGAACCCTGCAGACCTTGTGTGAAGTAATACATGAGAGCTTTCTACAGGGCCTTAATGGCCCTGTACAAAGTAACAAATAAGTGATACCTTGCTTCATGCTGAGCCCTGTGGGTACCGAACACAATAGTTGTTGAATCATACTTGCTTCATGTAGGACTCTGGGGCCCTATGCAAAGCAAGACATGAATGTGGGCCCTGCACAAAGCAGTAGATGAGTACTAGCAGAGGAAACATAACAATGTTAATTGTTTTAAGTATGCTGTTTGTGTATGACTTCAAATTAATAAAAAAATGCCAAGGCAATATTTTTTGGAAGTCAGCTAAGACACCTTGTTAAACATTTTTCTGGCAAACCACACAGATATAAGAATTTAGATTCACAGTAAGCATTTTTTCATATGTGCAGCTTTTAAACTTTTTGTTTATGTCCAATGTTAACTGGGGGGGTAATGTTCAGCTATTTTTTTGAATATTCTGTACACACATAAGATTTTATTCATAGTATTCTGAAACTGATATTCTTTACTTACACTGCCTATGATATTTGTCATATGTACTATCTCCTTCTCTTAAACAGTACAATGCAATGCAAAGAAATGTATGTCTTTAAATAAACTATGATTTAAATGTCAATGAAACAATTAAAACTTCAGGCAGAGTTCTTTAGAATTTTGGAGACATATGGGAAATTGTATTTGCCATTTTGTCCAATCAGTGAGATGGATATTTATGTTTCTAAAATGCTGATTATTGATACCTTACAGGAGACATATCAGTGCAACAAAATGATTTGTTTTGTAGCCATGTTCTCATCTGTACCTACAACTATTGCTCACACATAACTTCCTACAATGGATTTGACCATGTGCCCTGTTGTCCACTAGATGACGAACTTGGATAACATTTAGTAAGGACAGTAAATAAAAATCATGTGAAACCTTTCTGTGTGCAATATTAACTACACCAGTTGATATGTACAGTAGAAGGACAAAAATGAGTTAACTACTGAATAGAAATGGTCTTGTTTTCTAAATATTTGTGTCAGTTGCCAAGTAAAAATAAAGTGGTTTAATTGCTAGATGCATATTTTGCTAATTTGCCCACTTTATTTAGAGAATAAATGGATCAATTCTCTTTAATAAATAACAGGGAACAACTTGGTAATTAAAGTTGCATGGGTAGAAAAATAAAGAGCCTATACAACTTAATACCCAAATTAAAATAGATGTATTCCAATTCTTGTTTAATTCAGCAGTTTTTAATTTCCCATTGGTTTGAACTGTGTGTGTAGTGCTCTAGTCTTCTGAGAGGTTATTTTAAAGGAAAGGGACAAAGTGATCCCACATTACCCACTGTCATCTATACCCACCCACACAGGCAAAGCAAGGCTCCACAACAAAAGCACGGAACAAGGGCTGGCTTATTCCAACAAGTCTGGTCATGAGATGGTAATGTATAGTTATATATTATATAGGGAACAAGGCAATATTCTCATCATTATGATGACTCTAGGAAGGTCACAGTTGTAATCATTGAGAATTCAGTGTAGCACCTATTTTGTATTGCTGACGCATCTCTGAAATCAGTTTTGCCTTGTTAAAATATGGAGAATAATATCTAGCAGTTTCATTGACTAAGCAGCAATGGAACCTGTGCTGATATCTCAGCACAACCAAATGGGAAAAGGTTCCATTACCTCCTTAGTGACAGAATTACTAGACTGGCACAACTTCAGCTCCAAAATACCCACACTAAACATTGTTGCCCTGGAATCATGTGTATGTAGGGGCCAAATAAATCATTTTTTCCAATCCCCATATAGAAGGACAAACAAATAGAAATGCCTTTTGGAACTTTCTGACATGCACACATAACCCTCACAGCACATGCCCACCCCCAACTGTCATTCTTCCTCCCCTGAGCTAAGACCATCCATCAGTTGCTCTCAGTTTCTACAAATGTATAGTACATTTATTTATAGAACTGACATTCATGTGTATTATTCTGCAGTTCAGCCAAAAAATTCTGCACAACAGGGCAAAAATCCATGAAACACATTTGGAAGTTTCCTATCTCGCCAATGGTGGAAGTTTTAAAAATGTTGTGAAATTCACAAAATTTCGCAACAGTTCTGAGAAAACTTTCACCTGGCTCTATTACCAAATGGACTAACATCAAGTCTTTATGTTTAGAGGACCCATTTCTTGTACTGTCCATGGTTCACTGACATTAAACTATTAAAGCAAATACTAAATGTTTACAGATTCTTACAAATACAACTTAGTGGCTGCAGAGGTAATCTTGGTTAGGTCACACATAGTTGTAATCAAGGGATATGCAAGACAAAGATCAGTTTCCATGTATTGTAACTATTCTGATAAATAAAGAAAGGACTAGCTAAACATACAAATTGTAGGTGGGTTGTTTTATGACCCCACTAATGAGCTGCTTATTTTTATGCTGATTGTGCACATGCACAAGAAACATATTGAGGCAGGTTTTCAGAAGCAGGTTGTGGAGGTGTGGCACTGTTGTGGCCAATGCCCCCACAGCCTTTAAAGGCTTGGCCGGCTTTCCCCAATGCCATGGCATACTGCTACTGAAAACTAGTTCAGCCAGCATGCCACAACCTTGAAAAGTTTCAGTCGCTGTAATCAGGGGCTGCCTCGTCATTGCAGCGTCAGCCATTCACTGCAATGAGGGAGTGATCTGTCATTGCTGGTCAGAACTTTCCAAGTGCAATATTGTTTGTGAACATGGCAGCATAGAATTGACAACATGCCTGCCAAAGATAATATTTAATAAATGCAAAGAGAACAGTTAGTGTACTAGGGTGATATCTAGAATAAATACCAGAATAATCCCCCAGTATCAAAACTTCATACTGAATGTGCTTTAGGGGAGAAAAATGCCAACTTAAGGCCAAATCAAAGCAAAACTGTTTAATATAAGGGCACAGAATAAAAAAAATTTCCTGTGATTCTTCCATGCTAACACATGAAAATCTTAAGCACAACCTATCAGTCACAGGTTTATGCTTCCAATTTCCTTTAACACCTAATTTCCCATGACAGCACAGCCACTGAATATCCCAAATGTAATCAGGGATCCTACCATCTTTAAGAATGTTTAAAGCAGACTGAAGTTTAGTAGGGAGGCATCATGGAAAATCAACACTCACAGCATGATGTCTATCCATTACAAGACCATAAATAGATTTTCGCTGCATGGAAGTAATCTCAGCTTTACTTAGGTTCCACTGTTTGATTCTCTTCAACATGGGAAGAGCAAAAATAGGAACCTGTAATAATTCAGTAAACCTTGGAAAAATAACATCCCATTTATTAAAAAAATTTTGAAATAAACACACAGTCCATTCTGCCCACTGAGTGGGAGATCCCATAGTCCTATAAAAGGAAGAAAACATGCAAAACGATTGAAAAAACACCACTGGATTTAACATACCCAAACCCCCTAGTGAAACTTTAAGATAAGTGAAATCCCATTTTACTGGGTTCAACCTACTACCCCATACCATCTGAAAGAAACAGCTAAACAGTCTTGTCTCAAGGTTAGTAGGTAAAGGAAAAATATAAGCAGCATATAAAAAAAAACTGGGATAAGAAATTGTTTAACAATCCTAACCCTTTTCTTCTTCCCCATCCCCCATGACTTCCAGCGAGAAACCTTTGCCTCACCAATTTGCAACCTATCTTCCCAATTTAACATAGCCATATCCTGTTCACCAAACTTAAGCCCCAAAATTGAAATGAACTGAGGAAAGACCTGAATAGTACTTACTGAAAGTACTTGGTCCCCATCCCCAAGTTGCAAAGCCTTTCTTTTATGATGGTTAAAATCTGCCCCAGTAATCCCTGAAAAAGAATCCAGCACTTGTAGGGCATATATTCCGGTCTGGACAGAAGCAAGCAAAAGACAGATGTCATCCGCATATGCCATAATTTTTTGAGAAAAAACTTCTGGACTGGGGATAATCCTATAATCAGTGGGTCATACAGAATTACTCTAAGCATAGGATCTAAACAATACGTATAAAGAAGGGGACTAAGGGGACAACCCTGCCTATCCCCCCTTTGAATCAAAACCGGAGACCCCAACAGACCACCCCCCACCGGAATGGCCACTGCTTGCTGGTATAAAATGTGAATCCACTTAATCATAGAGGGAGGAATACCATAAACCTGTAAAACTTTAAATAAAAAGGCGTGAGACACATTATCAAAAGCTTTTTTCTGGTCCAGACCAATCAAAACCCCCCGCAACTTCTTTTGCCTCCCAAACTCACAAACATCCCTTAGTAACTGAAGGTTCTGTTGGATGTTCCTACCAGGGATAGAACATGTTTGGACAGGGTGAATCAACTCAGCTGCCGCCTTTTGCAAGTGATGACACAAAATTTGCGAAATGATTTTATAGTCAGTGTTCAAAAGGCTAATCAGCCTCCAATTACCCAAATCTAGTCTATCACCAGTTTTATGTATGTAAACCACCATTGCTGAGGAGAACCCCTGTGGAACCTCCACGGCCGTCAAAATTCATTAAAGACTTCCACTAACAATGGAGCTACTAGCTCTTTAAAAGTTTTAAAGAACTCATTTGTTAGTCCATCTTCTCCTGAGGACATACTTGATCGTAAGTGAGAAATAACCTACAATACCTCAGGCAAAGTAACTAGACCATCAATGTCAGCCATAATTTCAGGAGACAATACTGGCAAAGAACAATTTATTAAAGAATCCCAAGCTACAGTAGGAACAAACTCCTGTCCCTAAGAATTCTGATGGTATTCTACCATAATTTCTAACATCTCAACATGTGACATCTGCAATTGACCAAAACGGTCCAAAAGACCAGTCATATTTTTATTTGCCAATTTTGTTTTACATCCCTCAAATGGATCTGAAAAAGGCATTTTGGTAGTACCAAATTTAAAAGTAGCATGCACAAAAGCAGCACACTTATAATAATAATCCCTCATTTTCTGCTTAACAATATCCAACTGTGCTTTAATTCTACCATCTGCTACAATAGGGAGAGACAAAAGATGGTAAAATTGGTCCCTTAAAACTAAATACCCCAAATAATCCTTATTTCCTTTAGATTTCCCCAAATCAAGAAACAAAGTTTTGACATCCATTTTTGTATCCCACCACCAAGAATATCAGGAGTCATAAAGAACCGCTACCGAACCCCGAAACTCAAATAATAATGCAACTTTAGTTTTAATAACTGGATCATCCAACATGACTGAATTCAATTTCCAATGCTGAGGCATCCCTGGAAAAAAGAGGGGAACTTGGGAAAATTGAAAATTACAGTGTAGAATACCATAGTCAGAAAATTCACAAAACTGTAACCCAAACTCATTAACCATTAATTGTCTAGAAGAAAACACATAATCAATACGTGTACGATATGCACTGTGTTGGTAAGTAAATCCCCCATCGTATACAAGGTTCTATATGTGTCCATGAAATTTGCAGTATGAATAATATTTCATAATGCATGAGAATCACAATATATTTTTTGCTGAATCTTATCCCATAGTATTATATCCAAACTACAGTTCATGTCACCTCCCCAAAATAACAGCCTAGAAGAAAATACAAAAGGTTTAATAAGGAAAAACAGTTCAATTCTAGCTTTTTTACTTTGAGGAGTATAAGTATTAATAATACATAAAGAAAAACCATCATACACACAATCCAATAATAAAGCTCTTCCTGGTAAAATATCAAACACCTTCTGAACCTGAACTTGGGGTGACTGGAAAAGAATCCCAAGAGCATCAGCTGTATCTTCCCCAAATGACCAAAATGAAGACCCCCAAGGCCAATGTTTTTTAACCTAGACAATGTCCTGTAAGGAAGCAAATCTAGTTTCCTGGATAAGTAAAACATCAAAAAGGCAGTGTCGGAAAAATTCCAATAAGGCCATTTGTTTACGAAAGGACTTAATGCTACAAACATTAAGGGAAATTAGACAAAAAGAAGCCATGTATAGATGTAGAAGAAAAACTTAACCCCAAAAAGAGAAAAAAACTTTCCTATTTGCCGTTTAACCCTCCTATTTATCCTTTTTCCTCTTTCTCCCTACCTTCTTTTTTGAAGTTGGAACACTCTGAGGAGTATCCTTATCACATTCCATTTCAGAAACCATACCTGATAAGGATGAAACATCTGATTCAAAACATCCTTCCTGTTCCTGGAGTACCTGAAAGGAATTTTGTGTTAAAATAGGGCCCGCTAAGGCCTTGGGTTTCAGATAGGATCTAGTCACCCGTTTTTGAGGGAGAAAATCAGCTTCCATCTGGGGAAGGGGCATCTGCCCTGTGTCACCCTCTGAAACAGAAACTGCAACAGTAGAACAGTGAGCCACGAGGGAAACCAGGGAGGGTTCAGAAGCAGCAGGCCCAGCCGAGGTAGTAGGTGCCTGAGTGGGATCCGAAGAAGAGGACCCCAAGGCTTTCTCAGGGCCAGGTTCCGATCTGGCCGGCCTATACTTTTTTTGGGCCTCAGAGACCAAATTCTCCTGATTAAGCCCTCCCGTACGATTCTGATCTGCCCAAGGACACTGATGATAGGCATGGCCCGTCTCACTACAAAGGTTGCATTTAAACACATTCCTACATACTGAACTGGGATGATCATATTCACCACATAGGGCACAAATCACCCTATCACAAGTGCTGCTAAGATGTCTGGGACTGCCATATTTATAGCAGGCCTTTGGTTGCCCCGGGTAAAAAACTACCCCTCTATCTTTTCCCAAGAAAAAACTATTGGGAATATGTTGCACGTCATTGCCCACCAAGTGTAATTTAACTTTAAACCTCCAGCTACCATTCCAAATCCCTTCACTATCAATGATAGCCTCAGGAGGCCCCATAACCTGACATTTTTGCTCCATCCAATAGTAGATATCACCCACATTTACCTCCTCATTCTGAAACATAACAACCACCGATTTATACAGTGGTTTAGTAAGGGGGATGGCCCAAAAAGGACACCATAAAGGCATTGCTTTAAACATGTCATATTTTTTCCAAAAAGAATCAAGCCCAGAAAAAGTCCTAAAGCTGATATCAAAGGTATCCTCTCCCCTGACACTGATAAGGGCAAAAATGTAAGCAGCTTGAAAACCCATAGATTGTTTTAAGAGATGTTGAGCCACATAAAGTCTATCAGGATGTTCCGGGAGACCCCCTCTATACCTCAGCCAAACAGCATTACGCAGATGAGCTTGTTCCACTTTATTGTTTTTAAAGAAATCCAAATATCTGGGTCCAGATCTATGACCCTCTCGATGTGGGGAAGGGAGGGGTAGAGGATCGATCCCGATGCTCAAAGCCATCAGTTCATGCAGTAGCAGTAGTAGGGGTATGCAGTTCAATCAGTTCATCCACAGCTACACCCATCCCCTCACTTGAAACAACACAGGCTGCTCCCCTTCCCCCTTGAAAGTCTGTACAGTACCTTGTATCGAAGTAGCCCCTGAAGAAAAAGAGACCCAATCAGAATCCAGCACCCAGGCCCCTTGAGGGGTTTGAATCCAGCCAGCTTGCTTGAGAGAATCCTCCTTCGACCATTCCTCATAACCTGGCACCTCGACCAGCTCCAAGACTGAGAATGACTTCCGCATTCTCTCTGACATCGTCAGTGAGTCCGTCCCAGCCAGCTGAGCTGCTACACCAGGCTTGACAGCCACCGTCAAAGCAGTCTCCATGGGGAATGGCAGGGTTTGCACAGTTACGTCATCAATAGTACCCAACTCAGGCACTGGAAGGACAACCAGCGCGGTGGATACCGCTTGCATTGCAGAAACACCTGAAACAATCGGTTCCCGATCCTGTAAGCCCCCCGTGGTATTTGGGAAAATCACAGCTTCTGTCTGCTTCATAGCAGACTGTACCTCAGTAGAAACATCGACAATAACCTCCGTTTGGAAACTCGTATCCCTTAACCTTGCAACAGCTGAGGTCTGGGATAGAACCTCTGACTGCACCAGATGTCTAGCCTCCTAGCCCTCCATCCTGCAACTGACCACCACTCTAGGAGAGCAGCAGTCCCTCTGCAGGCAGAGTAGGGGAATTTCCCCTGTGTCCTGGCCAAATTTCTCCCATTCACTAAAAATACCACCAACAGCTTAATCTGGTTCAATTTCAGTTGCTTACCATCTGTACCCCCCTCCCCCTGGTCACCCCTGAAGAAGGGACTTCTAGGCCCAGTGGGCTTACCGGGTCAACAAAATTCAATAAATAAATAAATATTTCATGCTGTCATCAGCTTATATTTAAAATGTAACACCCTGCTGAATTTTGGTTAAACTTAAAATCACCTGCAGTGCTGCTCTGCCGCATCGAATGTCTTGCTCTGCATTTCCTGGTGCTATGAGGTAGGTTCAACTAAGGTCACGCAGCTAACGGTCACAATTTTTGAGTGAAAAAAAGCACTGCTTCAGGTAGGGTACAAAACTTACTTTTTTTCTTACAGACTGCTAGTAAAGACAACTTAAAAACCCCATCTCCTATTATGTACGGGGTGGCAGTTGGGGGGAGACAATTACAACTGAATGGCTCTCTGTGTGTGAGGTGGTGGCAACAGAAGACAGAACAGCACACAAAGCAAGGGACTACTTTGCAAGCACAAGACTTAAAATTTATAGTTACTATACTTTCTAATTATTTGTGTAACTTTAAAAAAAAAAACTAACATAAAAGTGCCACAGGTACCCATTTCCTAAGCACAATAATACCCTCCTGGATGAGCATTATGGGCAATACTGGACCTTCCAGGGGCTATAATGCCCTTCGCCTATGGTGTTGGGCCTCATTACGCCCCTGGGCGGTCTGGTGTTCCCCAATACCGCCCACCCTGTTGGGTATTATTGCTTGCTTATTTTCTTTATAGCAGGGCCAATTGACTTTGGCCCCTACCTTTGCTCCACGTATGGAAGCTGTCTAATAAATATTAATTTAGTCCGAGTAGGGCCTTTCTACCCTTATCCCTGCCCCTGGGTGTTGCCAGTCAACATTAATATTAATTTAAAATCAGCCCCCGAGGTCCACCCACTTGGATCTTTGCTGTTCTCCTTGTGCCCTTGGTACATTTAAACAAATTATTTTCTTTATTTACAGGTTCTGGCAGTCAGCACTTTGCCCTGTGTGCTGCTGCTGACTTGCTGCCCTGGCCTGGGATGAAGACAGGGAGATGGGAGGCTGGGAAGTGCTGGCAGAGGGAAGGATGTCCATGGGCAGGAATCAGAAAATTGGGGGGCTTGCAACACTTGATGCTTCCTCTCTCTCTCTCTCTCTCTCTCTCCTCACTAATGAGGCTTCTGGGCACTGCCACCACTGAGGGACCGAATGATTTATTTTTATCAATCTTAAATAAAAAAAATGGGTCAGAACAGAGCCCTCACCGCAATCACTGACTGCTTGTCTTTTCTTCAGGTGACCACCACACTCTGGGGACCCACCAGAACTTCTGGATTGCCGTACAGAAGGACCACTGGTGAAGCAGGACCAGAGATGTCCAGACAAGTGTAGGGCTGGCTTCAACCCTCTAAGTAAGCCCTCTCAGTATCCCACCGACTTTCTGGCATCCTCCTCTTCTTAACACCAGGCAGCAACCACCAAACAAATTTTACTTTTCAAAAAAAGGAACACTCTGGGTTCCGGTCTGGAACCTCGAGTCTGTGCCGTAGCCACTGACATTTCTTTTAAAAACAAACACACATGCTGGGCAGGAACAGCAGTCCCAGCGTGTGGGTGCCCTTGACTTGTGCTGCCTGCTCGGGGGTGGGAGATTCCGCAAGAAGCAGGTAGCTAGGGAAAGCATGTTACTTATTTATTTATTTAACAACAGCTCTTCTCTGCTGCCATGATGGTTGGGGGGGAACACTTAAGGAGGGGCCCTATACACTACCCCCATGCCACCCCTGATGCTTGCTTTAACTAGGGCCCTAAGGGGCACTATATTCATTTATTTTAAATGTTTGTTGTGCCCCAAAGCCCCTGTACTTTGGGGCACTACATATATGATCCTCTGCCTGCGGCAGCAGGCCTCATTGCACCCCTGAGTGGTCTGGTATAGCCTAATGCCACCCACCATATTAGGTATTTCAGTTTGCATAGACAATGTCAGCAGAAAAAGATCATTAGTCCATCTAGTCTGCCTAGTTTTACCCTGCTCTACTTCTTGACCTATTATCCATACAGGGTTTTCACCCTCCCCTCCCCCGCCCATCCCTGTCTTATTGCTACTCCCACTGAATAAATATTAAAGAGTTAGTGGGGTCAAAACAGGCAGACAGGAAAATAATACAAATTTTAAGAAGTAGTCAATTGTCACTTTTTATTTCTAAAGTAGTTTTCTTTTTTTCACTCCACGCATTAGTAAGTCTTCTAAGTGATAATATTGTGCAGGATGTGTGGAACAGCTCTTAGCCTGGTAGCTTGCATATCTACAGTATCTCTATTTGCACACTACATAATAAGCATTGGGCTTCACAGATGACTGACCAAGCAGCCACTGAGTGGCTGTTCCTAAACGACTATGATGAGACAGATATGTCAGCTGCAATGCAGAGTGCTGTCCCACACATCACAACTACTAACATCAGATAAAACATCTTCTAACTAAACAAAGGGAAAAGAAAAAGTACCTCAGATATAAAAAATAATAGTTTACTACTTTCAAAAACAAATATTAGTTTTAGGCAGTACAGTAGCTTTTTAAGTATTTTTCTCTGTCATAGCCATGTTTGAGCCCATTAATGTTTTTTGCCTCCACAAACTCTCCTGATAGACTATTCCATGGCTCAAACACTCCATTGGTAAACTAAAACATTCTTGCATCACTCCTGAATCTCCCCACCAGCTTATTTTCATGGCCCCTTGTTTTTTTACCCATCATTTCTGCAAAATAGTTCTGCATAGTTTACTTTGTGTATTCCTTTCAGGAACTTGACGGTATCTACTATGTCCCTTCTCTAACTTCAGACCTCTAGCTAGTATTTGTTCAGTGCCCTAAGATGATCCTTATATGATCTTTCCTGTGGACCCTGCATCATTCCAGTTACTCTGCACTGCACTGTCTCTGTTTTTCCTCAGGTGAGGACTCCAGAACTGGGCACAGTACTCCAGATGGGGTCTCACCAGTGACCTATAGAGAGGAACTATTGAAGCAACCAGGATGTAATGCTCCACCTCTACAGTCCATGCTCAGCCAGGAACAGAGCAACAGTGTAGCACAAAAATGCAGCACCAGTCATCCAGCAGCAGAAAACTTTTTTATTTTATAAAGTGCAATACATTGTATTGCATACTTTGTGGCATGACAGGCACAACACAAACTGACTCTACCAGTTTTGCCGCTCCACAGCATCATCAGGAGTCCTGGATGTCAGGAGTCACAGGTCTGTTTATGAAGCCATTATTAAAGTGATAGAAGTGAAATATCTGCTAATTAAAATGCAAACCATATAATAACCCCCCACCAATATTTAAATGCATGATTAATGCATAAGTGGGTTAAGAAAATCATATAGTTGAAACAAGATTTTTTTTTCCTTTGAAAGTCCACTATAATCAATATGTTCTATGGCACTTTATATGGATATCTGGTTCCTGTCCATACTTCTGTATTTTTCCCATTCATTTTTACATTTCAGAGCACCTGTTAAAATGCTGAAAAAAACAAACACAGAACGGATATTAATCCTTTTCACAAAGGTAATTCATCTTACATTAATATATGGGGCATATTAAAAGCAGTCATTCCTATGATTTGTATGGAGAAAGTTGCATACTGTAGTTGGAACAGTGCATTTTTTCCCTTTGAAAGTCTTCCAAAACCAATTTGTCTTATGGTATATGTATATATAGTCCATGTCTATACTTCTGTATTCTTTCCCCAATAGTTTTCATTTTCAGAACATCAACTGGCAATGCTGAAAAAGAAACATATACAAAGGACAGATATTAATATCCTTTTTGTAAAGCTAATTCATCTTACATTAATATATGGGGCCTATTCAACGTGATTATTCAGACCCAGGGGTTGTAATTCTCACAGTTGTTGTTCCAGTAGTTAATAACATTGGGTAGATAGGGTCAGTATATGGTTTCCACTTCAGTTGTTACAGTACACATTCCACTACTGTCACTTTTAAGAATACAATACCTACATAAATAGACCTGTGACTCCTGACATTTGGGACTCCTGATAATGCTGTAGAGTGACGAAACTGGTATAGCTAGTTTGTTGTGGCTGTAATGCCACAAGATATACATTGCAGTTTTGCATTTGCACTAAATAAAATAAAAAAGTTTTCCACTGTTGAAAGTCTGGTGCCACTTTTTTGTGCTGCAAGAGAAATTTGCATTACCTATTTCATACTGCTATTGAAACCCTTCCAATCCATGCCAGCATTCTGGTTGCCTTGCTGTATGACTTATTTCATTGGCTAGTTTGTTATAGGCAGTCACTTATGATGACCCTCAGGTCCCTTTCCTCTGAAATAGCAGCCAGCTTAACCCCTTCCATTTAACATTTCTCCCTGGGGTTCTTGTTCCCTATGTACATCACCTTGCACTTTATGGAATTGAATTTTAACAGCTAGACCTTGGACCACCTCTCTAACCTTTGCAGATTCCTCTGCAACTCCCTAACAGCTACCCTGCTGTCTACCCTGCCATAGAGCTTAGTGTCATCTGTGAAGAGACACATCTTACCCAGGCATCTTGCCCTTTATTCCTTGTTGTATGTTGTTTATGAATGTATTGGAAAGGACTGGTCCCTGTGGTACCCCACTTGTGACCTTTCTTACGCTGCGTAGAATTGAACAGGGACTAGCGGACCAGATCAGGAAGATAGGAGGGAAGGGGAACACTGTAATAACTGGAGACTTCAATCTACCTGGAATAGACTGGAGCACTCAAGCTACCGCTTGTTGGACAGAGCAGCTCCTCCTGTATTCTATCCAGGAGTGCTTCCTAACATAGGGTATTATGGAGCCAACTAGGGATGGGGCCATACTTGACCTAGTGTTATCAGATGGGGAGCAGGTCCAGGAAGCAGAAATGAGGGATCCCCTTGCAGGCAGTGACCACTGCACAGTGTGGTTTTACAGCAACATGGGGAATGAATTAACCAAGACCAAAACTAGAGTAGTGGACTTCAGGAAGGAGGACTTCTATAAAATGGGAAATATACTGGAGGGGCACATGACCATGCTCAGACCGGAGATGGATGTGGATCAAAAATGGTCAGTCATTAAGAGGGGACTAATTGAGGCCACTGACACATGCACAAAGGCTCATAATAAGAACTCTAAGGCCAAGAGACCTAACTGGTTTAGCTGGAAGGTGGCAGGTAGAGTGAAGGAAACGAGGATTGCCTTCCTGAGCTACAAAAGGTCCTTGAGGAAGGAAGACAGAGAGGCTTATAAAGTGAAAGCTAGGGAGGCAGTTCCAATGCCTGTACTCTAGGTAAAAAGTTCCTTGAAATGGTGGCCTTGAAGCAAGAGGGATGCCTGGATAGTGTGGCAGACACAGAAACATGGTACACAGAGAACCATGACTGGGATGTCAACATAGCAGGGTACACAATCTACAGGAGGGACAGGGAGGGAAGAAGAGGAGGAAGAGTAGTTCTCTATGTAAGGGAAGGGATCAAAGCAACAGAACTAAAGGGTCAACAGGGAGGAGAGGAAGCACTGTGGGTCACCCTGGAGACTGGAAATGGCACCACAAAGGGGGCATTAAAAACACATCTTTTTAGCCTTGCATATAATGATTTTTAAATGTTGCTGCCTTGGATTAATTTTAACATTGTTTTAATTATTTATTAATTTTTATTATGTTATGTACAGGCGCCTTGGTTTTGGAAAGGCGCCTTTTATAAATAAAGTTTGATTTGATTTGATTTGACAATCTGCACAGGGGTTGCATACAGACTCCCATGTCAGGGGGAGGAAATGGACAAGGAAATGATAGAAGGCATCCTTGGGATGGCAGAGAAAGGGGAGATATTGCTGATGGGGGACCTGAATATGCCAGATGTTAACTGGAGCACCTTTCCTACAGCCACATCCAAGAGCAGGACCATTCTCAATGCCCTACAGGGGGCATGCCTCAGATAGCGAGTTTTGGAACCCACTCAGGAGGGAGGGAGCAATCTTAGACCTGGTACTCTCAAATGGGGACAGAGAGAGGATCGCCGCTCTTGAAGTGGGTAGCCATCTGGGAACAAGCGACCACCAAACAGTGTGGTTCATGATAAACTTAGCTGTAGAGTCAAGCCATACAAAAGTGAAGGTACTGGACTTCAGGAGGGCTGATTTTGTCAGCAACAACAACAACAATCTTTATTTATAAAAGGCACCTTTCCAAAACCAAGGCGCCTGTACATAACATAATAAAACAAATCAATAAATAATTAAAACCATAAATAAAATTCCATGACAGCCACATTAAAAATCATTGCATGCACGGCTAACAAGAAATGTTTTTAATGCTCCCTTAAAGCTTTGGATGGTCAGGCAGTCTCGTACCTGACGAGGTAGAGAATTCCAGAGGGTTGGGGCCATAAAACTAAAAGATCTGGCCCCAGATGTCTTTAAATGAGCCCTGGGAATCTCTAGCAATCCCTCATCAGTAGATCAGAGTGAGTGGGAGGAACAGTAGGGATGAAGGAGATCTTTCAGGTGACCAGGTCCCTGATCGTGTAGGGCCTTATATGTCAGCAAATCGACCTTGAAGGTGATCCACCAGCATATTGGCAGCCAGTGCAGTCCGCGGAGCACAGGTGTTATATGACTGGTCCTAGAAGAACCAGTCAATAGCCGGATTGCCGCATTCTGCACTAGCTGCAAGCGACGGATATCAACCCCCAGTAACCCAAATTAAAGAAAGTTGCAGTAGTCAAGGCAGGAGGTAACGAAGGCATGGATCAATGTTGGAAGATCGTCAGAAGGAACCAGGTGCTTCACACGGCTGATATTCCTCAGATGGTAAAAGGAAGCTTTGAGAACTGCCAGCATCTGAGATTTAAGTGTCAGTCATCAAACACAATGCCCAGGTTCCGCACCTGGTCTGAGGTAGTTAGCTGAACACCCCCAAGCCTTAAACCTGAAGGTGATCCCACCAACAAACCCACCTCCCAGTGACCTGGGTCCACAACCAACACCTCAGTTTTCTCAGGATTCAACCACAGCCAACTCTCATCCAACCAGTCCTAGATTTTGGCAAGACAGTTGTTAAAGACTTAAATGACAGCATCTTGGCCGGGCACGAAGGACATGTACAGCTGAGTATCATCTGCATAACAGTAAAAACCCAAGCCATACCACCTAATAATCGCTCCCAACAGCAGCATATACACCGCACACAACATGGGTGCCAAAATGGAGCAATGTGGCACCCCGCAGTATAGGGAAAATGAAGTCAAGGAAAAAATCCCAGACACCACCCTCTGAGTCCTACCCTCGAGAAAAGATCAAAACCAACCTAGGACTGTATGAGACAGCCCACAGATAAGCCGCTGGTGCTCGAATAGCACACCATGGTCCACGGTGTCAAATGATGCAGAGAGATCAAGAAGGACCAAGATAGAATGGGTCCTTTGATCTCTCCCTATTAAGAGGTCATTTAGTACCTGGACAAGAGCTGTCTCGGTACTATGTCTCTTCCTAAATCCAGACTGGAGAGAATCATAGACATTGTGGCTGGTCAAATGATCATCCAGCTGTGACACGACCAACTTCTCAATAGCCTTGCCCATAAAGGGCAGGGTAGAGACATGCCTGTAGTTAGCCAGACAATCCAGGTCCAAGGAGGGCTTCTTAAGAAGGGGCTGAACCACATTCTCCTTCATGGTATTAGGAATAATCCCCCTCTCCAAGGACCTCCAGACTATCTCAGCAAGGACCGGACCAATTTTATCCACACAGCCCACTAGGAGACTTGTGGGGCCCGGATCCAAACTACAGGTTGTCGGACGCAATGACTGGATGACCATCACAATGTCATTGATTGTGGGAAGTCTGAAGTCAGACCACACAAACTGGGTGTCCGACATCTCCTGCCGACCATCACAGCTCCCATTAGGGAGGGTCGAGTGAATATCAGACCTGATTGTGGCAACCTTATCTGAAAAGAATTGAGCAAACTCCTCACACCGTTCTTGAGAGAAAGCACTTCCAGGCTGAAGACAGATTGGATTGCACAATCTGTCCACAGTCCAGAAAAGCTGAGCTGGTTGATTCTGTGCAGCAGCAATCTCTCTGGACAGGAATTCTGTCTTCTTATGAGAGATTGCTGATTGATAGACCACATAATGGTCCATCAAACTAAGTTTGTCATAATCCAGGCCCGACCTCTGCCAGCACCTCTCTAGCCTTTGTCCAACTCTTCTCAACTCCCTCAGAGTCTCATCAAACCAAGGAAACCTGGGGCGAAGAGTGAGAGGATGAACATGAACAGGAGCAATGGAATCCAGGGCGCCTACTACCGCCTTATTATAGGCAAGTACCAGGCCCCCTGGATCCATGCAATCACATGGTAAACCCGATAGGTCCAGCACTGCCATCAGGCCATCTGGGGAAACACCCCTCAAGGGGTGGTAACGGATCATCTCCATAGGGGCTGGCCTATTACAGGTGGCCTCGAAACTGAACCCAATGGTATGATGGTCAGACCACCCGACTGGTTCCACCACCAAATCGGATATCTCCATCCCCAGTAGGAACACCAAGTCCAATGAATGACCACCAGTATGGGTCAAGGAGGAAATAACCTGTGTGAAGCCCAGTGAAATCATTAACTGGTGGAAGTCCTGACCAAACTGCGAGAGTTCATCCTCGACCCAGGCATTGAAATCCCCCAGAACCAACCATCTGAGGGATCCATATTGTTACAGCTAGCAACATGTGCTGCCATCGCATAAGTAGCATTTCTTTTCCTTGTGGCATGAATACGTTCTCCTACACAAACTTTTAGGCTTCTTATTGTTTTGCCTATACAAAATGTTCCTCAGTCACATATTGCTCTGTAGATTATTCCCTCTCTGTCACAAGTAATTAACTAACGTATAGCATATCTGCATCCTGTATTTTCACAAACGAAATCCTTGCCCTGTTTTATATAGGGGCACATAGTACACCTTTTGCATGGAACACAGCCCATCACTGGTTTATCTAACCATGTTCTCTTTCTTTTTTATCAATAAAGTGACTGTGTCAGTTTATCACTCAAGGTTGGTGCTTTTCTATATGCCATACATGGGGGCTCTTTAGCAAGGTCACTGAGATCCGGATCACTAGACAAAATGTTCCAATGTTTCTTAATAATACTTTCTATACTACTAGCATGTGCTGAGTATGAGGTTACAAAATTGTATCTATTACTTGAAACATTTTCTTTCACTGTTCTCTCTTTCTCTGTAAGTGGCAGGGTTCTATCTTGTTCAGATGCAAAGTTCTTTCCTGCATCAATCTCTCTCTGGCTGTAGCCTCTATCCATCAGTCTATTACTCAAATCCAGACAATCTTTCCTAAATGCTTCCTCAGTATTATAGTTTCTCCCTGACTCTCGGGAATTGACCCTAAAGTATATTTTTAGTTATGTGTGGTGGATGATAACTGCTCTCTGTCAACAAAGAGTTACAATCTGTGGCCTTCCTGTACACACAGGTCTCTATATTCCCACATTCTTTCAACTGCAAATCTAAATCCAGAAAGTTAATACTTTTCTGAGAGGCTTGAACACTAAATTTTAAGTTCTTATTGGTACTTTCTAAATATGAGACAAACTGCGTTAGCTCATTCAAGTCACTATTCCAAATAAAGAACAAATCATCTATGTATCACCTCCAATTTGTAATCTTAGAAAAGTAAGGGTTAACAGAGCCATCAAGTACATACTTGTTTTTCCATAGACTCATGTAAACAGTCGCAATCGATGGGGCACACATAGCCCCCATCGCTGTACCTTTGGTTTGTAAGAAATATTTCTGGTCAAACATAAATACATTATACTTTGGGGGGGAAAGGGGAAATTGTTTAACCAGCAAAAGCACACTTAGCCAGAGCTTGTTTCCAGGTGCAACCTGGGAGCACAAGGCAGTTAAGTGACTTGCTCAGGGTCACACAGTATGCAAGTGGAAGCTATGGGATTACAACCCAGGTCTGGTCTGCTGGATGTCACCAGATTTGCAGTTCAGGGCCTTAGACCACTGCACTATACTGCCTCCTTTAAAACACAGTCCAAAAGTTTCAACAGAAAATCTGTGGAAGGGATTGTTTCTTCTCCCCTTGTATTTCAGAACCAGGCTGCAGCATCCAATGCCCCATATCATGTGGTGTGTTTGAGTAAAGTGCTTCCACATCCATAGTAACTAAAATACTCTTTGGCCTTATTTCTAGTCTATCCAACATTCTTAGGACATCATTTGTATCTTGTAGATATGATGGCAACCGTTCAACATAGGGACGCAGAATGAAGTCCACAAATTGTGACACACTTTCTGTTAAAGAGCCTATCCCACTTAATATAGGGTGCCCAGGTGGTTCAATTAGCGACTTATGCATCTTTGGTAGTAGGTAGAAGGTAGCTCTAATAGGTGTTCCTGTGATAAAAAAATCTCTCTCTTTTAAATTAATTTCACCCTTTCTCAAAGCATCCTCAATGGGGGGGGGTCACGTGATGGCAGCCTAGGGAGTAGCAGCATCTTTTGGGAGCTCCATTTTCGCCAGTCGATTCAGTCAAAACTTCATTCAAAGGGGCCAAGTATCACTGAAAAAATATCCAGATACAACAAACGCAATTGGCAGAAGGTAGTCAGATAAGCATCGGATGGAAGCTTATATGAGAAAAGCATTACCGCGACGGTCTCCTCCACTCACGCCGGAAAAAGAGAAGGCCGCAAAATGGCCTAGGCAACAAACTCTGACCGTCCTAAAAATGGCAGCAGCGCTGACCGCACTCTCTGAGGAAAGATTCCTCGAAGTCATGCAGCCGTTACAAGTAGCAATTGCTACCATCACAGAGGACATGCAAGAAATCAAAAACTCTGTGGACTAACGTGGAGAGTTGGGGACTCGGAGGTCAGATTAACATCTTTGGAGAAAAGGCAGGATAAGACTGAGCTAGGATCCACTGTAATGGGACGTAGGATGAAAAAGCTAGAGGATAAAATAGAGGACTTGGAGGGGCACAGCAGGCGAAAAAATTTGGTGGTTATTGGAATACCTGAAAAAGAAGAAGGGAGTGCCCGATTGTTTTTGCTACAATGGTTTCTGCCAAAATAGCGCCCCCAAATGGAGGTGAATATATAATCGGCGAGCCCACCGAGCCCTCGTCCACCCGACTCGGGTCAATCCCCAGGCCTTTGATCTTTAAAGTACTAAACTATATGGATGAGCCGCATATCTTATCCAAAATAAAAGAAGCTCGTGAAGTGACATGGGAAGGCAAAAAAGTACGGGTCATACAGGATCTTCCTTACTCGGTAAGGTTGAGAAGGCAGGAGTTGCATCCACTAGTGTCCAAACTAATTGCTGCATCTAAACAATTTAGGGTAAAATATCCTGCAATTTTGGTGGTGAAGAATGAGGACAAGTGGATTTCCTACGATTCTCCGTCGCAAGCGCTGTCAGGTTTGAAGGAGCTTTTCCCGGACTTATTTAAGTGAATATGATGCGATTCAGTATTGAGAGATGGTCGTATGTAGTGGATTTGGACTAACTTGTTGGTAGCTCCATCATGTTGTACATCTGCTGTTGGGGAGATCGAGGTGGTGCTGTTTTTGTTATGGCTAATGGGGACGGCGACCCATGCCGAGTGGAGCAGGAACTTTCAAGCTGCAACGGCTGTATTGTGCTCGACGGGTAATGTAATGGACCAATCTGTGCATATGGTAGGGAAGGAAGAACCTACACCAGTATAAATCGAGGAGCAGCAGTTATTTTGCTTGGTCTTGACTATTTGAGAGCTGCATATTAGTTTGTGGACCAGCGCAATCAGGCACTCCATGCGGTATTTCATCACGAAATTCATAATGGAATGCAACTTGGAGCTAAAATAACTGAAGAATACTCAGTAATGTTCTTCATAAAAGTCACATTATGCTAATTGAATGCCTATAATGTGCATGCCAGTTCTTTAAGTTAACTAGTGCTAGTTATAGAAGAACTAAAGTGCCATAACTGTTGATATAGTGAAAGGTCCAGTATAACAATGTAGAGAATTGAATATGGGATCTCTGGTTTTCTTTTAGGAAAGCACTAAGTTTTGTAAAGTGCTGACAAATGGAACGCCCTAGTATATATGGGGCATGGTCTTAACAAATATATTTTGTGGGAAGCAAGGGCTTATAACCACCTGCTTTTTTATAATATGTTATTTTGATTGCCTAGTTTCTAGTTATGCAAATGTTTAATTGTTGAAATTAGCAGTGTAGATTTGTTCTGGCAGTTTTGCTGTCAAATACAATTGTGTGATTGGGGGGCTCCGGGACATTGTTGTTTGACTTAGGACTGTTTTTGTAAAATCATGTGGCATATAATGTTTGGAGTTGCAGTGTATGGGAACTGGGGTGTTTTGTTCAGGATAGTTACAGATTAAGGAGATGGGAAGTTTTGGATGGGGAGGGGCAGACTGCGCTGGGTCCATTTTTAGTTGATGATGCCATCTATTATTCCATATTGGTATGCCTCTCAATAGTCTGGAGCATAAAATGAGTGGGGCATTCTACAAGGGTAAGCTTGCTCATTACTCCTGGGTACTCACTGAGTTTTGCTTAAAGTATGAGTGACAACTACCATGTTGTGAGTTGGAATATTAAAGGTGCTAAAGATAGGGTTAAAAGACAGATGATATTAAAGCACCTGCAGCTGTTACGAGTGCAAATAGCTTTTTTACAGGAAACACATCTTAGAAGGGAGGATGTGCTCCTTTTTAGGAAGTTATGGGTTGGCCAGGTTTTTGGAGAGGGTGCTTCAACAAACAAAGGAGGGGTAGCGATATTACTGGCCAGGAAGGTGCAGTTTAAACTGACTAAGGAAATATGGGATCCTGAGGGAAGATATATAGTTATACATGGATCCTTGGAATCCAGCTCGGTCATTTTTGGATCGGTTTATGGTCCAAATAATGACTCTCCCTCTTTTTTTGTAAATCTATTAAATGTGATAACTGTAAACCCCCCTAAACTTATGATATTAGGAGGGGATTGGAATTTGGTTCTACAGACGGAGTTAGATAGATCCGATCGAGTATGAAAGGGCCTATCTCCAGCTCAAAGAGCACTGAAAGAATTTATAGACACGACTGCATTAGTGGACATTTGGCGAGTGTTTAACCCCACCAAAAGACAATATACTTTTTTCTCTGCGGTACACAAAACACACTCTAGAATTGATTATTTGCTTATAAGTTCACAGGCGGTCCCAGGGGTTACTCGTGTAGGAATTGCAACAAGGGTTATATCCGATCATGCACCGGTTGATATGGAGTTTTGTCTAGGGGCTGGGGTTAGACGCTCTCCACAATGGCGACTGAATAGCCAGCTATTAAAAGATCCTGCCTCCTCTGAATATATCATGGAATATATTAGTTTATTTCTCACCCTCAATTTAGGGAGGGTGGAGAAATATGACCTAGTTTGGGCTGCCCTAAAATGTTCTGTGAGAGGTGAATTTATTAAAATGTATTCTAATAGGGCTAAGCGTCAGAAGGTCCAAATGGAGGAGCTCCTAACTAGCATCAAAAGTATAGAAGATACCCTCTCCTGCACCTCTTCAGAGGAGTCGTGGTCCAGATTATATCAATTGCAGGCACAATATGTAGGTCTACAAGCGCAGAGGGCTGAGTTATCGTTACATAGGGCCAAGCTCCAATATCTAGATATAGGAGAAAAGCAAGCAGACATCTGGCGATGCGTCTCCGTCAAGTGGAGACTTCGCAATTTATTACTGGAATCCACTCTGAGGAAGACAGCAAAGTTGTTACTGATTCTCAAAAAATGGTGGAAATGTTTGGATCTTTTTACCAAGGTTTATATTCAGCAACCCCGTCTTCTTCTTCTGCAGATTCAGATCCGAATGTCTACCTTAGATCTGTGACTTTGCCAAAGGTTACTGCGGAGGGTGCTGCATGTTTGAGCGCTCCGATTGCTTTAGGGGAAATACAGGAAGCAATCCAGCAGTTACCTTTGGACAAGTCTCCCGGTCCGGACGAGTTGCCTAGCAATTTTTACAAAGCATACCAAAGTGTCTTGGCACCCATATTGAAGGACCTCTTTTGTTATTGGTTTGACAAGGGAATGTCAGAGCCCAGTTTTTTGGAAGCTGTGATCGCTCTAATATTAAAACCAGGAAAGGACCCTCAGAATCTCAGTAGTTACCGACCCATTTCACTATTAAACACCGATATAAAAATTTTGGCCAAAGTTTTGGCAAATAGGCTTGCTAAAATTATAGATAAATTGATAGGGAATGAGCAAGTCGGGTTTATGGCTGGAAGGTCACCCCAAGATCATATAAGAAAACTAATGCATCTTATTGTGGTAGCCAGAGATTCTGATATTCCAATGGTGCTAACTTCGCTCGATGCCGAAAAGGCATTCGACAGAGTATCCTGGGATTTTCTTTTGCCACTTTAACTTCTTTTGGTTTCCCGGGAGACTTTGTCAGATGGGTCAAAGTACTGTATTCCTGTCCCACGGCCAGAGTGAAGTGCAATGGGCTATTATCTTCTCCATTTAAACTAGCTCGAGGCACCAGACAGGATGCCCTCTGTCCCCCTACTTTTAACATATACCTAGAACCATTGCTCCTTAGATTAGAGGCCAAATGTTAAGATTACCAGAATCCAAGTTGGTGATGTCAGATATGCATTTTCAGTTTATGGATGATATCTTATTACATTTGAGAACCCCAAAGTTTCAATTCCGCAGTTTTAGAGGAAATTGAGGAGTATTCTAAAATGTCCCATTATAAGTTAAATCGGAAAAATGAAAGTAATCCCCTTGAATCATAGAGTTAATAAGGCGGAGTTGGTCCCCCTAGGCCTGGCATGGGAAACAAATTCTATAGTTTACCTAGGAATAAAGATTTTTAGGGATCCTATCATTATTCGGAGAAACAACATAGATAGCCTTATGAAAATAATCTCTAAAGATCTTGAGAGGTGGCAATGCCTCCATATTTCACTATGGGGCAGGTTAAATATAATTAAAATGAACCTCTTACCTAGGATTCTATATCCATTGAGTATGCTGGGTATGTATCTTCCTAAAATATGGTTCTCTAAGTTAAGAAAAATGCTAAGTTCCTTTCTGTGGAATAAAAAGAAGGTACGTAGGGCCTACCTCAATTTAACAGTGCCCAAAGCGAGGGGAGGACTGGCAGCTCCTTCTTTCTTTGTGTATTACATTGCTCAACATTTAAGTAAGCTATATTATTGGCAGAAAGAAGTGGACCGCACTACATATCTCCCTCTTTGGGTAGATATTGAAGAGTATTTGGCATCTCAGGAAGGTGCTCGCTGCATGCCTTGCTGTACGTCTCTCCGTCACATATCCCCAAAAACCTTAGAAATAACCCTATGGGTTGGTCAATAAAAGCCTCGCATCAGGCCCAAGCTTATCTGGCGGTTAGGTGGAGCCAATCCTCTGACCAACCGATTGTGAACAACCCACATTTTAAAATTGGTGGTGTGCCGATAGCCGATGTTTTTTGGTCTCGGTTGAGACAGTGTAAAGTCTCGGAGTTATGGAGAGATGGAGAGATGGTCACTCCGGTTCAATTGTGTGGCTCTGATAGTGCTGGGAATAAAGAATCCTTTAAATATTTACAAGTTAGTAAGGCCCTATCCAAGTTTCATAAGCTTTCTCCATTAATAGACATAGGGGAAAAGGGTCCCGTTGCGCTCCTCCAGGTTGCTTCTCAGCCACACAAAGTCTCAACTCTATACAAAGCTTTGCAAGGTTGGGATAATAGATCACCCTCGGGCGTTTGCTTCTATTGGGTAAGGGAACTAGGTCTCCCTGAGGATGTTAATGTGTGGGAAAAACTTTGGATTTCTCTATATAAGCTTGTCAAGCAGGACAGACTCAGATTAGTACATTACAATATCATGCATAATTTGTACTTGACACCATCCAAGCTGTGTAGAATTGGACTGTCGCAAGTACCAACGTGTAATAGATGCAAGATGGATGTGGGGTCCCTTTATCATATACTATGGTTGTGTCCACACATTAAAGTATTTTGGCAGACTATCAACAACTCCCTGGACCCTATCCTTGGTTTGAGGGAGCTGTTTACTCCGGAAGTGTGCCTAGTGAATTCTTTCCTGGTAGGTACTCCAGATAGTAGGAAAGCACATATGGCTTTGGTAGCAGCAACTGCCAAACTAACTATAGTAAGACATTGGATGGACGAGAAAGCACCCCTGGTAGTGGAATGGTACAGAGAGTGTGTTTTGGCTTTGCAGTTAGAGATGCATATAGCACTTATGTGAAGCAGAGGCAAAACTTTTACCTCTCAGTGGGGAAGTTTAGAGGCCATCACAGCGGTATGGAAATCACAATGTAAGAAGGATTGCAGTATTTAACTATAGTTACAATGTTGATAATAATGCGCAGTCTGCGATGTGGGTGGGGGGAAGGGGGTGGGTTTTCTTTTCTTTCCTCTTTTCTCTTCCTTTTTCTTCCTTTTATGTTTTCTTTTCTTTGATGTAAAAGATGCACCTAATATTCTCAAGTGTATATGTTTGCTTGATATTGATATTGTATATTGGTGCTGAAATCAATAAAGAGTCTAAATTAAAAAAAAAAAGCATCCTTAATGTATTCATCTACTGCATGTTTAAATTCTGTAGTGGGATCATAATCTAGTTTCTTGTAAAACTCATTATTCTCTAATTGTTTATAGGCCTCTTTAACATAGTCCTCTTTGTTCAAGATGACCAATGCTCCACCCTTGTCTGCTTTTTTAATCACCACATTGTTCCAATTTTGCATACTTTTTATGGCAAGGTTTTCCTCTTTTGTTAAGTTCCAAAATTTAAGCATGGGCAAGTTACTAAAAAACTCCTCCAAATCATTTTCAGCAAGTTGCTTAAAGACAGTAATCACCAGACTGGGCATTGGATTAAATGTGGAAACCAGCTTGAAACTATTTGTTTCTACATACTTAATAGCATTTGCCCCATTCACATCACTGCCAGTCACATTTATATTTTTATTGAAAAAAGATCTGAGGCTCAAATTTCTACACACTATATTTAGATCAACCATAGTGTAGAATTTGTTAATGGGAGTGGTGGGAGCAAAACTCAGCCCCTTACTCAAGATGTTCAATTTGTGTTGCGTCAGTTCAACTTTAGAAAGATTTACAATCTGGGGTTTAGTAACAAAGTTTTCACTCATTAGTTTCTGACGCTGCAATTGTAGCAGTTTCTTGGGCACTGTTTTCTCCCTCTGTATCGCCCTGTTCCGCCTCTTACCCGTCCTTGTTCTCCATGCCGGAAGGTGTTGAAACCACGCTGACATGTTGGAATTTTGGGCTTCTGTGTAGTTCATGGGGTGGGCCTTCTTCCTGCTGGTCCCTCTGAAAATTGTGTGACATCACTTATTCATCCACCTCTGATTCGTTAGTGCTGCTAAAATCAAAAGATTCGAATATATTTCATTTTAGAATTCCCCTCGGGTTCTTCCTCCAATTAAAGACACAGTCCTGTTCAAAATCATTTTTATCTCGTACAAATTTGGTTTGCTTCAAGGTTTTCAGTTCATTATCTAGTTTCAAAATAGAATCCTTTAGTTTCTTATTCTGCACATCAAAGTCTGTTTCCTTTTGAAACTTCAAAACCTCTTTTTCCTTATTTCAAATTTCCATTTTTAGTGTCTCTTCCTTTTCTTTACTGAATTTAATGATTAAATTGATAAGTTTAAAACTTGCCTCAAGTGAAATCTCTTCCCAGGCTTTCATAAAGGCATCATTTTCTTGTCCACACACTGGATTCTTTATTAGCCTCAGGCCTCTTGGGACACATCTTACAGCTACATATGCCTCTAAGTTAGTAGAATTTCAATATAATCTCCTCCATTGATGCATAAGTTTCTCTGACTCTCAGAATGCCTTCATTAAACACTGCTCACCAGATGTATGTTTATTTATTATGTTTGCTTGAATGCATGTGCAAGAAACATAGTGCTACCACATGAGTTTTCGTAGGTGTGGCACCCCCAGTTACAATGCCTTGATCCTTTTTGCAGGCACGGCCACACCGTACCAGTGAATGTCTAAGCTGTCTTTGACAGCAGTTCAGATGCAGTGGCATACAGCTGAAAGAGAACAACTGCTATAATCAGCGGTGGTAATGTGTAGGCAATTTGCATACTGCCGTGCTGCCAGCAGTATGCAAATTGCCTACACGTCACCACCGCTGATTCTACACCACTGCATCTCCCATCAGCATGATGCACCCCCCCATTTGTTGTGTGCCAAGGGAATGCCCAATTCCCCTTGGCTCATGTACACTCCTCCCCAAGCACACTGTATGTCTGATGGGGATGCCCGATCCCCGTTGGCTCCAGTGCACCCCAAAAACAAACTTCCAGGTGTCATGCTGGGAGCCCACCCTAGTGTGGCAAAAGTCCCGTGTCATCATGTGCTCCCCCACACACACAAAAGTCCCGCGTTTGTCATGTGCTGTCCCCCACACACTGTATGGTCAATGGGGTGCCCAATCCCCTATTGGCTCCACTACCCCCCAAAAAAAACTTCCAGGTGCCATGCTGGGAGTCCAGCCCAGTGTGACAAAAGTGCTACATTGTCTTTGGAAAAAAAAAAACTGTAACAAAAGAAAGCAGTCCCTCATTGACTCTCTTGCCCCTCCCCCAACCTGCTTCCACCCTCTGCATACCCCACCTTCCCACACCCCCCACCCTATACTTACCTCTGGAGGCCAGTGCGATGATCTTCAGTGGATTGGGAACACGTCTACACTCTTCAAAGCCAACCACAAACTGAAGAAATGTCAGTAAGCTGTATAATGGCATAAATGTTTTTTCTTCAACTTTGGTGCATATGTCAGTCATTTTTTTTAATTGTTGCACCAAATTTTCAACATGGGGTTCTTGGGACCCTATCTGGTTATTTGGTCCTAAAAGGTGATTTTGTGGTCACTGCGGGGAATCACCTTTCGGGACTGATCAACAAAATAACAGTGTCACTGTTCATGAAGTGGGCTCTCAAAAAGCCTATGTTGCAAATTTGGTGAAAAAATTCCCAAAAATGACTGTGTTAAGTGCGTGTGTTGTGCAGTTTCCATGCACACTCGCAAGTTCACAAATTTGTAATATTTTCACTCCAGAGTTTCAACATTGGCATATTTTTACACCTCCTTATGAACTGTACAGCTGTCATTTTTCTCATCCTGGTCAAAATGTGTTTTCACATTTCCGGGGCAGATTCGTGCGGTCGCTGTGGGAAATCAGTGTTCGGGACAGATTAAGAAAATCACAGTGACACTGTTCATAAGCGGTGATCCCAAAATGCCTATATTGAAAATCTGGTGCAAAAAAATTCCCAAAATAATTGAGTTATGGGTGTGCATTGCGCAGTTTCTATGCATGCTATTGACTTTGTCAGTTTTTTTTTTATATTTTCACTCCAGATTTTCAACATTACCATTTTTTACACCTCCTCATGAACAGTACAGCTGTCATTTTTCACACTGTGTTCAAAATGTGTTTTTGCACCTGTGGCGCCAAATGGCGCAGTCACTGTGCAAAATCACCTTGCGGCTAACAAACTGATGGTGTCACTGTTCATGTGGTGGGATCACAAAAGCCCATGTTGAAAACTTGGAGTAAAATACCAAGAAATGCCCAGGGCATTAGGGTTTCTGACCATAACGCCCACCCTGTAGGGACTGACAGGCATCAGTGGTGTGACTTGGGATTGTCAGCAGTAATGCTCACACATTCCACCCCCACCCCCACCCTTCAGCCAGTGACAGGCATTGAGGTGCGCCGTGGACTCTTTGGCCCCAGAGTTCACCCTGTTCTCCTATACTGCACCCATTTCAGTGAATTTCCTTATGGAATGAGGTGAGTGTAAAGTATGAACACCCCAAAGCACACATCAACACTTGTCAGTGTCTGCAGAGTAGGGTGAGATGAAATGTCGTGACCGTTATGGGCGACGACCGAAAGTCACACCCCAATGCCTGTCCATCTATGCAGGGTGGAGGTGGAATTAGTGTCAGTTCAAAACATCACTGCCATTTCTATACTGCATCTGTCTGACTCCTGCACTTCCACTGCTAATGCCAGCAAGCAAACATTCAGCATTGACAAATGCTTGTATTAACATTGCCATTTTTTACTAAAAATGGATTGTTTCTTATGGCTGCATCCAGTAGTTCATTCATGAAACAAGTGGACCTGGCATAGAATCAGTGAAGATCAAATTCAGACTGGCTTCCAGAGGCATTGTTCAAAAAAAAGACCAATAATGTGTTCCTAAGGTGAGGATTTATGCTTGGGGGTACTAACGTCTTTCCAATTACAACCTGAGCGCAGCTCCACAGAAATAAACAGCCAAACAGTCAGGAGAGCGCACAAAGAAAGGTGGTGCAACAGACTAACTAAATATTGTAACAAAAAAGTCCTGCACACACCAACCTCAAATAATAAGTAAGAGCAAAGGTCTAGAGATACAAAAAGATGTTTATTTAAAGTATAGTAGCACTAAAACTTGACACGTTTAGGATGAAACTGAGCTAATGCAGTTTGTGTCATATTTAGAAAGTACCAATAAGAACTTAAAATTTAGTGTTCAAGCCTCCCAGGAAAGTATTAACTTTCTGGACTTAGATTTACAGTTGTAAGAAGGTAGGAATATAGAGACCTGTGTGTATAGGAAGGCCACTCTTTGTTGACAACTAGCAGTTGTCATCCACCACACATAACTAAAAATATACACAAGGGTCAATTCCTGAGAGTCAGGAGGAACTGTTATACCGAGGAAGCATTTAGGAATGATTGTCTGGATTTGGGTAATAGACTGATGGATAGAGGCTACAGCCAGAGACAGATTGTTGCAGGAAAGAACTTTGCATCTGAACAAGATAGAACACTGCTACTTACAGAACTTACTTAACATGAATGCCCATAAGAACATGGGACTGAATTGTGGTTTTGAACATAAACAGTTTCCTAAGAAGAGAAAGCAAAGTAGAAAATGCATTTAGATCTGTTGCCTCTATCTTGTTTAGCACTTTAATAGACAATGTTATGGAATAGGTTTTTCAGCTTGGTATATGAATGTAACTACCCTGGTACTTTAGATGAATTAGAAGTTATATGCATATGCATTTGTTTTTGTTATTAGTTTGATATTAGTTTTGATTGTTTTTTTTTTCTTTCCCTTCCTCCTCCAGGTTTATGCTATTATTGGTCCCTTTTTCCTCTTTCCCTCCTTTCCCATCATTTTGTAACCTTTTTCAAAGTTTGGGTTTAATTAGTTTTGATTACTTGAAGTTCTAATTTTAAATAGTGACATGCATTTTAAGACCATACAGGTGTAGCTATTTGTTATTGTGTCTATCTTAACCAATTGATGAGTGTCTTTTTCTATGAAGTCATTATGACATGACTTGAATTTTTGTATTTAACTGCCTTACACTTTGTGGTGATTTAGCCTTTGAGAAAGGATGCAGTTTCATTCGAAACACGTCAGGTTTTAGTGCTGCTATGCTATAAATAAATATATTTTTGTATCTCTAGACCTGTGCTCTTGCTTATTATTTGAGGTTGGTGTGTGCAGGGCTTTTTTTGGCAAAATGTCATTAATATACTAGGCATGCACTTAACTGATTATTTTCCCACCATGGTCTGCATGTATACCTCCCTACTATGACTTGTAGGCATCACAAAGCAGGCTTGGCAGCAGATTAATCTTTTTATGTATCACATAGAAATGGAGATCTGAAGGGACACCAGGGACATCATAAGTAAGTTTTACTGTCTGCTTGACTTCTCAATCAGTGCAGCAGGGCATTACAGGTTCCTCAGCAATGATTTTATCAGGATCATTAATAGTTTCTGCACACTCAACCAGAGGGGGTTCGAATCTTTCAGTGTCCTGGATTGGCTCTATTACCGGAGTCTCAACATTCCCTGCATTTGGAACATATTTCCTGACTGTGGGCCCAGTGTCAGTCAGAACAAAGGGTACTGCTGCAGGATTCAATGACCTGGAATGACTTGCATTACTCCTTTCAGGTGCTGAAAATGGAAAGTCAATGGGATATGGTGCAGGCCGATACTGACGTGGTGTCAGACAAACATAAGGCTGTTCATCTTCGGAACTACTGTTGAACACATCAGACTGCATCGCTGGTGGGGCAGTAGGTACTGGCAGTTGAACTTGACTGTGTCTCTTGTGCTTTGCCTCATTTCTAGTAATCAGTCTCCGTGGAGGTGAGAGAAGTACTGAATTTACAACTTCTGGCAACAATTGACCAATTGGTAATAGATGGTTTCGATGCAGCATTTTAACCACCATATTTCCATTTTCCATTCTAAATCTGTATACTGGCACATTTGGAAGCTGTTGCACTATTACATAAGGATCAGATTTCCAACTGTCCTCTATCTTGTGTTTGCCTGTTAGTCCCAAGTTTCGAATCAGTACTTGGTCTCTGGGTTGAAGAGCTTGTTCTTGGACTCTCTTATCATATCTGTTCTTGTTTGCTAGGCTGGACTTTGCAGCTGCTTCTTTGGCCGCCTGATAGGCTTCTGTTAGTTGTTCTTGCAGCCTCCTTGTATACTGTAAGTGTATCTCTGGTAAGGTGCCATCTGCAGACACCTGAAAACATAAATTCACTGGAAGTCTGGCTTCTCTCCCAAACATTAGGAAATAGGGTGAGAACCCCGTTGAATCATTTTTAGTACAGTTATAGGCATGGACTAGGAAAGGTACTTTCTGGCTCCAGTATGGCTTTGTTAGGATCCAGTGTTACCAGCATATTGAGTAGGGTTCTATTGAATCTCTCTGGCTGAGGGTCACCTTGAGGGTGGTATGGAGTAGTATGAGTTTCTCTATGCCGATAATGTTTGTGAGTTCTTTGATCAGGAGACTCTCAAAGTCGCTCCCTTGATCTGAGTGCATGCTTTTGGGGAGTCCATAGTGCACAAAATACTTTTCACACAATACTTTAGGCACAGTGGTTGCTCATTGGTCTTTTGTGGGGAAAGCATGTGCATAGCGGTTGCTGTGGTCATACAGACCAAGTCCATAGGCCCACTACTGGTGATATTCACAAGAGGTGCTGCTCATTTGAGTATAGTCTTTTGAGTGATGCACCTATTACAGCTTTTGCAATGTCTTTCCACTGCCAAAGCCATGCAAGGCCAGTAGAAGTGGTCTTGTACCAGGCCCAGAGTCTTATCAATTCCCAAATGTTGCATATCTTCATGAAGGGCTCGCAAAACTATTTGGGGATACTTTCTGGGCAGCACCAGTTGCTTTTTAGGAAACTAAGCTTACGTTTTGGAGATACGATACAACAGTCCATGCTTTAATGAAAACGTGTCCCACTCTTTCGTGAGAAGTGATACATCTGGCAGGTTTGCATTGACTTTAGAGGAAGACAAACTCTTTTCTTTGGCTAAGATAATGTCTTGTAAACTAGGATCTGCTTGCTGTGCTTTTCTTAAATATGTAGGAGATAAATGAGGCAAGGAGGTGCTGTGCAGGGTGATGAATCATGCATACACTTCTGGTATGGCATCAGGATGTACTCCAAACAGATACACTGCTCAGTCTGGGTTGGTGATGGCAGGTCGATTATCAGGCACCATCATTTGGCAAACAGCTTTCACTCCATTTTCTGTAATGTAGGTCCAGTGCCCCTCCATGGGAGGAGTATTATAGGAGTATCTGGAAAGTGCATCTGCATCTATGTTGTTTCACCCAGGATGATATTTCAAGTGAAACTTGTAAGCTGATAGGGCAGAGATCCATCTATGCCCTCTGGCATCCATCTTGGCATTTTTCAGCACATATGTAAGGGGGTTATTGTCTGTAAGCACTATGAATCTTGCTCCATAAAGGTACTCATGGAACTGATCAGTCACTGCCCATTTCAGTGCAAGGAACTCTGACTTATGAACTGGATAGTTTTTCTCAGAAGGAGTCAAACTGCGACTGGCATAGGCAACAGGTCTCATTCCTTTGTCATGGTTTTTGTAAAATATGGCACCCAAACCTTCCATGCTGGCATCAATGTGAAGAGTGTATGGCATTGCATAATCAGCAAAGGCTAGAACAGGAGCTTCTGTTAGGCGGCAAATCATTTCTTGAAATGAGCTCTCACATTCATCAGTCCATCGGTCTCCAAAATGCTCATTGGTTCTGAAATATTAATTTGGGGAGAGCTTCCTGGCTCCTAAATGTTTGCTGTTCTGAGTTGAAGGATATCCCTGAGTTAGTCTGAATAAAGGCATCACCACTGCAGAGTAGTCTTTTACAAATCTATGATAGTACCTGCAGAATCCGAAGAAAGACTGAAGCATTTTCAAGTTTGTGGGTCTAGGCCATGTGGTAAGAGCTTTTACTTTTTTCTGGATCAGTACTGATACCTTTATTGGAAACAATATGTCCCACATACTTCACAGAAGTCTGGAAGAACTGGCACTTGTCTAGGGAGAGTTTCAAACCATGCTCCTTCAGTCGGTCCAGTACCTTGAGTAGTTGGGTTTCATGTTCTTCCAGTGTTCTCCTAAATAAATAAGTTAAGACTTCTAAAAGATTCATGTCACACACCACCTTCTCCATCAAATGCTGAAATGTTTCTGGGGCACCAGATATTCCTTGGTGCATTTTCTCTCAAACTGGTAAAATCCCAGTGGACAAGTAAAAGCAGGCTTCTAATCTTCCTCAGCCATCAGTATCTGGTAGTAGCCACTGCACAAGTCTAAAACAGAAAATCATCTACTACCAGTAAGGCTGTCTAAGGTGTCTTGCACTAGAGGCATGGTGTATTGATCAGCCACTGTCTGCTGATTCAGGGTGCTATAGTCAATACACATTCTTACTGCCACATTCTTCTTCTGGGGCACCACTACAGGCAAGGCATAGAGACGGCAAGATTTAGATATTTATCCCTGCCTTCAGGAGTTCTTGCAAATGTCTCCTAACATCTTCAATATCTGCAGGTGCCAATCTTCTTGACCTTTCACAAAATGGGCAATCATCGTGTAGGCGGATATGATGCTATTCTCCTTTTGCACAATCCACATCCCATTCGTGGCAAGAAGACACATTGGTTCTGTCTACCAGCTCCTTATTTAATGGATTCTTACAGCTAACAGGAATGGGAGATGAACCAAAATTAAATACCCCTTCATGAAGTCGAGCAGTCTTCTCTGGAGAGGATGTGGCCATGACCAGATCAGCTGCATACAGATTGGCTATTACTGTACCGGAGTGCACCATCAGATCCTTGTGAGTCTCATTCCTGTGAATGATGTTAATTCTCTTGACCATCACGTTGTTTCCAGGCAGCACTTCTCACTGGACCATCAGGCCATTCCTGGTGACTCCAAAATAATGATTTGGTCTGAGAGCGACTTCTTGCAATCCACTGCTCCTTCCACCACATACTCAGTGCCAGGGGGTACTAACAGAGGATCTTTCTCTTCTCTTTTTATGACTCCAACAATTTCCTCCAGCTGGCTGCAGGCCTCGGTCTCTCGCTCTAGGTGGGCAGTACTCACAGTGGCGTGAATTGATAAAGTCTAATAGATTCTTTCACCTGCCTTCTTCAGGCACAAGGTGTCCCAACATATTGTCATTCATTCCAGTCAACACTGGGGTCTTGTCCAATATCTGGGCATCAGGACAAATGAGGGCTCAGGTGTCAATCTATTGAGGAACTTCAGCAAAAGTTCCTGAGAATTCAATTTGCACAGTGATTTAGCCATCGTAGAGGTAGCTGGCATTGCTCAACCCCACACAGAAAGTCCCTCTAGAGGCTGAAAAGGCAGATGAATTAAGTGTCTCTGGTAAAAAAAGATCAATAAATGATGGTAACCTGTGACCCACTGTCCAGGAGGGCATCACATGGGAATCCTTCAACAGAAATCTTGATTGTAGGAGTGGGACCCATTCTTCCAGATGATAACTTGTTTCTGACAGATGCATTAGGGCTGGTCCATTTTATGGAGCTGTTCAATCTCGGAGTCCCTGGCTGCTCCCTCAATGGGCTCTGTTGTTGTTGTTTCCCTGCGGCTGTTGCCATCTCTTCCATTTCTCGTTCACTAACTGCTGATTTTCAGGACTAACACAAACTCATGCAATATGTCCATCTTCTCCACAGTGATAACAGAACCATTCACTTTGGGGCACAGTTGCAGATCGAGGGACAACTCTTGAATCAGAGGATGGATTCAGCAATCATCCATGCCCAGGTGGCAAGCAGTTGGCTTATGGGCGATGTGTCTTCATCATCTGCATGGCTTTGACACACTCACTGAGTTCTTTTACTTGTGTTTTCAGATCTGAGACATCTGTTTGTTCTTGGTTATTCACAGCTTGAAGCTGCAAGGGGAAGGCTTTCCCGGTTGGCACTCTCAAAGAATTGGCAATATCTTCCTCTTTCACCTCATCAAGAAGCTGCCTGAAGAAGGAGGGTTAGCTCGGTGTTCTTTTAATCTTAAAGTTATTAGAGTCCAACAGGAATACACTGCACCATGTAAGTTTTGGTCAAGTCTCATCTAGGCAACCTATGCATGGGTCACTCCTCCAGCTTCAACTATTTTATGAATCATTGTCTCTACAAGGGTCATGTAATGGGGCAGTTTCTCTCCCACATTTTGGGTGGTAGCTTCCAGCTGAAAAAATGAGGTATTCCTTATGCTCAACTGCTCCATAGGAACTTCTCAGTATGGTGAGATCGTCACTAGGAGTACAATCTGGTTGGCTGGCTCACAGTGATCAGATGACCTCCAATGCCATACCTCTCAAACTTTCCTCTATGCTTTTGCATTTCTCATCATCAAAGCATTTCCATACTTGCAACATCAGGGTGGCTTGACTAAACCTGCTCACATAGTCATCCTCACCAGAAGGTGTGTGAATAGTGCCAGAAAAAGTACACAGTCTTCTATACTGTTCACAAGGTGGCATCAAGTAAGGGGACCACTCGCATCCTCCAACCCAGAGTTTGCCAGGGGGTTTCTTCTTTGTCAGGTCACTCTCTGGGAATGTAGCTCTCATGTCTTGAATTGACTTACCCTCAGTGGCTAACAGCAAATATAACTTCTTGTCAAAGTCACTTTTGTTCCTTAGGGACCTCAGCAGGAGGATCTGAGATGGCATGGGCAATTAAGACCCACGGGGTGGGGTATCCATCAGCAGGGAGCTGATCAGGCACTCTGGAAGGATCAACATCCTCTCTGCACTCTTTTAAAATTCTACAGGTTTGCTGAGTAGAACTTTAAATTCTCCCACTTTCAATAACCTTTCCTAAACATTTCATGCTGCCTAGAACACCTTCTACATTGTCTCTTGGGGTTGCATCAGGGATCCCTTGTACCAAACTTGCTTTTTTCAGATCAACATCCACAAACTTGCACCAGTCTTGCAGTGAGATGTGAGCCATTGTAACTTTGGAATTTTGGAGGGGGGAGATTGTTCTCAATATACAGAGGGGGTACTGAAAAGCCCCAAAATCCAAGTGGTAGTCCCCAATTTTGTAACCACCCCTTCCCTTCCTCCTGCACACCCAACCACAGGTGGTGCTGCCTTAGGAATATAATTTGGTGCCTGGTTTCATGGTTATAATTAGTTGGGCAAGTGGCACGGTGCCTCAACCTATGAGAATCCTTCTAACAGCATACTGCCAGGGTGCTTCACCAAAGGAAATGAAATACAGCCCCCTTCCTTGGAAACAGGTAAAACAATATACAGTCCCCTCTCCACTTATAACTCAAAGCATGAAATATCACACTACATAATAATGCAATGACTGCAACAGTTTTCAGAAAATAAACAACAGGGATTTATTTTGGAGTGGATAAAGAGGTGGGGGGGCAGTGGAAGCAAAGGTTAATAGAAACATTCAATAATCAGATTCTAAACTCTATGCAAATCAATAAAATAACAATACCTTGGCATTTATAATTAGATAGTACTATGCATTCTAGGATTACCAGTCCCAGTTCTACTCCCCCACTGGTGCACCAGTTAACCCCACAGTGATTGTGAGAGCTCTTAATTTGGTATGCACACATTGAGCAGTTGCAGACCTGTGACGTGGAAAAGCTAGGTGCAGCACAGGTGAAACTCTTGGGTGCTGCAGTGCAAAGTACCAACCACACCGGGGGTGCAGTGAAACAGTTTTATTCCTGGCTGGGTAATTCCATGAAATGGTGATACCAATGTGCCAAATACTTTGTATGTTGATTTAAAAAACAAATTAGTAACAGCCACTGGAGTCATAAGTAAATATAAAAGGCAGCCACAAGTACAGATACATTTCATAGTCTGAGAAACCTAAATGCCCTCATTTTATTTTTATTCCATGTCCAGCTCCAAAATATCACAGGTTTTCCCTAGCAAAATGTGACACGCAAAACCACAGTACATTCCATTGCTTCTATGAAGACTTTATTTTAGTTCCACTTCAGTAAATGTATGTTGAAAACTGTCTCGGGCATTGTCTTTTGTTAATGAAAACATTTTCACACTAGTTTTTCAATGCATATAAAATTTCTTGTTCACTCAAAGTTTTGTGTGGTGCATGCAGATGTGGTGTTCAAGCAAACTGCATGTTTTAAATGTTCCCAAATTTTCAGCAAACGCATCCAGCTTTTTTTGAGTGGATGATTTACTTTTGGGATGAGGTCTTAAAGTACTGCAGGCCATTGGTGAGAGAGGGGTGCATGCAATGCTGTTTTTAACTTAAACAGTTGAGTGGTGTCCACTTTTGCAAATGCAACCTTTGGTGTCCCAGTTACATGCACAACATGGAAAGTGCTTTCCTCTCAAGTCTGATATGGAGTTATCCCACAACATAGTCTATTTTTCACTCTTGGATCATAGTGTCTTGAAATGCTTAGTAAAATAAAGTAAAAAGAAAAGTTACTTTTTTTTCAAGTTAAACAACTGTTGTGTCCACTGTTGCATGTGCAATGTTTGGTGTCCCTTTTGCACATGGATCACTGAAGGTGTTTTTCTCTCAAGTGTGATATGGCCTTATCCCGCAATATTGTCCCTTTTTCATTGTTGGGTCATAGTGTCTTGAAATGCTTAGTAAAATGAAGTAAAAAGAAAAGTTTTTTTTTTTTTTCAAGTTAAGCACATGTTGTGTCCACTGTTGCACATGCAATGTTTGGTGTTCCTGTTACACATGCAACACTGAAGGTGATTTTTCTCAAATCCCTGCTAGAGAGTTATCTCATAATCTGGTTCCTGTTTGACTCTTCAGTCACAGTGTATTGACAAGCTTATTAAAATTGATCTATTGTGAATTTGAAAAATTTACCCTCATGTCACACTTTAGTAACCCCTTTTCATGAACGTACCTGTCTGTGCTAGTTGCTAAGGGTGTTGCTAAAGTCACACAGGAAGCCCAGATGTAATGCTAACTAGCTAGCTAGCTGAACAGTTAAAAAATACTTGTTTGGATAAAACCCAGTACCCACGACCTTTGGTGAACAGATGCAGGCTGTTGTGAGACGTCTCCTTTTCTAGACAACATGTAAGAACAGACAAGAAAGGCTTGGATGCAGGCAACGATCCTCTTCACCTCACAGAGGGACTTGTCTTCACCCACCTCAATTCTAAGTAGGCAGTCTCCACCTCACAGAGGAACTTTTCTTCACCCACGTCGACTGAAGGTAGGCAATCTTCACCCCACAGAGGGACTTTTCTTCACCCACCTAGAGTGTAGGTAGGCAATGTTCACCCCACAGTCAGACTTTTCTTCACCCACCTTGACTGTAGGTAGGCAATCTTCACCCCAGAGAGGGACTTTTCTTCACTCACCTTAGCAGCAGCAGATCAAGCAAGCAGGCAGGACCTCAGAACACAGGTCCTGACAGAAAACTCAGTCTCTGAACTGATAAGGAAATGAGGCAGTTGCTTTGGTTTCCTCACTTTCTACAGCAGAGAAATAATTCCTTCAGCAGGCTTTGGATATTTGTGGCACCAAATATCCCAGTTCATTTAGCTGAGGCAAATCCCAGTTCTATGGGATTTACCAGGATCTTCAATCACCAGTTCTTGACCTGTGCAGAAGGCACAAACTTCAGCATCTTCTATCTGAAAGCATCAGGAGCTGACAAAAAAATACACCTTTCATTTAACTTTCACTGGCAAGTCTCACTCTGGCTCTTTGTGCAGAAAGCACAAAATGCAGGCTTTTCTATCAGACAGCAGCAGAAGCTGTCCAGAAACATTTCTTCTCACTCAAAATTCTCACTTAAAGATACACTGGCAAACTGTAAAGTTCAGAATCCTCAGGTTTGAAGATCAGCTACTCATTGGTCCTCACAACTCATGAGCTCTTTGTCCTGATTGGTGATACTGCGGCTACCAATTGGATACCGAGCTGTCCTCCAGCAACCTCAGCAAAGATGGCCACAATTGAACAGTTCTCTAAGTGCAGTCACTTTCTCTAAACTGTAGAATAATATCTGCACACTGCTGGCAGCATCTGGCTGCATGGCTAGCACCCTCCTGCTCTCTTCTGAGGGTCGCTAGGGCAAGGGGATACATTTAGGGGACAGGCGCCAATTCACTAGCTCCATTTTGTGAGCTCCACAGAAGGAGCAGCATCTGTAAATGGTCATCCCTTAACTGCTAAGGATTCTGGGACATGTAGTCCCTGAAGGTTGCCATCTTTTCCCTTACTCCCTCGCCCACTGGTGGCATTGGCAGCATCAGGGAATTCTTCCAAAGTTTAACTTTTGTTGCTTTCTTGTCTCTCCAGCCCCTTAGACAGTCTGATGGGGTTGGGAAGATGAATCCCCACCTGTGGCACTTCTGCCACTTCCTGCAGGTACTCTAAGGCACCAGGCCAACAGTGTGGCCTTGTTTCTGTGCTCCCCACCCTACTGTGTGGTATTTCACAGGGTGGGAGAGCAACCTGTGCTGTGTGTCTCACTGGCCACATCTACTTTGGTGCTTGAGGTGCCGGAATTGTTTTTTTCACTTCCTGGCCTCTTTTGCAGTTTGGGTCAGGCCGGGTGAGTGAGGAGGACAATGCAGCTCATCAGCCTTGCTGAAAAAGGAGCAGGAGGTGCCAGAACAAAGTTACAGTGCTCTCCTTCCCTTTGGTAGTCCAGGATCGGGCAGTGGAAGTGAGGAAACGCCAGCTGCAGGAGCTGTCAGAAGGCAGTAGGAGTACAGGTAAGCTCCCAACTTGGGGAGGGATGATACATATATATTCAAATTTTAAGAATCTTTTAGATGTTTACATTAACATATTGTATTGGTTTATCAAAGTACTGTGTATATCAATGTACTTTATGGCTTTTACATTTCAGAGACTAATAGCTCTACAACTGTACATGATAGGTGATAATGATATAATATGTTGAGAAGGTTAGTGTCAGAGCTTTCCAGCAATATATCACATAAGATGCTAGCTTATAGGGTTCAAAATATATATGCTTCTTATACATCATTCCCATTATTCATCTAAAAAAAATATAATGATGTCAATATTGGAGTATCAAAACATAAGCACTGAATCAGTACATACATTGACCATACAGAAAGCTTTTATTAGAACAAATAATAACAATAATAAGGTCTTGGCCCTTATGGTTTCAAAGTTAACAGATACTAAAGATATTTTCTTTAAAAAAAATTCTAATTTGGAACAGTTTGGGCAAGGAACTTAATTTCTGCAAATGAAAGCTTTGAGTAAAGACATGGTAGTGCCATGTCAACACTGTTTTCCTAAACTGGTGCACATCAAGGAGGTGTCAAACTGCTACATGGAGGTTGATAATGCTTAATATAATATTGGCAACAGCATCAGAAGGTACCACTAGTAGTATATCAAGGGGAACCCCAGTCTTTTGTTTTCTAGTTGAATTGGTCATATACATAAAATGCAGCATATTGTCTAAGAAATTACCTTTTAAATCAAACTGAAACATATTTTCTTGTGTTATATGTGACTTGGACACTAATCTTAAAGTTAAACTCATAATTACACACATTTATGACAAATTGGTCTCAAAAATAATGTGCATATTCACTGTGGCATACTTTTCACACACACACACACACTTATGTTACTAAAACGTTCCATCCCCCTCCTCTGCTAATCAGTATGTGAAAAGAAGAAACAAAAATGCAAGCCTCTATCATTCTAGGCAAACATTCAATTTCAATCTTCTGTAATTTGCAACAAAACACACACTGAGCATTCACACTGAGGTCTGGCTTTCATCCTTTATTCAGTTTTGCTAGGCCCTTGTGCCTTACAGTATTTATAATTCAGTGCCATGTCCTATTCCATCTCCCTCTCTCTCCTGTCATTTCCCTCTCTCTCTCTCTCTCTCTCTCTATATATATATATATATATATTCACTGCAAAAAACATCATTAATGTATCAGTTAGGGTTGATAGCACAGTGACAAAAGCATGGAAATTCCTTATTAGGGATACCACTCCTACCACCCCACCCTCCACCCCTCTATCCTCCACACAACAACAGGTGTCAAGGTGTGCCATGGGGTCATCAGGTCCAACCACCACCCCATTCCATGTGTAAACAAGCTAACATGCTACAGTATAGTAGAATGGGTGAGAGTTAAGCCTGATGACCCCATGGCACACCATGATGCCTGTTGTTGTGTGGAGAGTGGAGAGGGTGGGGTGGGTGGTATGGGTGGTAACCCTAATGTGGAATTTCCACACTTTTTTCACTGTGCTATCAACCCTAACTAATGCATTAATTAAGTTTTTTGCAATGCATTTCCCTTCTTTTTGAGAAAGTGGAATGTAACTGGTAACAGGTATGTGTTTGTGGAAGTGTGAGCCCTCCGGGTCCTGTGCTCCCCTGTCACTGTCCATTTTTTTCCTAATGGTACGAATATATGAGAGTGTGGGCCCTCTGCGACCTCTGCTCCTACTTACATATAAATACAGAGATATACAGCAGCTCCAGAGTACTGAAAAGGAACCCTTGTAACACTTTTTGGCAATATCCCAGTAACCATAGCAACAATGAAAAAATTCCACTGTAGTTGTAGTCATAACTTCAAAACATACATGCAGGCTTAGTTCACCTACTAAGCTGTGGGTAGGAAAAAATCTATATCTCAAATCATTTTTGAGATACGGACACCACGGGCACCGCAATGTTATTCTGTGGGAAATTTCTCAGCTTCAGAATGCTGTAACTATGGGCCTGTTGAATGGTTTGGGACCAAACCACAAAAAGGCACATCTGTGGAACTAGGGCTTGCCATCTTGCAAATCTGAGCCCAAAAGCACAATCCACCTTGGCACAATGTAGTGACAAAGAAAACAACACATGGGATGATGTTGTCGAGCATTGTTTTCATGACAGCAAAAATGTTTTCATGACGTCCCTGTAACTTATAATGAAATGTTATTTTGCAAAAAAATTGTTTTTACAAACATTTTCACGTAAGTTTTCTCAGTGCACATATAACTTTTCTCATAGGCTAAAATGGAACATAAAAAACTTGCATAACTTTTGAACGGATTAATATTTTTTCACCAAATCTTCAAAAGGCACCCATTTAACCCAGACCTCATATAGACATGCAAATCTGAATCCACTCATTCTTCAGTCTTTTAAGCCTGACAGAAAAATGTGCAAAATTTGGGTACTTTTCACTTTGTTGATGCTCTAGAATTCCACCACTGTACATCTGACTGGAATGAAACATTCCAGATCCAGAGATCTATGGTTGGACACTGTGCATGCAATTGTTCAGGACAATCAGACTAGTTGCAAAGTTACTAAAGTGCAAACTTTTGGGTTTAACATAGAAGTGGCCATGCAACCCTAACTATACTGGTCCTACCAGGCCAGTATAATAATCTATAGATAGATAGATATGAGAGAGAGAGAGAGAGAGAGAGAGAGAGAGAGAGAGAGAGACTTTTACAGAGAGAGACAGAAAGAGAGAGAGAGAGAGGCTTTTACAGAAGTGACATTCTTGGAGCTTTTCAGCAGCCATTTTAGTGCTGAAAAACATAAAAAATAATCTCTTTGAAGTGAGCCTTTCCATCTCATTGGTGTGTCGGGCTGCAGTGAAAGTGACTGACAGCCAGATAGACCAGTGAGCATGGTAAGTGAGATTACCTCATAGTATCCTGCCTAGACAGCAAGAAATGGCAGGAGAGTGGAACTGTATTTTGTAGCAATGTGAGTAACTGAAGCTCTGCATAGAGTGAAAACTCAGTCTTACTTCCATATGTTGAACAGCATATTCTATACAAATGCACATGAACATGTTCCAGTGTAACATCATATTATTTTATGTAAGGTCACAATTGTAAATGAGAGTTCACTCCCAAATGTTAAACTTATCCTAAATAAAGTAACAAAACAACAACAACAAAAAGAATCTGGACATTAGCTCACATCACCATATATAATTTGCAACGTGAAATGAGACACATCCCATCATTGTACACCCATTTTGATGTAGCTGTTTTAAAAGAAAAACTCATGCTGGAGGAAAGGTTTTGTTTCAGATAATGTGGTCATAATTATTTTATTTTATTTTTATTAAAATGTCTGTAGGGCCCATACTATATCTCGAGAGTAAGGGCATTGCTCAGTTTATTATGTCTGAAACTAATGCATCAGTGCTAATCAAGATTTCTTCACAAGATCATTCCAGCCCTGCATTCCCTTACATTGGTTAGTTTGCAGATTGTTCTGTCCTCCCTCACACTGGTTAGTGTGCAGATTGTATTAACCAGTGTCTGACACATTATCTAGATATTGTCAGAAAGCATAATTGAATATTTCAGATGTGCCATTTGGAAGAGCACTACTTTGGATTTATTTAAAAATTAATGCAAGAAGAAAAAACTGCTTTTAAATTTAAAATAGTATTTTCCATTTTTACTGATAACTCTTAGACACAATAAATAACATGTCAGGGTGTCATTTGAATAAACTAATGTATATGTCTGCAGGTTGAAAACAAATGATGGTGTTTAACCTTACTTTGCAAGTTGCAAAAGTGCATATGTGTTACTCTCTCGTCTTGTGAATGCTAATGGGAACCAGGATACATGCACACTCCCTCGGGGTATTTGCAATGTAGGAGTGAGCCTTTTTTTTCAGTGGTAAACAGTTTTAGTCTAAACTAGAAATGAGTCCTGATTTTATTATGATTACACCCTTACAGAAATAATTATATGAACTGTTTTCATGCTGCACACGTAAAACTAACCATGTGATATGCATGCTGCAAGTATGATTTAGATGATAAATTGGAACTGATTGCATGCATATGGCATGCAAGCAGCAAGTAAGTGTGGAAAGCATGCTTTTTATGTTAAATTGGCACTGACACATGCATGTGGCATGTGTACAAAAAGTAATTGATAACTGCACACATGAACGTTAAGTGACTTGCTCAGGATCACATCATATACAAGTAGGGGATGATGAGATTCATACCCAGGTCTTCAGGTTTCCAAGTCTCCTGGTTTCCAGTTCAGTGCCTTTAACCACTGAGCTATACTGCCTACACACATAAGACTTGCTTGTACTTCAATACAAATCTGCATACATCTGCACTCATGCAGCATGCTTGTAACTACTGTTATACTTTTTAGTTTTCTTGTCCCCCGTCATCTCAGCTGCACAACTGAACTGTAAAACACATTCCAATAGAAACACACGTGGTTCTTCCCACCCCCAATACACACACTTACCCTCAAAAGTACTTAATTACTTCTGTCTGGAATGTACTCCTATTATTTTCTCTCCATAGTTTTGAATGTTTCAGTGTCAACAGACATTAAGGGTCAAATACAAAAGTAATAGTAAATAATAATAATAATACATTTTATTTATAGGGTGCCTTATCCATAACCAAAGCACCTAACAATTTAAAAGCAGAACAAGCATCAATAAAATAAAAATTAAAAGTAGTAATAACTCAATACCCCACCCACATGGATAGTTCCCCCTTTCCATGCACACACACTGCAGCAGGTGCGGACATGCTGCTACAGACAACTCACCAAGTAGAGATATAAGTTAAGAGTCTCTTACCTGAGTACTAGGGAGCCGGAGGCAGGAGTCTTTAAGAGATGATGTCCATGGGTAGGAGTGCTAGGTGTACCCCCTTGAAATGAATGGAGTTATTTTTATTACTATTTTATACATTATAATGGTGAGTTGGAGAATAATGAAGGCCAATGTTTAACTAATGAGGCCCTTGTTAGTCAAGTGGTGGCCTTCATTAATCTCCAACTCACCATCAATAATGTATAAAATAGTAATACAAAATACCTCCATTCATTTAAAGGTTGCACACCCTGAAAACTCCCTTGCCCTATGTCATAATGTACCTGAGTGTGGGGATGTGGAAGTCAGCTTCACTTGGTAGGGACATAAGCCTGACTATAGTGGAGCTCCAATAGTCTGTGCATACCATACCACTCAACTGTCCTCGAAAGCAAGGGACAGTCCTCATTTTATCCCTGAAAACTGCTCTACTCCTCATCCATCCCTCATGGAAAACATGCTGCTCGCTCACAGGGTGTCCTGTAAATTCAGACTTTATGGAAGGGGTGCCATTTCAGATTTCAGTGGGGGGAAGCCAAAAACCAATGGAGGCCAGGTGCTAGTTAGCTCCTAGGTAGAAAGTTATGGAACATCTGGAACATCTCTAAAAGACAAAACTTTGTTTGTTGTGACTGAAAAATAATATGCAAATCAGGAAAAATTAAAATGTCTAAGATTCATCTGTCTGTACCCTGGAGCAGTGCATCAGGTTTTGGCTTAAACCCACCCAGTTACTAACTAATTTGTTTTTTTGGCTGAAGTTCTGCCCCCCCAAAGGAAAACTTGTCTCAGTTTCTCTCCCCAACTCTATTCTATTCAATACCCATCCCTTATGGGTCATGAAGATGCCCAAAGGTACAGAAACTTGAAAAACACATAAATATATTAGTCCTTCCTCCTTCCCCAATCCCCCTTTAAAATATATATATATTTACTTATACTTACATGGCCATCTAGCCAGAACTGGCAGCCTGGCCCAGTGTGCCACAAGCTCAGTTTTCAGTCCACTCCTTGTCTGTCCTTCTGCAAGAAGCTAGATGCTAGAACTGACCATTCCAGGTCCTCAACATGGTCCACGACCAAGTCACTTCACCAACCCAACCCACCCAACCTGTGTTGCTTGCCTCTTGCTTGGCTGCTGTCATGGCTGCTAATGCACTGCACTGCACTGATCAAGGCATATAAAGGCCACTCACACTGCTGTCACTGCTGCTGCTAGGCCTAGCTTGCTACCATGGGGGGGCTGTGCTGTGTTTTTTTTTTTGTGAGGCAAGCCTAGTAGAGTAAGTAGGTAGCCTAGTATGGAGTTGGCTTCTAGTTTACCCTCTGCTCCTTTGGCCATCAGGGGAGATGGAGACTCACTAAGCGTAGACCAACAAAAATATGCCACCACAACACTGCTATTGAGAGTTCAGTGCTCACCAACTCCTCCAAGCTGTAGGGTGTAGCCTGTCTACTCTGTGGTGGGAAAGACAGTGTTGCACTCAAGTGACTCAGGTGGTCTTGCTTGGCTGGAGCTCCTCTACATCACATGTGATGGTACTGCTGCTAATAGGTGGAAAGAGTGGACAAGACAGTACAGACACAGTCTAGTCAGGAGTGCACCTGCAGAGTGAGCACACACAGATCAAGGGGCACTTACTGTGCAAAAAGATTAAATCCAAATTTAATGCCATTATTGTCACACCATATAAACAGCCTAGGCACAAATGTGAGGGGGTAACTGCCCCCCTCTGCCCTACCTAAATTGCACCCCTGCTTTATGGTAGAAATTCATTCTCAGGTGCTAATATCAGTACATGTAAATACAATGGTTTCCACTGTGTTCAGAGGTACTGTATTCTTCATGTTTCAGGATGTGTCCTGATCGTCTTGAGGGTTAGTGTCTCTCATTGTCCCTCATTTTGAGTGTCCATTTCCTTCATTTCAGTGACAAAATATGAAGTATAGTACATGCTTCCAAGACCCTACTCAGCACAAAGAGTGCTGAGCATGGCCATAGTGCATATGCTCCATACAGAATGACAAAGGGAAAGTAAGTGAGCTGAAACAGTCATAGAGCAACACATTTGTAGCACTGAATATGCATAAGGGGATCTGCATGGCCTAGAACAAAAAGGTTAGGCTTCACAACACAGAGGCCCCCTTTGCACATCTGGAATGGGTGATGTTGGCTAATTATATCATAGGCATTTAATGCAGTATGCAAACAATACTTTACAAATTAATGGCAATTTAATGACAAAATTCAAAAGTCATTAAACAACTTGCAAAAGGATAAAAATTAATAAGTTTACCTAATTTTAATGGTAAATCATTGAAAAGTGTACTTTAATGGATCTAATTGCTAGCAGTAGTATGATAAATTGAAACTGATATTTTTTTAGATGCGATTTGCACCATGCACATCGCAAGTGTGCAACATGCAAACCTGATGTGATTTTTAGAAAATGTTCACACCAGCTTACCTGCTGCACACATGTCAAGCTTGCAGCATGCAAACCTGATTTGCTGTTTAGACCTGGTTTGCTTAGGTTCACTTTGTGTATGAGAACCACATGCAAACATTGCACAATTAAGCATGTGGCATGCATTCTGCATGTACACAGCACACTTTGTAAGGGCAGTACTAGCAGCAGTGCTACAGTTTACTAACAAAACATGTTTCACTTTAGAAAATATTCACTGGAAAGTGCAAAAGCATTATGAAGATCTTATTCTGCTTTACGACACCATGGTGCATTCCTGCCCCTGTTTTAGGGGAGTAGCTATTTTGGGCTACTGGTACTGTAGAGTTCTAGTCTTTCATACTTGTCACCCCTGACAGCAAGGATTGAACCTCTAGACTGGAATGACTGTGGCTGACTAAAGATAGCACAGTATTAATTTGAAGAACATTTCTGTGTTCATAACATAACTGACTGCATTAGGCTGTTGGTGAAAAACACATAAATATATTAGTCTTTCCTCCTTCCCCAATCCCCCTTAAAAAAAAATATATGTATTTACTTATACTTACATGGCCATCTAGCCAGAACCGGCAGCCTGGCCCAGTGTGCCACAAGCCCAGTTTTCAGTCCACTCCTTGTCTGTCCTTCTGCAAGAAGCTGGATGCTAGAACTGACCATTCCAGGTCCCCAACATGGTGGCAGGATACACTGAGATTTGTTAACTTTGATGTAAAAAGAGATTCTAGCAATATTGGACCTTGGAAAATAGGAGATGATGAAAGATTTGATACCTTTTATTGGACCAACAAGTGTCTTATACAAAGATGAAATCATACACAAGCTTTTGGGGCCTCACAGGGTCCCTTCTTCAGGGTAATAGCAAAACTGAGCAACATAAGGCTATGCGTATGCTTATGCTTAGGCTTATGTTGCTCAATTTTGCTATTCACCCGAAGAAGGATCCGTGTGAGGCCCCCCAAAAGCTTGTGTAAAATTCCATCTTTGTACAAGACGCTTGTTGGTCCAATAAAAAGTATCAAATCTTCCATCATCTCCTGTTAACTTTGATGTACAATAAAAGTCTTTCTCTGAATTTTTATTTTTCAAAGAACCAATGTTATAAGCGTGATAACCCACTCCAGGGTGTGGGGTTATAGGCATTTAATCCACACCTTGGGCACTATGAGGACACTCAGCCTGCAACCTCGTGCCTCACAACACACTTGAGGCATGGATTAAATGCTTATAACCCCACACCCTGTCGTGGGTTATTGCTAACTTACACCCTGATTACAGGGATTCTGCATTACACAGAGGATAATGTATGTGGATTCATCAATAACCATGCTGTAATCATTTTGAGATGTTACTGTGACAACTTTGTAAACCTCAAGAGCAAAGCTCAAGAGGTTTTACGTTGTCACAGTAACCTCGAGAAGTGATTTCAGTGAGCTTACAGATGAATCCACATACATTGTATTTTATAGTGTATGGGGCAAAAAAAAATCAAGTGAGCACCTGTTTGACAGAAAAAAAGCCTTTATTTTGCCATTTCCCCCATGCCTCCACTCTCCATAATAGCCAGCTTTCACCTCCACGGCCATTCATTCTGAACCGCTACTTAAAATGTGTGCATGCATGAATCATCTCATGTTATAATCCCATTGCTATGACATACTCAAGAGAGATTAATAATCCCAGACATCATAGCAATGGGATTACAAGAAAATAATCATGCCACTTTTCAGCGATAATAAGGGCTTCCCATACATTGTAACATTAATAATTACTTTTCTCTGTGCGTGGGAACCTACAGGTAGGTGTTAGACATAATCACTTACCATCCACAGATGGTAGTCTATACTTTTGCAACATGCTTGACTTCTTTTGGTCATGTCAGATGCATGGTAAGATGAAACTTGTATATGTTATGAATTTGGACTTCCATAAAATTACTGGCACTGTATTGTAAAGAGACAAACATATGGATTGGAGAACCTAAACTGTCACATAAGGAAACAGCTTAAAACAGGTTGCAGGACAGGAAGAACATTTATGTTCTATAATAAATGGCACAAATGGCACTGGTCATTAATTTTCTCTAGTATTTACCAGGAAAAATATGTAATCTTAGAAAATCAAACTGGTGTCTGATTGTAATGTGTATCACAAAAAACTTTGTAAAAAGACCAAGATATTTTGTAATGGACCATGTACAGACTTTTAGTCAGACCTCATCTTCAATATAGCATACAGGTTGGGTAGTCCCCTTATTTGAGGAAAGCTAGTGACATGACTGAGAATGTCTAGAGAACAGGGACCACCGTGGTTAAAGAAATGGAAAGCATGGGCACTGAAGACTAACTAATATAATTGGGACTCTTCTCCATGTGAAAGAGAAGACTCAGAGGCATCATTTATTTATATATTTATTTAAATGTTGGTAACTGGGAGAGACACACTGAGTCTAAGCTCATTTTCAGATGTGACCTGGGGGGAAGGGGAGAGGGGCTGAATAAGGGTAAACAGACCGATTACAATAAAAATATGACATACAAGTAGTAAAAGTAATAAATAACAATGGATTGGTATAATATGTGGTAAATTACAAAACAAATTAGAACAGCCAGAAAACTTTAAGAAAGTAAAAGTGAAAGGCAGAAGGAATGGAAAGATCATAAGGGAGTGAGGCAAAAGATTGTGGTAGGCAACATGAATCAGATGGATGAGAAAAAGTAAAGTGCAAAGTAGATAAGACTGGGTAGGGGTGGAAAGAGAGTGCATAACCATGGCAGTTAGGGGAGGAAGGACAACAGCAAGAGGAAGGGAGGGATTGGGAGAAAGAGCATTTTAAACAGTGCAGAGCTGGAGATGGAGATAGACGAAGGGAGCTTGGAAGAGAGTTCCAGAGGGAGGGGAGACAGTAAGATAAGGCTGCCTGCCCCGAGCTGGAGTAAGGATAGGGGAGAGAGAAGGTGTAGGGGTCTCTGTAGTGAAGCAGATAAGAGGTGGATGAGGGGGAGAGGAAAGAGGGGGAGAGAAGAGAGGAGATGTATGAGGGAAAAAATCCAAACTAAAATTTAGAAATAAGGGAGGTGGCATACAGCTGGCAGTGTATGGGAAGAGAAGGAAGGGAAAGGGAAAAAAGAGGGTACAGTGGTGAGTGGGGGGGGCATTGGAGACAAAGTGGTAAAAAGCATTAAAGAGAGTGTCTAGCCAAGAGAAGGATGAGGCAGGGGTGAACTCAAAAACAACATCGGCATAATCAATAAAAGGCAGGATTATTTTGGTAAGAAGCTCTCAGCAGACAACAGGGGAGAGTGAGTATTTCTGTATATGGCTCCTTGCTTGGAGCGGAGTTTGGAGTGAATATAGTCAATGTGAGAGGAGAAGTCAAGTTGACTGTCCAGCCAGACACTAAGATACTTAAAGACGGGGACTACTTCGAGAGAGCTACCATCAAGGATGAAAAAAAGAAGGGAGAGGAGAGAGAGTTTGGCTACTTTTTGAGTGGTACTAAATGTTATGAATATGGTTTTCTTGGAGTTAACTGTAAGCTGGTTTTCCTGGAACCAGTGTAGCACCATTGTGAAGTCACTCTGTCTCCATCTCCCGAGTTGAAGGGCTGGAGCAATAGACGATAGGATCATCCGCATATAGGTGAATCTGGGAGGAGATACAGACAGGCAGAAGGTCATTTAGAAAGATAGAGAAAAGGATGGGGACAAGGATGAAGCCTTAAGGGATACCTGCTTGAATGGGGAGGGGGTACAGGACGTCAACTTCTTGGACACATTGAGTATGTCCCATAAGATAGGACCTAAACCAGTCCATGGCAAGTCGAGATGTTGCGAAGCTAAACTTTGCACGCGAATTTTGCACAGAGTGCCGTAGATTTGCACTTCACAAAATTAATGAAGTTTGGGCTGACTGCCCCAAATCCACTTTGTGCAATTTGCATGAAATGTGCAGTAAAATTTGCTGATTTTTACTTTGAAGTGTGAAATTCATGGGTGGGGTGCAAAATTTGTAGGCAAAATTTTGCGCATCACAGCATAATTTGCACAATTCATGGCCCGTGAATTGCGTGAAGTGTGCAACAATTGCTCCACGGATTCTGTGAAATTCACAGATTGTTTTATGGAGTCTATTTTGTGGACTTCACACATCTCTAATGGCAAGGGTAAAAAGACAAGTGGAGTGAAGCTTGGATATAAGTAGAGGATGAGAGACAGAGTCAAAAGTTTTGGCAAGGTCAATAAATATAGCTGCAGAGATGTGTCCATGATCAATACCCGTGAGAACAGCATCAGTGACATGGAGCAGAGAAGAAATGGTGGAATGTTTTTTCTAAAACCAGATTGAAAGTGAGAGAAGTCAAAAGAGTGAAGGAAATCAGAAAGTCTGGAGAAAATGAGGGACTCCTGTAGTGTAGCCATGGAGGGAAGAAGGGATATGGGTTGGTAGTTGCCAGAAGAGGTAGGATCACCCCCTTTGTGAAAGGGTATCATCTTGGCAGCTTTCCAAACCACACGAACAGTACTGAGAGTGAAGGAGAGGTTTAGCAAGTTTGATCAAGAATGGCTATGGCAGGGACAGAGAACTGTAGATTGGATGGGTGGAGCCCATCCGGGCTGGATTTTTGAGGATTAAGAGAAAGGAGGGCATGGAGAAGTTCCTGAACTGAAACAGGGTAGAAGCAAAAGCCTTCAGAAGAGGATGGGGCAGGAGAGGTTGGAGGGGTATTTACCAGGTCTGTCTGTATAGTGTGTAAACCTAAGGAACGTTTTATTTGTAATTAATCCTAGGTCACCTCTGAAAAAGGGACTGTTATGGTCTCAATGGGCCTACCCAACTACCACAATTAAAATAAATACATGCGGGGGAGGACACAGGTAGTGAAAAAGGAATTGAGGCAATATAGGAGGGATTCAATACAGGTGCACCATCAACCAGCGGGGTAGGAAGGGAAGTCTTGGAAGGGGAATTAAAGAGGGAAAGAAGAGCCTGCCATAATTTAAAGGGAGAGCTGAAATTTTCTTGCAGGGTCCCCTTGAAGTATTATGCTTTTCCAGCTCTTATAGGCTTCAAACAGGCATTTCTTAGTGACCTGTAGAGGTGGGGATCAGAGGGGGAGAAGAAGGATTTGTATTTCACCCAGGCAAGATAACGAGACTTAAAAAGTTGGATAATGTCAGCAGAGATACGGGGGTGATGGGAGCATCTGACTCTTCACCTTCTGAGAGAGGAGTGAGTATTCCAAGCTTTGTTTAAACAATAGCGACAGAGAAAGAGAGAGAGAGAGAGAGAGCAAAGTTGATATCAGGGGCAGAGTATACAAAGGACCAGTCATAGGAAGAAAGGTCGTGGAGGAGCGCCTTGGTATTTAGCGACCTAGGGGACCTAATCCAGCATTAGTATCATGATTGCATTATTTAAATATCTGAAAAGATAAACACCATCAGACCAATTCCAGATTTTCAGCATATACAACAATTGATGGACAAGAAGATACACAATGTCTTTAAAGGTGAGCAATTCAAGTAAAATGTCAGGAAGAACCACTTTACAGAATGATTGGTCATAGGGGTGAGTGAGTACCTTAATTTGAACACTGTGTGTATTCATACTAAGTGTGGGTGAAGTGACAAAACTTCACAAAGTCCATTTAGAAACACTTGTAGTGAGCATACTAGACAGGCAGAAAGCTACATATGGGATATGTGTTATAGTCCTACAATTACCCCATCACCTTGGCAAAAGGCAATTTTTGTGGGGGGTAGGAAGAAATAGGCTGTTGGTTAAATAGGATCTGCAGCTTATCCTCTAGGTAGGGAAATGGGCAGACTAGGTGGGCCGAGCAGTCCTTATCTGCCGTCAAAGTCTATGTTTCTATTGTTTTCCTTTAGGACTCCTAATCCCTTTTGGACTATCTCCTCCAAAACTGGACTTCTGTCCACTCTCCCCCAGTACCTGCTGATACCTGTTGCCCCCCCCCACCCACTGTGAAGGCCCAAGCCAGAAGTACTAATTTAAAATGTTATCTTTTTCTTGATCTTCTGCACAGTCTCTCCTATCCTAACTGTCGCACTCCTTGCTTTCCTCTTTTCATTTACGTAACTGAAGAAAGCAATGTCCCCTTTTTGACTCTTTAGCAATTCTCTCCTCTTGTTTGTGCCTTAGCTCCCCTAGCAGGTGATTATATTGTAAAAAATCAGGTACACTTCCTTTATCAATATCCCTCAATAGCTTGGTAATAGTAGTAAGTATATAGGCTCCACAAGCAGAATAAATTAATTCATGGCCTGACTTTTTGGCCTTAGCTTTCTCATTATTGACTTCTAACAGTTCATTGACTTTCATTTGAATTTCTTGAAACAGTTTAGCTGTACCATACATATTGTTCATAGTAGACCTTTCTTTTTGTGCTAGACTGTCAATCCCATATATCACAGGTTTGGTAAACTTATCTGCATTTTGTTGCTCAGAATAATGCATGAGCCTCTTTATGTTTTCCATGTCAGCACTATTCCATATGGACAAGCCAGATGCAAATAGGCCTGAGATGGTGCCAGTAAGTCTTTCCTGGTCTCGAACCTGTTTGGTATGGTAGACTCCATGTTGGTGTCACCTTTCTTGTATAGCTATGGGATAATGGGCTCTAACATAATATGAAGCTAACATATCCAAAAGCAAAACATTCTATTAAGAAGGCCCCTAGAATTCTGCGGCTACAGAATTTTGCACAGAACTTGCAATCTACCGCAGAACTTCTGCAGTGCCACAGAATTCACTGTTCTTGGTGATTTCTTATTAATATTTCTGTTTATCCATAGAATCTGGTTCCCTTCCCCTCTTTTTATATCCAAAATCCCTCTAAGATCAGAATGTGATGTTATCATTGCTCTAACATCATAAATTAGCTAATGAAATGGCTGCATTCTGCAATAGAAATGAACAGTCACTTATCTACCACAGCTCCCACTGCCAGAGGCAGTGGCACAGCACATCAGGCATGGTGATATTTGCTCAACCTGCACTACAGTCTAATACAATTTTCAGTCTCACGTTATTGCACTAGGGCCAACTTAAACAAAGCCTTGTCAATAGCATAGACCTGTTAAGTCCATACCTAGCTTTGTACAAACTTATTTGTGCCTTTAAGGTATAGAGATGCCATCTGAAATAAATAACTGGTAAAATGAATTTACAGTACCTGTCATTTTTAAGAAAAATAAAGTAATTATGCCCAGAAAAATGGAATATAATAATGTGTAGACCTGCTGAAAGAACAGACCTGTTAAATAATTGTGCTGTACACATTTTTGCCAGGGTTATTGATTATATATTATCACTGGTTGATAGAGTCAGCCAAACATTATGGAGAAATGTGTTCAGGGCCAGCAGTTGGGCCAGAGGGTAGAATGTTGTGTTTCCTTGCTGGCAACTCAGGTTCAGAGATTAGCTCTGGGAGCTGGCTGGGCAACACAAGGATTGGGGAACACATCACTGCTCTGAGCCTGGGAAGGTATGGTGCAGTGTTCTGTCACATGGTGGACACATTGTGATGGGCTGGAGAGCTCTATCTCACAATTGGTTCACATGCATGTCATGGCATGATGGTGTTACTTAATGTGTCAGGGGAAGCAGGTTGGCATGAAAAATGAGTTTTGCTGTAACTCCCCTATTCTGTTTATTCCATTTATAATGGGACTTGTATGAATGAGGGTGCAAATCCATGGAAATTAAAAAAATATATATATACACACACGCACACACACACACACATACACACACATATACAGTATCTCTCTCTCTCTTCCTCTCTCTCACTACACACATACACACACACACACACACACATATTTGTATGTATGTATGTATGTTACAGATTGCGTATACATATATAAGTGATACACAGTGGGGACCTCATGAGTGGTGTAGCAAGTACATATAACTGTATAAGTGATACACAGTGGAGACCTCATTAGTGGTATAGATACCATTCTTATAGAAATACCTTATTTATCACATAAGGCCCCCTCTGCTTATTTCATTTATGCAATAGGCTCGGACCTTAAAGGAGAGATATTTGTTTTGCTTTTTTAGGCATAAAATTGTTTCTATAAGTCTGTTATTTTTTGAACTAGTGTTACTGTGCTTTCCCCCATCCTGATTACTATAACCACTGTCATGAAAGTGAAGTCAGGATGACAAACTGACACTGTGATATGGTAATTTGTTAGTGCCACAGAATTTCCACAGAAATTACAAACCACTGCCGCAGAAGTTCTGCAGCAAATGGTAGTCTTGCCACAGAACTTGGCCCCACTCTGCCACAGAAAAGTAGGGGCCTTGTCTATTATAAAGAAACATTAGAAGCACAAGAATGGTTATGCTCAGACATATCCACATGAGAAAACTACAAAATCACAGGAATATGCATTAACTTTCCTACTACAGGACATCGGCAGCTTTTGCCTGATGATTGGCGATTACATCTAAAAGCAAAGAAATACAAAATAATGATACATATGTTCCTATGTAAGGCCCATATTCTGTTGTATCCCAAAGTAAAAGCAAATTTCCTTTTCAGCATTGAAACACAGCTGCCACCCTTAGACCATTCCCCAAGTTTCCTCAGATCCCTTTGCATTCTCTCCTCCCCTTCCTGAGAGTCAACCTTATTGCAGATTTTTGTATCATCTGCAAAGAGACACCTTCCCTCAAGCTTCTGCATGATGTTGCTTACTGTTTAGTCTTCAGTGTAAATGCTGATGCAGGGAGTGTGGCCTAGCCACCGCGAAGATGGCAGCTTAGTCTTGCTAGCTCCTCTCTTCCCTGGAGATATCCTACTTCATCAGCCCATTACTAACTGTCAGTTTGACATTGCTGGTCATCCACTCTCCTCTACTACTACCCATGACTGCTTACCTGTCATTTTTGTGGACTGCTGTGGCTGCACCTGCTATCTTTCTGCACTATTGGTTCAGGCGCTCTATTCTGGTTAGGCCTATTGGCCATGGCGCATCCCAGATCCTCTTCCTCACCCCTCAAGCCTCATCTGACAGCCTGCAAAAATTAAGAGGCATGTTTGTTTTTTTTTTTGTAATAATTTTTATTGCTATTTCAGAACATAAAACAAAACATAAGGTCACATTACAAAATACAGTGATCAGTTATAAAGTACAAATACAACTAACCCTGCCCACAAGTGCTGGAATGGTATACTGGTCTAGTTGTCATATGAAGGCAACCAAGAATACTTTAAAAGTAAACTATATAAATGAAACATTTCAGCTAACAGAATAAAGACTACTGTATATCACTGGATTACATGCTCAAGAGGCATGTTTTCACAACTCCTGACAGAAATTGGAGAATTGGAAGCTGCTAATATTAAGATCAATCAGGATATTGTCTCTATGTCCCAGCACCTGTCCTACGTGGAGCAAAAAAACAACATCCAGGATTCTTAGATAGATGGATAGATAGATAGACAGACAGACAGATAGATAGATATTTCATTTATAAAGTGCCCATTTCCATAGACTCTGGGCACTGTACAAAACAATTCAATAACAAAATACATATAGGCAGCAGCTCAACACAAACTTAAAATTCTATCCATCCCATTAAAACCAAAATCAGTCATTAAAAGCCTGCTGTAACAGATATGTTTTTAATGCTTTGTTAAAGGCTTCTACTGAGGGGGCCTCCCTTAGATAACCAGGAAAGGAGTTCCACAGAGTGGATGCCACCAGCAAAAATGCCCTATCCCCAGAATGCCGCAGCCTCACTCTGGGAACTTCAAGGAGGCCTCCCCCGGCAGAATGGAGTGCCCAGGAAGGACCGTAGGAGGCAAGAAGATCTTGCAGATAGACAGGTCCCATTTTGCGTAGGGATTTATATGTCAGAAGCCCTATCCTGAAAACAATCCTCCACCTGATTGGCAGCCAGTGCAGTTTGCGGAGGACCGGGGTGATATGATCACTCCATCTCACCCCAGTCAATAATCTTGCCGCTGCATTCTGCACCAGCTGTAGCCTGCGGAGGTTGCCCCCAGATAACTCTAGGTACAGGGCATTACAATAGTCCAACCTGGAAGTGACAAAAGCATGTACAAGTGTGGTCAGATCCTCTGGCTGGATCAGGGCTTGGATTTGTGCAATGTTCCTTAAATGATAAAATCCACTTCTGACGATGGCCTACACCTGAGCATCAAGGGTCAAACCGTCGTCCAGGATCACGCCCAAATCCTTCACCTGTCTAGATGGAGTAAAGGGCATACCCCCCAACACAAAGTCGGGGGTAACCCCTCACACAACGCCCTCCGCCCTGATGAACTGGATCCAAAACAAGTACCTCTGTCTTGTCTGGGTTGAGCTTGAGCCAGTTTTGAGTCATCCAAGCCTGGATCTCATCGAGACAGCTGTTAAATACAGAGTCCAACACCTGGGTATTGGGCACACGACAGGTACAGCTGGGTATCATCTGCATAGCAGTGAAAACCCAGCCCGTGCCACCTGATAATGTCCCCCAGTGGCAGCATGTGCACCGTGAACAACAAGGGCAACAAGACTGAACCTTGCGGTTCCCCACAGCACAGAGGCTTTGGATTAGATGAGGCTAACCCCATCATCACCCTCTGCACTCTGCCTGTCTGCCTGTCCAACTGCCATCTGTAAGCCCACTTCTGAGAGCAGGACAGAGCCCTTAAGGTGCTTTGGGACTGTGTTGAGGACCTTGAAAATCATAGTAGGCACAATAACCTATGTTTTGTGTGCTTCCTCGAAGGAGTTGAGGGCTGCAACACTATTGTCTTCCTTCAGTAAGTCCTCCCGATTCTCCTCAAGCAGCAATGGCCTGTTCCTTTGGAGATCCAGCAGGTCCACCGTTCTTTAACACCTCCTCCCAAGCCTGGGTTGACCTAGGACTATACTTGACAAATTCCTCCATTTTCAGGTGAAGGAGCAGATTTGCACCCTGGCCTGCGAGTGTGGACCACTGATTCGGCAGGGTCACATGATTTAAACATTCCTGGACTACTTCCCGGCCCTGACAGAGTACTGTCAGGGTTTCACAATCACTAGGCATGCTCTCCTGGACCTGAATGTTCAGTACAGTCTCTTGTACCCTGCCACTCTTAAAATCTACCTCAATTGGGCCCCACACTCTTTCTATTCCCCAGAATCTGCGGAGGACTTTATCCATTGCTCATGGCCCTCAGCGAAAATTCCACCTCTAGATGTCCCCCCAGACATGGACACCACCCTGCCTCAACCAACATGCCATTCTGAGGATCCTGCAGGCCCACCTTTGACTCCCAAGGCTACCCCTGAGGTGGACCTTATAGTTTCTCAGCCCCAGAGGCCTGGTAGAAGCACTGGGGAAAAAAGGGTCTGGAACCAGAGATCTAGCCACCCATCTCCCCAGCAGCATAGTTGGAGCCACAGCAAGGACAGAGACTTTTCATCTGACAGTTCTGGGAGCCTTCTTGCTAACAATTGATTTGCTCACCTGCATAAAATCTCTCAACCCCCCCCCCAAGCTCTGAGGTCGGCCCCTCACACTGTGCATCATCTTCTTCTGTGGAGCTCATCTCTCACTCACCTGATGCTTAAACTCCTCTATCTCCCATTGCTTCCCCTGCTGCTGATGCTTGCCAGCCTGGGTCCTCTGCAGCAGCCGTCAACTCTCCATTGCCACCCTCAGATTTCTCCTTGAATGCTGGATGAGATGAGTTCCCTAGGACCTCATGGACATAATTTAGGACTCCCTCACTAGGATGACTAATTTACCATTGTTCTGTGGATGCTGTTTTGTGACCTCCCTCACTCTTCAGAGCACTGTATACCTGCTGTTTACAATCTCAGTTCCAGACTTAATCAGCTGTTCTTTTCTTAAAGGGGTAGCGCCTTTACCTGCTCCTTTCTTTCAGATACATGTTTTGCTCACTTTCCCTTTTCCCTTCAGCACCCCCTTTCAAATATTTTTTCTACTCATCTCTCTTATCTCTACCATTGTCTTCCCTGCTTCCCCTTCTCCATAATCCAGTACTGCTTCCTTCCCTTCACGCATTTCATGTTGCCCCTTGGTTCATCCATCCTACCACCCCCCGTATTCCGTGTTTCCCACCATCCTTCTACTGTCTGTCTATGTGGTTCTTCTCCCCTGCTTATTTAATCCTTTTTGTGATATTTTGTACTCTTCCTCCATCCTGATTCCATTTTTTCTGCCTTTCCTTCTGTGGTTGGTATATGATTATCCCCTCCTGGTACATTCTCCTTTCTCCTATATCTGGTGCTCCACTCTCCTTCCCTGCCTCACCTCTTCCTCCCTTCCTCTCCTTTTTTCTTCCCCCTCTACTAGCTCATGCTTTGTCTGTACTACGGAACTCACTTCCTGTTATATTGATCCCCCCTTTGTTTCATCCCTTCCACATGAGCCTTCCTGATTCCTTGCTTTTCTATGTAGATAACTTCTTCCTTCATTTCTCCTTTTCACCTCCTCATCTCTCCTAGCTTTTTCCCATGAGTATTATCTCTGGGGGATGGAGTATAAGGATCACACATTCTGATCCACTCCATGCTACTTAGATGGCTATTGTGCTACCTTGTGGCTCAAAGGGACTTGGCCCGTCTGATGATCTGTTTGTTTCCTTGGTCTGTTATTGTGGTTGCCTGTTATTGTTCTTAGTTTTCCAGTTAGTTGCTATTGTTGTTATTGCTGGTCTACCTCTACATTATTATCATGCCATTCATTATATATAGATCTCTCTCTTTGAATCACACTTACAGTACGTTACACCATAAGGACTGAAGCCGGTAGGCACCAGGACCCCACAGAAAACTGCCAGCTAGCAGTCTATAGAGCGGGACCGCCCCCTGATGTTGGTGCACCCTAACATCCATCTACAGTGTGCTATAAAAAGGGTGGTCCCCCAGCACCACCTCAGTTGTTTTTCCCCTGTTGACCCATGCAAGAGTCGACCTGCACGAGTCAGACCTCCGCAGATGCTTTCTGCTCAAGTCATCTGCCATTTTCACCACGTTACCCGAGCTTTATTATTTTACTGATTTTTCTCCTTTTTCAGTACAATTACCATGCATGTCTTCTTCTTCTTCTTCCTTGTCTGTTGAATGGCAGTGAACAAAGTGTGCTTGTAGCAAGCAGCTGCCCCACAAGGATGGCCATTCAGAGTACTTGCTCTGCCTAGGCCCGGATCACAACACTGATTCCTGCCAGCACTGCCAAGATTTCAACCAATGCACTTGCCTTCAGTCAAAAGACCTTGGAATCCTTCCTGCTGCAGCAAAAGCTTCAAATGATGGAGAAGGAGCTTCACCAGAGTAACTCCTTTTCCCTGGCCTCTGGGGCCTCTTCTTCTTCGACTAGGGATCCAAAGAAATCTTTGGGAAAGCAAAGGTCCACTTCCTGCTCCAGGTCCCCATGCAAGGCAGGCACAGACCATAGGTCTTCCTCCTGTGGGAGGTTGGCTCCCTCCAGTCCACCAGCCCTCCATCCTTCTGGACTGCCAGTGGTAAAACCACCTGCTCTGCTTACAGTCTTGGGTGGTGATTCTTTGGGGCTCAGGTGTCAAACTCAGTCTCCCAGCTCCTGAAGCTTAGGCCCATTTCCAACAAGGGTGCATAGCCAAGAGGCTCAGCCAGGTCCTCTTTGGGTGGCAGGTCCTTGCCCATCACCCTCCCAGCCAAGGCATCTGTGAAGTCAGTTCCCAAGTACAGAACTGATGTCAGCTTGTGATGCCTGGGGCAAGCAGTCACCTCCCCTGCAAGAGTGATGCCTCTACCCTGCTCGGAGTCAGCTCCTCTACATGAGCTTCTCCCTCCAGACTGGTGATGGCTGCTTCTCTAGACCAGCATTAGCCTACCCCAGTTTCCTTAACACCATCTTCACCAGTACTGACCCCAAAGATACTGTAGCTGTCATCCCAAAATCCCCAACAGTCACTGACTGGACTCACAGTCATGCAGCCGACACCAGGGGGATTGACACCCAATCTCTTCACCCAAGTCAGACAGATGCCAGGGAGTTCTTCTCATGAGGATCCAATGCTGGTTAACCCAACCCTGGTGGAGCTGAAGCCAGATTTACCACAACCTGACTACCCAATGCTGGAGCCTTCTGAACCTACCCCACAGACACCAGTTCCCTTGACCTCACCCCAATTCCCACCCGCAGAACTTGACACACTTTTTGCATCCTGGTAGGCATATTTTAACTCATTCAGGCCTTGCTACAACTGTAGGTGGTGTCTGAAAGCATAGCAGCTCAGGCCAATAATGACTTTAGATGCACTCAACTGGCTTTCACTCAGGCTTGGAAATGTCTGAGGAAGTCAACAGATTTTACCTGAATATTAAAAACAAGCCAAAGTGCTTATAACTGAGTGCATAGCACCATTAGAAAGGTAATTTTGTGCTGAAGAACTTTGCTGATACTTTGAGTCTATCATGTATGCTTTAGCAGTTATTCACATTTGTTTATGGTATGGTGCCCATGGCTGATGGTTGTCTTTCAAGCCTCACCTAAGCACCTTGAATAAATCTGAAAAAAATGTTTTTGGCATGTCAGGTAGTATAAAATAAAAACTGAATTGATTTCATTTGATTGATTGGCACCGTTAGAAAGGTAATTTTGAACTGAACAACTTTGCCGCTGATACTTTGTGTCTGTCACGTATGCTTTAGGAGTTATTTGAATTTGTTTATGGTATGATGTGCATGGCTGATATTTCTTGCTCAAGCCTCATAGAAGCACCTTGAATAAATCCCCCAGAACCCACAGTTTTTTGGTATTTCAGCTAGTATAAAATAAAAACCAAATTGATTACAATTGATTGCATAGCACCGTTGGAAATGTAATTTTGTGCTGAACAACTTTGCCTCTATACTTTGTCTGTAGCACTTACGGTTCATGAGGTATTCACATTTGTTTGTGGCATGCTGATTATGGCTAGATTTTGCTTAGAAAGGCAGGGTGCAGTGTTAAGAGAATATAGGACACAAGTGGTGGAACTCTACAAAGCGCTCCTGTGGAGCGAATCAGTTAAGGACAGGGAAGCCCCCAACTCCAACCCCAAGAGATCCCTCTCCGAATTCTCCTAAGGACCAGGCTCTGCCTAGGAAGGCTCCCACATAATCTCCTAGGGAGCCTATGCCTCAGCCAACCAAGCCTAACACTGGCCATTCTAGGCCTCATAAACATAAGCCTCGGTGATCTCCCTCCTCCTCACCAGATTCAGGTGAGTCAGTGGGATATTCATTCTTCTCCTCATATGATTATTCTGGGGATTCAGATATTCCATCAGAGCCAGAGGAGCCCAAGAATACCCCAAGATCTCCCCCAGATGACCCAACTTTTTTGAATGTGATGAGGCACATGCAGGGCCTCATGGACTAGAACATTGAGGAAGTGGACCCAGAGCAAAATTGCCTAGCCACTTTCCTTAGTAAGAAGGATTCCTTGCCTCTAGTGGTACCTCCTCTCATACACTCCTTTAAGGATGTCAATAGGGCAGCCTGAAGAGCTTGTTCTCTACACCAGTGATGTCCAAAAAGGCAGATTGTTTATTGTTTATTGAAGAGAAATCGGAATTACAATCCATTGAGAAATAGAATCCTTTGCAAAGGCTCCACGTCAGAACAAGACAAGTTAAAAGATTACATTACACAGAAATTAAACATAAATCAATCAGTTCTGGTATAAATACACATTATTTACATAGTAGGATAACAGCATCCAGGATTTTAGAGAAGACCCTAGGTCAATTGTTGTGGGATACTGCAGATTATAGTTTGAAGGGTCATTAGTAGGACCCCGAGTCAAGGTTTATATACATAGATTGCATATATAATGCCCCAATGGATGAACCCTTCTATTGGAATCACCTGGAGGCTTATTTGGTCTTTATCAACTTGGCCCATAACCACTCAAAATGACCGTGACCTTGCAGCACTCAGCCTCATGATAAGGACTTTAGGTAGATAGACTATTTTGGCAAAAAGGTCTACTTCTCAGCCATATGAGATCCGGTCTCTAACCTTCCTTGCCCACATGGTTCAATATCAAAATGCCCTGTGGAAGAAGGCTTTTGAGGTAGTACAGGCTCAGCAGGAGCTCCCCAGAAGGCTGACCTGTTGCACCTGCTCAAGTCGGGCTCTAGAGTGGTGACCCATGTCCTCAGAGCCTCCTATGATTCTGTGGATTCTGCAGATAGAGCCGCAGCTACAGGCATTTGGCTATGATGCCATTTGCTGGTAAGAGTCTCAGGGTTTGCCTCAGATGTCCAATCCAAGATCCTGGATGCTCCCTTTAGAGGCCCCATCTTGTTTGTTCTCAAAATATAATCACTTGCCTCCAAGAGTAAGGTAAGGCAATCCAATCAGTTCATACCCTATATTAGTCTCAGCCTAAATCTTCTCAGTGACAGCCTTTTCATCACAACTGTAAGCAGCAATCAGAGGCCAGCAGTCCTGGGGTTCCTTTAAGAGAATGGCTACTTCCCAAGTCACTGGAGATTCAATGCCCAGAGCCCCTAGAACCTCACAGACCACTCTGCCTCTCCCTGGCTCCTCTGCCTGACTCCTTACCTGACCCCCCTCCTCCAACAGAATCCCTGGGGGAGGCGATGGGGGGGCTTGCTTCTCTCTTTACAGGGGAGGTTGGGCAGAATAACTTCGAATTAATGGGTCCTACAATTAGTGGAACAAGGACATACCCTAGAATTGTTAGAGATTCCTCCGGACAATCCTCCAGCTCCCTTCCTTTATCCTCAGGACCATATCCACTTGATCCAAGATGATATACAAGCATTTCTGTGAAAACAGGCCATCCAACTTGTTCTGCTAGCACAAGTGAAAGGATTCTACTCACACTTCTTCCTGTTTCCAAAGAAAACAGAAGATCTGTGTCCCATTCTGGACCACAACCATCTGAACAAATTTATAGAGTACAAAAGGTTCAGGATGGCCACCCTTCTTGGCCTTCTTCCCTTGCTTCATAAGGGGGATTGGCTCAGCTCCCTGGACATACAGGGCGTTTACCTTCATATCTTAGTGTTTCCACCCCCACAGGAGGTTCCTGAACTTCCACTTCCAGGGAAACAACAACCAGTTTCGGGCCCTGTCCTTTGGCCTATCTTTGACTCCATGAGTCTCCACAAAATGCCTTGCAGTAGTGGAAGCTGCCCTAAGGAAGGAATGACATTATGTCTTCCCTTATCTAGATGACTGGATTCTGACAGTTTCTACCAAGAAGAAATTACTTGGAACCATAGAGGTCACCTTTTTCCTGTTTTGGGATCTGGGGATAACACTCAGTCTCCCAAAATCCTCCTCTTAGCAAAGTCAAAGACTCCAGTACACAGGGGTGATCTTAGACACTGAGCAAGGCAAGGCCTTTCTTCCTCCAGACAGGGCAGAGTGCCTTCAGACTCAGGCTCAACTGGTCTCATCATCTCAACAAATCCCAGCCTGAATGGTTCTAAAATTGCTGGGACATATGGCAGTAGCCATTGCAACAGTACCCCTGGCTCACCAGCACATGAAGGTGTCCCAGTGGAACTTCTGGGTCCAATGGGCCAAGCATTCATGTCTTGAACCTCCCAGTGTTGGTTTCCATTTCGGTCAGACAGACAATGATGTGGTGGTTGAACCCCTCCAACCTTTCCAAGGGGGTTCCCTTCCAGTGGGAGTCACCTTGGCAAATTCTGACCACAGACACATTGGGCCAGGACTGGTGAGCCTATCTAGCAGACAGTCAGACTTGGGGGATTTGGTCACCATTGGAACAACATCTCCACATCAACATTTTGGAGATGCGAGTGATACTGTATGCTCTCCAAGCTTTCAGACATATCTAGTCCCGGGTCCTCTCTTGATCAAGACAGACAACATGTCCATGGTCTTTTATACAAACAAGCAAGGTGGAATGCATTTTTACCCCCTCTGCAGAGAGGACCTCAGAGTGTGGCATTGGGCCATACAGCATCCCCTGAGCCTGACAGTTATGCATGTTCCAGGCATTCAAAACACCTTGGCTGAAAGTCTAAGTTCACAAATGGTAGCTTCTTCCCACAGTGGTAGAGCATCCCATTGACAGGTGGGGTCACCCAAAGCTGGACCTATTCGCATCCTCATTCAATGCAAAACTGACCAATTTCTGCTCGCTAGATCCAGGGCATGGTGTTTTCTAACCAGAAGCATTATCTCTTTTTTGGAAAGGGAGGCTTCTGTATACCTTCCCTCCCTTTCCATTGCTACAGAGAGTTCTGCTCAAATTGCAGTCAGAAGGGGCAGAGATGATTCTGACATCCCCCTTCTGACCATGTCAGATTTGGTTTCCACTTCTCCAGCAGCTTGCAGTGGAACCCCTAGATTGACCTGCCTCTGTGTTCCGACATGCTCTCACAGGAGCAGGATACTCTGGTCCATCTGGATCTAAGGTCTCTGCACCTTCATGCATTGCTCCTACAGACTTAGCCATTGCCCATTTTGGGGTTTTCCCCCAGGTGGCAGAAGTTCTCGAGGCTTCCAGAAAGCTCTCTACTAGATCCACTTATGCTATGAAGTAGAAGTGGTTCTGCATATGGTTCACAGCTTGTCAACTGGATCTTTTTAATTGTCCAGAGAATCTCATACTAGAGTATCTCTTTTCCTTATCTAACTCAGGCTTGAGTTACTCATCTTTTAAAGTGCACCTTTCAGCCATCTCTGCAAACCATGCACCTATTAGGGGCAAGCCTCTGGCCTAACTTGATCAAGCCTGCACTTTCCTGTGGGGTATTCTGCATCTCAAACCTCCCATAAGGGACCTGGTTCCTCTGTGGGATGTGTTGTTTATCTTAGAAAAACTTATGTTGCCTACCTTTGAGCCTGCCTCAAGTTGCGAGTTTCACTTTCTGTCATGGAAAGCATTATTTTTAGTTGCCATTACTTCTGCTCAAAGAATTTTGGAACCTCAGGCTCTGATGTATAAAGATCCTTATTTATTTTTTCACAAGGACAGGGTGTCCTTGAGAACCAATCCTAAGTTCCTTTCTAAGGTGGAATCTGAGTTTACTCTGAATCAAGACATCCACCTTCTTGTGTATTACCCAGAGTATTCCAACTCAGGGGAGGTGTTATTACATACTCTGGATGTCCACCGGGTACTTTGTTATTATTTGGACCATGCCCAAGTCTTCAGAAAAACTGACCAGTTGTTCATTTCTTTCACCCCGAGAATTGAGGGGGCTTCAGTTTCTAAACAGTGTTTATCCAGATGGTTGGTTAATAGCATTGTTTATTGCTACTGTAAGTATGATAAAGCTTTTACTGGACCCAGTTATAGGCCATTCTACCAAGGGTGTAGCTGCTTCCTTTGCATCTCCCAGAAATGTGTCCATTGTTGACATTTGTGCAGCAGCAAATTGGAGTTCTGTCCACACTTTCATCCAGCATTACAGTCTGGATATTGCCTCTAGGTGTAGGGCAGGTTTTGGACTGGCTGTTCTGAACGGCCTGCTCTCTTGAGATCTTTACTCTGGTCTATACCTCCTCCAGCTGACTGGGGTCAGTTGTCTCATTGCTTGGGACTCAGTCCTTATGGTGTAACCTGCTGCAAGAGCCCCCTCGAAGAGAGAGATATTACTGTCATGCAAGAACTTACCCTTAACAGTAGATCTTTGAGAGGAGCTCTTGCAACAGGTACTGCTTTCCCTCCCTCCATCCTCTTGGTAAATCTTCTCCATCTTTTTGTTTTCTTGGTTCAGAGGAACACCTCAGTTCTCTTTTTTTATGCTTGCCGGGGTGTTCGGCGAGAGAACTGAAGTGGTGGTGGGGGACCGCCCCTTTTATACTATAGGCAGATGTTGGAGTGGGCTGATGTCAGGGGGTGATCCACCACTATAGACTGGTAGCTAGAAGTTTTCTGTGGGACCTGGTGCCTGTCAGCTTTAGTCCTTATGTTGTAACCTGCTGCAAGAGCTCCTGTTGAAGATTTACTGTTAGGGTAAATTCTTATGTAACTGTACTTTACTATGTTGGTCATTTTTTGCCTCCAAGCTTGGTCTCTCTGTAAACAATGTATCCTGTATTTGCTCCCTTTGCACATCCTCCCTGTTTTTTTTGGGAGAGGTGACATATCTCTTTCCCTTTTCCTTCATTCCCTGTTCACTTATAGCCTCTATCAGCCCTTTACCCTATGGTTGATCTCCATTCTGTATCTTGGAATGTCAAAGGGCGCAATTCCCCTGTCAAACGTAAAATGTTCTGTCTCACCTTAAGAAACTACATTCACAAGTGGTGTTTTTGCAGGAGATCAAACTCTCTGCTACAGAGGCCTCCAAACTGCAGCAGGAATGGGTTGGCCAAGAGGTTCACAGCACTGCTCCCTCTGCCAAAAGAGGGGTCTCTATTTTAGCTCATAAATCCTTGAAATGTTCCTTTATTGCATCAGGTTGACATTGAAGGTATATGGGTCATAGCCAGATTTGACTCTGTGGAAGGCCCTACAGCCCTGGTCAATCTGTATGCCCCAAATTCAGAACACCCTACCTATTTTACTGGATTATTCGAACAACTCTCCCTTTTTAACAATCCCCCCCTCTCCCCTTCTAATGGGGGTAGATTTCAATCTCATCCTCATCCCATCTCTGGATATATCCCACACCCTTCACGAGCACAATCATAAGGCCCAGTCCGTCCTTCACTCTTTACTGCAGGAGTTTTCTCTTATGGACATCTGGCACCTCCATTCCCAAACAATTGAAAACTATACCTTTCTTTCTCCTGTCCACCACTCATTCAGTCGATAGATTTCTGGTTTACCTCATCCTAATTAAACCAAAGTATTATTTCCTCCCACATACATCCCATAATAATCTCTAACCATGCACCCATATCTCTGTCCCTTCTCTGGTCCCCCCCACACCCCACGTACCTCCTCTTGGAGACTTGACCCCCTTCTTCTTAAAGACCCTGCCTTTGTTCCCTGGGACACACAAGAAATAAACTTTTTTCTGCAAACTAATGACAGTGACTCAGTCCCAGAAGATGTCCTCTGGGACACCATGAAGACATACATTAGGGGCAATTTTATCAGTATTATCACACACAGGCGTAAGGTCAGGGAGCAGGAGGCTAAAGATCCTGAATCCAAATTGATTAAACTAAAAGCTCAGTTAAAAATAAACCCTTCCATGGACCACTCTTGGTTAAGACCTGCACATCCCTTAATTGCCTTTAAACACACAAGGCAGAACTGGCCCTTATGTGCACTAATCACAAATACTGGGAACGTAGGGAAAAGACTAGTAAGATCCTAGGTTACAGGCTGTGTAAGCAGCAAGCCGAATGTCACATTGCTGGCCTTTGTGATTCTGCTGGTCAAATTCATACTGATCTCATTCATATCAACACCATCATGCAGCAATTTTACTCCAATCTCAACTCCTCCTAGGTCCACCCCACTCCCGATCAGCTAGCTTCCTTCCTTGATCCCCTAGATCTACCACACCTCGTTCTCTCCCAATAACTGTCCTTGGGACACCCCATCACTAGTGAGGAGATTTCTTCGACAGTCAAGCCTTATGGAAGAACAAATCCCCTTGTGGAGAAGGGTTCCCCATAGAATTTTATCACTCCCTTCTTGAAACTCTCTTATCCCTCCTTCTCTGCACCTTTTCATACGCTGTGTAGCATCGGCTCATACAGGCCATGTCCAGTGAAGGTACCATCATTGTCCTACCCAAGAAAGGTAAGGATCCTCTTTCCATGAGCAGTTATAGACTAACATCCTTAACATTGACACAAAAATTTTAGCCAAAATCCTAGCTACCCGGTTGGAGAAAATGTTACCCTCCCTTATCCACCCTCGCAAGCTGACTTCGTTAAAGGTCACCTCAGCTCCAGTCACCTTCGCACCTGTCTCAGTATCCATTATTTAGCTAAATCTCTACCCACAACCATAGCCGTCCTTACTATTGATTTTGAGAAGGCCTTTGATTCCATAGAATAGTCATAGATACATAGACAGTGTCTGCAGATAAGGGCATATGGCCCACCCAGTCTGCCCATTTGAGTTTGTAACTTCAGTTTATGTTTTCCTAGAACTCTGTTGCCCCTTACCCTTGACCTCCAGAATTCCTTCATGTCTATCCCATGCATTCTTAAATCCTGTGATTGTTTCAGCCCCCACCACTTCCTCAGGCAGGGTGTTCCACTTGTCCACCACCCGTTCTGTGAAGAAATTCTTCCTCACATTTCCTCTGAGTCGTCCTCCCTCCAACTTCATCCCATGCCCTTTAGTCCTGGAACATCTTTTTCACTTAAAAATAGTGTATTATTGCACCCTGTTCCTCCCTGTAAGATACTTCTATGTCTCTATCATGTTCCCTCTCTCCCTCCCTCCTCTCCTCCAGGGAGTACATATTCAATTCCTTCAACTTGTCCTCATAGGACTTGTGATGCAATCCATGTACCATCTTTGTTGCCCTCCTGAACCTTCTCTACCCTGTCTGTGTCCTTTATGTAGGCAGGGTCTCCAAATAATTACACTGTACTCCAGGTGGGACCCCTCACTAGTATCTTGTGGTGGAATCATGACCTCCCTTTTTCCTGCTGGTGATGCCTCTGCCTGGCGCATCCGAGCATCCTATTTGCTTTACCTGCTGCCTTTTCACACTGTTTCCTACCTTGAGGTCATCAGAGATGATAACCCCAAGATCCCTTTCCTGCTTGGTGCATGCTATATCCTCACCCCCCAACTGATATATTGTGCCAGGGTTTTTGTGCCCCATATGCATTATCTTGCACTTCTTTGCATTGAATTTCAACTGCCAAACCCCTGACCATTCTTCAAGTTTCTGCAGGTCCCTTCTCATTCTGTCTACACCCTCTGGTGTGTCTACTCTGTTACAGAGCTTTGTGTCATCAGCGAACAGTGAAATTCTGCCTTCTAGGTCCTGCACAATGCCACTGATGAAGATGTTGAATAGAACCAGACCTAGCACTGATCCCTGTGATACCCCACTGGTCACTTTTCCCCTCTGTGGAGTGACATCCAGTTACCACCACCCTCTGTGTCCTGCCACCCAGCCAGTTACCTACCCACCACACTACTGTCCTGCCCACACCCATATTCCCTAGTTTGTGTAATAGTCTTCTATGTGGTACAGTGTCAAAGGCCTTGCTGAAGTCCAGATAGGCCATGTCCACTGCCCTTCCCTGATCCACCTCCCTAGTCACCCAGTCAAAAAATTCAATGAGGTTGGTCTGACATGACCTCCCCCTGGTGAAACCATGCTGCCTTGGATCCTGCAGTCCGTTGACAACCAGATGTTCCACCAGTCTCTCCTTCAGTAGTGCTTCCATGATCTTCCCCCCTACCGAGGTGAGGCTGACTGGTCTGTAGTTCCCCATTTCCTCTTTGTTCCCACTTTTGTATAAGGGGGCTACATCTGCTGTCCTCCAGTCTTTGGGTACCTCCCCTGTTTCCAGTGATCGGCTAAACAGGATAGCCAGAGGTTCAGCCACCACCTCTCTGAGTTCTTTAGGACCTGGGTTTGCACCCATCTGGCCCCATTGCTTTATCAACTAAGTATTGCCCACAGTTCCTTTAGGACCCTTTCTCGTGTAAAGGGACTTGTGTCCATTTCTGCACCATTCTCACCCCTTTTACTCCCTTCAGACCCATTACCCTACTCTTCCTCAGTAAAGACTGAGCAGAAATACCTGTTCAGTATGTCAGCTTTACTGTTGTCATCCTCCACATGGTCCTTCTGTTTGAAATCTTAAGTTGCGTGGGTCTTAGCCCTTATTTCCTTTCTGCCCTACAAACACTGTACAGCCACCCCTCTGCTCATATCTTAACCAATAATCTCCTCTCCCCACCCTTCTCACTGTCTCAGGGCACTCATCAAGGCAGTCCACTTTCACCATTACTCTTTCTCCTGGCCATCAAAACCTTATCCATTGTCCTTTGATCTTCCACTGTGATTTCTGGCTTTAAAACCCTCTGCTCAGAGTACAAATGCCTCCTGTATGTTGATGAATTGCTAGTTCTCCTTTCTAATGCCCATTTATCACTTACACCTCTACAGTATAGCTTAGCATCTTTGTCTGCTATCTCTGGTTTAAGAGTTAACTACACTAAATCCAAAATCATCCCCCTAACCCTCACTTCCTCCATTCCCACTTTGTAGACACCAAGTGGAAATGGGCTGTGGAGGGTATCAAGTATTTGGGCATCTGCACTACCTCATCCCTCAGTCAGATTTGCCCAGCTAATTTTAACCCTTTAATGGAAACCCTGGGAACAGACTTAGCACATTGGAAAACAATTAACCTCTCTTTCTCTGGGAAAATCAAATCCTTTAAAATGATGTTTGCCCTTAAGGTCCTGCATCTCTGTTCCCATCTCCCTATCACCATCCCTGAGGCATATGTTTCCAATCTCAGCTGCCTGATGGGCTAATTTATCTTACATGGATCAATACCCAGAATTTGCCAGTCTAAGTTACATCAGCACTGGTCCCAGGGTGACCAAGATCTTCCCCATTTTAAGAATTATCACCTGTCTCAACTGGGATTTAATGCAAAGAAGTGCAAAATCATGCACATAGGGAAGAGAAACCCTGAAGCCACCTATAGGCTGAGAGGGGAGTTGCTAGCAGTCACAAAGGAAGAAAGAGACTTGGGCATCATCATCACTGATGACCTAAAATCATCCAAGCAGACCTCTAAAGCAGTAGGTAAGGCTAGGGGAGTGTTAGGGTGTATTAGTAGGGAGTATCACAAGTCGTAAGAGGAGGTATTAATCCCTCTGTACAAGACACTGGTTAGGCCCCATCTGGAGTACTCGTGCAGTATTGGAGGCCACACCTTCAAGGACATTAACCAAATTGAGGCAGTCCAGAGAAGGCAACCAAATGGTGCAGGGACTGCATCAGAAGGCATATGAGGACAGATTAACGGAGCTCAATATGTATACCCTTGAGCAAAGGAGGAGAGAGGTGATATGATCGAGGCATTCAAACACCTTAAGGGCATAAACAAGGTGAAAGAGTCTAACATGTTTAAATATAGAAAAAATAGCAGGACAAGAGAACACAGCATGAGATTAGAGGGAGGCTGATTAAGGGGAATGTGAGGAAATTCTTTTTCACAGAAAGGGTGGTGGATGCATGGAATGGCTTACCACAAGAAGTGGTGGCTATGAATACAGTGCAGGGCTTCAAACAGGCATGGGATAGGCATAAGGGAGCAATACAAATGACTATGAATAGATAGGCCACTGACAGAGCAAAGGCCGGTGGCACATTTATAAGGTAGAAAAAGAAATGGGCAGACTGGATGGGCCTTGCTGTCCTTATCTGCCATCAACTTCTATGTTTCTATGTCTTTTATCTGTACCCAAGTTCTTAACGGGTTTCCCCTCAATCCTCCCTCTGCTCCCCTCTGGTTTAACCTAGAAAGCTTTTCTCTTAAAGCTCCTTCTCCACTATTGGCTTTCTAATTATCCAGGCAGTCATTACCCCAAAATCACCCAACTCTCTTTATCTCCATCAAGTATTGGAGGTCCTTTGCATCCATGACCAACATGAATCCCCTCCTAGAAGCCTATACCCCTAGTAGGAACATCCCCAACATACTCATTGGTTGCAAGCCCTTTAACTGGGCAACATGGAGACAGGCAGGCATTTCTCAGCTCCATCAATTATACACACCGATTTTGCTATCTTGCTCTTGTTTGAGGCTCTCATGGACAAATTTCAACTTCCTTCTCAGGTGTACAGGAAGTACCTAGAACTCCACTCCACCCTCCAACCTTTGGTTAACACCCCCCCCCTCTCCTGAACAACCTGTTTCCAAATGGCTGTCTCTTCCCAGGGGACCTCCAGGACTCTGGCTTAGACCCCATGTCTCCCAGTAAAGACAAGTGAGCAATGAAGCTGAATATTACTATTTCTCAGCAAGCTTGGGATGCCTGCTGACTTACCACCCATATGGCCTGCCATGACCTCTAGGCCCAACTAATTCAAATGAAAATTTTACATTGGTGGTACAGGATTCCACAACTGATATATGCTCATGGTATTCTTCCTCATGGCAGATGTTGGCACAGCAATCTTTTCCCACCTTCTGTGGTTCTGTCCTCTCATACACCCCATCTGGGATCAGATCCTGAAGTCTGTAAGACCATCCTTCCCAGCTCTTTTCACCTCTATGTACCGTTAATTTAGTTGGGCCTTTCTTCCCCTGATATACCCTGCTCTGATCCTCATCTACAGTGGGCCCTTGCCGCTACACTTATTTCCAAGCAGCTTCTCCTCCGTCAATGGCGATCTCTTGAAGTTCACTCCATAAAAGTGTAGTCGCTTGCTTTCGGACAACTCGCTTTGTATGAGCACATCTCTGACTTAGCTCTCTCCCAAATGTTGACCTATCATGACATCTGGGCCCCCTACTTTGTCTATTTTGATGCCCAATCCACTACTCCAACCCCCTAATACTTCTCTTGGTTCTTATTCACATTTTATGGAGATTTGGTTTATACATTGATACACAGTACATAGAAATTGTCAACAGATAAGGACCACTAGGCCCATCTAGTCTGCCCATAAGCCCTAAACTTGTATGCAGTCACTGACCCTACGTGATCAATGACTTTTCATCACTCCTGCCCCATCAAATGTTTCCTTGTGCCTGTCTCAGGCATGTTTAAGCCCCTCCACTGTACTAGCTCGCACCAGCTCTTGTGGCAGACTGTTCCAAGCATCCACCACCCTCTCTGTGTAGAAAATCTTCCTCATGTTACCTCTTAATCTACCCCCCTCCATTTTCATATTGTGTCCCCTCATTTGATATCTTTTCTACATTGGAAAAGATCTCCCACCTGCACATTGTTTATGCCATTGAGGTACTTGAAAGTTTCTATCATGTCCCCCCAATCCCTCGTCTCCTCCAGAGAGTACAAATTGAGGACTCTTAGTCTCTCCTCATATGTTTTGTAATGCAAGCCATGCACCATCTTTGTCGCCCTTCTCTGGATAGCCTCCACCCTGTCTATGTCCTTACGCATGTGTGATCTCCAGTACTGCATTCAGTACTTCAGGTGAGGCTTTACCAGTGTTTTCTACAATGGCATCAACATCTCCTGTCTCCTGCCTTTATGATACTTCCTTCTCTCCTTTTGGCTCACCTCCGTGCCTTTAACAGCCCTAGAGATACCATTTACTCCCTACCATTTCCTGCCTTTATTTGCCCCTCTAAAGGCTTCCCTGTTGTGTTGTCCTACCTCCTCACACTTTTGGTGAATGGTTTGTATAGTTGGCCCTCACTTTGAGCTGACCAGCTTTAAGAGTTGATTGTTCTGGTTACTGTTTACAGTTAACATTTCATATTCTTATAGGTTGTTTGCCTTATCTATTGTAAAATATTATGCTCCTTTTGTTGTCCTCTGCTTTATTATTATGTACCTATATGCTTCATTGTTCATTTTTATCTTTTTCAATAAAAAGTTTAATGTAAAAAAATGCTGATACAGGAAATGGATGAAACAAATGAACACCACTGATAATGCGTTTCTATAAAATGTTTTCCACTTAAATCAGCATATTTGTTGTGACATTCCAGAGAATTCTATATTGGCTCCCTTTCACATCAATATTTATACCCTGACTCTGGAGTCTGCTTGCCATACATGCTGTCTATTGCATATACTGCATGCTAGCTTATGGTTATGCAAATCAGTTGTACAATATGTAACCCTTCATACTATACATACCACTTAGGTTGCAACATAGTATGTTATTTTATGGTTAGAATGTACTCTAAATCCATCACCCCCACACTTTAATGAGAAATGCACTAAATCTGTAAGTCATTTTCACCATCACAAGCTGTTTTTAAGTACTGGTAAAAATTATGTTATTGTTCCATCTATACAAGCTTATTAGTAACCTCAGTGGGTGTTTCTGCTTTACAGTATAGTAGTAAGTACCATTTTAGAAATGTAAAAAAAAAAGAAATGTATGATGCAGTTTATGCCTCAAACGACCTCAGAGTTCTATAGTAGAACCTAAATGCACTTTGCCAACAATAGAAGAGCAGAACAGGGACATAAACTACACCATCCAGTTCTACAATGTTTTTTACCAGCAGCATATAAATTACAAATGCCCATTAGGACAATTAAGAAGCCTAGATAGCTACAGCAATAACAGAATTTGAACCAGTATTTAACAAGCATTTGTCAATGCTGAACTTTTGCTGGCAGGTACCTCCTGTACAGCTAGGTAGTACTGATAATGCAGAGGTGATAATTAGCAAAATAATAGCACAAGTTATAATAGTGACATCGATTTCTTTTTTTTTTCAACTCTATTTTATCACCTGGCACCATAGGGCATCTCTTAAGCACATCCACCCGACTATGGCACCTACTGTAACTCCCCACCTGAAACCTCCCGACTGAAGAATCAGGGACAGAGGGGACAGAGACACCCCCCCCTTGCTATTGGACCATGGCCGACCCCTCCCAGATCTACACCATCCTGGGGCAGGGCTGACCAATGACTTACTGGGCATCCTCATCTGTAATCCAGACAGTCAGGCCAGGAACAGGGTGAGGGCTTGGGAGAGTCGGTTGGGAAAGTTCGGTGTTGGGGATGTGGACCTAAGTCACTCGGGCCACCATTGCCTCCTCTGAGAGCCAGGGATTTTACCTTGTTGGTTACCTCCCCCTTGGTTTGGATGTGCAATGCATTCAGCAGGAGTACGCATGATCCCATGCATATCTACAGGATTGCCGCTGTAACCAATCCCCTGGTTGATGGATAGTGAGCCTGCTGTGTCCCCTAGTCTCCACCAGGAATCAACAGAGCTCTGAAATGATGTCCCCCCTCTCTCCCCAGGACAGGAGAGCAATCCTCCAGAAGCTCAATCCTGCTCTCCCCTGTCGACCCTCGGTGGCCCAAGCTCACTCCCAAACCTGGGTCGCCGGCGTAGTGCGAGGTGTGGTGTCCAGCGCCTCAACCCTCAGTGCCACCGGGCCAACAATAGTGACATTCTTATGTGGGCTTTGTGAAGCAAGTTAAATCAACACCACCCTCCCACCAAATCTACCCTCACATCCTCAATGAAATAAATATCCTCAGACTAAAACACCCCATGCACATGCACCCTCCCACCCACCCTAATCCATAGAAATAATAAATAGTAATAAATTAATTAACAAAACACATTGACTGTCCCTTTCTTTCAGTCTGATGCCAGCTAGGCCTCACAGCCATCGGATAAATTTTGCTGCCTGGCTGGTGCAGCACCAAGAGAAAGGGAGCAGGCAGAACACCTCTGTCAATACTCAAAAATTCAAATCTCTAGATAGATGAAATGTGCACATCTCAGCATGGGACAAGAAGGCAGGAGCAGTCAATGATAGCAAGTCTCAATGAATAAAATATTCAGTTTATGCAATGGCAGCACTGCACCATCCATGCCCAAAACAAAGCCCACCACCAACAACTAATGTGCCCAGTGCCTCACCATGGGGGGGGGGGGTCAGGCTACCAAACAGTCAGCTAAACCAATTTGCTCACAATGGAGGAGGGGGCAGCACAGTAAACCTTTCGAGGCTGGCCCAAGTGCCAGCCTCTGCACTTCCATGGGCAATTCTCTAGGCAGGTGAACACCTGCGTAACCATACTCAGAGCACAGTTTACAACACTGTTTATAAACCTACTGCTCAGATACCTTTGAGGCTTACATTTAAAACATGACTTAGGATGACCAGGGTAAAAACAAATACCTTGATCCCTTCCTGTATAAAAGCTACTAGGAAGGTGTACCTAACAATCCAGTTCTCATTTGTCTCAGTTTCACTTTGAACTTACAGTACCCAGTCAAATGTTCTCTGCATTGGAATTGGGTTCAGGGTTGCTTAAATCATCACTCCATTGCCACATCCAATAAATGATATCTGCCACAATTATTCTCTCATTTCAAAACATTATATTAACAAATTTATAAAAAATTATTTGACAACTTTGTGAGTGAAATAGCCACAGATGGGGCCCATATGTTTTAATGTTATAATACTGCACCCAAAACCATTTCAAGGATGCTGGGGTCTTAAAGCACACATCAAATACAGTGTCACCAGTGTATGAGTCATTGCATAGAGTTCAGAGTCAGGATTCACAAAAAGAATGCATAGTAGGCACAAATGTTTGTGCTGCACATCCCGGCTACAATCTCGGGTAATGGAGCTATTCACAGTCAGATAGTGCGGTGCACTATCCGACTGTGAATAGGGGCCAGCAGGGCAGTGCTAACCCAAGAAAAGCAGTGGAATACTCAGAAGGGTTGTCCCCATAGACAGCCAGAAAAATGGCCCCACAACCAATAGTGATCAGGCATTAAAGTGCAATTCATGAAAGAACTATGCAAATGAGCCCTTTGGGCATGCAAGGCACTAGTAGCCATTAACATGTCCATTATAGGCTCATTTGCATGCCATTAATGTGGCCGTGGCCAGCCCCCTCAACCAGCTCAAGCCCCACACAGCCACATTCCCTCATAGTCCTGTGGTGTCTTCTCCCACCCCGATCGTGGACACAACGGTAAGAAAAATTAGTTTTCCATAGTGTAGGGTTCCTCCCCAATCCTTAATCTCCCTCCTGTAATGTACAAAACTTTTGCCACAGTGTAGGGTCCCTCCACATCAGCCAGTCTCCCTCCCATTAATAAGAGAAATAATGTTCCATAGTGTAGGGTCCTTTCCTGGTCCTCAATCTCCTGATCTCCCACCCATTAATAATAAATATAGATTTCCAGAGTGTAGGGTCACTTCCCATTGCCCGATCTCCCACCTGTTAAAAGAAATAATATTCTATAGTGTAGGGTCCCACCCCATTACCCGATCTCCCACCCGATATGAAATATAATGTCTTTCCATAGTGTACAGGCCCCTCCCCCTCACCAGTTACTGATCCCATAATAAAGGAAATGTTTCTATAGTGTAGAGTCCTACCCCGGTGCCTGATCTCCCAGCCAATATTGTTCAACCCCATTTCTGTAGTGTAGTGGTCCCCCCAAACCCCCACCTACTCCGGTAATCAGATACCACATACCCCGCCCCAGAACAGCCACCGGTTGGTGAGCAGCACAGCGCTCCTCATACCTGCTGACATCAGCCAATGGGCTTGTAGTGTATACTGTATGCTGTCATTGAAAGTTCAGTCAGTAGGCAGCCATGGAGGTGTGAGGAGGGCTGTGCTGCTCACCGACCGGCAGCCACGCTGGGGCGGGAGAGCAGGGTGGTATGTGATTACCTGAGTGGGTGGGGGGGTTATGGAGACCAATACACTATAGAAAGATATTATATTTCATATTGGTGGTAGATCTGGCATTTGGGTTGGATCCTACACTATGGAATATTATTTATTTTATTAATGGGTGGGAGATCGAGCAACAAGGGAGGGACCCTACACTATGGAAAAATATTTTTATTATTAACGGGTGGGAGATAGGGGACTGGGGAGGGACCCTACACTATAGCAAATTATTTATTTTATTAACAGGTGGGAGATTGGGCAACTGGGAGGGACCCTACAATATGGAAAATTATTTTTATTATTAATGGGTGGGAGATTAGGGGATCAGGAATGGGGGAGGGACCACTATACTATGAAACAGTATTATACTGTATGAGGTGGGCGATTGAGGACCATGGAGGGGGGTGGGGGGCCCGCAGTATCTCCGCTAAACACTAGGATTGCACGGATTATCACCAGGTTTTTCCGGTGGTAATTTGCTCCATGCAAGGGCCTTTGCAAAGGTACTTGCATGGAGCAGATCTTTAGTGAATGGGATTGCAGGGATACGCAGGTCCCTCCTCCTCATTTGCATTAGCGCCACCCCACTCACTACTTTGGCAGTTGCAAACCCGGTTGTGGTAAGCGTAAACTAGGGTTTGTGAATGTCAGACATTCATAAAGCCCAGTGTGCCCTGGGCAAACTGGGTTTGCACCCGGGCAAAAGTTTGTGAATCCTGGCCTAGAAGCACAAATGTTCATAGAATCTTTCAACCTACTTTGGATAATATGAATACAGTCTGGGACAGTGTTCAAACCTCTGCTGTTAAATCAACAGTGTTCCTTTGCTGATCAGATTCAAGGGGTCAGATTTTCAAAGAGCCCCTAGATTGCTGCAGTTTGTGGTGCTCTAGGGCTGTGGTGCACTCCGACTGGGTCAGGGGACGGCATAACATTCAGGAAGAACTGGATCCCTGTGCCACAAACCCAGGAGTGTCAAACAATCGGCAAACAGCAGTGTCCTCAACCAAGCAGGAAGGGAGGAAGAACCTCTCCCAAACCTGCTGCAGCATCTCATACTATGCCACGCTATGATCCTCCATCTGGGCAATAGACAATGGCCCTCTGCCAGTAATAGAGGTGTTTTTATTGCTGAAAAGGTATACACAGAAACAAAATAAGATGAACAACATGATTACTTGAACATAAGCAAAACATTTGATATTCAAGAAAAAAAAGGAAAGCAATATTATGCAATGGCAAGAAAGAATGCTGGCCTCTGATTGGTCAGTCTGGGACTGGACTCATGATGTTATCCCAGTACAACATCATGGGTCTTGTTCCAGAGCACAAACTCATGATGATCATAGTGATCTTCTCTTAAGAAACAAAGATATATTGCTGCACTAAAAATCTACTACAAACATTTTTTAAATGTTTTTTTTTATTTTGTATAACAACAAGCCATTGTATAATAGCAATAATGCACTCCAGGGTGTGGATCATGCTGGGATAACTTCACTTCTGGGGCTTGTTGGACACACTCAGCCCCCCAACCATTCCAGGCATGAGGCTATCTCAGTACGACCTACACCCTGTTTTGTATTATTGCTTAATTATGAACTTTTAGAAAAACAATAAGCTACTTCCTTCTTGTGGCCCTTCACACATATTCTCTTAAAGGAAAGTCATACAAATAATAGAGACTCCCGCCCCCAAAGGCTTACTCCCCGATTAAGCTTTTTGCAAAGAAAAGCCTTAATTTTAGCAGCTGATAGTTACTTTATTTTAATTTTGAAAAGTTTGGGAGTTGGGAAGATGGCAGACAGTGTGCGGCTCCACTTACTGTGAAAGTGCGGTGCCACACTGCTAGCTGCAATCCATTTGTACTTCAGCAAGCAGTGCGATGAGGCACTTTCACACTAAATTGAGCCTTGCACCGTCCGCCATCTTTCTGACTGCCAAACTTTTCCAAATGAAAATAAAGTAAGTAGCCGATGCTAAAATTAAGGCTTTTCTTTATGAAAAGCTTAATTGTGGGTGTTTTGGGGTTGGGGGTTCTATTATTTGGACAGCTTTCCTTTAAGGAATAAAGAGATACAGTAGTCAGAACTGCATATTAAATTCACCCAACTTTCTTCCAAACAACTCTAAACTGTGGCTCTGGGTGGCTTTAAAAAGTCCGGTACTTTTTGTTGTTCAGGTGGGGGTGGGGGGGGGCAGAAACAAGGGTGAATCCTTGAGGTACTAGGTTTAGGCAAGCTTAATACATTAGGCAGTTCATCTTCTGTGGGGCACACAATCTGGAGCATTTCACTCAAATACGTCTTTGTAATGGCCCTCTGATTCTTTCCCAACAAACTGTCCAAGTTTCCATTTCGATTTTCTGTCTGAGTGGGTACAGCATTAAGTAACTCAGGTTGGGGGAGTTTCATTTGTTTGAATAATCATAGAGCAAGAAGCAGGCTGTTCCACATGCACTTGTTGCTTAACTTTTGAAACAATAGGTGCTGGAGGGACTTCAAACACAAAGGAGTTCCCATCCACTCCTGCTTTAAATAATACAGGTTATTTCACAAAGTGAAAGGACTCAGGAATCGCAAGGGAGAAATGCTGAGAGACTAGAGACTGATACACTGCCTGACTTTCTAAGTTATTTGCAGGTTGTCCAGGGACAGCAGGGGGATCAGAGAATAGTTTATTTATTTTTTGGGGGGGCGGTGGGGGCAGCTGCTTAACTTTCTGCTTGCTCACTAATTTATGTCTAGAAACTGGGGAGCTCATTTGGTCAACTGAACCATCAGGATTTACTTGCAAAGTCATGTCAATATTTGCTAGCTACACTGTATGAAACATAGAAACATAGACTTTGACGGCAGATAAGGACCACTTGACCCACCCAGTCTGCCCATTTCCCTACCTACTGGATAAGCTGCAGATTCTAGTTAACCAACAGCCTACTTCCTGCCACCCCCCACTACAATTGCCTTATATCTGTCCCATGCATGTTTGAATTCCCCCACTGTTTTAGACCCAACAACCTCACAGGAAGGTGGTTCCATGCATCCACCACTCTTCTCATGAGAAAAAAATGTCCACACATTACCTTTGAACCGTCTCTATCTTTAAATTGTGCCCCTTGTTCTTACACATCTCTTTTCTGAAAGATGCTACCCTCCTGGACTTTGTTGATTCCCTTCAGGTACTTGAACGTTTCTATCATGTCCCCCTGTCCCTCCTTTCATCAAGGGTATACATATTAAGCTCTCTCAGTCTCTCTTCATATGGTTTCTAATGCAGACCCTGCACCATTTTAGTTGCCCTCCTCTGGACTGCTTCCATCCTGTCTATGTCCTTGCATAGATGAGGTCTCCAAAACTGCACACAGTACTCCAGATGGGGTCTCACCAACTGTCTGTACAGAGGGATAACCACTTCCTTTTTTCTACTTGTGATGCCCCTTCCTATGCATCCCAGTACCCCCCTGGCTCTCCTTACTGACTTCTCACATTGATTACCAACCTTTAGATCATCTGATATGACTACCTCCAGGTCCCTTTCCATTTTTGTTGTTGTTAGTACCTCCCCTGCTATTGTGTACACTTCTCCTGGGTTTTTGTTTCCCAGGTGCATTACTTTGCACTTCTTTGCTTTGAATCTAAGTTGCCATATGTCTGACCATTCCTCCAACCATGCCAAGTCCCTTCTCATCCTTTCTACCCCCCCTTGTGTATCAACTCTGTTACAGATCTTTGTGTCATCTGCAAAAAGGCATACCTTTCCCTCCAGACCTTCTGCAATGTCGCCTATAAAGATGTTAAAGAGGACTGGACCCAGTACTGAGCCCTGAGGTGCTCCACTAGTGACCCCACATTCTTCAGAATGTGTTCCATTCACTATTATCTTTTGTGTCCTGTTTTGCAGCCAGTTTGCTACTCAGGCTACCACTCTAGGACCCACTCCCAGGCTGGCTAACTTGATTATTAATCTTTTGTGCGGGACTGTGTCAAATTCCTTGCTAAAGTCTAGTTAGGCCATATCCACATCCCCTCCCTGGTCTATTACATTGGTCACCCAGTCAAAGAAATCTATTAGATTTGTCTGACATGACCTTCCTGCTGTAAATCCATGCTGCTTTGGATCCTGTGCCCCGTTGGCCTCTAGGTACTCAACAGTTCTTTCTTTCAGAAGTGATTCCATCATTTTCCCTACCACTGAGGTCAAACTTACAGGTCTGTAGTTTCCTGCTTCTGCTTTGCTCCCACTTTTGTGAAGGAGAATCACATCTGCCCTCCTCTAGTCCTCAGGTACCACCACATCCTCCCATGATTTGTTAAAAAGTGTGGTAAGTGGTGTCACTAGGTCCTCCCTTAATTCTTCTAGGATTCTGGGGTGAATCCCATCAGGCCCCATTGCTTTGTCCACCTTGAGTTTTAGGAGTTCTTTCAGAAATCTTTCTTCTGTAAATGGACTGGTGTCAACCCCCCTACACAGAGTGCTTCTATTGTCTGGTTTAGGTAACTCTTCCTCATCTTCTTTTGTGAATACTGAGCAAAAGTATTCATTCAGTATCTCTGCCTTTTCACTGTCTCCCTCTGCCCACCTCCCCTCTCCCTTATTAATCTTCACTATTCCTCCCTTAACCTTTCTATGCTCCCTAATGTACCTATAAAAGGTTTTATCCCCATTCTTAACTGAATTGGCTATTTTTTCCTCAGTTTGGGCTTTTGTTATTTTGACTGCCTTTCCACTTATTTCTGCTTTAATTGATACAGTTCCCTGTCGTGCTCCTTCTGTGATTCCTTATACTTTTTGAATGCAGTCTTTTTCTCCTTAACCTTGCCTGCCACCTCTTTTGAGAACCATAGTGGTTTTTTACTCCACTTTGTTTTCTTTATCTGTTTCACACAAAGGCTTGTTGCCGCTATGATGGCAGTTTTGATTTTTCTCCATTGTTCTTCCACCCCTCCTTTTTGACCATTTGCTAGTGTATTCCTGAAGTATTCTCCCATTTTGCCAAAATCAGCCCTTCTAAAGTCCAGTATGCCTGTTTTTGTATGGCTAGTCTCCATGGTTGTGCTTATTGTGAAGAACACTGTGCAGTGGTCGCTTGTTCCCAGATGTCTACTGACTTCTAAATTTGTGATCCTCTCTCCATTTGAGAGTACCAGTATGATTGAAGATCCAGGACTTCAACCAGCCTCTCACATGTTCTTTCCCAATCTACACTTTCCTTTATTTCCAATGTTGCCTGGGGTCAGTTTGATATTCTGTGCTTTGTTTTAGACAATGCTGGAGTTGGCTGAGGAGAAACTGACAAGGGCTTCTGTGTCAGAAGAGAAACATGACTTTGAAACTCCCTTGTAGCAGGCCTGTCTGGTAGAGTTTTGCAGGGATAAAGCAAGCAAAGTTCAGTATCTGTAGCCTCTGAGCATCACTGAGGTTTTGTCTTCTCTACTGAGCAATGTTTCTCTTCTTCTGTGAGGGTTGAAAAATGAGGAACTGCCTGACTTTCTAAGTCATTTGCAGGTTATCCAGGGACTGCAGTGGATCAGGGAAAAGTGTTTTGGTAATTGCTTAACTTCCTGCTTGCACCCTAATTTATGTCTTAAAACTGGGGAGCACATTTTTGCAATTCAACCATAAAGATTTTCTTGGAAAGCCATGTCAATATGTACTGGTCCATACTGTATGAGTGAAGAGCCCAGACTCCAACCAGCCCCTCCCATATTTCTTCCCCAGTCTGCACTCTTCATTTTTCTTTTTTGCAATGATGCCTGGGGTCAGTTTGACATGCTGTGCTTTGTTTTAGACATTTTTCCTATTAGCAGCATGTTTCTGATGAGTTTTACTGTCAGAAGCTATCCCTGAAGACAATGCTTGCACTGATATGATATCTGGTGTAGAGGGAGTAAAGCCGCAGTCAGTGCTATCAGAGTGCTGCCTGTTGTCAGTGAGAGTGCCAGCAGCCTTGACAACGCCAGCTGCAAGGCCTTTGATCTTGGCTCAGCTGTATGGTTTGAAGCGTCAGATGGAAGCAGTTTGGAAGAAATAGATAAGGGCTTCTGTATCAGAAGAGGACCGTGACTTTGAAACTCCATTGTGGCATAACCCTGCTGCATGGTTCAATGTTGCAGGATGTTTTGGGACAATATCAGGAGCTGGTTGCTGGCAGAGTCATGAAAATGAAATGAGCCAGCTGCTGTCTGATAGGAGTGGCTGACTCCTTTCAAGTGTGTGAAGTTTCCACCCAGCAAGCTGTGAATAGTGTCACAACTGGATGGTCTGGTCATTGGTCTGCACTGCCGAGCCCCTTGGAGTTTCGGCTGCAATTGGCTCCCAAGTGACACACCTCTGAAAATGCTGTTCATTGTAACAAAACATTTGGTTCTTAAGTTCAGCAAATATAAAAACGGCTTCTACTAGGAAAAAATGACTCACAGATGCAGTGTAGTTCTCCTTTAATACACAGGAGTGAATAAACTACTGTGCAAATGCAGTAGTTTATAGGGATTTCTCCATCCTTTCTTCTATCCATGGCACCATTTGGTTCCACTGGCAAGCAGTACTTGTCCTGGCTTATATTAAAGGTCTATTCTATTCTCATGTTTGCGGTCTCTACTGGAATCACCTGTGGCTATATAATGTATGTTATAACCCAATGAAAACTTCAGACTAGTGGACAAAGGACCTGTGAATCATGTGTCAAACTATAAGTATCTCTGTATCTGGTTAGACTCCTATTTAAAATGGAATACCCATATATGAATCCCCCGGAATTCTGAATTTTCATGTTCTGCAGAACTTGCATCATGCCATTATTCATTTTTGCTGGTGATTTTTTCATTCAAATATTCTGCTTTTCTACCTGTTTTAGCCTGAAGTCTTGCCTCTGTGCTCAGTATGTGATGTCATTGATAATATCGCATTTTATTTTAGCCAATAGCAGAACTGAACTAGCACAGAAGTAAATAATGTATGTCACATAAATGAAAAATGCTGCTGTGGAAGCCTAGGAGCTCTGCCAAAGAATAAAGAGTCTGGATAGTTGACACAGCCTCATTTTTTTTATGTTGGCATCCTTGCGCAGCCAACATCTTGCGTTAGTGCAGATTTGGAGGCGCGGTCACTGTTGGGCAAATGCAGGGCACGCATCAGTAGGTGCATCCCTCATTCCCCAATCAGCCTGCATGCCGGTGCCACACCATGCATACATAATGTGGCAAGCACATCTAAGGAAAGGTCCGTTGCAATCCAAGCAAAGCTCATTAGACACAGCGGACCTCCGGATGTCTTCTGACCATAATGTATACATGGCAGTCATAACTACCCGACCGAGGTGCCCAATCCCCTGCCCGGCTTATGGCCTAATGTATGTGCGAAGAGGAGTCAACTCCCCAGTTGGCATAAAGCACCTCCATTTGTTATATGCCAAGGTGTGCCCAATCCCTTGGCTCCTACCCCCCGCTTTCCTCGTGTGGAAGGGTGCCCAATCCCTGTTGGCATAAATTAACCCCAGCCTTTTGTTGTGTGCCGATGAGGTGCCCAACCCCTGTCGGCTGCAGCACCCCCAAACAGTTAGAGTGGCATGCTGGGGAGCCCACCCCAGCGGAAGCAAATGCCCTGTAAAAAACTGTCCTGCGGAGGTTTTTTTACCTGTGAACAAAAAATGGTCCTCGGCCATCTCCCTGCTCCCCCACAACTCGCACTCACCCCTCTGCACACCCTGCCTCCCACACCCCTCACCCCATATATTTACCTCCAGAGTCCAGCGTGATGATCTTCGGTGGACCGGGAACACATCTGCACTCTTCAAAGCCGACCGCGAACTGAGGACATGCCGGTAAGCTGTATAATGGAATAAATAGCTTTTTTTAAACTTTGATGCATATCTCAGGCATTTTTGGGAATTTTGGCACCAAATTTTCAACATAGGATTTTTGGGACCCCTCCTCATGTATTCTTGCATGGTCATAGCGTTATTCAGTCCCAAAAGGTGATTTCACAGTCACTGCATGGAATCACCTTTCAGGAGTGAGGAACAAAACGACAGTGTCAATGTTCATGAGGGGGGCTCTCAAAAAGCCTGTGTTGCACATTTGATGGGAAAAATCCAAAAAATGACTGTTTTATGAGCGTGCATTGTGCAATTGCTACGTACGCTTGTAACTTAGTGAATTTGCAATATTTTCACGCCACATGTTCAGCGTTGGCATTTTTCCACACCTTCTTGTGAACCATACAGCTGTCATTTTTCACATCCTGCCTGAAATGTGTTTTCACACTTCCAGCACAGAATAGCATGGTAGATGTGGGAAATCAGTGTTCAGGACAAATTATGAAAATGACAGTTACACTGTTCATGAGCAGAGGTCCTAAAATGCCTATGCTGAAAATTTGGTGACGATTTTCCATAACATGACTGTGTTACGAGTGTGCGTTGCGCAGTTTGCATGCACGCTTCTAAGTTCATGAATTTATAATTTTTTCGCTCCAGATTTTCACCACTGCCATTGTTCTGCACCTCCTTATAAAGAGTACAGCTGTCATTTTTCACATCCTGACCAAAATGTGTTTTCGCAGTTTCGGTGCAGAATAGCACAGTCACAGTGGAAAGTCCATGTTCAAGACACATTATGAAACTGACAGTGACACTGTTCATTAGCACAGGTCATAAAATGCCTATGTTGAAAATTTAGTGCTGAAAGTCCATAAAATTGGTGTTTTACGAGCGTGCGTTGTGCAGTTTGCACGCATGCTCTTGACTTCATGCATTTGTAATATTTTCACTCCAGATGTTCAAAACTGGCATTTTTCCACACCTCCTTATGAACAGTACAGCTGTCATTTTACATATCCTGGCTAAAATATGTTTTCGCATGTCCGGCGCAGAATTGCATGGTCACTGTGCGAAATCAGTTTTCGGGACAGTTTGAGAAAATGATGATGACACTGATCATGAGCAGAGGTCCTAAAATGCCTATGTATGTTGAAAATTTGGTGCCAAAAGTCCATAAAGTGACTGTGCTGCAAGCGTGCATGGTGCAGTTTACATGCAGCCTTGTAACTTCATAAATTTGCAATATTTTCATGCCAGATTTTCACCACTGGCATTTGTGCACACCTCCTTATCAACAGTACAGCTGCTATTTTTTACAGCCTGCCCAAAACACATTTGCGCAACTGTGGTGCACAATAGCGTGCTCGCTGTGGGAAATCACCTTTTGGAACACATTAACAAAATCACAGCGCTACTGTTCATGGGGGAGGTCCCAAAATATGTATGTTGAAAATGTGCCTAAAAAACTCCCACAAATAATTAGGTTGCGGACGTCTGTTGCGCAGTTTGTATGCATGTTCATTGCTTCAACAATATTTCATATTGCCACTCCAGATTTTCAACATTGCTATTTTTTACACCTCCTCATGAACAATACAGTTGTCATTCTCCACATCCTGCCCAAAACTGTGTTTTCATCCCTCTGTCGCTAAATGGCACAGCCTCTGTGCAAAACCACGTTTCAGCTAACAAAGTGATTGTGCCACTTTCGTGAGGTGGCTGGACAAGCAGCCCATGTTGAAAATGTGGAGTGAAACTACTACTACACACCTAGGGTGTTAGGGTTTCCAACTGTAGCACCCCACCAGGTATGGACTGACAGGCATCAGGGCTGTGACTTGGGATCATCGGATATAAAGCTCACGCCATTCCACCCCCACGCCCACCCTGCAGCCACTGACAGGCATCATGGTGTGTCTTGCACTGTTCGGCCACAAACATCACCCCACGCTCCTATACTGCACCCAAGTCAGCATATTTCCTTATGGAATGGGGTAAGTATAATGCCCAAAGACCCCAAAGCACACCACAACACTTGTCAGTGTCTACAGGGTAGGGTGAGGTACAATGCCATGAGCATTATAGCTGACGACCCAAAGGCACACCCCAATGCCTGTCGCTCTCTACAGGGTGGGGGTGGGGTTGGCATCACTTCAATACTTCACTGCCATTCCTATTATGCATCTCCAGCTCTGCTACTGCCAATGCCAATGCCAGCATGACAATATTCAGCATTGACAAATGCTTTTTTCATATTGTTTTTTTCTCCTAGCCAGCAGCTCATCTTTCAAGGAAATACACTGTTCGCAGTTCACCTTCCATTTGTGTCTTCTCTCAGATCCACTTGCATGTCACTGACACTGTCCTCTTTGTTTCTGGACCTTCCATCCCTGAGGTGGTTACTCAACTACAATCTGGCTTCTGGAGGGTCCTTCATTGGTTCCAAGCAAACCAGCTAAAGGTTAACGCCAAGAAAAACCATGTCTATGACCTTTGGTACCACTCAAAAACTATCCAAATTCTCCCCCTCTTCACCATCCTTGATGATACCACCCTAGATGTAGTACCCGCCTTCAAATATCTGGGTGTCTGGTTGAACAGTCGACTTGACTTCTCCTCCCACACTGATTATATATACTCTAAACTGTGTCCCAAGCTAGATGTCATATCTGGAGACCTTAGTTTGAATCCCATCAGCCCCCACTTGCATACTGTGTAACTCCAAGCAAGTCACTTAACATCCTTGTTCTTCCAGGTCATACTTGGAAACAAGTTCTAGCTTAGTGTGGCTTTCCTGGTTAAACTATTTTTCCCTTTCTCTTATATTGAAATAAAGACTCCCTCTCTCTAACTGTTTGTCATGAGTTACTCACCAAAATGATACTTCCTGTCTCTGATTATGCTGATGTGGTCTTTGTGTCCAACCCTGCCACTTCCCTCTGTAGACTGGACATCCTCTTTAATGCCTTCTGCTGCTTTGCCTTGAATACCCCACCCCTTATGCACTATTGCTCCATCTACTCCTTCCTCTCCCTTCCCTCTCTTCATTTATGATGACAGCACCATGCCATCACTCTCATCTTTAAATACTGATGTGGATCCCTCCCCTTCCCTTCTATCTCTCCTTCTCTCCTTTACCCCCTTTATCCTCTTCTTCCTACCCACTACACTCCAAAGGCTCCCATACCTTCTCTCTCCTCCATCCTGTTTCCTGGGCTGACAACTTTCTCCTACTGTTTACCCTGCCTCTAGAACTCTCTTAAAAGCACCCTTCATCTAACCCACTCTCTGCACAATCTAAATAGTCTTCACTCCCAATCTGCCCTCCTCCTTGTTCATGTCCATCCTCCTCCTTATTGCCAGTTTGTTGCACTACATTATCCCCTCCAGCATTCTCTCCCTTCCTCCATGCTACCTCATTTTATTTTTGCCCATGCCATTTTAGTTGAATACTACCCAAGGATTAATTCATACCTTTCTCATCATTGTACTATCATACTTCATATGTTCTTATTTATTGTGTAATGTTGCTCTAGTGATCTAAATCATAATTTGTCATTTCAGTTGTACCTTTAATATTGTACTTTGCACATTTAATATCAGTTGTGTTTCTGCACTTCCCTTTTTCCCCTTTCCCGGGTGGCACCTGGAAATCAGCTTCGGCTCAGTGTGCCTCTCCCAATCACCACATTTTAAATAAACATTTTAAATAAATAAATAATATACTCTGATAAGGCTGAATCCAGCCATCATTCCGATGGCTACTGGTTTTTCTCACACCTATTTTTCCCTCCCAATTCCCCATGTTGGGGCCTCTGTCAGCCTCACACAGCCACAGCTTCCTCTGTAGCAGGATCAAGCTCCTTGGCACAGCCAAAGGGGTCACTTTGTTGGAACCCACCACTAACCCTCCCCTACCGAGATGCACTGCTGAGCAGCCACTGTCTCGGCCATAGCCTGCCTCCCAACATGACTTCTCCAGCTCTCTTCCAAACATCGGTTGTCAGTATGGCAGCACAACACTCTGCTGCTGAGCCATGGGGGTGGCCTCAAAGTGTAACATTTAGGGTTAACAAACCTACAAATTTGTTGACATTTCATTCAGTTTGTTTTACTTTGTAGTGGCTTAAAATTCTGCAGTTTACATAAGTGCAAGAATCCATTGTCCTCACAAGACTCAATGACTTTCTCAAATATCCTCTCCCCTCTCCAAACAGCGTTCAGAAAATCTCATTCCACTACTTCTTCCCTCCTCCATTTCACTGAGTCTATACTCTCAGCCATGGACCATGGTAATGCTACTTCGACGCTTTTCATCCATCTCGCAAAAGGCTTTGATTCTGTCTCTCACCCTATCCTCTTAAATAAACTGTATGCTATTGGATTTTCTGCCCTGGTGGTTAAATAGTTTTATTTGTATATCACTGGTAGGCTCCAGGCTGTGCAGCTTAGTAATGTCCATTTGTACCCCCTCCCTGTCCTCTCTGGCATTCACTGGGGTTCCATACTGTACTTGGTCCAGTCATCTTTTCTGTTTTTATCAACTATCTCCCCTCTGTCTGTTCCACTGCCCATATACACATATATGCAGACAACACCATCATCTACCTATCTTGCCCCTCCATTTCAGATGTCCAGAACCCCCTCCAATGTGACTTTCTTGCAATGATAAACTGGTTCCAAGATCATTGCCTCAAGATGAACACTAAAAAACTGTGGCTATGACATTTGGCTGAAAGCAAAAACTAGCTAGATAGTCATCCCCTCCAGTAACCTCCACACCAGCTGGCACCCCTCTTGATGTGGTCCCTACCTACAAATACTTTGGGGTTTGGCTTGATCCATCCCTTGACTACTCATCCCACCTTGATGCCTTGCACTCAAAACTTCACCCCAAACTGGGAATAGTCTAAAGGGACATGGATTTTCTCTCCCTCTCAGTCTGGCATGACTTAATAATCTAAATGGATTCTCCCAGTGATCAACTATGCCAATATCATCTATGCTTCAACATCTGTCTCCTCCCTTACCAGACTTGATGTACTTTTTAATGCTTTCTGTCACTTTGCCTCCAACTCCCCTCTCCTGACTCACCACTGTGACCTTTACTCCATCCTCTCTTTCCCATCGCTTCAACAGAGGTGCTTGGCCACTTGCCTTACCTTCATCTCTAAGTACTGGATTGGATCCCCCTCATCTTATCTCTCCTCTCTTCTTGCTCCAGCTACCTCCTCCCCCTACTTTATGAGCTCTAGTCTCTCACATTCTTTTGCCCTACCTCGAGCCCACACTTTGGCTGGTCAACACACTTTCTCCTTTCATCTCCCTTCACTTTGCAGCAATTCCCCCCCCCCACACACTTTATTCATCTCACCCCATCATTTCCATTGTTAAAGTTACTACTCAGACCATCTCTGGTAACCTTATGCAGTTACCCCAAAGATGCATACAGTCTAGGTGTAGTCACTTGACCCCTCCCTTCCTACCAGATCACAATAGATCTTCTGAGTATATTAGTTTTATTTAGTTGTCATCTGCTTAAATAATTGTATCCTGCACCCATGCTATGTGATATTGTGTTTATTGTCAATGTGCCTTAGTGCTGATTTTATTTTAGCTATCTGTATTTTGTGTTTTATGTGTACTTGTGATCCTTTATTATTGTTTGCTCCCCTATTTCCTCAGGTTGCACCTGGAAATGAGCTTTGTCTCAGTGTGCCTTTCCTGGTTACCAATATTTAAATAAATAAATAAATATAATTTTAAAATGTCTGAATATTTGGAGGCTTAGAACTCAGTCACATTTAAAGACAGAGATTTGCAACTTGGTACACTTTTAAATGGGCCTCAGTAAAGTAGTCATGCCATATTAGGTGCAATTTGGACAAACACATTTTAAATGAGATGGAAATAAATAAAATTTCAAACTTTGTCAAAATGTTGCAAGACTTTTGTGGAAATTTCATGATATTTCAAGGAAGAGAAATCAGAATTTCACCAGAATATTGCCAGTGGAAGATAACTTTTGTCTAGCCTTGGGTGGAACTGGTACCAGTGACTCACACACATGTTTTATGATAGCATGGCTCATCCAGCAAAAAAGAGAAATACTAGATTAGAATGTACAATTTCTAGGAGACTGGGATGCCTTCAGCTTCATTAACAGAAATTAACTTATAAATCTTGTGATTTTCTGGGAAAATATTTGTAAAAAATAAGAAGTATAATTCCATAGACCTGTCACCAATATTCTGCAAATGCCAGCAAATATGAAAGAGAAGCATGGAGAAAAGTGTTTTCTGTTTTCACTTAGACATAACCTGGACAAAGAAAACATTGTTTTGACTTCATGGCCTTCAGCTAGTAAGCTTTACTCAAGCCCCACAGTTGCTTTGAAGAAACAAACATTTCACAGATGGGAGATTATAAAGGATGCAATTCTCTAAAGGGCCCCATACATGCTTGCCAATTTCAAGGAACAGAGCAGAATATTGTTTATGCTAGATTTACAACATCCTTTATCTACATAAGTCTTCAAAGGACCATGCACCGAAGATTTTATGGAATATGGTTTCTTAGCTGTGCTTATGGTAATTGGTCAGCTTACTATGCTTTAGCTGTGCTTATAGTATTAGGGCAGTTTGCCATATTTCTCTTTTTCTAGATGAATGCATGGATAATGATGATACTGTGCAGAACAGCTGGGACATTATTTATGTTCCATTCTATGTATAAATCAAGAATTAGAGTAGAGGGGTAGAGTTGCTAATGATTTGCATGCAAAGTTGCAGAATCATGCCTAACACTTTTTTTCCATTCTCTAAGGAAGAGGTTTGAAAAAAAAACAGCTATGTATAGATATGATTGATAATGTTGACATACACTGTTTACCCAGCATGACAGTCCATACCAAGTGAGATAGATGGCTGGGCCTTGCCCAGCAATCTGGACTGTACAGTAATTCATACACTTGCACACCATGTTTGTTAAAACTCTTGCACATTTGAACAGAATGATAAGTTCATCACTGTTGTTAAAAACAATGGATACATTACTAATGTTTCAGGGTTTGATTTATTTAACGGTTCAATTAAATGACATTCATTTTATTCAAACCATATTCTGTGATGGATTTAAGAACAAGTACGTATTACAGATGAAATCGTCTATGAACAATACTTAAACAGCTGTCTGGTTATCAGACCTATCACAACAGGTGGACATGTGAATCTGAATGTTGAGAAGGTTTCTGACCTCTGCTCTATCTGCATGGGTCATTGAGAAAGAACTAAATGAATAAAGTAATATAGAATAATACATGGAGTGGTGTTAACAAGAAATTTACACACACTCAAGGTGTTGGATGCAACATAAACCCTGAGAATGAAGCTTGAGGGGTTTATTTAAACAGCCAACACAAGGGTGTGTGTAAAATTCTTGTTAAACACACAATTCCATGTTTTAGTTTATATAATTGCTAGAGTCATGTTTTTCACCACAGCAATTATTTAGAATAGCCAATTTTGGTGGTTGTTACAAGACAGTGTAGTGTGAGCCTCACTCTGGCTCATAGTTTTCTCATAGGAAGAACAGCATGCATTTGCCTTTATAACCAGCTGGCTATAATGGCAAATTATAACTGGCTTCTACTATGGGGAAAAAACATGACCCAGTTATTGTAATTAGTTTATGTTTTTCTCTGATGGCATGACAATCTATCCCTCTGATTATCTTTCTACTGTATCCCATGCTGTAAGTATATGGCTGTGCATCTTCTACCACTGTTTGCCTTCCTATATAACATGCGAAATACGTCAGTGGACTGAATCCCTGTCTGTTGATAGCATGATAAATAATGCTGCACTTTTATGTCCTCATACTAATGTACTGCAATATACTCTAAATAAGTTTTCTCCTGTACATATATACATCTTGTATTTTCTTTTTTTCTGTTCTATGTAAGGGCACAACTGGAAGTGAGCTTTTGTGTAATAGTTCTTCTGTATCATCCAGAATGGATAAACATTTAGACTAATAGATATGTAGATAGATCAATGGAGAGATAGATAGATAGATAGATAGATAGATAGATAGATAGATAGATAGATAAAAAAGAATATGAATCCAAACTCTACAATTCTCTTTTTTTGCTGACATCTAGGCTGTGTAGTCAATAACTATGCTTCAGAGGAGACATACAATTCTTTGTTTGACTTGGCATTTGATTAATAGTACAGTTTATTTTCATAAATCCCCCATACTGCATGTATGGATATGCACCCCAACGATTCCTTATAAATTTAATGTGGCTATAAAGAACTCATGTTAGCTCCTAGAAAAGGCCACAAAAATTACAATTATAGTCTGTAACATAATATAACAGTGAGAGGTTATTTCTGTGCCATACCCCTAAGAGAAAACTGCTTCAAGGGGACTGCATTTAACCTGAATGGCCATGTTTTATGGAAAACATTTTTTTTTAAGTATTCGAATGCATTATGTAATTCTTTACTGGTCTTTTAGTAAACACAGTAAATGTTTCTGATTTGCATACTTCTGGAAAGAACCATTTTTATGTTGTCTTGCATGTGGGCAAACAACATCTTGTGGTAGTAGCAGAAATGCAGAGGTGTGTCAGTGTTGGCAAGTGCAGGGCATGCTTTAGTAGGTGCATCCCTCATTCCCCAATTATACAGCATGCTAGCGCTAATGCAAGAATTATGTAAAGTGCCACCAACTTGAAATAAATGTGCTGCTGCAATCAGATACAAGCTTATCATGCAGCAGCACAGATGACACGCTTCCTGTATGTGCCTTTCTTGGAGAAACACATACCTCTCAACTGCTCTGCTTTTGGTGAAACACTCCATATTTGGGCTCCATTATCAGGGCAGCTACACTGCTCCGCTCTGGTTGGTTGTTGCTCCGATTTTCAGGTATCCTTCCCCCCACCATACTGCTGCTTGATTTCCCCAAACCACACGGTCCAACGTCCATGCCATCTGGGCTTTGTTTCCCCCCAGTTCCCCTTTGTATGTGATGACATCAGAGGTGCTGCTGGAACCAATCGAAGGGCTCCACTCAGTCCGTTGCTGTTAATTGCACCTCTGCCCACTCAGCCCTGAAATTTTCTTTCTCCCCTTAGGTCCATAGCTGGGACATAAAATGGTTCCCTCCGGTGCTCTGAAATTCAATTAGCGGATGACCAGTTCCACAGCATCGGTCAGAGTCGGGGAAAAATTTGCCTCACTCACCCTCAATCAGCCTTTATAGCCACAGCTGCTTCTGCCTTCCAGAGTGAGCTAGCTGGAAAGACAGCACAGGATCACTGAGACAGCATAGCCAAGGACCAGTTCCAGGGCACCAGAGAGAAATTTGAGATTCAGCCTGCTAATTCCAGAGGGTGACAGTGAGCCAGCTTGCAGAAGAGAACACTGCCGCAGCCAGAGAGCCAGGTCCTCCCGACCCTTCACCAACACCACCAATAGACCTGTTGCTGCTACTTCCTGCTGCTAGCTACAGTTAAAAAAAGCTGTAATTCATTTTATTCAAAACTAAAACAGAGCTAAGCAGTACCAGCCAGCAGCAGTTGTTCATCCCTGAACAAACTGACGGAGCAGTGTGCAGGCCACTGGTGGTGGGAGGAGAGACATGACTGTGAGAGAACTGACCCCCACACCTCCATTATGTGGTACACTGGGAACCCACCACAGTGTGGCCAGCATCCCCTCTGAAAGTCATGGGGCACACTGGGAGTCCACCCCAGTGTGCCCAACATTTGTTTCATTTCACCTGTAAAGAAAGAAAACGGACCTGCGATGTCTGGCTTTTTTTTTGTACCTGAAAAAAAGAAAACATATGAACATATGAAGAAGCCAGCAGAAGAAGGCCATTTGGTCCATCAAGTCTGCTCGTGTTGCAGTGTCCACAGCTTGAACTACTGTCCCTGCCCCCTCTCCCCATTCCTTCCATCCTTCCTACTGAAGACCCTTACCCTTCCCCTATAACTGAACCAGCTTCTATTAAAGCTGCCCACTGTCTTCAATGAGATTATCACTTCTGGCAGTGCATTCCAAGTGTCCACCACCTTCTCTGTGAAGAAGTGCTTCCTGACCTCCCTCCTAAACCTCCCACTCTCCAGCTTACGACTGTGCCCCCTCATGTTATGGTTGCCACTCAGCTTAAAGAGACTCTCCTTATCAACCTTATTTATCCCTTTCAAGTACTTGAAGGCCCCAATCATGTCCCCTCTGTCTCTTCTGTCTTCCAGGGAGTACATGTTCAGTGCCCTCAATCTCTCCTAGTACATCTTACCCTGCTGACCAGCTATCATCTTTGTAGCCCTCCTCTGGACCTTCTCCAGCAGGTTAATGTCCTTTTTGAGGTGTAGGCACCAGTACTGAACTTAATACTCTAGATGCGGCCTTACCAGTGACCGGTACATGGGCAGTATAACCTCCTCTCTCCTAATACTGATCCCCCTAGATATGCATCCCAGCATCTTGTCTGCCTTTGCTGCTGCTTTCTTGCATAGTGTGGAGTGCTTCAGGTCACTAGTGATCATCACTCCCAGGTCCTTCTCCTTCTCGGATGCAGAAACTCAGACTCCACCCAGGTAGTACCCTGTTTTAGGATTCTTGGTTCCAATATGCATAACTTTGCATTTCTTGGCATTGAAGCCAAGCTGCAAGATTCTGGACTATCTCCCTAGCTTTTCCAGAACTTCCTGTAGGTCCTGTATCCATTCAGTGATCCCTCGTTGCGTGTGGCACCCTCCTCCCCCAGCCTGCACCCACCATCTGCGCATCCCACATCCACACACCCTCCCTCACCTCATACATACCTCTGGAGGTCCTGCACTGCAATCTTCAGTGGAGAGGGAACATATCTGGACTCTTCAAAGCCAAACGCAAAATGAAGAAATGCTAGTAAGCTGTAAAATGGCAACGATCAGAGAGGGGTCAACTAAGGTGGATATCTCAGCAATTTTTTTAAATTTTGTCTCCAAATTTTCAACATGGGGTTCTTGGGACCCCACCTCATGAACACATGCACTGTCATCTCATTATTCGGTCCTGAAAGGTCATTTCATTGTCACTGTGTGGAATCACCTTTTGGCACTGATTAACAAAATGACAGTGCCACTGTTCATGAGGAGGGGTCCCAAAAAGCCTATGTTGCAAATTTGGTGAAAAATTCCAAAAATGTCTCTTATGAGCGTGCATTGCACAGTTTCCATGTATGCTCGTAATATTGACAATTTTTTTTATATTTTCACTCCAGATTTTCAGCATTGCCATTTTTTCACACCTCCTGATGAACAGTACAGCTGTCATTTTTCACATCCTGCCCAAAATGTGTTTCCACACATCTGGCACACAATGTCACTGTCACTGTGGGATATCAACTTTCAAGACAGATTAACAAAATCACAGTACCACTATTCATGAGCAGAGGTCCCAAAAGTCCTATGTTGAAAATTTTGTTAAAAAAATCCTCAAAATAATTGGGTTACAGGTATGCGTTGTGCAGTTTCTATGCACACTCGTGACTTCACCAATGTTTCGTATTTTCACTCCAGATGTTCAGTATTGCCAGTTTTTGCACCTCCTCATGAACAGTATAGCTGTCATTTTTCACATCCTGCCCGAAATGTGTTTTCACACTGTGGTGCCAAATGCCACACTCGCTGTCCAAAATCACCTTTCGGCTAATGAACTGATAGTGCCACTGTTCATAAGGTGGGGTCACTAAAAGCCCATGTTGAAAATGTGGAGTGAAAATACCAACAAACATCCAGGATGTTAGTGTTTCCAATCATAATGCCCCACCCTGCAGAGATTGACAGGCATTAGGGGTGTGACTTGGGCTTGTCAGCTGTAATGCTCATGGCATTCCACCACCACTCCCACCCTGCAGCCAGTGACAGGCATTGAGGTGTGTCTTGGACTCTTCAGCCCCAAAGTTCACCCCAGTATCCTATACTGCACCCATCTCAGTGTATTTCCTTATGGAATTGGGTGAGCATAAGGCCAGAAGATCCCAAGGCACACTGCGACACTTGTCATTGTCTGCAGGGTGGGGTGGGGTGAAATGGCATGACCGTTATGGCCAATGACCCAAAGGCACACCCCAATGCCTATCAGTCTCTGCAGGGTGGGGGTGGGTTTGGAATCAGTTCAATATTTCACTGCCATTCCTATTATGCATCTCTCTAACTCCTGCACTACCAATGCCAATGCCAGCAAGACAACATTTGGCATTGGCAAATGCTTGTTGTATTCTGTGATGTAGTATAGCTAATATGATGTCCTTAATCAATTATTTCATTATTAGTACAATGCATCTTTGTTCTACTATAGAACTTTATGACACTGGAAAGTGTCATAAACTAAATAATTTACAGTAGTTCTAAACTAGTACAAACAGTGCCCAAACTAGAGACACCCACAGGTTGACTAAAAGACCAGTAAAGTTGGAACCATAGCAGAATGGGGAGCAGTATTTAGAACACAGCTTCTGCATGAATTATGACTTAAAGGTTTAATTCGGATCTCTTCTAAAGCAGCAGTGAAACAAAAAAATGTTTTCCCAAAAAGCGAGTTTTAGCTACATATAATAAAAATATGTGCATACCTGTCAAATCTACTTTTGTAGGTACTTCCTATGCTGCACATCACGGGCCTGATTTTCAAAACCTTTAGACTGATGCAAGGGACTTGCATCATAAGAGTTTGACCCAAGCAGTGACTTGCGTCACCGTTGCATCAGACACAATTCTGTAAACTAGGCAGCATCAAATCAAACACTGCTGCACCAAAGCCCCCTTGCACCACACTTGCAGCAACCAACCAGGTGTGCCAGGTTGCAAGGAGGCTTGCACCATGGCGGGGCTGCAACATCCCCTTTTTTGGGATTCTGCAAGCCCCACTGTGGGTGCAGCAAAGGTCACCAATTAGACCAGCCAGGAGCTGGTCTATGTGGCATGCACCAGTGGGAGGGGATCTCACAATGTTCTTCTGGCTGCAGAGGGGAGCACTGTGTCATGGGGGGGTTCAGCAGGGCAGCAGTGGTAGTGAAGGCACCCAAGGGGGTATGTTTCAGTGTACAGTATGCACAGTATAGTGCATGTACTGTATGTACAGAACAGTGAACATCCCTGGTAGAGTGGTAACCCCCCTGATCCCTAATGTCCCTCTGAATTATTGATCAATCTTCCCTGGTAGTATAGCACCCCCCTCCAATCCCCAATGTCCTTCTGAAGTACTGAGCAATTCATCTCTTATAGTCCAGTGGCCCCCCTGATCCTTGATGTCCTGCAAAACCATTTATGTTCATTCTCTGGTGGTTTAGTGTTCCCCCTACCCCTACTCTAGCAGGCAGTGCCCAACCACACCTCTCCCCCATCCTGAACCCTGAGCCAGTGACTGGCCTAGCCATCTTTTCACCAGCACAGCTGGCCACCGACTGAACTGGCACTGAGCATGTACTTTATACAGTACACACTCACTGACTGAAAGCTCAGAGTGAGTTGTCAATAAATGAGTGGAGTATGTACTGTATACAGTAGGGGCTCAGTGATGGTTCAGTTGGTGATTGGCAGTGGTGGTGAGAAGAGGGCTGTGCCGGTCACTGGCTTTGGGTTTGGGATGGGGAAAGAGGAATAGTTGGGCACTGCCTGCTGAGGTGGGGGTGGAGGGGAACACTAGGTTATAGACTAGATAAACATAAATGGTTTTTCAGGAGACCAGGGATTGGGGTGGGGCCACTGGACTACCAGGGATGATTGCTCAGTACTTTTGAGGGACATTGGGGATTGGGGAGGGCCGCTAGACTTCCAGGTAAGACTGATCAACAATTTTTTTTGTTTATTTTCTTCATTAATGTTGCAGTGCTATTTCCAAGTCAAATGTGGTAGGCATCTTTTTTATTTTTTTTACAGTTAAACTTTTTTCATTAATTTCTCATAAGATATACAGACAAACCTCTTACAGTACAGTACAATGTGCGGAGTTTTTTTCAAAGAAATTGAGGCAGCATATAATAAGAACATTGCTACAATAATACAAGGAGCTTTTGGTTTAAAATATAGTAAACAATACAGGTCATGTAATTAGCATATACTTTACATTTGTAGTGAACTTAAAGCGGATAGTATGATTAGATACAGTTCATATTAAAATATTACATAATTATACATGATGCTGCAAAAGGGAAAAAAGTACATTCGTAAAAGGATTGTGGAGTAATAAAGAACGATTGAGAACAGAGTATAGGAAAGAAAAGATATATAAGAAAGTTAAGAAGAGAGAGAGGGAAACTATAAAAAAAGGGGAAGAAAAAGCGAGACTACAATGATGTATCAGTAAAAGGGGAAAATCCATATATATTAAGTCCATACATTGGTGTTGAAAGATTTAGTTGATTCCAAAAAATTAAAAAAGCCTTGCCAACAATTGTTATATAACATGAGTCGGTCAGACAAGATATATGTCATACAGTCCAGAAAGGCATATTGCAATAGTTGGTTAATGATTCCGGGAAGGGTAGGGATTATGTTGGATCTCCAATGCATGAGGATTGTGCGTTTAGCTTGAAGGAAGAGTATATTTAACCATCTGCTCTGCGAATATGAAATTTTATAAGAACGGTGATTAAAAATACCAAGAATTCAATGTTTAGGGTCCAGTGTAAAAGGTTGACCTACCACTTTCATTGCAAATCTGTGAGTACAGTGCCAAATCTTTTGTATGAGGGGACAGTGCCATAAGATATGCAATAAATCCCCATTGGGGGAATTGCAGCACCAGCAATTGTTACTGTTCAAAAAACAGGCATCTTTTTTATGATAAAAAAACTCAATTAAAATATTTCTAAAATATTAAAATGTTGGTGGAACAGTACCATTTTACCACCAAATCTAACCTAAGGGCTCTCCTGGTGTTTGATATCTCATAATATAATTATGGTCACTAATTCCCCTAACTCTTCTACACCTACACCTAATCTTGATCACTGACCCACCTTATGCACCACTAATATTGCCACTGACACCTGGTCTCCCTCCTTGAACAGTATACATAACCAACTCCTATCCTCCCTTAACCTACTCCCTAATTTCCTCCCTTGACAAGGCTACCTGAGCTGCTGCACCCCCCCCAACCTTACTCAAAAAATTTTCCCTTGACAAGGCATGCTAGCGCTACTTTGCAGCCCTCATCTAGCCTCTTTAACCTTGGGCTACCTACCAAAAATCTCCTTCTTGCCCCACCCCCGACCTCTGCAAAATGTTCCTTTCTACTGCCTCTTTATTATTACCTTTGCAATGAAATATTTTTGCCTTGAGGCCTTGGCTACCATTTGCTACCTTATTGCCACTGTGAATACAGTTTTGTAAATAATTATACTACTGATGTCTGCACTCTTTGTTAACTAGTTTGTTACTGATTTGTACTGACATCTGCACTGTGTTAAGCTGTGTGTCTGTTACAATGTCTGCTCTTGACGTGGAACCTATGTAAATGAGCTTGTAGCTCATAGGTGTTAATCCAAGAACAAATAAATAAAAATAAGCAAATAAATGAAATTGAAAGGCACCTGGAATCTTTTATTGTGGGAAAAAGGTTGTGTCAAATGTTTTGCTCAGTTTTGTTGTGTTGCTGCTTTAAGTTTGCTAATAGTAGAATGAAAACAATGGAACAGCTTAGTAAAAACTTCTGAACTCTATTTCTTCCCTTCAAAAGCTCATATTATAAACAGAAAAATTTACAGTGAGAAAATTGAATGTATTCCTTTTGTGAGCAAACTCTTACATAAATCCCTTGGGACTTTTCCAAATACATGTAACTAGGTTTTGCTCACTTTTGGGATTGATCCCATATTTGATTCTGAATCATACTATCCATTTTGGGACCCCTGTTATTTTCTATTTTTATTAATCAGCTTCCTGGAGTTTGTAAGTTTAGTGAATCACTGCTTTATGCAGATGATCTTGTAATTTGTGCTCAGTCAAATTCTGTGACTGAACTTTCTTGTTCCCTAGAAAAGGATGTTGGTGCCATCTGTTCTTGGCTTACTTTAAATGCTATGGTTTTGAACTCAACTAAAACAAAAGTTATGTTATTTGGCCCACAATTTATGTTGGTGGACACACCGGAACTGAGGATATCTGATTTTCGGGGTGGTCTGCTTGAACAAGTGTCTCAATTTAAGTATTTGGGCACACTATTGGATCCCAGTTTGACCTTTTCACCTCAGATTCAGTCAGTGAATCAAAGAATAGGGGTGTTCTACAAATTCAATTCATTCTTCTCACAAGCAACTAGATTAGCAATTGCTATTGGTTATCTTCTTCCATATTTTGATTACAGTTCTTGTTTATATTACAACATAGGTACAAAAGAAATGCAAGCACTAACTGTGTCCTATAATACTATTTGTAGATTTATTTTAGGAGCCTCCAATAGGACACATTGGTGTAATCTTTATTCTCGGTTGGGGTGGTTTTCCCCTAGTTGCAGAGTAGAATATTTTATTGGCTGTCTGATGTATAAATGTTTTTACTTTGGCTCCCTTTTTCCTCTTTCTGATCTTGATGTAATGGCAGAATTGCTTCCCAGCCCGAGGTCGGCTGATGGTCCCCTATATTTTGTCCCCAGGTCTCTGCTTAGATTAAGCTTTAGAGCTTTTTCAATAGCAGCACCATTGTATTGGAATTCACTCCCACTTGATGTTAGGATTGCTCCCTCTGTTTCAACTTTTAAACAAAGGTTAAAAAGTTATTTATTACATAAATCTGTTTGTAACTGCAATTTGTAATTTGTATTTTTTGGTTTTGTATTGCTGTTAATTGTATTTGTGTATTTTCATATGTTTTTTTATTCGGGTTGGGCCTGAAAAGGGACCTTTGGTCCAGTGCCTTTATCCGGTTACCAAAAAATAAATGAAAATGAAATGATATATTAAATACTGTTTCAAGTACTTCTCCCTGCTCCTCCCAGCCCTGTACCTGGCCATCCCAGTGATACCCCACAATCCCTGTGCTTGACTCCCACCAGGCTCCTGACTATGCATGACTTACAATGGAGTCATCCACGATTCATCACAATAATTTACAGTAAACGACATGTCACAAAATACTACAGAACAAAACAAGCTTAATTACCATTGACTTATATTGTTCTCTGCAGCATATTGCAGCATTTTGTGATATACTGCAGCATTACTGCATTGCATCCTGACTAGCACTGCCATAGTTTCCTCCCTACAGCTACTGTGTTGCAGTTTTTCTACCTGCACTTGCACTTTATTTTCACTTCAGTGCTGCTCACTGTACCGCAGTTTGGCTCCTTCCATTGTTATTGTTGGGGTATTCATATTAACATGTAAAATGAACTTGTAAACATTTTGCACTTTACCTGTGCTGTTACTTTGATGCTGTGTATACTGTGCTATTGTACTTTCCTTCCACTTTTCCCCCAGGAAATGAGCCTTTGGCTCAGCATGCATCTCCTGGAGCTTTGGTTGAGTGTGTCCCTCCTGGATACCAATTTTCAAACAAATAAACAAAATACAACATATACGAATCTATGAAATTCATACAGTAAACCAAGGTAAAGCTACTATAGTGTATGGTGGAATGCTGTTAAGCATGGAATTCCATGCTTGGAATATGCTTGTTCTGCTGCAGTAATGACATCATATAGAGGATTGTGTATGAGCAGTCTTACACAAAAAGGTTATTCTTGTATCGAGAGGTTACTTGGTAACAGATGACCTCGAGAGGGCAGCTTGAGAGGTGCTCTGTTACCAAGGCAACCTCGATATACAAAAATATCCTTGTTTGTGTATGACTGCTCATAAACAATCTTTTATAGTGTATGGGCAGTCACAGCACAGAAAATCCTACAAAACCAGCTAGAGAAGACAAAGGAGAATAGAAATTTTAACATTTTCATTTTTTAACTGACTCAATGTGCTGCAGATGTTTTTGCAAGTTTAAGTTAAAAAAACAACAACTTCCAGATTAACTGGATAGAGAGGAGAGCAACTATGTGGCAGCATTCCAAGTTGTTCTGCTGCAGTAGTGACATCACTACTGCAGCAGAACAACAATAATGTCTCACTACTGCAGCAGAACAAGCATATTCAAGGCACAGAATTCCATGCATAACAGCATTCCACCATACACTATTATGTTGTTCTGCTGCAGTAGTGATGTCATTACTATAGCAGAACAACATGGAATGCTGCCACATACTTGATTTCCCCTATCCAGTTAAGCTGGAAGTTGTTTATTAAACTTGAACTTGCAGAAACATATGCAGCACAGTGTGTCAGTAATTTGAGCCTACCACCAACCTTCAAGTGCCCCCCCAACCACCAGTTCACTGAAACAAAGTGAATGTCTGAAATGGGCATGGATGCCCATACACTATATAGACTAGAGGACGGGCAACTCTGTGCATAACCATTGTGCCACCTCAGGGATCTGATTCCCATGGACCTCTTGAGCTTCGCTCTCGAGGTCACAGGGAATCAGAACCCCTCAGTGGCACAACACACTGGTTGTGCATAGTTGCCCATCCACTATCCTTTATGTATATACTGTAATCCAAGGTAGAGCTACTGTATACTGTACTCTAAAGGGTTTACATTTGCCTTGACACATTCTTCTACCAACAGGTTCTCTGTAAAGAATAAACCTCTAAGTCACATGTTAAATTATTTTTAATTGTTTAAATCTATTATATCTTGTTTCTTGATTATAGTCACCCAACAAGCCAACGATCCCTCAAGAAAAAATCAGACCATTAACAAGTCTGGATCATCCCGGGAGCCCTTTCTATGACCCAGAGGGAGGACCCATTTTGCCTGTTGCAAGAGTTATTCTTGAAAGAATTGCCAGAAAGGTAAAATTATATACCTGTTCATCTAGCACCAATAAATCCTGATGTAGTTTTGGCAGATGCTTAATAGATTTTTTTTTTCACATAATGAAATAATTATTAACTTCTCCACAAATGCAAGAATAAATATTAAAAGATCTTTATGTCTGACTTCTACATAATTAGAGTACTTTATGCATGATACTGGGATGAAGTTATTAAAATAAGGAGGCAGTATAGCACAGTGGTGTAAGGCTCTGAGCTGCAAACCTGGAGACCTGGGTTTGAATCCCACAGCCCCCACTTGCATACTGTGTGACCCTGAGCAAGTCATTTCACTTCCTTGTGCTCCCAGGTCACACCTGTAAACAAGCTTTCAGCTTAGTGTGTCTCTCCTGGTAAAATAACAAAAAATAAATAAATAAAAGTTCAAATGTAACATTTATTTATTTATTTAGCTTTTGTTGACCAGGTAGGTACACTAGACAAACTGTATGCCTATTTTCAGGAATGACCCAAGAGAGTACAGTGAAAAATGTAGGTTCAAAAAAGGTACATAACAACAAGAGGGCAATGTACATACAGTAGCTAAGAATCTGCTGTTTTGTTTACACAAGTACAAGTGTCTCGCTGCTTTCCTGCTGAGAAACTTTTTTTTAAAGTTGATTCTTCCTGTTTTTACTATAGTGGCATAGTCTATAGTGGAGCTCCCAAATCCTCCCTTGCCAGACTGGGACCTCTCTTTCATTCTTTTTGTCTTTTTGCCTTCGACTGTCCCCCTCATACCGATCACTGCTCATTTTACTCTGCCCTTTCACTCCCCTCTCTTGATGCCAGGTGCCTTTCCCATTGTGCTTCATTTATACTCAAATTCTGGTTTGGTTCCCTTCCCTCCTACCTTACATCCCTACTATCTTCTTCCCCTTCTTCCTTTTACCCTCTCCACAGTAACATTTCCCATTCACTCTGTATCCCTTCTTAGAAATCTACTGTTGGTCAATCTACTTTCTCAAATCACTTTCCTAAACTCTGGTCATCCCTTCCTCTGTCAATTTGTTCTGCCTCTTCTGCATTCTCCTTTAAGTCACTTTCTCATAACTCCTACCTGCAGCTCTCCTTGGCCCTCTAACTCTTGACTTTTCTCTTTTCTGTTAGTAATGCTCTGGCCATTGTTCCTGCTTTCATCCCAGGCTATACCTGTAGCAGTAGTTTCCCCCACCTATCAAAACACCATTTAAAATACTACATATACTATACCTGATGCACTGATTTTCCTTAAAATGTGTATAGCTATGCTTGTATAAGACTTCTACGTTTGTGCAATGCTGTTAATACTATTGATTTATTCCTCCTCTTGAAATGTCTCCATTACCACTCACCCCCACAATGTATCTGGAAACAAGCTGTTAGCAGCTCAGTATGTCTTTCCTGGTGAAACTTTTGAAATCAATCAATCAATCAATCATTAAATAAATAAATATGCATGCTGTAGATTTCTATATCTGTAGATGCCAGTGTCCTTCTCTGCAGCAATGACTCCTGGCAGCTCCAATGAGCATGAAAAGGGGAGCATTTGTGGACTAATGAGATTTGGAGGGGGAGAGACACAGTGATGCTGTACACCAGGTATCTAATCAAATGCTTGGGTTGGCTCAAGATTATACCAATTGCTCCATGTAATTTCAAAGTTAAGACCAGCAGCCCTCCTTGCCAGTATTGAGGCCTTAGGCCAAGGTATGTCCCCTGAGGTCCTATGGCAGCTGGTTGGTGGGGGCATGTTAGCACTACTGCAAGGTCTTGCCTCATGTAGCATTCACCCCATCCACCAGTGATCAGCATCACATAGATTCCATCCTGAAAGGTGCATCAACAACCCCCTGCTTTCTCTCAGCCCTTCCACACAAGAAGTGCCAGCAGCATGGTATCATGAAATTCAGTGCATTCGGGTAAAATTCATGCTTGTCGATTCTGCAGAAGGTCTGCACATCCCAGGAAGCTTTCAGAGTCCATCTAGGCACTCTGCACCTGCAGAAGGCAAGATAGTTTTCTACGAATTAGGCCCTTAGCTTGTAATCATAAACTGGCTGCCCAGTTTGGTATAGTATAGCCAATAAACATTTTAAATATTTCAATCATATTAACAATCAATTTACTTTTTTTTCCAGGGAAAGCAACCTCAGGTTCCTCAACCTTCCTTTATATGCCATACTCTCTAGCTTATAGATCATCTTTGTAGCTCCATGATGTAATCTTTCTAGCCCTTTTCTGTAGTGAGAAAGAAATAAAGTAACCTACAGTTAGTGGAAATTAAACCCACGAGCCTGAGGGCAATCCCACTCTACCACTGAGCTGCCAGACTCATAGACTACCCAAGGTTTCCACCTGCATTTTCTATCTTTGATTGCATATCCTGCAACTAGAAAGAGTTGAGATGGTAATTAGTTGTTGCTGCAGCTTTAGCCACTGCTAAGAAATCTAAACGTAAATTATAATGAGAAAGAAATAATATAGCTTGACTGGGAATTGAAATCAGGCCACCAGAATATAGTCTTAGTGCCCTACCACTGATAAATCAGGCTCACATGATAGGACCCTAAAGTTACCACAGTCATCTTTCTTTCTCTCACTGGGTTGGGTATCCTGTGACCAGTCACCTTCTTTATCTAATTGTGTATCCTGCTACAAGTAACAGTTGAGATGGTAACTAGTTTGAGGTACAGTAGCTACTGCTAAGCAATAGAAACACAATTTCTAATAAAAAAAATGACTTAAGGAGAAACTGAACCCAGACCCCGAAGAATACTGTTCCTGTGATCTCCCACTGAGATAGTAGGTTCACAAAGTACTAAAGTTCCCACCATTATTTACTTTCTATAACTGCATATCCTGCAAATCAGAACAATTTGGTCATTAGTTGTTACTACAAAGAATGTAATCACATTCATTCATTGAAGCACTACTGAAGAGGGCTGATCACTCCTATGAGGGAGGGCAATGGGGCTTGAGAAGATGAAGATTAGATGCTACAGGGTGGTACAGAGGAGGGCACTATATGAGTTATGTGGGTTAGGAGTCTGGACAGGGTGGGGGAGGAGGTGGTTACTTGTTTGGAGTGGGTGAGGGGACAGGACTGTTTACAGCAGTACTAACATACAGTAGGTTATTCTTTCTCTGTGGCTCTTGCTCTGGCAGGAAAAACTGTTTTTGCAGATGGATGTCTAAAGGAATTCGGTATGTAGGCTGTCTGCATAATCATCTATACAGGGGTATGCTTTAAAGTATGGCTACCCAGCTTCAGAAGCACTATGACCTAGCTGTTTTAGCTGCAGACAGGCCTGCACCTCCATTATTCTGTTTAGCAAAGCCCTCAAATACAATCTTAGGCAATCCACAACAGTTCTAGCTCTCTCCTGCTCAGCTGCAGATGTCACATATAACTGTAGACCCCAGATTGGATGGACCCTTCTGGGTATAAGCAGAGCTGGAGGGCCCAGACAGAAGCTGCGCATAAGCTGACATAAGGCAATTCTTGTGGGGGGTGGGAAGAAATAGACTGTTGGTTAACTAGGATCTGCAGCTTATCCTGTAGGTATGAAAATAGGCAGACTAGGTGGTACAAGCGGTCCTTATCTGCCGTCAAAGTCTGTGTTTCTGTGTTTCTATGCACAGGTCATCAATCTTTCAGATTTTATTTTTGTTTTCATTTATGCATTTTATACTTTGTATACTTTGGAATATTTGAGCTGTTGAATGTTAACTTTTGTTCACTCTGTATTGCCGAAATGGTACTTATGTTAATCATTCTTTTTGTTATATCACTGAATCAATATTGTCCAGCCTTTGCTAATCAGATTTTAATACTTTTTTTGACATGCTGTAAACACATTGTTTTTCTGTCGAGGAACCTTTGTAAATAAACATTTCTGCTCAAAGGTGTATTTCAGAACTTTGAAATAAATAAATTCTGTAAAAAGATCATATAAGATACATTTATTTATTTATTTTTATTTATTTAACAAATCTGAAAGACCTTTGATCCAAGGGCTTTTTTGCAGAGGTTCCACATCAAGTCACAAGAATAACAAATTACAATGGTTTCAGTAAGTAGTACAACATGAGAAAAGTAATTACATAAACAAAAGAATAATATGGCAAGATAAATATTGTGTCAAGTGCAGCCAGTGGCCTTTTCTGAAGGGGGTGGAAGAGATTACAAGGAGAAAAGGATAGGGGCCAAACTGGGGGGTGGAAGGAGCAAAATAAGAGCATGGAAGGAGCTGCCACACTGTAGCTTATTTAGAAAAAACCCACGGGGGGTAGAGGGAGAGAACAAGGCGAGGAAACAGAAGGGGGGAGTGGGAGTGGAGGGGTAGAGGAAGGAGGATGAGGTAGGATGAAAAGAGGGCAGGGATGGGGACGAGAAAGGGATGAAAGAAGGAAGTGCTGTATGTGAAATAGTGCAGCAACAGGGTAGGGCTATACAGGGGTGAATGGTAAAAGAGGGAGCTCCCAGTGCATTTAGCTGTCTGCAGAGATTAGGCATAGTGGTCACAAGATGCTCTGGAAACTGAATTGATGCAGCTTCTGCTTAAATGGAACCAAGGTTGCAGTCGTCGTAATCTCAGGAGGAAGGGAATTAAATAAATTAGCCGGTCTAACTGCAATGGATCGCTGTCAGAGTGAGGTTCGACAGTGAGGGATAGTAAAAGTTTGGCTCGCAGCGCCCCGGAAGGGACTGAAAAGCTAAAGGGAACCTGGTGGTAGGAGACCAAGAGCTGCCTTCTTAACCAGAAGGCAGGCTTCATATTCAATGCAAGCCTGGAGTTTAAGCCAGTGTGCTTGTCCATCAAGGTAAGAAGTGTGAGTACGATACACTGCACCAGTTAGCAGACAGTATATCTTATTCAGAGGTGTGGTGAGCCGCTGTTGGGTTGTGTCCATGGCGGTATCATAAATGACCAAACCATAGTCAATAATAGACACAACTGAACTTTGGATAGCCAGTTTGAGGGCTTTGGTAGTAAGACAGTGTTTGTGTCTGTGTAGAAGGCCTAGGCGAATGTTAACTGCCTTGGCAACATTCTCAACATCATAATAATGATAATAATAATAGCTTTATTTCACATAAGCACCTTTCAAATTGGAAGCAGGAGAGTGTACTATCCAGAGTAACTCCTAGGTATTTAAAAGATTGAGTCTGATCAAGAACTATACCCGCATTGTTTTTAATCACCAATTGCTTGGCTTTATGCTTGCTGTGGATACCATGGAAGAGCATGACCTTTGTTTTTTTGCAATTAAGCACCAACTTATGAGAGGTGAAGCAGGACTCAACTTCAGTAAAACTTTTCTGAAGTTGGGCCTGAAGGAGGGTAGGGTCAGCAGTCTTTGAGAAAATGACTGCATCATCCTTGTAGAGGAGTACTGGTTCGGAACAGGATGCCTGAAGATTATTGAAGAAGGTTCTAAATAGAAGGGGTCCCAGTATCGATCCTTGAGGAACCCCAGAGCAGACAGGCAGTTTAGCGGAAAGGGTAGACCCTATTCTCACCTGTTGTGTGCAGTTTGCTAGATAGCTGGTGAACCCCTTTAAGGTGTCTGAAGATATAACAAGCCCAGCAAGTTGATGTGTCAGCAAATGGTGACTGACCATGTCCAATGCTTTATACAGGTCAATAAAGGTTGAGCCAACAAGTTGACCCTGACCCAGATGGTGAATGAAACCTGTGAATTCTGGTAGGGCAGTAGATGTGCTGTGCCATTTCTGAAACCCATGTTGTTGGACACATTGTAGGTTGTATTTTTCATGGTGCTCCACAAATTGGTTGGCAACAATCCTTTCAAGTGCTTTGGACAACAGGGGAAGAATAGATATTGGTCTTTAATTCCCAGGTAGTAATCTGTCCCCACTTTTAAAAACTGGTGTAACCAGAGTGGATTTCCAGATCTGGAGGAATTTTGAAAGTATGAGGGAGCAATTGAGAAACTTGGTGAGGGGGCTAGGACTTCATCTAGGGTTAGGGTAAGAAGTTTTCAGGTCAAGGGAATCACTGCTTATCCAAGTTCCTCCTAGAACTTTAAGTAGGTATGTCTTGGCCTCACTTTCCAAGATAGCTATGAAGTAGAAACATGGGTAGGTCAAGGATTCTTCTGATTTGGTGGATGTAGAAGCAGTGCTGGGTGGTTCAAAGAAATTCAGGCAGAATTTGGTTAAGGTCTGTGAAGGAAGAATTACATGTGTTGCCAGTTAACATGGGGTCACGGTTGATAGACCCATCAACATTTAACATAGTTGGAGCCTGCTTGGATGCTTTTCCAGTGATTTCTGAAAGGTTTTCCAATATTTTTTTCCTGTCCACCCAGGTCTTGGCCAGAATACCCTTATAGTAATGCACTTTGTGCTCATGGATAGCCTTGACTGCCAGAGGTCCTGGTTGTATGCCAGAGGTGGTAACAAGCTTTCATTTGAGCCAGAATATTAAAAGAGATCCAGAGATTATCAAGTCTCCTGATCCTACGTGTTCTTAAAAGGGGCTTGGATGTCACGGGACGCACTGAAGTGTTCAATGAAGTATTCCATAGCTGAGTCAACATCAGAGGCTGCTTCAATGTAAGACCAGTCTTGTTGCCAGAGGAGAAACTTTAGTGGCTGTAGGTGGCCATGGGACAGCACTCTACCTGTGATTGCTCTGGCAGCAGACTTGAGAAATTTGTTAGTCCAATAACACTGGGCAGGAGAGTGATCACTGATAGTGTCAGGCAATACTTCAGAATGGGAGATATGTGTTGGACAATTCATTAGGACCCAGTCCATGAGTGCGCTAGTCCCAGTCTTATAGTTTATCCTGGTTGGAGTTGTTACTAACTGGGTAAAATTCAGGCCTGTTAACTCATCCCTATGCCTACTGGCACCTAACGAGAGCCAGCTGACATTAAAGACACCTAACAGGATGGTTTCTGTGTCTTGTTTTAGACTCATGACACAGTTCATTAGGAGTTTTAAGCCCCGTTCAGCAAGGTCAAGGGGAATGTAGTCTGAGCCAATGTTGAGGGCCTTGCTGTGTGCACCGAGTATAACCTTAATCGCAAGGATCTGAATATCCATAGCTGGTTCAGGAAGAGACAGTGGATGAGCCAACAATGACTCCATTAGGTCTATGGCACAACCACCTACTCTTCTAGATAGTCTGTCCTGCCTAAAAAGTGAGTAGCCTGGTAGGATGATGGCTGAGTCAGGGGTAGATGGTGACAGGCATGTTTCAATGACTGACAGGAAGTCAGAGTTGTGTACTGTGACCCAAGCAGTGAGGGCATCAAATTTTTTTAACAAACTGCAGATGTTCATACTGGCCAGGATGAGCGTAGTGTGTATTTTGTTGCCATTGACTCCATATGAAGGAGGGCCTGGATTAGGATGTGCACTCTCAGAGATAAGGAGAAGTAAAAGAATGAGGTGTTTCAGGAGTTGTCTTAGTAAATAAAGGGTAAGAGGACAAGATTTCCCCTTTGGACATACTTTAACAGGGCCCTTATGAACAGAGAGGCTTTTAAGTAGCGTAAGAACAGTGGGGTCAATAGAAGACAGACTTATTCCATGTTTCATGTGCAGCCTGCTGTAGTGCAGCTCCCATGGGAAGAAGGGGTGTAATATGTTATATTGGCACTGGTGACCATGCCAAGTGTGAAAAGAGGTCACTCTGTGGTAGAGAGAAGATGGGTATGCTATGTGGGGTTCCATCCAAATGAGAGTGGGACCTACAGTGCACAGAAAAGCACCAGAAACAGTTTCACACCCTGTGATGCCATTGGACAAGAGAGGAACCAAGTGAGGTCCAATAGGATTTAGTAGGAAGGCAGTACCAGGAAGGTATATAGCAAGTAAAGTTGCTGTGATATTAAGAGGGCAGAATTCCTTAAATGAGAAAACAAGGTCCCTCTAGTGGCAGATCTGTATACTCTGTTAATGGGAAATTGGGCATTGCAAAACCTTCCAGCTATTGCACTATAAGGTACACTGAAGGGCCACCAGTGACTAAACTTACTAGGGGCCCCCAGAAACATAAGACCAGCTCTGGATGTAAGCTGACTGGTAAATGCACATTTCTATTTAGCGGAATATTTTTATTTTGGGTTCTGTCTTTGCTCCCATAATCCCAGTTTTGCATCCTCGCCCACACTTCATGGTGTATACTGCCCCGACAGCGACATGTTGACATTGACCAACACTACAGCAACAACAGTGCTAGCTCTCTGTAGTGTTGGCACTGGACCCCGGCACTGTTTTCTGGGGGTCTTGCACCCCCTCCCCTAATGAGCTCTGACAGAGCTAATTATATTAATTGGGGGGTGCAGGGGTAGCGCCCCACACTTGGGGGTTTTGGGGGCAAATCCCCCTGAAGAAAACATGGTAGGCAGTGACTACCTTTATGGCGACCGCAAATGAGGTCAACATAAAGGTTTCACTGTACTGTTGGTCAACAAAATTTGTGTCACCAAATGGTCATAGATCCACTTCATGGTATCCTTACTGTGATTGACTGCACAGTTCTGAAACAACCCATACAGTGACCACTGCCCCATCTTCCAAGCTGTTCTGTGGTCTGAGGGCATAATTATGGCTATAGTCATGTTTATTTACATAACTTCTTTGTCTCACATGGCCACCTTCACAAGTGCCCCTAGCACTACAATTAAGATTTCAGTCATTCTCTCATGATGGGCAGCAGGCCTGGTCATGTTCCTATGGTGTATGGCACATGGTTGTGTTCAGAACTTGCACCATATAGCTATGAAGAAAAAGTGTGACTGCTTGCCAGCTCCCTAGTCCTGCTAACTCAAGTACAGGAATTAGGACTGCGTGGAAGCAGCTTTGGCGGGGTAGCTGCAGTAAAACTCCTCCATTGGCCCTAATGAGGTTAACTAGGTAAGCCCCTCATACTGGAAGGGGTATTACATTTAGGTGATACACCTAGTTTACAAGAGATCCCTGGAGGACAGTACAGCAGCATTGCTAAATAGCACCATTATGCACTAATGTAAAGTTTTTAGGAACTAGGTCACATTTACCAAGAATAAATAGTTACATTACGTACACAATTTTATGTTTCAACTTGCTCTGTTACAGTTACAAGGACATTAAAGCTTTAACTCTTTAGCTGAACTGGCACACTAGTGTTGTAGAGTATAGAGAAATATAGGTAAAAAAGATAAATACTGTATTGGATGGAGGAGTAGGAGGTGGGTTAGGTTAATTGGTCAGTGATATCAGCAGAGTGTTTGGAGATGATGGAACATGCCTGTGTTGAAGTGCCTGATATTACTGGATTCCTTGATATTATCCAGATTCTAGATGGTTGGACAGCAGCTGCAGAGAGAGCTTATTTGCTGATTGTAGACTCCAGCAACACAGAATAGATCCTTAGTATTTCAGTATGTAGCCTGAACTATAGTATATTTTGATGTTGTGCTGAGGTCTCTGACAACTAGCATCAAGTACATTTCTCTTAACATTTGCTGTACTTGTTCTTGATCCTATTTAACATAATCCATCCCTCTTCACTGCAAGTTTCTTTGCAGTTAAAAGAAGGAACTCTCTTCTGACCTGCAAACATATGGGCTATGTCATGTGAATCCAGCAGAAAATGTCTGCTGGTGATATCACAAGAGTATTTACAAATTCTTCTGACTGTTGTTAAATTGTAAACTTCCAGTCACAGTCATATCATGATTTATTTTCAAGAAATTGTACCAAAAACTTAATAGAACAAAACAACAGAATAGTTGTATGATTACAGTATTCCACATTTTTTTCAATCCATTAATGTCTTTTTTATTTTGATCAGTTTCAGTTTTCAGAAATATACTGCAAAGCTTTAATAACACATAGTAGTAGACATGACAGTCTAATCCACTGACAATAGACTTTTTCCCCTAGTGCACAGTAGAATTGCTTTAACATATATATTGAAATCTATGAAGGACAAATTAATGACACCTATTTTTAAACTTCTGTGTAAAGTTATGGTGGTAGGTCACTCCTGCCCAGTTTCCTATTTAAGGAAAGAACTTAGCTTGGAAAATATCATTTCAGTTTTGGATATCAAAAAACTTAACTACTGGATACAAACTACCAGACATAAACCAGAAAGATTAACAAAAAAATGTTTGGAGGAAAAAGGAAGCGGAGAGAGATACAGTAGGATGTCTGAACTCAGCATGGTACAAAACAATATAAGAGCTTCTAAAGAAATAGGATCTACAAATTTTGATGAACTCCATGCACAAAACATTACACTCAGCTATCAATATAAAAACTATATGAAAACCAAAGTCAAAAGTTACTTGATAAAAAATTATCTCCAGACTATTGAAACCTTAAGATATTACCTGTGGTTTGCATATAATAATTGCTCCTTCAGTTACAGTTATTAACTTGATGTTTTAACTGATCCTGAATTAAGGAAAACATATTTTGGATACAGACAGGAAATCTTCCATAGTAATGTTCTATTTGTCAGATATAAAAAATATTCTCCAAATGGTCCAAACAGCTACTGCTCACATGGTGGCAAGCAAGATCTGATGCACGTTTTATGATACTGCACGAGGTATGAGAAAACAGAAACATAGGGGGTCATTCTCAAAGGTGTGGCACAAGTCACACCAAAGGCAACTTGCGCCAATTGCACGTGCACTGTGGACCCTACATCTTATTTTCTATTGGGCAGGGTCCCAGCGGCTAAGTCCTATAGCTTGTGGCAACCCTAGTTGTGCGTCAAAATGAGGGTCACCTGAACAGGTTGCTACAAGTCTGCAGCATTGCACAGTACAACGGTGCAAGCACCCCCCAGCCCTGATCCTTGATACAAGTATTTAATTCAGCCCTGGAGGGTTAGTGGACATCCCCAGCCACAATTCCCAAAATATCAATAAGTAGCCCCCCCAGACCCAATCCCTGATATTTGTAAGTAGCCCGCCATCCCTGACCTCTGAAACTATTAATAGGTAACCCCCCTCCCAGCCCCAATCCCCAATCCCCAAAATAATAATTGGCAATTATATTAATCTTGGTTATAATCATTTGTTATAATGTAACCCTGGTGGTCTAGTGGACCCCTCACCCCCACTCGGTAATGCCTACCACCCCGCTCCCTCCCCAACCTGTACCCAGCCAGTGACTGGCACAGCTCACCTCTCACCTTTGTAGCCAGCTGCCATCTGAGCTCTGCATGAGTGTGTACTATAAATAGTATGCATTCAGTGAATGACAGCTGCTGTCATTTGCTGAGCATGTACTCTTTACAATATGCACTTATGCAGAGCTCAGTCAGAGGCTGGCTGTGGTGGAGAGAGGTGGGCTGTGCCATTTGCCAGCTGGGTACAGGCTGGGGGGGGAGCAGGGTGGTAGCACACTGCCAGGAGGTGGGGTAGGGTTCACTAGACCACCAGGGTTACCTTATAACAAACAATTACAACCAAGATTAATATAATTACAAATGAATTATTTTGGGAATCAGGGCTCGGGGGGCTACAAATAATAGTGTCAGGGATGGGGGCTGGGGAGGCTACTTATTGTTATTTTGAGGATCGGAGCTGGGGGGTCCTAGTCCACCAGGGCTGAATTAAATAATTATAACAAGGAGCAGGGCTATGGGACTGCATGCCTATGGGGGATTGGATGGGGACACATTGGCACAACCCCCGGTTGATGGCAAAGTACACTTACACCAGCTCCTAGCTGGTGTAAATGTACATTGGTGGATGTCCTCTGCTTTTTTTTTTGAAAATTACAGATTAAGGGATGTGGCAGCTGCCCATTGAAAACAGTATGCTGCTGCTGCCACAACCCCCCTTGCGCTATGTCACAGCTCACTTTTTGGCACAAGGATTGTGTAAGTCCCCTTTGGTGCAAGCAGCCTGAGTGTTGTCAGAGGCTGCTTTTGAGAATCCTGCATGACACAGTTATTGGCGCAAGGTGCTACTTGTGTCATTAATGTTGGATCTAAGTCACCTTGCACCGTGCACATCATTTTGAGAATAGGCCCCATAGAATCTGTCAGCAGATAAGGATTGCCTGGCCCACCAAGTCTGTTAATTTTCCCTACCCATTTATAATATCCCATTTTCTCTTTGTCTATGTCTAACCTCCACTCCTCATTGCTATCACCCCATTATGTCGGTCCCATGCTCCCTTGAATTCTCCTACCATGTTTGCCTTCACCACCTCCTCGGGAAGGCCATTCCATTTCTCCACCACTCTTCCCTTGAAGAAGTACTTCTTCACATTACTCCAAAGCCTACCTCCCTCCAACTTTGTATCATGACCTCTCGTTCTTGAACCCTGTTTTGTTTTGAAAAGGTCATTCCCTTGTACCTTATTAATGCCCTTCATGTATTTGAATGTTTCTATCATATACCCCCTCTCCCTTCATTCTTTCAGTGAATACATCCTGAGTTCACTCAGCCTTTCCTTATATGGCAGCTGATGCAGCCCCTGTACCATCTTTGTAGACCTCCTCTGAACCACCTTCAGTCTGTATACATTCTCTTTGAGATTCAGTCCCCAGAATTGTACTCAGTATTCCAGATGTAGCCTCACTAGTTGTTTGTAGAGTGGCATCACTACCTCCCTTTTTCTACTAGTTATACCATTTCTGATGCAACCAAGCATCTTGCTGACTCTCTCCAATGCCTTCTCACACTGCCAGGTCCTCTTCAGATCAGCAGTTATGATCACCTCTAGGGCCCTTTCTTGCCTCATAGATTCCAGGACTTGGCCTCCCATCTTGTAATCTTCACTTGGATTTCTGTGCCCCAGATGAATGATCTTGCATTTCTTGGTATTGAAACTCAGCTGCCACACCTTAGACCATTCCTCAAGCATACCTAGGTCCCTTTTCATTTTCTCAACCCCCTCAGGAGTGTCCACTCTGTTACAGATCTTTGTGTCACCTACAAAGAGGCACACTTTCCCCTCTGCAATGTCTCTTATGAAGACATTGAAGGGAGCTGGCCCTAGAACAGACCCCTGGGGAACCCCACTAGTCAGTTCCTTCTTGGTAGATTGGGCCCCATTTACCACCACTACCTGCTTTCTTCCACTCAACCAGTTTCTAATCCAGTTTACTTCCCTGGATCCCACTGCTAGGCTGTCAAGCTTGTTTAACAGCCTTCTGTGCAGGATGGTGTCGAATGCCTTACTGAAGCTGAGGTAGGCTACGTCCACTGCCCTTTTCTGCTCCAGCTCCATTGTTACCCAGTCAAAGAAATCAATCAGATTTGTTTGAAAAGTCATACCTACTGGTTTGGCCCTTATTGGGAAAACTGGAGTACCATGGGGAAGCCACTCTTAACTAATATACTGTTTTATTCAGAAGATGGCTATACAATTAAAAGGTTAGCAAATTACTTTCTAACAATATCTAAGATTAGGAAGAAGAAGATATCTCAAATTAACAAAAAACAATCTTAACAGTAATTTAAAGGGTTGATGATTAAGTTGACAAGCTTGCTAAAATGCTCATTGATTGTGCAATGTTTCAGTATTATACCATAAAGTAAAGACATTGTTTAATACTGGGTGATAGAATGGAAGAAGGCGCTTTGGCCCATTATATCATTCCCCGCAAAGCGGGCTCAATTCAGTTCCTAGAACATATTAACTTATCTATTTCTGTTTTAAATTGTTCTAAGCTATTGGCAGTGACAATGTGATCTGGTAGGGCATTCCATACTCTGGCTGTTCTCTGGACAAAGGAGAAATGTCTAGAATTCTTTTTGACCTTCTCTAATTTTATTTGTAACCTATGTCCTCTTAATCCTTCTGGTTTCTTCACTATTTCTATTCCTAATCCTTCTAATAATTCTGGGTCTTTCATAATTTTAAATAGCTGTAGTAGATCCCCTCTTCTTCTTCTGTCCTCTAACTTAAATAATTTCAGCCTTTTTAATCTTTCCTCATAGCCTCTTCCTTCCTCAGACCTTATCATCCTAGTATATGTTCTTTGGACTCTCTCCAGTCTATTAATATCACCTTTTGTGTATGGGTTCCACACCAGAGATCTATAGTCCATGTAGGGCCTTACATACGCTCTATACAATGGCACCAGACAATATCTAGATCTATTTATGAAACTTCTTCTAATGTTTCTTATCATATAATTTGTTCTTTTTATAACCTCTAACTTTTGTGCCTTAAATGTCATTCCATTATCTACTATAATTCCACAGTCCTTTTCCTTGTCTGTCACCTCCAAACTAGAGTCGTTTAAATAGTATACATGATTGGGGTTCTTGTTCCCCACGTGCATCACTTTGCACTTCTCTATACTCAATGGCAGTCTATTATCTATAGCTCATTTCTCTATTCATTTTAGGTCGGCCTCCATCTGTTTGATTTGTTCCTCAGATCCCACCTGCCCTCCCAGTTTCACATCATCTGCAAATTTCACTCTTAGGTTCTGTATTCCCTGTTGTATATCTCCTATATATAGGGAAAATAATGTGAGGCCTAACACTGACCCCTGGGGAACCCCACTAGTTACCCCTGCCTCCTCTGACAAAACACCTCTTGTTCTCACAGACTGTCTTCTATCCTTCAGCTAATTCTGCATCCACCTTATTAATCTGCTGTCACCTCCTTTGTCTACTATTTTTTGAATTAGTTGGTTATGTGATATCTTGTCAAATACTTTCTGAAAATCAAGGTTGAAGACATCAACTGGGCTTTTATCATGTATTATTTTGTTAATTTGTTCATAAAATATTAATTGATTGGTCAAGCATGACCTGTTCTTCTTGAATCCATGTTGGGTAACATCATTCACTTTTAACTTTCTTAAGTACTCCTATAACCTGTCTTTCAAAATGCTCTCTGCCACCTTACACAGAACTGTTGTCAGACTAACTGGTCTATAGTTTGCCATGCAGGTGTTTAAACCCTTTTTCTCATGTATCGGTATAACAATTGCACTTCTCCAATCTGCCAGTATCTCTCCTGTATTGAATGATTGACTTATTAAATTTGCCAGAGGGAGTGCTATCCGTTTGCTAACTTCTTTTAACAGCCTTGGATGCAGTGAGTCAGGACCTGCTGATTTATAAGATTTTAATCCTCTCAAGATGTTCTCTATATCTTCTTTTTTTACATGCAAGTCTAATTCTTTCTTTATAGTGTCCTTAAACTGGATCTCATTTTTTTCCTTATTATCATATACAGAACAGAAATATTGGTTTAGATGGTCTACCATTATTGGTACTTCAGTCACTTCACTACCGTTAATGTCTAAGGATCCTAGTTGTCCAACCACATTCTTATTGTTATTTAAGTGCTAATATAATCCTTTTCCATTATCCTTCCTGTATATCAAATTCATTCCCAGTCTTTTCCTTTCTGTTTTTATTTTAGCTTTTAATCTCTTGAGTGTGTTTTTTTTATAATCCATAATAGCCTCGTTTGTCCCTAATTTTTTCATATTATCATATGCCTTTTCTTCAGCTTATATAGTTTCACTATTCCTTTCATATACAACATTGTTTATTTCCCCCTTTTGGTGTATAGTCTCTTTTTGGGGACATAATTGTCTTCTAACTGTCTTATCTTGTTTTTTAACATTTCCCACATTTCTTGTACTGTTTTGTCCTTGAATGTACTCTTATAATCCCATTCTTCCAATTTTATTTTTATAGTTTTAAAGTCTGCCTTATTATAATATCTGGTTGATGTAATCCACTTTTGTCACCTTAAAACTGATAGATCCTCAACAAACTTATGCATTTTATCTAGCTATGATCTACACAGTATGTCTTCTGCATAATATGCTGCAAATTAATAGTTATTTATTGTTATTTATGCAGGATTATATCTAGGTTTATTTGTCTTGTATTGCTTAAATGATTATTATTGAATGTACTGTTTTGAAACACATTTTTTATTTTAATTTTAAATTGTAAAGACTGTGATAATCGAACAATAAAGTAACTAACTAACTAACTATATTGAAATGTTTTATTTACAGGGAGAGCAGTGTAACATTATACCTGATAATATAGATGACATTGTTGCAGACCTTACACTGGAAGAAAAGGAAGAAGGTATGACTACTAATTAAAATGAGAAGCCCTTTTAATGGAAAAGATGCAGTAGCTTTTAAAAGGCATCTTAAGATGATGAACATAGTTATGCAATGCCCAAAAGTTAGAGTTTCACTGTTGCTTTTTAAAATTTGCACAACATTATTAAAATATGATCATCCCAAAAATTAGTTCTACCAAATTAAAATGGCGATAAAGGATTTTTCCACCATAGGTTGATGCTTCTGCATAAGTAGCAGAGATCACTTAGATTTTGCACATTGGAAAGCTGTTTTACTGTTCCCTCCTCACAGACTGAAGCATGGAGAAGTGAGCACTGATAGAAACATGGAAACATAAACAATGATGGAAGAAAAGGATCACTAGTCCATCCAGTTTGAACATAAACCCTAACAAATCCAAGACCTAATGTCCATACAGGGCTGTAACCCACATTGTCCACCCCTATGCTCCCCACCATATGTTATGACCCTGAGCAATCACAAAACCCTTCACCCTGTCTCAGCCATGTTTGAAACCATTGATAGTTTTGGGGCAGATTGTTCCTTCCCTCCACCACCATTTCTATAAATTAAAACTTTCTCACTTTCCCCTTGGCTATCTCCTTTATCAATTTTCTCTCATGTCCCCATTCTCTTGATCTGCTGCTTATGCTAAATAGTTCCTCTCAATTTACCTTATTCATTCCTTCAGGAACTTGAAGGTCTGTATAATTCCTTCTCTTGTCTAACCTCCACTGAGTACATGTTCAGTGCCTTGAGCTGATCCTCATAAGGCCTGCCTCACTGGCCCTCAATCATTTTGGTCATGCTACAGTACACTGTCTCCAGCCTGTCCTTATCTTTCCTTAGATGAGGACTCCAGAACTTAGCACATCAATCCAAGTGGGGCCTCACCAGTGATCTACAGAGAGGTAGTAATAACTCCTTCCATCTGCTGTCAATGCCCCTTCACATACACCTCAGCATCCTATTTGCCTTACAGTACTCCTCGTTACACTGGTCTGATTGTTTTAGGGAGTCACTGATGATGACCCTTAGGTCTCTCTCCTCAGAGGTCATGTGCAGCTTTACCTCTCCATCCAGTATTTTGTCCTCAGGTTCTTGTTCCCTATGTGCATTGTCCTGCAATTTAACTCCCAAGAGTGCAACATAAAAAAAAAAAAAGCAGAGTGGTAGAAAGGAAAGGGGATGGGGACATGAGTTGTGAAAGAGAGAGTAAAAGAGGGAAGAAAAAAGAAAAAAAAGGAGGTTGCAGGCAGGGTGGGAACAACATATGGAAGGTTTTGTATGCAAATGCAAGAAGGATAGGAAATAAAATTCTGGACCTAGAGGCCATCATGGCAGAGGCAGACCTGGGTATCATGGCCATTACCTAGTCATGGTGGACAGGAAACCACAAATGGGACTTAGCCTTAACAGGCTGAACTCAGGTCAGGAAAGACAAGGTGGGAAGAATGAGAGGGTGGAGCTACATATAATGGAAGGTATAAAAGTGACAGAGGAACAGGGAAGCTGGAGAGGGGTGGAGGGGATTGAGGTAATGTGGGTCATCCTGGAGATGGGAAACAGAGCCACTGCTTGCACTGGCATAAGCTACAGACCTCCAACACAGTGCGAAAATTCAGATAAGGCACTGGTGGAAGTTATTGGCAAAATGGCAGAAAAAGGAGAGGTGCTGCTTGTGGAGGACTTCAGTCTACTTATAATGATTGGAGGCTCCCGGCTGTAGCTTCAGCCGGAAGCAGGGACATCCTGAACTCCCTACCGGGGGCATTTTTCAGGCAGTTAGTAATGGATCCTACTCAGGATAGGGCAATACTATACCTGACCTTTACTAACAGGGACAGTATTGCAGACATCAAGGTGGGAGGCCACCTGAGCATGAGTGATCACCGTACAGTGTGGTTCAACATAAGGACAGCAGCAAACTCAATCTGCACAATGACAAATGTCCTGGTCTTCAGGGGAAGAAATTTAAACCAAAATTGGGTGAAGGCCTCAGAGACAACCTAGCAGTGGGGGATGATTTGGGTGGGGTAGAGGAATAATGAGTAAAGCTCAGGGAGGGCATAGTGAAGGTAGCAAACCTCTGCACAAAGGAAATAAGCAAAAGCAAGAGGAAAAAGAGACAGATGTAGTTCTAAAAAGAAGTGGCTGAAAAGTAAAGTCTAAAAGGGTAACATTCAGAAGGTGTAAAGAGAAGCAGAAGGAAGAGGAAAGCAGTGTATCAGATGAAATAGAGGAAGGCAGGGAAAGTAATAGAAAGAACAAAAGCAAATTGAGAAAAGAATAGCCCAAGGGGTAAAGAAAGGGACCAAGCCATATTCAGGTATATAAGCAAAAAAACGAAGAACAGGGGACAGGTTAAGAAGGGAAGGGAGAGATTATGTAGAGGAAGATAAAGAAAGGTAGATACTGTGAACAAATACTTTTGATCAGTACAAAACACAACGAAAGACCAGGCTAAGGTCTAACAGCCATTGAAGATAAGTGCTGCTTTTTATTGCAATACGTGTATTAACATACAGCCAATGTCTATGGCTTTTTATTCAAAACATGAGACTTAGCTGTAGGAGTCAGGTTTGTAAAATTTTTGGTGGGGCCAAGGGGTCGGGGTCAAGCCCACCCTGGCACAGGGTCAGAGTCAAAGCCCCCAGCAGGTGTCCGTGGGGTGAAGCCCCATGTATGGTAATGAGAAGTCTGGATGCTCAGTCACTGGCCTTCAATAAGAGAAAACAAAATTGAAAATGCTCTTTAAAAGCCTTGTTTTTAAACTTCAATGAGGAAGTCACATTTTTGGGGGGAGAGAAGCATCTGGGGGGGAGGGTCCCCTAATAAACTTGATATTTTGTTTGCTGCTACAGTGTGTGTGTGTGTGTGTGTATATATACAGTATATCCCGGAATGCGGGGGGGGGTGTACTATGGCATGGCCCTACCACATGTCTCTGTGTTAGTAAACATTGTACTTACAATACTCTGCATATTAATATTTCTTTAAGACACCTCTTTAAATTAGAATATAGAATAAATAGATTTAGGTACATGTTTTCCAAGTTTTCAAGGTGGACTTGTAGCCAAGGGGACTTAGAGTGCTGGAAATTCCTGGAATTACATTGTGCTTTCTAGGGCTCAGCACCTATATATCCATCATGAGCTCACAGCATCAGTGCCATTGTCTTAAATGGGATATGGTGGGGGAGGCGGGCTAGTTTAAAGCAGGGGTGCATGAAAGCAGTGAACATTTTGACCTATACCTTTTTTATTTGATAGTGCATCCCATCTTCTGACTTGTATGATGCACTTTTTTTCAATATGAATCTGTTTCACCACTTTTTTACACTTGAAATAATAAAAGGAGAGCTCCTTCAATGGTTTGGACTGTGCTTTCATCAGTACTCATTTTTGAACACCTAATGCTTAACATCACCTTTTGAGCACCTATCATGAACTAGCATGCAGCAGACAGCTCCCTTACTTTATGGAACAAAAACAAAATGTGGAGAAACATCCAAAAATACTGGTTAAACCATTTAAGCCATATTAATATGGAGCACTACTTTAGTCTTTTTAATATTTCAAATGTGACAAAAAGTACTAAGTAAGTCAAAATGGAAAAAGTGTATCATACAAGTGGGAGATAAGGGGTAACCTAAAATAGAAGTGTAGGTCAATATTTTCACCACTATAATGCACTGCTGCTTTAAAAGCAAGACCCTTGTGGAGTCTTGTCCCCCCACACAAAAAAACCCTCATAAAATATAATTCCCTTTCCAACTCTGGAGAGCTCCCCAGGCCTAGTCTCCCAATTTTTTTTATTTTTATTACTATTTGTCAGATTTCCACTTGGACTTCATGTGCTGCTGAAATCTTTTGTAAGAAACATTCATTCACTATTAAGCCTGCACTGGTGACACATTTGCAGGAAAAGCAAGTCTCCCAGTTTACCACTCAGGTTCCCACCATGATATGGTTGCAGTAATTGTTCTTCATTTTGTTATAAGCATGTCATTTTATAACAAAAAAAGTGGTCTAAATACTTCTCCCAATAAAATGATTGTGTTCATATAATAACCAGTGAATCGCATCAATATGTACCAAAGTACAAAAATATATGCAGCTCAGAATCTTACCTACTGTTCCAGTGCCATCACAGGCAACACACTCACACTCGTGAGTAGTTGAGATCTGTGCCGTTGGAAGCTCAGATTTTTTAGAACAGAAGCAAACAAAAAAGCTTTTCACGTTATTGAATGAACTGCAGCAGCACATGTGCAAGATTCCAGGAAATTACAACCCTTTCAGATTTCCCTACAGGCATTTTTGAGGTGAAAACATAAATGAATACAACAGCCATCTTGATCTCAACCCTAAGCAAATTGATCCCAATTAACTGCTTAAGTGCTCATAGTGATGAGGCTGGCAGTCGGGCACATAACACCAGATCCAAAAGGAAGAACAAAACCTATTCAATTTGCTCTGTGTTATCATCTAAGCAAATAAGTAACCTCTTTTAAATACTCTGTTAGTTTAACTGTTCTGCATGTCTCAGCCTTTTTACATTACATTCTCGGTTGCAGTGAGAGAAGCACAAGGATGCACACCTTGATCAGGTACTGCTTAGGCAAGCTGGTCTATAGGTGTAATATACCCGTACCCCATCTAAAGCAGGGAATGCCACAGAACTCAGCCTAAGGATGATGAGATAAAAGTGAGAGCCATGGAGGTACTTGTAACCAGGTTCCTTGGCAGCCTCAGCATGCTAAATCATAACCTCATTCAAACCACAACGCGACCATTGGTTATTCTCTTACAGCTACACACCTCATTTTAATTGTAAGAACATTTCTAAACAAAACAAAAGCTTATTTCAAAGCATATTTACACACCCCAGAGCTAGTGAGTGATAATCAAGTAGTAATGCATGTCTTGGGTTAGAGCATCTGATTATGCCTCATCTCTCACAACTACCCAATGCATGCATTATTCCCTTAAAAATCACACACACACAAACACAATCACACACTACTGTGTTTTATCACTGTCAGTCACATGGATAATTTATTTTTGTTCTTAATTCCTGCTAAATAAACTCTAACTACTGGTCCTCCTGAAGCTCCAGGAAGTGAGAGGACTAAGAGTTGTTAAAAGCAGGCTACTGGGACAAGAGTGCAGAGTTTTGTAAGGGGTATGAAACATTAAAATAAAGAGATGCTTCCTGTAGCAGAAAGAAGAGTGAATGCTTTCATATCTGTTCGCCCCCCCCCAAAACAAAATCAGGTCAAGAGCATAGGATTTTGTAAGGGGTACATACCTCTCAACTGTCCCCCAATTGTCAGGCACATCCCCAATCAAAATGTGTCTCTGTCCCTGTTAAAATATGTTAACAGGACTGAACAGTAGTGACTGCAAGCACAAGATAATGTCAAACATCTGAGTTACTGACTTGTTTTTCAGAAAATGCATTTTACGCTCAGCCCCTCATTCTACTTGCTTTAGCTTCCTGAGGGAATAATACCAATTTTTTTAAGATGTGTTCCTGTTTACACTAAGCCTTGTACCAGATTTATGAGGCTGGTGGTTCAGAGGTATGGCATATTAAAATACAGAGATGCTTATGTACATGACAGGAAGAGTGAGTGATTGTGTGCCAGCAAAACCCCCAGCCCCAATCCTAAATACCCCCTTCCACTCTGGGCTTGCCACCTCACACTGCTGGCCTGAGCTGGTCAGGACTCAGAAGTTCTGGAACACAGCTCACCTCTCTCCTCCTGTTGCCGCTAGGGCTTGTCTCCCCACCTCCCTTGCCCCAGCACCTTACCTGGCGGCTAGTACTTGCCAGCTGTAGCAGACTCCTAATGATTTTGTTGTTATTGTAGTCTTAGCATCACCCACAGTGCTGCTCAGTCTGGCTGACCTGCTGGTAGACTGCTCCTCTGCTGCTGGACTGGTGTGGCCCACTGATGTTGGACTGGTGTGGCCACCTCTCCCCTCTGGCTCCTGTCCTCTGACCTCTGCTGATCCACTCCCATGTGTGTCCTCCCCTTTCGACTGCCATTTGGATCCACATTGCATGCAACAGCCACACACACATCCTGGACCCCGGTGCTACCTCATGGGACTTGCGCAATGACTACTGCCTCTCTGGTTCTGGTGGTCACACTCTCTCCCTCACACTACCACTCTTCTTGCTATGCCAGATGGTGCAGGTGCCTGCCTTACACCATCTGGTGCAGGGAGCCCAGGGGTAATTCTAAGCATACTTGATTGTACTCAAGTCACTAGACCCACGGCACTCACTCTACTCCCCAACCCCTCTGCTGCTGCAACACCACATGCACCACTAATCTGCTGTTCTGCTCAGCCTGCTGGCCTTCCTTGCAACTTGCTGCTACCTGAGGTGGTGTGGGTGTTGTGTCCCATGATGAAAACCATACCAAGGAATTTGCAGGGATCAGTGGCACTGATCACATGGAGAGCAAAATACAAACTACAGCATATTAATTTTTTAAATGTTGCAGCGTGCAGATGAGGGAGGACTTCAGCAATCAGGACAGTGCTCACAATGGAAAGCAAAGGGGGGCTGTACAACTTTTTGCCACCTTTTCTATCACTGGACTCCTGTCATAAGGGAGATCTACTTTTCTTGACAGACCATTGATTCGTGGTTGTTGACCTGACATCAAAAACAACCAAACCCATCTGGTCCTCCTCGGTTACACATCGGTATCCCATCTAGATGGGGATGTCAACCACAAGAAAGATCTGTGCACACTCTGCACTATATAGGCGTCACTTCTACTAAAGGGAGCTGTATGGCCTGTCACATGTGTGGTGCTTGAAGGGGCTCCTGGCAGGTATAAAAGTGGTCATTTATCCATACTATGGGTTTTGTTTTTATGGTAATCTATCGAGCCAGTGAGCTGTGAGTTAACAGTGTAGGAACTTGCTTTTTCCAGATACCTTCATCCATAAGTTGTGGCCATTTATTTATTTAAGAGTTTTACCAGGAAGGCATACTGAGCAGTGTACCACTCGATTCCAGATGTGCCCTGGGGGAATAGGGATAGGCAGGATACAGTAATAGTAGAATTTACGCACATATACATGTTCAGTTACAGTTCAAATTAGAGTAGTCAAAATCCTATATATAAATAGCAAATATACAGACAGGGTGGTATGGTAAGGGAACGGCATGCACTGAATTACGTATATACCCCACAACACACAGTAAGCAGGGTTTGACAACAATCAGAAGAAAAACAGTGGAGACAATAAACAACTGACAGCAAGGTTGCTAGGGATTCAGTGGGGCAGGATGCAAGAGCAAGTGGTAGAGAATTGAGTCTTAAGAAGAGCATTACGGTGTGGAGTGCTTGTGGCGTGTCTAATATCGGCCGACAGGGAGTTCCATAATTTGGGCATCCTGAAGCTGAAAGCAGCCTGTCCAGACCTGGTGGACCTGTGCAGGATGTGAAGTAGCCAAGAATCAATGTTCCTGAGTGAGTAGGCTGGAGGGGGAAGAACATTCAGGGAGGACACCAGGTAGGAGGGGAGTGACTGCGACCAGAATTTTGCAGAGGTTATAGCACAGTGCTGCAATCTCCGATTGTGCAGAGAGGGGAGATCCAAGGACTGGTAGATGTCACAGTGATGTGTACTAGGAGGGCAGTCCAGGGAGAACCGGCAGAAGAAGTTGAAGAGAGGGTCTAGTCTGGACAGGGAAGTTTGAGGGGTTGCACAGTAGATTATGTAAGAGGTCTAAACCTCACTTTCAGGTTCTTGGCAATATTGGAGATGCAAATAATCACAAACAAGTTGCATTCAAGTAATAAACAAGTTTATTACTACAAACAGGGATGAATCACAGTTGCCCTAAGCAGTTCTTACCAATACGAACCGGGAGCCAGTGCTAAGCGTTCCCTACACCTCGAGGTTTCTTTGTAGTCTCTTGGGATCTCTCGGGTCTCCGAGGTGTAAAACCTGTGCATAACATTATATACCTATGATAATTACTATGGTTACTGAAAGATAGAAACATTTCTAGTTACAGAGATGAACCCTATTGGCTAAATTAGAGGTGGCTCCACGGTCCAAGATAACATTATATAATTCTGTAAAGTCATCAGTTTTAGAACAAAGCGTTCCTATACAAAGTCTTACATAACAAGGTGAAGTGGTGTCCATTAGCAAAAGATGTCAATGTTGCCTTACACATTATAATTACTTCAAGGACAGGTGTCTTGGCATCTGACAAGTAAGAAATAGACAGAAAATACATGGCATAATGTGTGTGCATTAGCAAGCAAAGTGAGTTACAATAATATGTATTCATATCCTGACATCTACTCTTATACGGTAGATGTCCTAAGCCCTATGTATTAGTATAGCCTATGCCTAAACATTAGCTGTCTACGGTGTACCCCTGAGGGTATCAATTAGGGTGCAGGGACCTCGTGTAACAATTCCCCCCCTTGTTGCCTAAAAAGGGCAACACAGGCGAATCTAAGGTGTGGACAGGAGCAGTGGTTCTTTACAATCCGGAGGCACGAGCCTTGTAAAGAAACTCAAGCTGCTCACAGTGTTGGCAAAGAGTCTGTCCTAGGCAGCAAAGCATAATAATCAAAGTAAATAGCAAAAATGCTAGTATTATAACAAAACCCTTAAAAGTAATCTCTAACCAAGTGTTAGTCAACGCATTATTCATGTCTCCATCATTCATCAGGTCAAGAATGGTTTCATTGGCTTTGGTTATATTATTGCTGATGTGGATGAGATGTGTGTCCTTTCTATCTAAAAGTGATTTCAGTGTAAGTGTAAGTGGATCTATGTGTATATTAAAGTAGGGTAGGTATTCTTCAAGTGTAAGTAAATAATCTGGATTACCATCAATAATATCTGCTTCCATAAGGGGAACGGGGGTTATGACAGTGTGTCCAATAACAGTTTTCTGATGGGGAACAAAACAGAAGTTGGGGTAATCAATTGCACAAGTAACAGAACCATAAGAATAAGTTTTCACATTAGTAACTATACAATATTCACCATCTGAGTTGTGCTGTGATCGTACCGTAGGCAGTGTCCATTTTTGCAACTGGACAGGGCATGTGTAGGTCATCTTGGAAATCCGTGTTGACAGGCGATGAGCTTCCTCACGATATGACTGGTAGAGCTGATCCGGTGACTGTGTTGACTCAAAAGAGTAGATGCCATTGTCAGTGATGTCATCATCCATAGTGAAAGTCCAGTCAATGCTGTCTGGAGAGTAGCCACAAACAGGGCGTATAACATCAAACACATCACATTGGCACAGGTAGATGTATTGCTTTTTCGCACAACAGTCCATGTGCGGTGCCACCCAGGCATCCAGGAAGGAATGGTAGACCAGTAGAGGAGGTAGATCCAGGCGTTCTCGGTAGGTGTCTTCGTCCAAATGCCCTATGGAATGCGCCAGTGCCAGCTTGTCGAATAAAGCTGTAGTGGGATCAAAGCGTGGTAAGGAGACAGTAAAAGAAACAAACATGGTATCTGTTATCGAACATTTCTTGGCAGAAAAACAAGGACCAGTGTTTGGATGTCTGGTCACAAACCCCAAATTTCGAGCTGTGGAGAGAGGAATGGACAGAGTCTGTTGCATACATAGGGAAATACAAGATGGAGATTTACATTTAGGACAATACCATTTAGTTAGATGTCTGTCATATATAATATCAGGAATCCTACCAGTTTCTAGGTCTCTGAAAAGGTTGTTAATGGTAGTGAGTATGTATGAACCATATGCAGAACAAAGTATTTCCCTAGCAATGTATTGTCTATCAGCTTCTCTATTGTTTTGTTGTATGAGTGCATTAATCTTATCTTTGGAATCAGTGAAGGCTTTTGCAATGTCGTGCATGTTGTATACAGTGTATCTTTCTTCCTGACTAAGACCATCCACACCATGCAATAAAGGTGGTAAAACATCATTAACCAAACCAGTGGAGAACTTTGCAGAATGACTTTTGATAGCAGCAATGTCTGCTTTGTTCCAAATGGACATAATAGTACCAAAAGACCTGTGACAGTTCCGTGGCACCATGACATCAGAACTGTCAACTTCACGTTAATGCGTTTATGAGTAAGAGTACTAGGAGGAGGTTTCCTCCTAAAATTACCTCTGTGTTCAGTAGAATAAACCCCAGTAAAGGGATCTTTGGTACGTATCTGAAATGCAGTTAAACTATCTAGCAACAAAGTACTGTAAAATGCGGAGGTATTGGTATTGTGACACATACCAAATTCTTTCATATTCCAATAAGTAAGGTTAAATAAAACAGGTATATGCATAAACTGTAAATTGTTAATCAAAGAACCTGGGAGGGCAGTGGCTGTGAGACCACTACGGGGACCAGGGGTATGTTTTGGACATTCCCAAAAGCTGTTTCTCAGTAGGAGGTAGCACAGATAGATACATGGCAGCAGAGGCCATGTGGTGTACAGCACAAAATCTGCGGTCAGAATCCTGAGAAAGAGAGTTACAGTAGGAAGGATCAATTAAAGCAGTAATGTTATACAAACCAGAGTGTCTTAATGCAGTTTTTAACAAGGACAGTGAACCATTCGGGGACAATTTAGCGTTGGGCCAACCCTAGAAAGTTCCCTTAGAGAGTTTGGCCACAGGGGAGAACTTGTCCTTGTGATGTGGTTTGCCACTCAATCTGAAGGGTGGATTTGTCAGGAGCAATGACCAAGGCAGTGAGGTATGCATTGGAACCTTCCTGGACAGTAATCATAGTGTTTGGAATTTTGATGGAAACTCTCTCTGTAGGAGGTGCTGGAGGATCAAGATGTCGAAGGAGGTCCGGTACCGTGCCTTGGGAGAAAGGGACTACTCCTGCAAGGAGTAGAGATAGGAACAAGATAGCCATCTTGTCAATGTATCTGAAAAGGAAGATGAAAGATTAGTATATTAGTACAGTTCCGCCCAATGGGGTTAGGAAGAGTAAGTTTTAAGCTCCTTTGTACAGTTTCAATTGGTTTGCATGTAACCATTTGTCAGTCAGTTTATTGTTGTGGAGGAGTCTAACTTGATAGACTGCTGGACTGAGTTTGTTGACAATGGGGTAAGGGCCTTCCACTTGTTGGAGAAGGGTGGGTGGGATGTGCAAATCGAGTACCATTACCTGATCTCCAACTTGCCAATCCACTTCTTGTGCATGTTTGTCAAATTGTATTTTGGACTGTTGCTGGGCCTTGCCCATGCAATTTCAGCATACTAAGTGTGTGTGTACGAGGTCTTTCTAAGTTTTCCACATACTGATCTACAACACCGCGGTCCACAGTGAGGTGTGCAGGTCAAAGAGCAAGTGTTCAGGTAGTCTCATTTGTCTGCCAGTCATTACCTCAAAGGGTGTAAGCTGGGTAGTGGCTGAGGGCGTACCCCTAATTGCCATAAGGAGTAAAGGTAGTAGGGAATCCCAGGTCTTGGGATTGTCCTCAATGAATTTGGAAAGCATTTGCTTAATCTGTCTGTTAGCTCTTTCTACTTGACCTGAGGATTGAAGGTGATAAGGTATGTGGAACTTTTGTTGAACCCCTAGGAGTTCAAGGGACTCTTTCATCAACTCACCTGTAAAACTGGTTCCTTTATCGGAGTCTACCTTGAGAGGCAGGCCCCACCTGGAGAAAATCTGTTCTACCAGGATTTTGGCGGTTGTATTTGCAGTGCAAGTCTTGGTGGGGAAAGCCTCAACCCACTTAGAGAATAGATCGGTCACTACAAGGGCATACTTGTTGTTTCTACTGGTATTGGTCAAAGGACCAATAAAATCAATTTGGATGGCATGCCAAGGGCCAGTATGTCTCTGTGGTAAAAGTTTGGCATTCCATTTTGTAGGTATGGGATTGTTTTGTGCACAAACAAGGCAATTATCAATGTACTGTTTAACATCTTTGGTAATCCCAGGCCACCAGGCAGTGGTTTTGAGGTGTTGGAGGGTATTTTCAGCCCCCTGGTGTCCACCAGTGTGGTGTCATGTACCTGGTGCAAAATTCAGATCTCAAATGTCTGGGGACTACCCACAATTTGGTGGTAGTATCCTCTGGCTGGAACCAAATGAGTTTATCATCAGGGGATAAGTGTAATTTACCTTCGTGCCTATGGTACGGGTTATGTGTAGGAAGCCTTTCTTCAGTACCCCTTGTCCAAGAATCTGAACACTTCCTTGAGTTCAGTGTCCAAATGCTGAGCTGCTGAGAGGTCCAAGGGGGGAAAAAGATTCAGATTTCTTTTTAAGAGCTGCAACCTGTACAGCTGCGTTGGCCTCTGGATGTTCCATCACCCAGACATCCCCCCCTCGGGCCCCTTCTTTAGCAAGGGTGTCTGCCTTGTCATTGAATGCATGGTAGGGATCATGTAAGGAGTGAGCTTTAACCTTGTGTACATAGAGTTTGTGTGGATATTTCTGACCTAATGTATGTATGTAAATCACCAATTATTTGTATTTTACTGAGCTGCCATCAGAAGAGAGGAAGGAGTTCTTCTGCCAGAAAGGGAGAAATTCTGTAAGGGAACAACAAACCCAATTAGAGTCAGTAAAAAATGATGGTGTCTTGAGTTCCATGTTGGATAAACTCTAATGCACAGGCCACTGCTGCCAGCTCTGCATACTGTGATGAAGCTACAGTACAGCGTTTAGATATCCTGACAGTGTTCCCATAAGGATACACCACCATGATACCCATCCCTGCAATTTGTTCACCTTGATAGTATGATGCTGATCCATCGGTGAAAATGTGGCACAAAGAGGTATTCTCTAATACCTCCGGAGTAGCAGGGAAGAATGGACCCGGATCTGGGAGATCAGGTGACTGCAAAGCGCAGTCGTGGGGCTCCCCCTGGAAGAGGAGGCCATGTGCTAGTAGAGATGAAACTTTAGTTTGATGGACCTGAATATCCCTATCCTGGAGGAGGAGGACCAATGTGTCAGCCTGGTGTTAGAGACTGACCCATCCTTCACTCTGTCTGAGAGCAAAAGGTAGTAGGAGTATGATTGGTGTTGAAGAATCAGCGAGAGTACCCAATGATATACAGGAAGTGCTTGACCGCCCAATAAGTGGCCATAAGATTCCTTTCACAAAGGCCATACTTCTGTTCTACTGGGGTCAAGAGCTGCGATGCATATGCAATAGGTCTCAAAGTGTCATGTACCTTTTGGGCTAACACTGCTGACATAGCAACGTCAGAGGTGGCACACTCTAGATGGAATGGTAATGTTGGATTGGGGTTTACCAGTGCTGCGGCGGAGGCCAAGGTCTGCTTCAGTGACGTCACAGCCTGGGTATGGATAGGGCCCCAATTCCATGGAACATCCTTTTTGAGTAAATTGTACAGTGGAGCGGCTTTCTGTGCAAAATCACAAATAAAATCTCTGGAGTAGTTTACCATACCTAGAAACCTCCTAAGAGTTGCCACACTGGTAGGTAATGGCAAGTCTTGCAACCCTTGAATCTTTTTCCAAGTAGGACTCTGACCTTGATCTGTTATCTTCAAACCCAGAAAGAGTACTTCTTTCTGACATAGTTGTGCTTTTGCAGGATTACACTTCAAGCCTGCACTTTGAATAAGAGTCAATAGTTCATCCAAGAGATCCAGATGTTGTTCCTGTGTGGCAGTAGCCAACAACAGGTCATCTACATACTGTAGAGACATTGGGGGTTGAGAAACCTTGTAGGGCATCCATCATATGGAGATGGAAGAGGGTGGGCTGTTATGGAACCCTGTGGCAAGCAAGTCCACGTGATATTGTCGCCTTCAAAGTGAAGGCAAACTTATATTGACTCTTGAGGGCCAATGGTAATGACCAGAAACCATTGGAAATATCCAGAGCACTGAACCATTTCTGATCTGGTGTTAAAAGTCAGGCACATCCGTGCAGACGGCAGTTGGGGAACAACTGGGAGTGACCTGATTCAGTTTCTGTACTCAATAGTAAGTCTCCAGGTACCTGTGGGTTTCTTCACAGGCCAAATAGGAGAGTTGGCAGTGGAGACACAGGTTCTGATTACTCTTGTTTAAGGAGTGACTTAATTGTTTCTCGAAGAGAGGTAAGGCTTCAGGGGAAATGGATATTGCCTTTGTCTCTCGCGTGCCGGGCCTGGCACCTCAATGATGGTATGCATTCTGCCACAATCGTAGTTTGTTGACTGCAAACGCTTCCAAGTTCGCTGCAGGATAGGTAAAGTTTTGGGAAAAGTTCATGATTCTTGAATAAATCTATGACATCATATCTTTGTTGTTGATGGATATCGTTCCACAGCATGTGAGTCAGAATTAAAACAGTATGGTATTGACCCTGGATCTGTATCAACAGCATATTTGCTAGATCCACCACACAGCCGTGTGGTGCAAGGAAGTCAATCCCGATGATGCTAGGGTGATCGTCAACACCAACAGTTGGAAAGCATGTGAGGCCTTCAAATGGCCTAGTTCTACCGGTAAAGGCAGAGAACATGTCGTAGGTAACCTAGCACCATCAACTTTGACATATTGGTCTTCCATCCGGTAGACCATGGAGACGTTTCAGGGTGGTCGTCGTGTAACACAGATACAGCTGCACCTGTATCTAATAAGACAATTAATTGGTGGCCCCCGACCTCGGCCTCGGTGCAGAGCCTTCTGTTTGTATCCAAGACCAGCTTGTTTACAATGCGGACTGAGGCCTGTAATTGTCAATCCGTATTGTTAGAGGCATGCAGAGGTTGGGCTTGGCTTGCATGAATGACTTCACTGTGTTGCACTGATGCAATGTAAGGCAGGGCTTCCGGGTTCAGGCTGGTATGGGTCTGCACACCCATACCTCCGGTGTCTCCATGGCCAGTAGTGTCATGGGTCGCCGGTTGTACTGCTGCAAGTGTTTGTAGCGGAACGGCATCCGCCACAGAACGCACTTTGCCCCAGGAGCTCCCGAAATTTTCGGTTTTTCAGCTATCTCTTTATATGAGCGACCCAATCTTTGTAATGGCTTCCTTTGCCTTGTACCTTCTGTTCTTAGGCCAATTCCGTTCCCACCCCACTGTTGTTGTTGTTGTTGTTGGGGGTTTTGCTGGGTGCTAGCTGGAGGGCCGAGGAAGTTTGGGCTGTTGTTGCTGGGCCTGCCCTTCCACCGTAGTGTGTCATGGTCCCAGAAGCGGGTTCACACAGCAACCTTTTGGAACCGAACCAAATCAGATGTAATAATTGTAAACTCTCTCGTTTTTCCAAGAATATCGGCAAACCTATCCGTATTCGGGTATGTGGTTGGCTCTACTTTCTCTCTCACGGCTGGGATCATGTTTCTAAGGAACAGGGTCTTATATTCAATAAGATCTACATCCGCGGCTTCTTGTGCCAGATGTTTCCCTGCTCGATAGGCCATCCAGAGTCTCTGATGGTAAGTCGCTGGACTTTCTTTAGCATTTTGCTTCACGGGGTATGCTAGCATTACTCCAACCACACCAGGGCTGTGAGCGGAAATGAGCTCAGCTGCGACTTCATCAAATGTAGCGTTCCCATCTTGGTGAACTACTTCAGCGAGTTTTGCCCATAAACCAGGATTGATGGTCTGGCGTAGTATTTGGACCTGGTATTCTGTGGCGAGACTAAGCATCTCACACTTGGAGCGCACCTTTTCCAAATGGCAGCTGAGATTGTCGGACGGGTTCATCCGACCGATGCTGCCAGCAATTTGCTGAACAGAGTAGGCCATTTGCAGGGGATTAGTTGGTGGTCGATCAGGCAAGGGTAGTGCGTCTCGTGCACCATCCAATGCTGCGCAGGCTGCAGCTTCAGCTGCCATCCGAACAACGTCTTCCTGAGTGCCAGCTTCTTGAAAAATTTGTCGAATCTGACTTTTAATGGCTTTCATACTTCTTTCAGGAAGAGGAACATTTTCCAATGCCCTATCAATCATGGTTTCAATTTCTTGCCTGTCTTACACACTAATAACGGCTACCAGAGGCGCCGTCGGGACCAGGTTGGGCCTGCTCCCCTCTATCATGGGCGCCACCATGATGGCATTTCCATGATGAGCATCACGACGCCGCTCACGTGTGACCTGGGGAGTGGTGGGGGGAACGCCATACTGTGGATTGCTGGGTGGAATCTGGGCCCAGTAGGGGCATGACTGGGCATTGTATCAGAAGATATCATCGCCGGATGGCTCCCTCCGATTTATCTAATGAAAGGCAGGGGCTATGCCACCATTGCCTTAACATGGCCAGTCAAAACCTCTCGCTGATGGCGCAGTTTATCCATCTTAGCTTTACATTCATCATGACTCACACTTGCAACATCCATATCAACCTGATCCTGTTTCTGTTTCTGCAAAACATGGTACGCGGCGCTCAATTCGGGATTGTCCCTATAAGCTGTTTCTAAATCATTATGTACCTGATTGATCTCGTCCTGCAATTCACCCATCTCATCACTCAATTGTGCATTCGCGGCACTCAACAAATCATTCATTTGTACCACCTGACTCTTATCCTGTCTTAAACTTTCACACTCATGCTTCAGAGTACACATTTCTTGTTCACTAGCCTGTGCAGAATGATGCAATAGTGAATCTTTTCATTACGCAGAGATTGGAGTTCTGACCCAAGTTCTGCTGTATCTGAATATCTGTTTCGCAGACCCATCTCCTGCTTAAGAGATGCCATCTGCAGGTCAAGGGTTCGAAAACCTCACTTCGAGGCTTCCAAAGCAGCATAGAGAGCAGCGACCATCAACCCTTTAGCACAACGCTTATTGGTTGATTGTCGCTTTCTGTGTACTGTTGAAAATCCCAGCACAGGGTTTTCAGATTGACTTATGCCCCATGTGAAGTTAGCCCATCCTCCATGGGAGGTAAGAAAGTTCGAGACATCGAGTCTCAGTTCTGCGCAGATATCTGATACGGTGGCCATTTATGTGGGAGGGAACGAAAATTCAAACTGTGAAAAAGACCACGCGTTGTGTATCGATCCACAACACGAGTACTTTAAACACTGCCGGACTACTGTATAAGTTGTAGGCTTGCAATTCAAAGCTGCTATGGAGTGGGTCGAGACGGCATCGACCACACCCAAAAAGTCAGCCAGACCTTGCAAGTATCTACAAACTGGTAGAAAAAAACGGGAGAGTGATAGGGGAATGTACACCTGCAGTCCCCGTGGGAAAAGGGAAATTTACAGCAACAAGTGAAAACTTACAACACCCAATATCGCCTGCACATGGTCGCCAATTGTAAGAGGTCTAAACCTCACTTTCAGGTTCTTGGCAATATTGGAGATGCAAATAATCACAAACAAGTTGCATTCAAGTAATAAACAAGTTTATTACTACAAACAGGGATGAATCACAGTTGCCCTAAGCAGTTCTTACCAATACGAACCGGGAGCCAGTGCTAAGTGTTCCCTACACCTCGAGGTTTCTTTGTAGTCTCTTGGGATCTCTCGGGTCTCTGAGGTGTACAACCTGTGCATAACATTATATACCTATGATAATTACTATGGTTACTGAAAGATAGAAACATTTCTAGTTACAGAGATGAGCCCTATTGGCTAAATTAGAGGTGGCTCCACGGTCCAAGATAACATTATATAATTCTGTAAAGTCATCAGTTTTAGAACAAGGACGTTCTTGTACAAAGTCTTACATAACAAGGTGAAGTGGTGTCCATCACCAAAAGATGGCAATGTTGCCTTACACATTATAATTACTTCAAGGACAGGTGCCTTGGCATCTGACAAGTAAGAAATAGATAGAAAATACATGGTATAATGTGTGTGCATTAGCAAGCAAAGTGAGTTACAATAATATGTATTCATATCCTGACATCTACTTTTATACGGTAGATGCCCTAAGCCCTATGTGTTAGTATAGCCTATGCCTAAACATTAGCTGTCTACGGTGTACCCCTGAGGGTATCAATTAGGGTGCAGGGACCTCATGTAACAATTACATCGCCATAGTCCATTATTGGGAGGATCATCTTTTGAACGCTAGCCAGTCGCGTCAGTAGGGGGATGCAACTTTTGTTGCAGTATAATATGCCTAACATGGGGTGCAACTTCTTATATATAGCATCCATATGCACAGTGAAGTCAAGATGCTGGTCTAACCAGACCCGAGGTATCTGTAGGAAGTGCAGACCTCCAGGGGGGAGCCTTCTAATGTGTGGAACATGGGGGAGGCAGGAAGGTGGGACAGTTTGGCCCGAGAGCCGAAAGTTAGGGAAACAGTTTTTTTAGGGTTTAGAAATAGTTGATTTGAACAGAACCAACGTTGGATGGAGTCAAAATCTTTCTGGAAGCAGGCTGCCACAGCAGTGGGGGATGAATCAGAGGCAAACAGCACCGTGTAATCTGCATACATGTGGATAGATGTATGAGGGCAGGCTGCAGGCAGATCATTGAGGAAAATAGAGAACAATAAAGGGCCAAGGACAGATCCTTGGGGGACCATCACTTAAGTGTTGACAGTAGCTGGGTGTGGGTGGGCATTTAAGGAGAGCTCAGAGAAGGTCATGGCTCAAAAAAAAGGCACCCAGTGCAAAGGCAGACATCACTGACTTACTGAGCAACTGAAACTACAGCTTGAGGCAAACTGTTATATAAAAGCGGCTGTAATGCCAGTCTGCTGTCTAATGAACAATCTGAAAATGGAAATTTCATAAATAATACAGCTTGATTTGGGGGTAAACAGCCCTCTCCCTATGGGCCAGAAGATTGAGAGTTCGTGTCCAGCAAGGTGGGCCTGGACTCCTATCCAACTTTGATGAATACAGCAGTAAGGGGTCACATATAACCACCTCCTTCAGATGAAACAAATGAATTTCTTTTTTACCTGTCTCTTGCGGCAATGAAAGATCCCGATGACCATCCCAGACTCCTGATTGGCAGACTCCCGGTCCCCCAGACTCTCTGTCTCTCCCTGGATCATGACTATTGCATCCAGCTGACTGCTGATCCGACTCTCGGCTGCCACACCACCACCACACATCCGCACTGGTCTTTACTACTTTTTAACACTTGTCCGTCTGAGGATCTGATGCTCTCCTTCATGATGCCTGCCACCTCTTCCATCACAGAACTGTCCAGCCCAGACGCACATGTATCCCTCCTAATAAGCCTCCCCCCCAGCCAATCACAGTGTGGCAACACTGGCATGTTTCTTGCCAACCGACCAATCACAAATTGATTTTTGGGGGGGTTGCCAAACCAAGCAGAAAAAAGGTGTCAATATTTAAATGCTGCCAGTGCTGTGCCCTCCAGCCAATTAAACAGGGGAGCTAGAAGGGGCATGCAACACCGCATGACTACAGCAGAGAGGTATGGCACGCACACATTAAAAAATTAACCAGGGGGAAAAAAGGTCAGCATGCGGCAGGCAGAATATTTCTGGGGCTCAGCCCAGGTCAACAAATATTGCTGGGGACAATGTCCCATGGGCCCATACAACCCGGCACCTATGGACTTTGCACAGTCTGTTACTGTGCTTTAGTTTTTATTTTACAACCGTTGGCTAGGTTTGTTCTCTTCATCACCGCCATTTCCCCATTTTGAATTTTATTCTGTGTTCATAGGGAAAGGGTTGGAGGCACATTAAAGCAACAGGAGTATTGGAGAGAGGGAGTTGGATGCTAGTCCTTTTTCAGAGGAGAGAGTCCTGAAGGTAATCAAAAATCTGAATGTGGACAAAGCTATAGGACCAGAAGGGGTTCATCCATGGGTATTGAGAGTGCTCTGGGAGGTACTGGCTGCACCTCTGACAGTAATATTTTACAGATTATTGGAAATTGGAGTGGCTCTGTAGGGCTGGAAGTAAGCAGATGAAGTGCTTCACAAAAGTAGGACTGGGGGGATAAGGGGTGGATGGGGAGGGCAAGGATCCTAGATGGACAATAGGTCCTGGGGTTAGTTTGGATACCATGGGCAGACTGCATGGACCATTGGTCTTTTTCAACTGTCATTGTCTATGTTTCTATTATTCTGAAAGTGGTAGCAGGAAGGAGGATGGCAACTATAGGCCAGTCAGCCTGACATTAGTGGTGGGGAAGTAAATGGGGACACTACCAAAGCAAAGGATTGTGGTGTATCTTTAATCCAGTGGGATACAAGACCCAAAGCAGCATGTACTGATGGTGGGGAGGTCATGTCAAACAAATCTGATTGATTTCTTTGAAAGGGTGACAAGGGACCTAGATAAGGGTGAGGCAGTGGATGTAGTCTACCTAGATGTCAGTAATGCTTTCTACACCATTCCACATATAAGACTCATAAATATACTGGCATCTTAGAGGTGGGTTCTAAGGTGGTTAACTGGGTAAGAAATTGGTTAATGGATAGGTGACAGAGAATGATAATAAATGAAGTTTACTATGGAGAAGGGAGGTTGATGAGTGGGGTGCCTCAGGATGGCTCAGTATTTGGGATCGGTCCTCTTTAGTTGTCTTCATAAGTTACATTGAAGATGAGCTTGAAGGGTTGATCTGCATCTTTGCAGATGACACCAAAATCTCCAACAGAGTGGGTGGAAAGAATGTGCAGAGACCTGAAAAACTCAAGCAGTGGTCAAGGGCATGCAAAAATCATGCACTTGTGAAACAGAAACCCAGAGGCAGAGTACAAAATGGGAGAAGATGTATTGAACAAATAGGAAAGAAACCTGGGGTAATTATATTTGATGACCTTAACGTTGCCAGACAGTGCAAAAAGGCAGTTGGTAGGGCCACTGGGATGTTGGGGTGCATAGGGAGGGTTATCACAAGCAGAAAGAGGGAGACGGCATTGTCACTGTATAGATCATAGGTTAGAACCCCCCCCCGGAGTACCATGTGCAGTTCTTGAGACCACATCTTTGGAAAGACATTGACAGAGTGGAGGCTGCCCAGAGGAGGGCAACTAAAATGGTTCAGGGTCTTCATCAGAAGCCCTATGAGGAGAAACTACTATAAGTGGCCTCAATATAAACACCCTGAAATAGAGAAGGGAGAGGGAAAAGATGATAGAAACCTATAAATACCTCACGAGGGTAAATAATGTACAAGAGTGGGGTATATTTTAGAAAAAAAGGTGCACAATAACAAGGGGACATGCAATGAAGCTGGAGGGGTGTAAGTTCAGGAGAGATGTGGGAAAGTACTTTTTCATGAAAAGAGTAGTACATCCCTGGAATAGTCTTCCAGTGGGGGTGGGGAGCAAAAACACTGGTGAGATTCAAGAAACAATGGGAGATGCACAAAAGCATTTTAGTGGAGGGTGGGACTGGAGATCAAAGTAGGGTCCATGGTAACACTGTAGGCAGGGAAAACAATAGTCAGATTGGGTAGGCCATGTGGTCCTTATCTATGATCATATTCTATGTTTCTATTTTTCTATGTTTTTAGAGCTGTCTAAACAAATCTGCAAAACATTTAGAGAACATTTAAGACATTTGTTTTGTAGTATTCATACTGTATGTAATCCTAACGTATAACCCTTTAAAAGATAAATCCATGCCTTGTTACTATTTCAAACAGGGTGCCATTGTATGAAAATATATTAGCAGCAGAGGTATTACAAAGTTCAACTTAACTCAAAAAGTACCAATAAAGTCACTAACTTCACACTTCATGAAGATTCTCAAAATTTTTTCTAAAAAGGACAATTTCCCCAAACTTTGCAAACAATCAGCGAACGGACTTAGTCAAGGCCTTAACTTTTCTGCGGCACTTTGGGACCAAATTCTGTGGCAGGGAAACCATTTGCCACAGAACTTCTCTGGGGGGTGGTTTGTTATTTTGTGGCAGTTCTGCAGCAACAATGAACTGCCATGTTGCTGCGTCAGCTCATTGCCTGGAAACCGCATCTATGGCAACAGTTTTGGCAACCTGGAAGGGAGAAAGTGCAAAACCACCAGTTCACAAAGTAAACCCACAAACCTTTGTGATTTTATTAATTAAAAAAAGCTTTCAAAACAGTCCATCACACAAGGTTCTATCCTATTGCATAAATTAATTATGCAGCAGGAACACTGTGTGATAAATGATTTATTTATGCTAATGCTGTTTACACCATTTATGAGGTTACCCAAGGTCCAACAGCACTTGTATGGATAAATAATGTATCACACAGGTCCCCACTGCATATGTCACATAGCCAGCTCATTGAGCTTACACCCACACTTAGGTAACTGGCATGGGAAGGCAATGTGGTCACCTATGAGTCAATGGATGTCCCTGCAAACAATGTTATTTCATGTTTTGTGATACTTCAACTCGAAATTTCAGCAGAATTTTTTTATAACCCCTCCTGAACATGATAGAAGCCATTTAATGAAATACTGACTAAGTGTGACATCCCATTTTGGCTAGGATTTGAAAAAAAAATTACAGATATCATGCTCATGAGGTGGTGTGATGTGTAGCATCAACTAGGAGCAGATTTATCCTGGAATCCCTTCAGGGTGCCTTCCTCAAGCAACTGGTCATGGAACCAACTCAGCAGAAGGTAATACTGGACCTTGTGCTCACAAACAGGGACAGTGTGATGGGGGTAACAGTGGGGGAGCACCTGAGGAACAATGACCACCAGTCATTGTGGTTTGAAATCACAGAAAGAGCAGAACCAAACCACACAAAAACACGTATCCTGGATTTTAGGGGGGCAGACTTTGGGAAAATGGGGAGATACTTGAAAGAGGCACTAAGAGGAATGGGGCAGGAATCAGGGGTTGAGGAACAGTGGACAGTATTTAAAATGGGGATTACAAGAGCAACAGAATTATGCATTAAGCAGGTTAGCAAGAGGAAAAGGAAGAGGAGACCATTATGGTTTTCCAAAGAGGTAGCAAAGAAAGTGAAAGCCAAAAAGATTGCATTCAGGCAATACAAAAAGATACAGGCAGAAGGGGACAGGGAGAAGTACCAGGAGAAGCAAAGGGAGCAGGAGGTCAGTAAGGGAAGCCAAAGCTCAGACAGAAGAACACATTGCAAAATCAGTGGGTAGAGGACAACACCTTTACAGGTACATAAGTGAAAAAGAAAGGCAAAGGGAGAGTAGTGAGACTGAGAAGGGGGATAGAGGGCTGCGTCACGCCTACCTCTCAACTGTCCCTGATTAGGACGCCCCTGATTTTGCCTCCAAATTTTACTCTGTCCCTCTTAAAAATTGTGTTTCTGTGACCAAACAGCAGGGTTATAAGCACAAATTAATGTCAAACATTAAAGTTACAGACTTGTTCTTCTTTAGAAAATGTATTTTACACTAAGCCCTTTATTCTGCCAGCTTCCTGGTGGATGTCTCAATTTTGAAGAAGTGTCCCTGATTTTGGTCCTTTGTCCCCGATTTTTTTAAGCCTTGTCCCTGATTTATGAGGCAAGAGGTTGAGAGGTACGGTTGCGTGGAGGATGTCAACAGTAAAGCTGACATATTGAACAGGTATTTCTGCTCAGTCTTTACTGTGGAAGAGGAGGGTAATGGGTCTGAAGGGAGTACAAGGGGTGAGAATGGTGCAGAAATGGACACAAGTCCCTTTACATGAGAAAGGGTCCTGAAGGAACTGGAAGTAGTAAGAGCTGATAAAGCAATGGGGCCAGATGGGGTGCAGCCCAGGGTCCTTAAAGAACTAAGAGAGGTGGTGGCTGAACCTTTGGCTATCCTGTTTAGCCAATCACTGGAAACAGGGGAGGTACCCAAAGACTGGAGGATATCAGATATAGTCCCCTTATACAAAAGTGGGAACAAAGAGGAAGTGGGGCACTACAGACCAGTTAGCCTCACCTCAGTAGTGGGGAAGATCATGGAAGCACTACTGAAGGAGAGATTGGTGGAACATCTGGTTGTCAATGGACTACAGGACCCAAGGCAGCATGGTTTCACCAAGGGGAGGTCATGTCATACCAACCTCATTGAATTTTTTGACTGGGTGGCTAGGGAGGGATCAGGGAAGGCAGTGGACATGGCCTATCTGGACTTAGCAAGGCCTTTGACACTGTGCCAACAGAAGACTATTACACAAACTGGGGAATATGGGTGTGGGCAGAACAGTAGTGTGGTGGGTAGGTAACTGGCTGGGCAGCAGGACACAGAGGGTGGTGGTAAATGGCTGTCACTCCATAGAGGGAAGAGTGACCAGTGGGGTACCACAGGGATCAGTGCTGGGACTGGTCCTATTCAACATCTTCATCAGTGACATTGTGCAGGACCTAGAAGGCAGAATTTCACTGTTTGCTGATAACACAAAGCTCTGTAACAGAGTAGACACACCAGAGGATGTAGACAGAATGAGAAGGGACCTGCAGAAACTTAAAGAATGGTCAGGGGTTTGGCAGTTGAAATTCAATGCAAAAAAGTGCAAGATAATGCATATGGGGCACAAAAACCCTGGCACAATATATCAGTTGGGGGTGAGGATATAGCATGCACCAAGCAGGAAAGGGATCTTGGGGTTATCATCTCTGATGACCTCAAGGTAGGGAAACAGTGTGACAAGGCAGAAAGTAAAGCAAATAGGATGCTGGGATGCATAGGCAGGGGCATCACCAGCAGGAAAAGGGAGGTCATAATTTCACTACACAAGACACTAGTGAGGCCCCACCTGGAGTACATTGTATGGTTCTGGAGACCTTACCTACGTAAAGACATAGACAGGGTAGAGAAGGTTCAGAGGAGGGCAACAAAGATGGTGCATGGATTGCATCACAAGTCCTATGAGGACAGGTAGAAGGAACTGAACATGTACTCCCTGGAGGAGAGGTGGGAGAGAGGTGATATGATAGAGACATACAAGTATCTTACAGGGAGGAACAGGGTGCAGGAATACACTATTTTTAAGCGAAAAAGATGTTCCAGGACTAGGGGACATGGGATGAAGTTGGAGGGAGGATGATTCAGAGGAAACATGAGGAAGAATTTCTTCACAGAATGGGTGGTGGACAAGTGGAACACCCTGCCAGAGGAAGTGGTGGGAGCTGAAACAATGGGGCAACAGACTTCTAGAAAAACATAAACTGAACTTACAAGCTCAAATGGGCAGACTGGGTGGGCCATAGACCCTTATCTGCCGACACTGTCTATGTATCTATGTATCTAATGGCTATGTTGAAAATTTGTTGTCATAATATTGAAAATTACCAAAGTTATGAGCACTTGTAGGAAAATTGCAATATACCTTAATAACTTTGTTCTTTTTTAATATTTTGACCCAAAATGTTCAGTTCCACGTCAAGATATCAACAACAATGTTGTCCACATCCCAGGCAGTGATGGGAACAATGCTAACCATCAGCATTGTTACCACAAAGACAAAGTTTTTTTTTTGTGGGGGGGGCTTCCCCCCCGCATCCTCCCCCATCTCTAAATAACCATCTCCGAGTCAGAGTTGTTTCAGAGTGGGGGGCGAAACACCGGGAATCGCAGCGACTCTGTACAGTGGACCACAACAGTTACCTGCCAAGATTTTGTCGCTGTGATGGTGGTGGTCACTGTAAAAAAAAAAGTCGTTGTGGTGGTGTGCTACCGAAATTTTCAATATAGTCTTCTTATGACCCCCACCCCATGAACCCATTACATGACAATTTTCTAAGTCTAGCTACAATGTCATTTTGCCCCATGAGTGCTAAAACATATTTTGTCCATGATTTGAAAAACAACAACTGTCACATTCATAGAGATGTTGTGAAGTTTTATGTCTCTGGCAAAATTCTTGTGAAATTGCAAAATTCACCTTTGTGAATAAATTCATGAATTGCCAGATTCACCACTTTGCCACTTCACATTGAGTTTTCCTCAAGAAATGGTGCTATAGGGTCAGCCTGGAGGTGCTGAGGGTTGAGACACTGGATCCACGCCTCGCGCCATGCTGGCAATCTGGGTACGGGAATGGACTCTGGTCATTTGGGGGTCGGCCTGGGAGAGGTAAGGATTGAGAATCCAGAGGACTGCACTCCTTCCTTGTGGAAGGAGTGGTTTGTGCTGTGCACATCAGCACAACAAGAGGGGTTCAGTCCATGCCCAGGGTGTTCGGCTGCTGTAGAGGTGGAGACAGCAGATGTACTCACAGCATGGGTATGGGTGTGGGAGAAAAACTACAGGTAAAATACTGATACCCAGCAGGACCCGTGATGGCCCTGATGGGCCAGAGGACATACCCCTCCAAGGGGAGGGTCATAGCCCCTGCCAGGTCTGTGGAGATGGTAAAAATACTGTTGTGATAAAAAAAAAACAAGAAATGGCACTATACAGGAAAAGTCAGGTGAAAGCTAAGGCAAAGATACAGCTTTGCTTGCATATTTACATAACTTCTTCTGAAAAAGTGCCTCTTTGCTTTCCAATGACTTTGCACTTTGTGAATTTAGCAAACTTTAAAGATTGTTTTGTGGAGTGAAGTTTGCCCACTTCGCACATCTCTACATGTTCATGAGGTGGTATGAAAAAATGACTATGTTGAACATTTAGGATAAAATATTGAAATTACCAAAATTATGAATGCTGATTGAAACATTTCAATATATGCTCATAATGTTGTTGTCTTTTAACACTTTTACCCCAAATTTTCAACTTACTGTACTCTTCTTATAACCTCACCTCAGGAACCTGATAGCTGAAAATATTCAAATCCCATCTGAAAGGTGATTTTGTGTCATGACTGCAGAATCGCCTTTCAGGCCAGATTTTAATGTCTCCTGGCTTGTTCATGAGATGGGGTCCAGAAAAGGTCATGTTGAATACTCAGTGTCACAGATGTTTGGCTGCACCAGGGGTTGGCACCTTGGTGTCTGCATACATGAGGGCAGCAGGGGGCGCTGCATAATATTGGGGAGGGGACTTGCTTTATTTTTTTTATTTTTATTTATTTATTCTAGGATTACAAGTACCTTTGAGCCAAGGCTCTTTTACAAAGGTTCCACGTCAGAAATAGCAAACAACAAGGAAGCAACAGTGAAATAACAGTAAACAATTCATGTACAGCAGTGCTATTGAAAGGGGTCAGTTATATGAAGAGTAAGGTGTAGAGGATGAGGAGAAGTGTAGGTAGTGAACAGAGGCAGCTATAGTAAAATGGTGAACACATCTAGGATGCATGTGCCCAAAAAGAATGTGTAGGGTCAGGTGCCCGGGGGTGGCAGAGAAACAGGGATGAGAGGAAAGGAGGAGGATAAAGATGCAGCCAGAGGCATTTGTTGAAAAATAAATGGGAAGGAGTGATAGAAGAGAAAAAGGCGGCAGGGTGAGGAGGGGAATAAGTGCTATAATGGGGCAGGGAGAGACTAATGAGGTGGTATGAAGACCTGAGATTTGAAGTGGAGCTTCAGGAGCTGGTGGGGGAAGGGGACTGGGAAGGCCTAGGGTTAAGCAGTATATAAGTTAGGATTAAAGCTGTGTAGGTCATCAGTTAGGTGAGGCAGTCACAGGAGCTAGATGCAATGAGATGGGCCTGAAGCCTGGTTTTGAACAGACCTAGTGTTGAGGCAGAGGAGATGGTGTGGCTGAGACCATTCATCCATAGAGGAGCCCTATAGGTGAAGGAGCATTGGGCCTGTGTAGTTTGACAGTGAGGAACTTGTAGAATCTGGGTTGTCGAGCTCCTGGTGTTCTGTTGGTTGGTGTTTTGATGTTACAAGGCAGTAACACCGGGGGCTGTGAGGCCAAGGTTGATTTTTCCCACCATAGCACATGTGAGATACTTTATACAGTTGGAGAATTGGAGCCATCCAGATTGTTTACAATAGGCAATACAAACTGTGGTCTCAGTACCTGTGTGGGGGGGGGGGTGAATGTAAATGTGTTCCCATTTACAGCAGGTTACAGTGCAGCTCAGGAGAGATTTCGGTAGGTGGCAGGTGAAATAGGACAGCCCAGAATGACTTTCTTTTTGTGGCAGGTGCAGATCAAACAGCTTTTGTAAGCCGAATGTTAATGGCAGCAGACCCAACAACACCTGCTTCAGTTGGACATGACTTCCATAGTCGGTTGAGAACTGTGCAATTTCTATGGATATCTGTGGTAAATTCCATGGCTATGGATCCACAGGAAACTCAGGGCCATGAATTTAGTAAGTGTAGAAACATAGAATTTCTCGGTGGAAAAGGACTGCTTGTCCCATCCAGTCTGCACAGATGTTCCCAGAATATTCTTCCTCTGCAGAACCTATCTTGTGTTCTGCCTCTTTTCAAATATACCCCTAGGTTTATCCGATGCATGCTTGAAGCCCTTATTGTTCTAGCTTACACCACTTCTGCTGGCATTCTGTTCCAGGCATTGCAGTAAGGCCCAAACATCTACAGAATACCCCCACAGGTACATTGGTATTTGGTGCCTTTGGACATTCTGAATTTTCAGTGCCAATACTCTGATTGGAGGATCTCAGCCTCACTGACTTCTTTCCTGCTGGTCTCCACCTTGCTTCATTAGAGATGTTTATCAGCGCTGCTCACCCTGGGACTATCCTTTTTTGTAAAGCAAGAAATGTTTTTTTTTGTCTACTTTCCCATTTGCAAATAATAGTACAAAGCCACTAGTGGGCTACAACAGCTGTCTCTTTTGTTAAAGGGGAAACACTTTATATTTACTCCTTCCTCTTCTGCTCCAGTGGACCTAGGATACCTCTCTTTCTGAGGACCATACCCAGGGTGTTTCTGCCTGTTTCTCAGGCCAAACTGTGCTGATCCACGAAGGCCGCAAGACTTAAATGCCTGCCCCGCTCCCATTCAACGCTGGTGGAGCAGGGCCAGAAACAGAAATGAAAGCTGCAGACCAAGCTCGACACACTGGAATGCAACCTTGAACCACCTCAATTTTTAAGCAGCAAAACATTGCTGCACTGGTAAGTTCAGCGCCAAAACTGCCTCTCAGCCAACAAAGGATTTTGAAATTACTACACCTGATCACTGATTGGTCTAGGCTTCCAGTGACTCTCTTGGGATTGGCTGGCACTTGTCTTTCAGTTCTCTGTCTAAATTTCTTTAGCCATATCATAATTCCTCTTTGGCTACCTTTGCTACTCTGCCTAGCCCTCTGGGTGATAATTACACTCACTTGTGTAAACATGGCTCTTCATTACATGTTTGAGATGCTCCTATTACTTCTACTCCAACTATGCCTTAACTGGGTTGTTATAACTTTCCCAGAATCCTATCCCTCAAGTTCTTCAAACACCCTACATGCTGATTTTCAGTTTCTCTAACCGAATTACTGCATCTCAACCTATGTTTGCTTTTAAGCACCTCCTTTTCTCTGAGGGCTGTACCTTTTATGTGGTGACCACACTTAAAAAACACCTGCTGAGTCAAGCAGTTCCTTTACTGTTTTGCTGTCAAAAATTATGGTTCCTCGCCATCTTAGCTATCCTTCTTGCAGAGGATGTTGAAATGAACCCAGGTCCACGTGCCCTCTTCTCCCTGGATGACATCTTTGCAATTTCTAGGAAAGGGCTTTTCATTGCCCATATGAACATCAGAAGTCTCTCCTGAAATTTCAGTGATCTTGAGGCTTGGGTGGGTGTCTATAAGCCTGATGTACTCTGTTTGTTGGAAACGTGGCAAAAGCCAACTATCCCTGACTCCGTATGCTCCCTAACTACTCCCTTATCCATAGGAATAGGCTCTCCTCAAAGTGAGGCAGAGGGGTTGCCATGATCTATAAAGATCATCCAAATATCACGGACACTCTGTCCTCAACATCCTCCACCTGTGAGTCCCTTCACACTACTCTCACCCTGGGAGCCAAGAAACTCCACGTTGTCTGCACCTACAATCCTCCAAATGGGGGCACTGTAGGTCTGCAGGACTTATTTGATCAGATCTCTTTGCACTTTAAACATAATGAGGGCATTATATTGAGTGGCCTTAACCAAAATTGACTAGAGATTGCCCATAGCACGCTGCTCTCTCTGGTACAAAATTATAACCTCCACCAGCTGTTATTGGAGACTACCAGAGTTACTTCTTCACTAAAATCCACTTCCCTTATTGACTGGGTACAGGTAAACTGTCTGGATTGTGTACACCAAGCAGGCATCTTGGCAGAGTCACTTACTGATCATTCCCCTGTCTTCTGCATCTGGAATGCTGAGGCTGCTCCATCCCCTCCACCACACTATGTCTCCTTTACAAATTTTGACAATCTGGATATTGAGGTTTTTTCCCATAATGTTGAGTCTGCACTGAGTATCTTCCTTAATGGATTCCTGGCCATCCAGAACAAGCATGCCCACAAGGTGACACGGTGGGAGAAGGGTAAACAAACGAGATGGCTTCACAAAGACTTGCTGAAAAATCTACACTCTAGGGACAAATGCTGGAAAATGTACAAAGCCTCTGGGCTACAATCTGACTATGCTACCTATTGAACCCTATGTAACTTCTGTAAAAAAACAGGTCAGAACAGCTAAGTGTGCCTATTGCAAAGAATTGTTGCTAGGCACTACTGGGGACTCTAGGAAATTCTGGGCTTATGTCAAGACCTTTCTCGGTGCGTCCCAGTCAACTAGCACCAGTGACATGGTATTAAATGAAGTGCATTGCAACGACTCCAACACCATTGCTAATTCCTTCAATCAAATGTTCTTGGACCTGTCTCAGTATACCTCTGCCTTCCCATCTCCCCAGGCAGCCTCTCTGCTTGCGACATCAGCACAGTCCACTCCCCCCAGCTATCCTTCCCAAAAAATGTCTAAAAATCCCCTGTTCTACTTCAAGGCAATCTCAAGGACTGAGGTCTTAAAACTATTACGGACTGTCTCTGACAGCACTAGCTCTGGATCAGATACACTTGAGCCTCGGCTCCTGAAACTAGCAGCACCATACATAGCCTCACCTCTGGCTAGAATTTTCACCTTGTCTCTCTCTAATAGCCAAGTTCCTGACCTCTAGAAGATTGCTAGTGTAACACTGGTCCTTAAAAAAGGTGATACCAAGGAGATTACTAACTACAGGCCTATAGCCATCCTATTGGTCCTAAGTAAAATTCTGGAAAAACTTGCTGCAAATCAAACTATTGAGTACCTCACAAAGGACAGCCTTCTCTCTGACACACAACATGGCTTCTGTAAAGGTCACAATACCTCTACAGTGCTTCTCAAATTCACTACCGATGTGCTTACCATTATGGATGCTGGCCAGCTGACAGGGGCAGTTTTTATAGACCTTACAAAGGCCTTTGATCTTGTTGATCACCCTCTGCTCCTCTCCACTCTTTAAAATCTGAGCTTTTCACCCCCTGTTGTCACCAGGTATGGAAGCTATCTATCAGACAGAACTCAAATTGTGAAATTCAACTCCTCATTATTGGATGGTGCTACCATCAATATTGTGTTTCCACAGGGCTGCCACACACAAAACCATCCTTTGTAAGTGGGATGTCACTTATAATAATATCTGTTGATATGCCTCCTCATCACCACGGCTTAAGCAACACTACCAACTGTACAGGGACCTGGGCTGGTTATCCCCCTCAGCTTGCCGTCAGTACTCTCTTGGCTCCCTGATTGACTCTATACTCAGAAACCAGACCCCTTCAGCACTCGCAACATTGCTGGTACCTCAAACCTCCTCCTATAGACTATGATCGGTAGATAAATCCCTGCTGAATGTACCTAGATGTAAAACATCAAAAGGCTCTGTTGCCTTCAATCACTCTGCTCCTAAGCTTTGGAACTCTCTCCCCCAAGCACTTTGAATATCTGGACCCCATGCCAGCTTCAAAAAGGAGCTGTGCTTACATCTGTCCCTTGCTGATCTCTGCACTTGTTTTAATCACCCGCCAGAATGCTGCCTGGCCTAACTTTAACCTCCCTACCTCATAGCACTTCTTACCCTTACTATCTCCTTGATGACTAATCTACCCCAACCCCCCCCTACACCTGAGTCTTGTTTCAGAGGCCGTGATAATGCATCCTGTCCAGTCAGGAATTTGCCCTTGCCTTGTTTCACTGCCTATTTGAATCTTCATTGTTGTGACTAATTTGAACAATATTTCTTTGCTGCTGTGTTGTGGTATCTCTTCCTAGACTGTGTATGTTTTCTATGCCTAAAAATTCTATGTGAATTTCATTGATTGTTATTGTCCTGGCTGCATATATTCATTACTATTAACTGTTTTGACCTATGTTATTGTAATTTCATTGTACTCATGCTATGCACCTGTCTTTGATTGTTGTACTCTCCCGGGTTGTGCCTGAAAATAGTCATTTCATGGCTAGTGCACCTATCTGGTTAACAAAAATGAAATAAATAAATAAATTAGTGAAGAAATATTTCTTCAGATTTCTCTTGAACACTCCCCCCCCCCCCACCACCAGCTTCAACACATGCCCCTGGTCATAGTGAGTGTTCTCATCTAAAAAATACTTTCCACCAAAACCCTTTTCACCCCTGTGAGGAACTTCCTCAGTTGCTTCAGCAGTACAAACAGACTTGCAACAGTGTGCTGCATCAGTTACCTGGACACTTTCTGAATTGCTTGCAGCAGTTAAAGTTTAATTCATTCAATCTGCCTTGTCTCCTTCGGCATTCAGAGCATTGAGCTGCATTCAGCATCAGCTGTGCCCCACAGAACTGAGCTGAGACAGTCACTTAGAGCACTGATTCATTAAGTGTGGGGGGTGGGGCTACTGGGTGGTGAGGAAGATTAGCTGTCTATGGGGTGGAGACTGTTAGTACAAAAGTGCAGACACACTTAGGAGCACCAACTGCTTCAGCAGTACAAACAGACTTGCAACAGTGCACTGCATCAGTTACCTGGAAACTTTCTGAATTGCTTATAGCAGTTAGTGTTTAATTCATTCGATCTGCCTTGTCTCCTTCAGCATTCAGAGCATTGTACCTCATTCAGCATCAGCTGTGCCCCATAGAACTGAGCCGAGACAGTCGCTTAGAGCACTGGTTTGATAAGTGGGGGGCTACCGGGTGGTGAGGAAGATCAGCTGTTTAAGGGGCAAAGACTGTCAGTATAAAAGTGCACCCACACTAGCGGCTGCCCGTGAAGTGGCTGCATGCATGAGTGGCTCACGCAGGAGTTGCGTGAGTCACTGGCATGAGTCTACAAAGGGAGGCTGCAGGGAGGCAATTAAAATATTTGTTTGTTTAACTGGTAAATATAACATTTGTAAAATGAAGGTGGGAGTTTTAACATTACTGGGATTTATTTATCTATATGGGGATTGTTTAATAGGAATACATTCCTCTCATATAAGAGATATAGACAGTGTAACTCTGGTAAGGAAAACAATTGAAGTGGATAGTATGAGAAATGTTGGTGTTATGCGTCATTTTAACATCAAACTCAATAGCAATCAACTGAAAGCTCAATCACATGCTTTACAGTTTGCAATTGCTTTGATATGTCTAGGTAGGTTGAAAGGGAGGAAAGGGGTTTATAGGAGAAGGATGTTAAAGGTACAGACGCATAATGTATGGAAGTTGATTCTATGTGTATTGATTATCTTATTGGGGATGGGGAATTAAATTCAGCACCCCAGGTTTCCGAGGAATGATCAGGTAGAGAAAGGGAATTGCAAGTCCCAAAAGGACTGAAAATAGCATATTTAAGCACACATAGTATACAATCACACTATAGTGAGATTGAGGCATGGGCCCAAATAGAAAAAATGGATGTAATTGGTCCAAGTGCGATCTGTCTTAAAGAGCAAGTACCAAGTGAACATATACAAGTGGAAAGATACAGAATATTTTGACAGGATACAGGGGGAAATAGAGGGGGTGGGGTATTATTTTATGTTAAGAACTCTTATATGGTACATGAAGTAGAAAAAGGGGTTTTTAATGACACTATTGACTATGTAACTATAAAGATAATGTTAGGAAAACAGTGGGTAAAACATATTTACCTAACCTGCTTTTATTGACCACCTAAGAGCACAGACAGGGAGTTAACATTTTTTCAGTTTTTGACAGCAAAGCATAATAATCGTAGAGAACATATTATGTTAGGGGATCAGAACTCAAACTGGCTAAATAGAAAGACAAAAGGGAGTGAGATGAAATTACAAGGAATGGGTTTGTCCCATCTAATCAACCAACCAACTCACTTTAATTACAAAACAGGGCACCATACTGCTATTGATTGGTTGGTGACACACTGATCGAGTAATATTTCTTACTAGGAGTTTCAGTCTGACACAATTTCAGATCATTGCTCATTAGTCTGTGTCAGGAAATATGGTAAGGTACGTATCCCACCAAAGATCATTGAAACAAGAAGTAGCAGTAGGATGGATGTACAAGGTTTTGAAAAACAATTGGAAAATCTAAATAGTGAAATGCTACACTGCCAAGATCCTAATAAGGTAGCAGAGTGGCTTACACAAACATTGCTTAAAGCATTTATAGCTCATACCCCACTCACAAAACAAAGAATTAAAGATAGTTATTCCCCTTGATTAACCAGAGATTTAAGGTTTTTAATGAAGGAGAGAGACAGGGTAAGGCAAAAATATTTACACACTAGGGATTCCATTCACTTAAATGAATACAAGTGATTGAGAAACAAAGTAAAGAAGGAGATCAAGGAAGCAAAGTCACATTATTATAGGCATCAACAATTTGGTAGTTTGAAAAACCCAAGAACCTTTTGGTCTTCCTTTAGAGATTTTTGTAGCCCTAAAAAATAGGCAGGAAAAAAACTGTTTAATGGAAGAGTTTATCCTGATTAGGGGAGAGAAGGAAATTGCTAATTATTTGAATAACTTTTTGATTAGTCAGGCTGGGAAAGAGGATAGTGGAGATCAGTGTAGAAGTGCACAGTGCCCTAATAGTCATAGGCATGCTTCAGGAAGCTTCTCATTTTGTCCAATCCTTAAACATGCTATTATATCAGTGCTGGAATCTTTGGATAAAAAGAAAGGTAGAGGTCCAGATTTATTACATCCTCAGATGCTACATTTAGTGGTTGAAGACATTGCAAAACCTCTTACTTATTTGTGAAGCCTATCCTTAAAAATGGGGGTGATACCATTGATTTTGAAGTAATCCATTGTTGTTCCCATTTATGTTAGGTGAAAAGAACAATGTGGCAAATTACAGGCCCGTATTACTACTGTCTGTTTTGGGGAAACTTTTATAAAAATGTATATGTGGGCAGTTAGTCACATGTCTGAATGGGAATGGAATATTGGTTGAACAGCAACATGAATTTAGAAAGGGTTTTAGTACAATGACTGCTCTGGGTGGGTTGATGAGCACCGTACTCGATGCTTGTGACAAAGGTTTGTTGATGGGTGCGGTGTTCATCAGCCTAATCAGAGCATTCGACATGGTGGATCACAACATACTACTAATGAAACTAAAACTCTGTGGTATAACAAAACAAACTTTGTGATGGTTTAGAAGGTTTCTGAGCTCTAGAAAGCAGAGAATAAGAATAAGGGATGTTCTCTCTGATTCTAGGCCTGTAAAGACAGGGGTTCCCCAGGGCTCAGTACTGGGGTCCTTACTTTTTTCTTTGTTTGTAAATGACTTGCTGAAAGAATTCTGTAAAGCAGATTGTATCTTATATGCCGATGACAAAGTCTTCCTCACCTCAGGTCACTCTGCAACTGAAATTCAAACCACTTTACAGGAAGAATATCTAAGGCTAACTGATTGGTTATCACTGAACAAACTAATATTGAACGAAAGGAAAACAAAAGTTATGTTATTTGGGACAGTGCAGAGGTTGACTCAAGGAGGGGTGGATCTGTGTATTAAAAGTAAAAAAGGGGAACAAATATCAAAAGTTGAGAGTTTTAAGTATTTAGGTATGCACTTGAATCCTACACTGTTCTTCAAGGAGAATTTAGAAATGAGTGGTAAGAAAATCCACCAAATATTATGTTTTCTATATAAAGAATATAAGTTCATTAATGAACAATGCTAAAATGATCATGGCTAGAAAGGTTTTGTTGCCCATATTGGATTATGGGACACCTTTGTATGTAAATCAAGGGAGCCTTTTTATGTCAAAATATAGAATAATATTGAATAACATATGCAGATTTGGGTTAAGAGTTCCTGTCAGAACACATCACTGTTCTTTGTACGATATGATGCAAATTCTCTTTACCAGAGTTAAGAATAGAGCATGATGCAGCTGCATTGGCATATACAGTCTGGAACAACAAATCTCCTAGTAGTTTATTTTGGAAATTTAACACATTTTCTGGTGTACATTCAACTAAATGAAGTGAGGCAGTCTTATTTTACCCAGGTTCACTGAAACTATCTTTTTCTCTTGGTATGGGCCTGTGCTACTAAAAAAGTTATCCAAGGAAACTCAATCAGCCAAGAGCACTAAGCACTTTAAAATGATGCTGTCATCTTACTATGATTCTTTGAATCATTGCTGCTATAACATCAACTGATTTGTGCTATTTATCATATGTGTATGTGTAGTATAGAGTAATGTTTATTATAAGTGTTGTTGTATTTGTGATGTTTTATATGTCAGGCATGACTGAAAAGGGGCTGTGCCCAGCCATTTTACCTGGTTAAAAATAAACAAACAAACAAAAACAATCTAGGTCTTGTAATATCTCCCTCTCCCTCTCCTCTTTCTTCCAGGGTGTACATGTTGAGATCCCTCAGTCTCCCCTCATAGGGTTTCTCATGCAAACCCCAAACTATTTTAGTTGCCCTCTTTTGGACTACCTCCACCCTGTCTCTGTACTTTCTGAGTTGTTGCCTTCAAAACTGGATACAGTGCTCCAGGTGAGGTCACACCAGTGAGCGATTCAGTGGACACCACCTCCCTCCTACTGGTGAAGGTACCCCTCACTAAACCCCACCAAATCCCATACTCTTATCCACTGCTTTCTCACACTGCCCTGCCACCTTGAAGTCCTAAGATATATCCCCAAGATCTCTTTCCTGTCTCTTGACAGTCAGTACCTCCCTTATCCTATACGCAGCACTAGGATTCCTATGCATAATTAATATAGGTATTATACGAGCATAGTGAGGAAAAAGCCCATGACTGCTTGCTCAACTTTAATAATGGTAGCCCAAAATATTATTACCCTTACAATGCTCATCAAATTTGGCTATAAACTCATCCGTTGTACTACTACTCACCACTTCATGTGGAAGAGAATTCTATAATGTTACCATTTGTTGTGTACACCGTGCACTCCTTTTCTTTGTATTATTTCTGTGATCTTTGAACTGAAGTGCATGTGCTCTAGTACAGTGTGTTTGGTACCTCAACTCGAGTCCAAGGCAGTCCCACAAATTATCATCAACAAATGCCTTGTATAACAAACACAGGTCACCCCACATATGCCTGTACTCCAAGGAGTACAGATTGAAGACTCACAGACTGTCCTCATATGTCCAGTTTTTTATCCTTGTTACAAGTTTAGTCACTCTGCACTGTGCCCCTTCGAGACCCTTTATTTCCACAATACTCCAGCCTGCGTCTAACCAATGCGGTATACAGCAGCAGTATCACCTCGTCATTCCTGCCACATATATGTCCCTATATGCTCCCAAAATCACATTTACCCACTTTATTACAGTGTAACAGTGATTTTTAAAACTAAGATACACAAGTTCCTTTCATCATGTACAACCCCAAGTACCTGACCATTAAGCGTTTAGTCTTATTTAAGGTTATTTATGCTGAAATGAGTAACAAGACATTTATTCATGTCAGACTCCAGCCTATATTGTCTTGCCCAGACTTCTAATTTCAATAAAGATTCTTGTAGTCTCTGAATATCGGATATCTGACTCACAACTGACCCTAGTTTAGTGTCATCCACAAATTTAGAATGCCATACTCCTGTTACTTTGGGCACTTGTGTTATATTTACTGTATATATGAGGGCATGTCGACGGGTGCTATCTTCATAGACCTATCCAAGGCATTTGACCTTGTGGACCACAACCTTCTTCTTACTAAGCTTCAAGGCATTTAGCTTGATGCCCAGGCCCTAAACTGGTTCAAGAGCTATCTCTCAGGCTGCTCCCAGAGGGTCATTTGGAAGGGAGAGCTTTCTGCCCCTTTACCCATCAAGGAGGGTGTGCCTCAGGGCTCAATTCTTGGCCCCCTCCTGTTCTCTCTCTTCACAAACTACCTAAACCAGCACTGTGGGGATAGCTCAGTAGTTCAATACGCAGACAATACTGTCATCTTCCGAGCCAGGTCCACACCACGTGATCTGAGCCCTCTCCTACAAGGGGACCTAAACACACTCGAGGCCTGACTCACAACAAACAGAATGATCCTCAATGCAGCAAAAACTAAAGCCATGCTGTTTGATCCTAGATCCCTTGGCCAGGATCGGACCAATTCCCTTAAACTTACTACCCTTGGGAATAAATGAATAAATGTAGTTGACAACATAAAATATCTAGGGCTAACTATTGACCAGTGTCTCACCTTTAAGCCCCACATTGACCAGGAAACAAAGTCTAGCCACATCAAACTTGGCACTATGTACGGGCTAAAAAATCAACTTATCCCAGAGGCTAGATGAGCAATCACCTCCAGTGACCTCCTACCCACTTTAACCTATGCTGCCCCTGTAATCCAGGGCATGGCAAAGGGCAAGGTTAGCAGGCTTCAGGTCCTGTACAACAAGGTTGCAAGGTTTGTGACAATGTGTAAACCAAGAAGCCACCCCTGCATCTCACTAGCCTAGCTGCAATGTCCTTCTTTCAAGGCTCATCTACAGTATCCCCCTGCTCTGACATGCATGCAAATTGCAGAGCACAGCGGCCCCACCAAGCCTAACAGGAATAATCATGGCTAAGCCTAACCTTTGAATGCTCATGACCTCGGGCCAGTCCCTACTGGCAATCCTCAGAATCAAGACTCACAAGGGAGGCAATTCCTTCGCTGTCACAGCCCCTAAACTATGGAACACTCTCCCACCTCTAATACAGGAAGCCCCCTCTCTACCAATCTTTCACACTAGGCTTAGGTCTTATTTGCTCGGGACAAGCTCATGCCACTGTGAGGGTATAGGATAACCACCCCGATCCTAATCACAACACCCATTCCCCTTCTCTCTTCTCACCTTCACCTACATTAAATCATGCCTTAAATCCTTATATCTTTCAAGTGTTGCACTTATGGTCTACAATTTGAATAACTGCCTGTACTGCTATCCTCATTAACTTGTCAACTTCTCATAACCCTGTATCACCTGACTGTATGTATTGTATTGCTTCTGGATCACCTGATTGTATGTATTGCATTACTTCTGTTCCCTGGGTTGCCCCTGAAAAAGAGACTTCGGGGCCCAGTGGGCCAACCTGGTCCTCAAAATCCAATAAATAAATAAATAAATATATAATAGTGGCATGGTAATGCCTCTATAGCTAGGGTTGAGTACCCCATTTAAGGTTAAAGTGTGAAATTTGGCAGCTTAATAACTTTACCACCATATGACAGATTTGTCTGAAAATGTTGCATGCATAGAGTGGTACCACAGATCTCTGGATCTGCCAAGTTTCGTAACGGTCAGATATAGAGTTGTGGAGTTGCATAGCACCGTAGAATGTGGTATTTATGCTTTTTTGTGCCTTCTTTGCTCATGCCTACAGTTCACATGGTCTGAGCGACTGGTCTGAAACCTTCAGGGAACATGCGACTGGGGTCCCTGAGGTGCATTCCAAAGATTTCGTGAAAAAATATTAAACAGTTCAAAAGTTATTCAAAAAACAAGTTTCCTATTATAGTCAATGGAAAATGTTAACAAAAAGTTCAACAGTGTCACAAATGCAGTTTTTAGTGTTGCAAATGACCCCAGTAGTGTCGCAAATCTGCCATCTTGTTTTCAGTTGGTGGTCGCAGAAATGCTTTGCATTTAAATTTCGGACCCTCTAGGGACACAGTTCTTACTGCATTCATCTAGTTGAGCCCAGAGGATGCTAGCCATGTCTTTTTGGGGGTTAAATACCCCAGAAATATGTTTTTGAAATTTTTGTAAACAGTAGTGCTGTAGAGTAGTGTTGTACATTCGACGCTTTTGTGCTTTTTTTTGTGAAAGTGTCACAAATCACAACACTACTTTGCGACACTATGCCCAAAAGAATAGGAAATCTTTGCCACCCTTCTGCAAAAGAACGGTTTGGTCTTTTAGGCTGCAATTTGGAGGGAAGAAAGCCATGATCCTACAGATGTGTCTTTTGGTGGTTAATGACAAAATATTAGAGGGCTGCAAAGTTACGGCACTCTGAAGTTGACGATTTTTCCCTTAGGCTAACATTACTACCTGTATCTCGGAAACGCTTCAGGATACAGACTTTTTTTGGAAAAATGCTTAGCCCCCCAGTGGCTAAGTACAAAACTAGCAAGGAAAGTCATAAATTGTATGAGATTTACATCTTTTTCCTATGTTGTACGGTTCCTGAGATATAAGCAATTTAGTATTCCAAGTGTTCATTTTCTGCTCCAAGGGCCATTACTATGCATACATTCTTTGTATTCACTGTGCTTCTGAATGCAGCCTTTTGGGAAACAAAGTGTGTGTGTTTGCATTACTGTTGCAGTCAGTATTTCTGCTTGCATTTCTGTTACCATTTGCATTAGCATTTCAGTGTATGTCACTGTGTGCATTACCCTTTGCGTTTGTGTTTATGCTTGCTGTTACCATTTGTGTTTCTATTAGTGCTTTTGTTTATGTTTCCTTTTGCTTCACCGTGTGCATTACCATTTGCATTTGCGCAGACACTTCTGCTTGCACTTCCTTTTCAGTTTGTGTTTCCTTTGGTGTCATCGTTGCTGTTACTGTAAGCATTTGTGTTTTCAGTTGCGTTACTGTAACCATGTGCATTACCATTTGTGTTTGTATACATGCTAGCATTTGCATTTCCATTTGCATTTCCTTTGGTGTCATTGTTGGTGTTACCATAAGCGTTTGCATTTCCAATTGCATTACCGTGACCATGCGCGTTACCATTTACGTTTGTGTACAAGCTTGTGTTAGCGTTTCTGTTTCTGTTAGTGTTCCCTTTGGCATCATCGTTGGTGTTACTGCAACCATTTGCATTTCCAATACTGTTACTGTTTTTTTATTTGTCACCATTTGCGTTTCTGTTACCCTTTGCATTTGCGTATTTGGTAGCATTTCCGTTGTCAATTTCGTTACTGTTTCCTTCTGCATCATAGCAGCCATTACTGTTGTACTTGCTTGCACCAGTTTTCATTTCACTTGGTCACAGTTTTTGCTCAGCAAAGTGACACAAAATCACATGGTGGGCCCCGTGCTCCCACCACCACCACATTCCATTCACTATTTATAGTGCACATTCTCAAAAAGAAGGGAAATTCATGGCAAAAAACTCCATTTAATACATCAGTTAGGGTTGTTCCACAGCAACAAAAGTGAGGAAATTCAGTGTTAGGGTTGAAAATCCTAATTGTGCATTCCTCCCCCCCCCCCCACCACCACACACACACATACATACAAGTAGGGGAAGGACCAAGGCAACACAACCAATCACACACAACCACCAGCAGGTAACAGGAATAACATACAACTATGTAAATCATGAAACCACACACCCATGCTCCCATCGGGCTGTCACATGGGGTCGTCACTGCTAACTCTTATCCCGGACAGTTCATGCACTGCTAAATGCATATCATTACAGACAACTGGACATCTTGGGCCACACGCTGCCACCAACACATAACACAGACTACACATATGGTATTTTGGGGTTCGCAAGATCCAAAACAGGATTTTGCACAATCCCTGAAATACTTTCATAACTCTCTTTCACAAATGTGAAAGTGTCGTGCTTTGACACTTTCGTGTTTGCAAAAGTATTTTGAGAAAGTATATTACTAATGACTGCACATCTTTGTCATCATCATGAAAGCAAACAGTTGGGTCCTTTGGCCTCAAATTTGCAGGATGGCAAGACCTGGTCCCACAGATGTGCTTTTCCTGCTATTGTGCTAAAATATTTAAGCATTACAAAGTTACACTGTTCCAAAATTGAACAATTTGCTATAGACTAACATTGCAGCACCCATGATGCCTTTCACCAGCCATATATTGAACACAAAGCGAGGTACACCATTTTCACTACTGCAGCTTGGTTCACCTTTATGTGAACTAATCTCGAAGAACAACTTTGTAAATAATCTATGCTATCTCAAGTTGGATTTCTCCACTTCTTACAGTAACACAGGTATACACCTTCTGCTGGATCTGAGTGATTGGGTGTGTTGCCTTGGTCCTTCCCCTACTTGCATGTCTCTGTGTGTGGTGGTGGGGGGGGGGATGTGATGTTAGAGTTTTCAACCCTAACACCAAATGTCCTTACTTTTGTGGCTGTGGAACAACCCTAACTGATGCATTAAACTGAGTTTTTTGCCATGAATATATATATATGTTTCATGTGAATACAGCAAATCAAGTACAATGAGTGCATATCAGTGAGGTTTTCACAGTGAAGCCCATTTTGACAATCAGTAAATTCAGCGAGTGGCTACTCAGCACACATCTTGCAAGTATTCTTACGATGGGATATTAATGAGCTATGGTCTGGTATTGCAGGGGGGCTACGACCCCTGAACCCCCATTCCTAAAATAACATCCTCCGAGGCACACCTGGACATTGGAGGTAGGCTATAACACTGGAGTCACTGAAACTGTCTTTGCTGTAAAGCAGCAACCACTATTATTGCAGTCGCTATAATAGCGTTGCTGTAATGGACTCACTGACCTTTTTGCATTGTATTCACATGCTGCTATACATACATATGTATATATATATATATATATATATACACACACACACTATATATATATATATATATATATATATATATATATATATATATATATAAAACATGGACCCAAAACAGACCCCTTTGGTACTCCACTAGATACAGCTGCCCATTCTGACATTGTTTCTCTGATGTTGGACCCTCTGCCTTCTATTTTCCAACCAGGCCATTATCCAGTTCACTATCCTTTTATTTAGCCCAGTCTTACTAAGAACTTCTATTAATTTATCATGTGGAACCTTGTTAAAAGCCTTGAACAAGTCCAGATACATTACATCCACTAGATATTCCTTATCCAGGGCACTAGAGACTGGTTCATAAAATGTTATCAAATTTGTTAGACAAGATCTACCCCTAGTGAATCCGTGTTGTGTATCATTAATTATTCCTTCATAGAATATGGACTCCTCAATTAACTCCTTTATTACGCCTTCCATGATCTTGCCCAAAATGGATGTCAAACTGATGGGTCTATAATTTGTACACTACCTTTTGGATCCCTTTTGAAATATTGGGGTGATATTTGCCTCTTTCCAGTTTTCGACCACATAACCAGTATCAATGGAGAACTGAAAAATGTTAGTAACAGGTTCTGCCAGAACGTCAGCAAGTTCTCTAATTACCCTGGGATGTATCCCATCAGGGATAGGGGACTTATTAGACTCCACCTTGGATAATCTTTGTTTAACCTTCTCCTTGTTTGTTATTATTCTGATGTCATTTATACCATCAAGTTTCTCTGGGCAAATTTTTTTTTTTTGGTAAACTCAGATGTAAAATAATTATTAAGGAGTTCCACCATCTGGCTATTGTCATCCACTATAATACCATTTAAATCAACCAGTGGCCTGATTTGTTTGTTTGACCCTTGAATATGACTAATATGGCTGTAAAATAACTTACAGTTGTCATTTACCCAAGAGCCAGTTTTATTTCATACTCCCACTTGGCAGTTTTGATACACTGTTCGCATTTCCTGGCAGCTGTCCTATACTTAGACCATGCTTCTGTTGAACCACTAGCTTTGGCTTTGTTGTATGTTTTTCCTTTAACTTTTGTCAATCTCTTAATTTTCCTATTTAACCGTGGAGGTGCCCTTCCTGTCCTATTTTATTTAATCTTAAGAGGGGAATGCTTTATGGTTATTGTTTCTATTTTTTGCTTTGGAGAGTTCCACATACCTTCCAAATCTAGATGGAAAAACTCACTTTCCCAGTCCCAACTTTTAAGCTCATTTCTCACTTTCTCAAAGTTGACCTTGTCAAAACATCTTATTGTTGTGCTCCCATGTATCCTTTGGCTACCTTCAGTAATCCTAAACTTAACCATATCATGGTCACTATTACCAAGAGTTACAGTTGTCATGCACTGAGTAATATTATTGCCCATATTACTCAGTACTAAGTCTAATATAGTCTCTCTCCTAGTTGGGTTTTCAACATATTGATGTAATCCTAGCCTATCTGTAGTTTCCAGGAAGTCTATATCCTTTTGTGTTTTTCTAGCCCTGATCTGCTAATTCATATTAGACATGTTAAAATCACCCAATAAGATCACCTTTTATTCTGTATTAATAACCTTTAGTAGAGTGTCCATATGCTGGTCTAATTCAGTTTCTTGAGATGGAGGTCTATAAATAAGTCCTAGCATTTTTTTTTTTTTGCCTTTCCTGGGTATATTTTAGTCCACACTTGTTCTATCAAATCACATACATCCATTTCTACTTCCACAGTGTCTATTTCATCTGCCACATAAATTGTCACATAACCATCAACTTCATTCTTTCTCTCCTGTAAAGTTTGTATCCTCTTATGTGTTTCCCCCATGAGTCATCATTTCACCACTATGTTTAAGTTATGGCACAGATGTGGATGTGATCATTGAACAAAAGCAGCTCCAGTTCCTCCTTTTTTTGATCAAGCTCCTTGCATTAATCAATAGGCACCTCCATTCTTCTGGCTCTATGTTTAATGAAGTTTTCTTCTCTTTGGTATTAACATTTGATCATTTGGACCATTTAAAAACACCCCTCCCTCTCTCACCTCATCTGTCAGTTTAAAGATTTGTGTATCTCATTTCTTATTGACTGTGCTAATATGTGTGCACCATACCTAGTTAGATGTAATTCATCTCTTCCAAAGAGTCTCATATCCTGGAATTTCTCCCAATTATATAGATATTTAAAACCCTCTCTCATGGTCCATTTTTTAAGCCATTCATTTAGTTGCTGGATAGCACATGTTTTCATTCTCCCAGCCCTTGGTACAGGAAGTATCCCCGAGATTAGAAGATCACACCCTTTATCCTGTAACTTGTTTCCCACTTCCTCAAAGCTTTGCTGGATGTCATGCATTTGTTTTCTTCCAGCATCATTTGTTCCCATGTGTATCACTGTAACAGATCTATATGATCACACTAGAAATCCATCTAGCTCCCCATTGATATCTTGGATACCTGATCCAGATAATGAAGCAACCATTCAGTGTTCTTTGTTCCCCTGGTAAATTATGGAGTCTGCATATTTTAACATGGAGTCTGCAAACACTAGTACATCTCTAACACTTCCCATACCCATGGTCTTGTTAACACCATTAGTTGCATTTCGAGGTTCACTATGCTCTACTGGTCTCTCCTCTGATGGTGATGGTATATTCCCTCCTTGATTTGATTCCATTGGTTGTTCACTAAGGACCTCAAACCTATTTTGTTGTTCAACTTGTACTTTTGGTATTCCCTGGGCTTTCCTATGTTTTGTTCACCCTTGAACTCTACACCAGTCATCATCCTCTGACTGTTCCTGCACTTCAAGGCTGTGTTGTACCTTCCTTTTCCTATTATCCTCATTTTCTTGCAAATACTCCATTTGCCGTATACTATCCTCATTTATCTTTCCCTCTATAATTTTGCTTGTTGACCTGTCAATAAACTTTTCTAAGTTCACAATTTCACTTCTAATTTCCAACCTTTCTGTTAGCCTTTTAACCTCCTTTATTAGTTCCTCCACTTGGACATATTTAATGCACATGTAATTTTCTCCTTGTTGTCCATAGATAAACATTTCACAATTCACACACTGAGTCATGATTTTGTCCATTTTATTAGTTTAATGTATTTATTTTATTTATTTATTTACTGAAGTGTTTCACCAGGAAGGCACAGTGAACAACAAGTTGCTCGTCTCCCAATGTGACTTGGGGGGAAGGTACAATTGGATGAAGAATTAGATATACAGTTTAACATTTATCATATCCAAGAAATTAAACATTCAATTACATTTGTAACAAGACATACAGTTAAAAAATATCATAAATAATCATACAGTTGCATTTGTAACATGACATACAATTAAATATATCATACCTGTGGAATATGCATTTAATTACAAGTGGTATATTTGAGGACCAGAGTACAGAAATTTAATGTAGCCTTGGAACCAACTCCTTGCAGGAATGGATCATGGTTAAGAGGCAGATAATTTAGCAATTATTGAATAAATGAGGTCTAGTGGGGGGACATCAAGGAGTGCAGAGGGGTAGACAGGGGAAACAAACTGGGAGAAGGAGAGGAAAAAGACAGGGGGAACACAAGCAGAGAAAAGTGAGTAAATAAATAAATATAATAAGTTTTGAAGGGCAAGTTAACACAGTGCTAGTTCAATCTGGAAGCACCTCAGACAGAACAAAATGTGCAAATTATTAGCTCAAGTGAACTCATTCCTTTGATTAATTGCAGGGGGGTAGAGAGGGGGCAGGAGAGAGGTGGGGGTAAGTGATAGGGAAGGGAAGAACGAGTCATACCTGGAACTGGCCCCTTCAGAGTACAGAAATAGCTGCCAGTGGTGGAATGAGGTGAAGACTTAGACTAAGGGGCAGGGGTAGGCAAGGACAAGTTGGGTAGAGATAGTAGATGGGATGGTAAAGTGAAGGAGGAGGAGTGGTGGGAGAAACTTGCATAAGACTGCGTCTTTTCAGGATGCTGAGAACCCTGACAGACAGCAGAGCCAAGTGAGGACAAGTTAGGTAGAGAGGATGGAGGGGAAGGGGAAACGAAGGACCCTCCAGGATGCTGAGAACCCTGCCAGGGGCAGAACTAGGTGAGGACAAGCTGAGAAGAGAGAAAAGAAAGGATGAAGGAAAAGGAGGGAAGAGGAAGGAAGAAAGAAGCTTGCCTAAGACTATTCCACTCCAGGATGCTGAGGACCCTGCCAGAGCACAGAATCAGGCCGGGACAAGTTGGGAAGAATGGACAGAGGGGGAAGGGGAGTGAAAGAAGAGTGATTGCCCAGTGCTGGGCCCCTCCAGGATGCAGAGAACCTTGCCAGGGGATAGAATTAGTTGAGGACAAGTTGGGCAGAGGGAACAGTGGGGGATAGAAGAGGATAGGGAAAAAGAAGGAGGGTGGGAAAAAAACTTACCTGAGAGTAGACATCACCAGGGTGCTAAGAATCCTGACAGAGGGTATATTTAGGTGAGAACAAGTTGGGAAGAAAGGAGTGAGGGGGAAGGGGAGGGGAGGGGAAGGAGGAGGCTTGCCCAGTGCTATACTGCTCCAAGATGCTGAGAACCCTGCCAGAGGTCAACACTAAGCAGGGGTAGGTTGGTAATGGGAAAAAAAAGGTTAACGGTAGGAGTGAGGGAGTAAGCAGTGAAAAGAGAGGAGAGTGTGCTGAGAAGCAGGCTTGTTGGGGTAAAGGTTTAACAGGGGATGTGAGTCATGGAGAGGAGCAGAGGCATAGGAGGACATTTAGGGAGGGTTAAAACAGGAGCAGATAGATGACAGAAAGTTATGTAAGGTAGAGGCAAGCAAGTAAGAGGAGGAGGAGGAATGCCATATTTTTTTGGGGGGGGGAGATTTCCAGATCCATTTGCAGGAAACAATGGGTAAAAAAAGAAAACCAAAAATGGGTAAAGCCTGACTGACTGATGAGAGTGGTTTGATGGGGCCCAACAAAGTGTGAGTGTCAGAGGATCTGAGGGGGTGGGAGGGGGGAGGTGGGAAGGGAGTGAGCATGAGAGGTAGGAGGGAAGTTCTTCTAACCAAAATTTAGAAGTGAGTTTGGCACAATGAGCAAAGTGCCTGTTGACAAGTGGGGGAAGGTACAGGGCATGGTAGAGGTCACAATGATGAGTGTGTGACAGAGCAGCAAGGGGAAATCGACAGAAAGAGTTAAAAAGAGTGTCCAGTCTGGTTAGGGAGAATTTGGGAGTGGCACCATAAAGCACATCACAGTAGTCAAACATGGTGAAACATGAATGGTGAAAAGTGAAAGCAGTCGATAATTCAAGTTTGCTAGCCTTCAACTTATTCTGTTTAGTTGTGTATAGGGGCTTTAACAAGACAGTTTCTGTGCTACACAGTGTGAAATTAAGACTCCTGACTCCACCTAATAACTTCCCAGTGAAAGCAAGGTACCTGTCCCACGATTTCCACAGTTCACGTTTCTAGCATGTCTCTGTTCACACTCGCCCACACTCGCTTGGCCCACTCACTCGAGGTGTATGATTTTTCACTTTTTGGCATTGTGCCCCAACTGCCATGTTTTGACCACTTCTATAGCTTCCCAAGATTCATACAAATTTTTTTCTACCCCATCCTGAGTGTCCACACTATTGCAGATTTTGGGGTCATCTGCAAAAATGCATGCCTTCTCTTTCAGTTCTTTTGCAATGTCCCTAATGGAGACATTGAAGAGGACTTGTCCCAGTACCAAGCCTCGTGGTACCCATGTTGGTCACTCTCATATCCTTAGAGTGAGTGATGTTAATCTCTAAGACAGTGGTTCTCAAATGGTGAGGCCAGCCTCACAAGGGAGGCCCCATACTGTTCAGGGGAGGCCCAGTCAAGTCTGAGAATGTACAGTATTTACATTTTAAGTTTTGAATGTTTTGTGTGAAGGGATGAAGCAAACTAAATATGGATAATGGCTGGTGAATTTCCTTACTTATGCACAAATTGGTGACCAGGAAAGGCCTTGAGCCAAAGTTTATTTATACTGCAGGTGTGTATTTCCATGTAAATTGGTCACTAAGAAGGCACACTGAGTCGAGGCTTGTTTCAACAGTAGGTGTTTATATGCAAATTAATGACTGGGGAAATGCACACTGAATCAAGGTTTGTTTCCACAGTAGGTGTTTATATGCAAATTAGTGACTGGGAAAGGCACACTTAGTCGAGGCTTGTTTCTACAGTAGGTATTTATTTATATGTAAATTGGTGTCTGGGAAAGGCACACTGAGCCAATGCATGTTTCAGGTGTGACCTTGGCAAGGGTTAAAGAAGTTACTTAACAGGGTAAGAGGGGGAGAGATGATGTGTCTTGGGCAGTTGTTCCAGATAGAGAGGAAGTAGAGTTATAAGGGTCCAAGAGTCAGAATAGTGGAGCAACAAGGATAATCTGGGGTGTGGGGCTGGAGGTGGAGAACAGTAAGACAAATAAAAAAGAACATACACCATCAACATCATTAGTCATGCTTGATTATTGGTGTACTGTGCAAAAGTATGATTTTTTTCCTATGGGGAGGCCCAATATTTTTTCCAAATTTGAGGGAGGCTCAAAATCTGTTCCATGGCTTGGGGGAGGCTCACTATCACAAAGTGTGAGAACTAATGCTCTAAGATATACTGCTGGGGCTGGCAGTATAGCCTAGATGTTAATCATCTGTGAATGAGCTTTGTACATCCGGCACACCTAGATTTGATTCCTACAACCACCACTTGAATACTGTGTGACTCTGAACAAGTCACTTAACCTGCCCACTGCTCCTGGAATACCCCTGAAAATGGGCACATGTGCCTAGTGGACCTTACTTGTTTGGTTTTATTTGATAAGAGTGAGTTTTTTAAGTTGCCGACCAATAAGAGCAAATAAAGAACTGCCTGATATCAACATAGAGAGCAATATAAGATTGACCCCCGCAAACAGCAGTGGTTGCAAACAAATCCCTTAACCAGACAGAAAAACACATTTTTATACAGGGGGCTGTGCCCCTACACACACACCCTTTATTAAACGGTCCTTGCCCCCAACTTAAGGATTTTTAACTCCGGGGGTGGACTTAGGAAAAAATATAAAACCCAAGGGCAAAATCTCTCCTGCACAAGGACCTGAACCCTGGTCCTAAAACTCCACAAGCGGTGGCTCAAGACACTATGTCAAATGGCCAGCTCAACAGGATTGGCCAAACAAACCAACATATCCTGTTCGAGTGAGGGCAGCTCACTGCTACACTCGCTCTAAAAGTACATATCAGTGTTTTCTAATATTCGCTCTTTTTATGAGAGGTTTTATTGAGTTGCTCAAATTGAGACACTGAAAAAAACATGCTCACATCACTGTACACCTACCTGTTTTCCAAAGAATTAAAAAAAACACCCTTTGTCTCCTTTCCATTAACCAGTTTCTAACCCAATTCACCACTTTAGATCCCACTCTTAGGCTGCTCAACTTCTTCATTCGACCACTCCTTAAAAAACCCTCCTTGGATCCAGATTGTCTACTGTCTAGCTACCTACTGGCCTATCTCTAACCTGCCATATGTTGGTAAGGTTATTGAAAAGGCGGTTGCGTTGCAATTGGATGATCATCTTACAACTCACAATGTCTATGACACTCTCCAGTCTGGTTTTAGGAAGAAACATAGCACGAAGACTGCCCCTGCCCGGATATTGAATGACCTCCTAATGGCTAGAGATCGAAAGGCACATACCATTCTAGTCCTTCTCGATCTCTCTGCCGCATTTGACACTGTAGACCATGATGTGCTATTGGAGCGCCTGCAGTTCTTTTGTGGGCTGTCTGGTACAGCCCTCAAATGGTTCCATTCTTACCTCACGGACAGGTTTCAGAGAGTTGCCACTGGAATTTATTTCTCTGGCGCTCACTCCCTGCCTTGTGGGATACCGCAGGGTTCCATTCTAGCTCCCATGTTGTTTGCAGTGTATATGCTGCCATTGAGAGATATCATCAGGCGATACAGCCTGGGATTCCACTGCTATGCAGATGATACTCAGCTGTATCTGTCCTTTCTGCCCGGACAGGATGATGCACTCTCCGTGCTAAATAATTGCCTTGCTGATATCAGACTTTGGATGAGTTCCAGCTGGCTGAGACTGAATCCAGATAAGACTAAGGTACTGGTAGTGGATCCTGGTCATCGGGGGGCGGGTTTGGGAGCTGGACAACCATCAGGTTTATTACTTGGTGGTATGTTGCTCTCTACCTCTGCTCAGGTCTGTAACCTGGGTGTTATTTTTGATGATGGCTTTTGACCCTAAAATATCAGGTGTCAGCTGTCATCAAATCCTCTTTTTACCACCTGAGGAATATCACCTGGGTGAAACACCTGGTCCCTCCGGGTGATCTTCCAACATTGGTCCATGCCTTTGTCACTTCCCATCTTGATTACTGCAATTCCCTCTACCTAGGGCTACCTGGGGTTGATATCTGCTGCCTGCAGCTGGTGCAGAATGAAGCAGCCAGGCTTTTGACTGGGACTTTTAGAACCAGTCATATTACACCTGTGCTCCATGAACTGCACTGGCTGCCTGTTTGGTGGCGGATCACCTTTAAGGTTGGTTTACTAACCTTTAAAGCCTACATTATCAGGGACCCAGTTACCTGAAAGATCTCCTGATACCTTACTGCCCCCTCTGTCCTCTCCGTTCCACCAACGAGGGATTGCTGGAGATTCCCAGGGTTCGATTAAAGACATCTGGATCTTGTGCTTTCTGTTTTTCAGTGCCAACCCTGTGGAACTCTTTACCTCGTTGGTTGAGAGAATGCCCAACTGTCGATAGATTTAAAATAGAGTTAGAGAGATATTTATTTGGCTTAGCTTTTCCTAGCTGCGGATGATAGTTTTAATGTCCGCTCTTAAATGTTATCTTTATGTATGGTTTTTATGTACAGTGCCTTGGTTTTGAAAGGCGCTATAAAAATAAAGATGATTTGACTTGATTTGATTTATCAAGCTTTTTGTGCATCACAGTGTTGAAGATCTTGCTACTGTCCAGATAGGCCATGTCCATGGCTCTCCCCAATCTGTTTTGGTCACCCAATTAGAGAAATCTAGTGGATTTGTTTAGCATTACCTAACCCCTGTGCATGACCTTCTCCCTATGAAGCCATGCTGACTGTGATCTTCCAGCCCACTGGATTCAAGATGCTCTACCAGTCTTTCTTTCAGTAGTGTTTCCATTAATTTCCCCACTATTGAAGTAAGACTGACTGACCTATAGTTGCTAGCCTCCTCCTAGCTGTCAATGTTTATAAAGGGACCATGTCAATCCTTACCCAGTGCTCCAGAACCATGCCTGTTTCCAGTGAGCTGTTGAAAAAGGCCATCAGTGGGGCAGCTAGCACCTCCCTGAGTTCATTCAGAACCCTGTCATGTATCCAATCTGGTCCCATGCCTTTGCTTACATTCAGGACTGCAACTCCTTTCAGGACTTTTTCCCCTGAAAATGGGTCTGCATCCATCTTCCTCCACACCATTCCTGCTTCTCCCTGGTGGTCTGTCCCCTCCTTTTTCCACTGTGAAGACTGAGTGAAAGTACCTGCTTAAGATGCCAGATTTTTCTTTGTCCTCTTCTGCTCTCCCCATTCCACCCTTCTAATCCTTACTGTCCTTCCCCTTGCTTTCCCTTTCTCACTTATGTACCTAAAGAAGGTTATATCCCCTGTAGTGACTCCTCTGGCAGTACTTTCTTCTGTCTACAACTTTGCTACACTAACCATCTTGCCTGCATCCTTCTGCTTCACTTGGTATATCTCCCTGTCCTCCATCCTCCACATCTCTTTATACCTCCTGAAGTGCCCCCTTTTACTGCCCTTGACACTTTGTTGGACTAAATGGTCTCTTTTTTCCTTCTGCTTTGTTCACTTTCTTCATGGAGGGGTTGGTTGCTTTAATTATACCGTCCCTTATTTTTCCCCACAGTGCCTCTACCCCTCCCTGGAAATCCACCCCCCACCGACCTGATCCAACTTTTGAGGAAGTCTTCCATTTCCTTAAAAAATCTGCCCTCCTTGTGCTGTACTTGTATAACTAGTCCTTAGTTTGTGTCACCGTGTTAATTGATTCAGATGTGTCAAAATCTCAGTCTATATTTATCTTAATCAGTAACCCAAGGACCATTGCTAATATCAGTGTTCTGGCTAGGCTGGGAGATTTGCTTTTGAGGTAATGTAGGACTGCCTTGTTTAAGTTGTACTGTAATGTTACAAAAACATCAATAAACTATAAATTATTTTTTAAAAATCTGCCCTTCCAAACTCCAAGACCCTTGTCATCACGTTATTTGCCTCTGCTCTTGTTCTTATGTTGAATTGCACTGTATGGCTATCAGTGGAACCTCGAGGACTTCCCACTGTGATGTCTGCAATGATGTCCTTGTTTGTAAGCATCAGATCCAGCACTGCCCCTTCCCTTGTGTACTCTTTGACTAGCTGACTAAGAAAATCCCTTAGTAGGGAGTTAAGAATGGCTCTACACCTTGCAGAAGTCTCTGTTGGAAGGCTCCCCTCCACATAAGTCAGATTGAAGTCACCAACTAGCAGCAGTTTTCCCTTACTTGTCATACTGATGATGGCTTCCTCAAGTACCCTATCCATCTGCTTGCCCTGTGCTGGAAGTCACTACACTACCCTGGTATGGGTAGCAGTCTCAGAGATTGTCTCCAGAAGGAACCACATCACTTCCAGCACCTCTTCTTTTTATTCTTGGTGCCCCTGTACCTCCATGGCCGTAAAAGAAAACTGCATACAAAAGTATGAAAAACAAGTTTTGATTTTTTTTGTTTGTTTCTGGCATTCTGTTCCCCGTGTCTGTGGCAAGGATTCTGTTTTTATTACTTTTCCCTGCCAGTTTCATGCTCACTGGAGGAAGATATACAAGCTCCTTTTAGTGTTTTTGATTTGTTGGAGTTTTCCCAGAATACCTCTGGAAATTATGTTAGTTAGAATTAAGACTAGACACAACATCTAACTGCAACTGCTTGTGACAGTTAACAGCTTTGAAAAAGTGTTTACCCTTCCTCCTCAAAGTCAAAATTGTAAAAATGTTGACTTTGTTATTATGGATATGTGACAATTCTCTTTCTAAAGTGCTGTCACTGGGTGATCATAAAGTCTTAGGTTTAATTGCCGTTATTCCCAGGGTCATTCAGAGAAAGCTGCAACAAATAAAATACAAAAGAAGAGTGCATGGTAACCCCAATGGCCAATAACACTGGCAGGAAACAGTAAAAAAAACAAAAAAAAAACAACCGTTCAACAAACTCTGGAAACAGAACATGAGAAACATTTACTTAATGCACAACACTTGTTTTTATAATTTTTACATATAGTTTTCCTTTTATTCCCTTATTCACAAATAATACAGATCCTCTTCCCCTCCTCCCTGCCCTGTCTCTTCTGAACAGAGTTTAGCCAAGTATGGCTGTGTCACAATCATTGTGCTCAGTGCACCATGACTCTGCTATGGCCACTAAATCCAGGTTAGCCTCCAGCATAATGGCTTCCAGGTCTGGAATTTTTTTCCAAGGCTCTGTTAGTTACCACACATGGCTTTCCATATGTTCTTCCCCCCTTCCCACTGCCCTCTTTCCCATTCTCATTCCTGCCTCTGTTGTTTCCTGAAACACCCCTAAGTCACCTCTTGTCTGTTTATTTTCATCATTTCTGGTCTGCCTCAATCTTCTCTTCTCTTCTCTCCTACCTGAGATATGTCCCTTTTTTGTTCTATCCTATTCCTGTCTCTGCCTTTCAGTGCCCCTGCCCTAGGAGAGCTTTCTCTCCTTGAGCTTCCATCCCTGACAATTTATCATCTCAGGGGGGCAACTGTTGCCACCTTTGGCCTTACTTATTCTCCCTTGGCTAGTTTAAATGCTCATCCAAGTAGCACTGAAACCTCCCACCAAAGACTGCAGTCCCCATCCTCAAATGATGTAGCCCATCTCCATTACAGAGGCCCATAGCCTCCTAGGTTGCTCCCCAGTCCCTGATGTCATCAAAACCCTCCTCCTTGCCTTCAACCAAGCCTTGGTATATGGTCAAGATAGTGGTAGCATATACATGCAGTTGAAAATAGCAAGGGCATTATAGGGTGCACAGTTTTGACATTTGTTTATATAATCAGGAGCAGTTTGGGATCACACCATTTTGTGCTGACTGCGCTGAGCACTTTTTACTCATGCCATTTTCAACCATGTGGACTTGACCCTAATCCCCCAATTGCTGAATGCTCCGGTGGATTACCCTTTTCTCTGCCCAGTCTCACATTGGTAACACTGTTGAAAAAGCCGCAGTGTGTGCTACCTACTTTAGGCTTCTCCCTAGTTGTCTGAAGTTTGCCTGTGCTACTCCTACCTTCTCCCTTGCCAAGCTACTGTATTTTTCCCAGGATGGACAATGATGTCTTGCTTCCTACCAGCTAACACTGCCTTAGTGAGCCTCTGGAAAATGCTTCCTTCCCTCCAAGCTGAAGCACTGCTCATGCATTCCATTTACAGTATGTCAGAGGTTGCATGTGCCACAGTCACTTATTTTAAAGGTTGAATAAGTCATAAACAGGCATTCTGCAGTTGGATATGATTTCAGAACCAATCGGAGAAAAGCTATCACAAATATGGTGAATCATAATTACCCTTCACTTCCCTAAAACCAGCTGCTAAATGCAAAAAGAGTAAAATTTTCACAAAAATGGCTGATTAAAAAATTACATATATTTGCGACCCAGGTTTAGGAATAGACTTGGACCACTGGGGGTCAGCCGGGGGAGGTAGGATTGACCATCCCAGTGGATGCTCTCCTCCTCTGGGGGGGTGGCTTAAAGGGCAGCAATGCCCACAAGCATTGCCACCTGTAGAAGCATGGGCAGTAAGGTACACCAGTTCCTTACAGGGAGTCAGGTGTGGAGAGGGCACTGTGGATGCTTGACGGTGGCATGCACAGAAATGCCATCCATCTGGACTTAAGTCCTCTGCATCAGCGCCCTCTGGAGGTAGGGACAAACCATGAGAAAACCAAAGGCAAAAAATCTCCTGGTATCATGCAGAATGATGTTGGGTCCACAGTACATCAGGGCCCAGTTGGAAAAAAAAGAGACCGGAGGAAAGGATTCCTCCGGGCCAAGACCAGGAGGAAGTAAAAACAAATTATACATATATATATATATATTAAGCTAATGCTGTATGAACAAAATATGCAGTACAATGATTTAAATCAAAATACACAATTGATCACCACTTGAGAAGGAGCAGGACATACATAACCTACTCATGATGGTAAACTTTGTATTTTGAGTCAGGCCATTGTATATCCCATCTATAGCTACTATGTACTGTATGTGTTTCTATTTTTCAGATGACACCCCCGAAACATGCATATACTCAAACTGGTCTCCATGGTCTGCATGCAGTTCATCCACCTGTGAAAAAGGCAAGAGGATGAGGCAAAGAATGCTGAAGGCCCAGCTTGACCTCAGTGTGCCCTGCCCCCATACCCAAGATTTTGAACCATGCATGGGACCAGGCTGTAACATTGAAGGTGGGCAGATTTTTGAATTCAGTGTTCAGGGTAGTCAAGAATTTCATGATCAATGCCTTTCAATTCAGCCATTTGATGGGAAACAAAGTTGTGCTTTTATTTTAAATGTAAACAAAAGAAAAATTAAAAGAAAAAATATATGATTAAGACATTAAAATGGTAGGATAAAATATAACGATTTCATGAAAACAGTTACACATGGTGATGCCTGCACGCACTTCCATCCTGGTTGTGTGTTTGTGTTGGGGGGGGTATACTCACATGGGCATTCCAGCTATGTATGCAGATTTATTTTCATTTTTCACAGATGTCTCCATGTCTGTCTCTTTCCCCCACATTTGTCACCTTTCAACCTTCTTACTAGGCCGTGTTAATTAGTCCCCACTTGAGGACACCTCAGCTCATTCATTCATACTATGCCTCGTCACACCCATCATCATCACCTTTTTGTTTTCCAGATTCTTTTCTTACCTTGCCTATCACTTTTTCTCTTAAAGCCTCATCCTTTTTTCTTTCCACACACACAAACACACACACACACACACACATATATCCATTATTTCCTCTTATCTCTCCAATAACTTTGCTTTTTTTCTCTTTTAGATAATTCTTGAAGAAGGCATACAATTGAAACATTGATTTTAACTCTATTTTCTGTTTTCAGCCTGCATTTAATATTACCATTTTGTTTTGTTTTCAGACCTCATGCTGACGCAGCACCTTGTTTTTTGGCCCTTACTTTCAATAGTTTTTTGATGACTTTCCAAAGAATTGTTGTCAGATTGATAGGTCCGTAGTTGTCCACTAATTGTTTGGATACCTTTTTATGGACAGGAATTATAGTTGCTCTCCTCCAATCCACTGGTACCACTCCTTATGCATATGATTTCTGATACAGTTGTGATAGTGGCCAAAATATTTATTGAATAATTTCCTTTATTAACATCAGATGTAACCCATCTGGACCTAGTAATTTATTAGTTCTAAAAGTTTCTAATACATTCATAACTCCTTGCTTTATGAAGTTTGTCTCTATCCTTCCCACTAAGTAAGTTATTTGCTGTGTGTTTTTACTATTATAGACTAATAGAAATATGAGAAGAATGTGTCTGCTACTGACAGACTAACTTACTGTATACATGTCATATTTTGGTTTATGGATCTTATGGCTCTCTTACTCCCTTTACTACTGTTGACGTAAGAAAAAAATAATTTTGGTTACCTTTAGTATGTGTAGTTTTCATCTCTAGATTCCTTCTTTCCTTCTTAATTATTTCATTGGTTATTTGTAGTTCAATTTTGTATTTGGATCTGTTTATTTCTGTAGTTTTTTTATTCCTTGAATTTTATATATACAGCAGTTTTTCTTTCCTTTATTTGCATTCTGATTATGCCAACCAGGTAGTATTTTCCCCTTTCCATTGTATTTCCTTTTTATGGGCATGCATTTATTTTCCAGTTCCAAAAGTGTTTTTTTTTTATTTGATTCCAGCAGTACTCAACAGATTTTCCTTCTAGGTCCTGTTTTCAGTACCAGTCTCGTATGTTTGCATTTATTAGTTTGAAGTTTGCTTTAGCATAGTTTTTTGTAATGCTATTACTACTGTTTGTGTTCTGTTTACTGTTTCTTTTCACCTGGAATTAATTATACTGGTATAAAGATTTCATCTAGATACCCCCTCCCTCAACCCAGTCATGTGTGCCCTTCTCCCTTCTGCCCAGGGACATGTTAAAATCAAATTGCTCTTGACATTGTGTAGAAGCAACACTATCTTTAAATTGAATCTCCTCTCTCAAGTGCATGACCTGGAGGGAGGGAAAGGAAGGAGAGGGAGCAGAGTATTTTACTTCCTGATGATGCTAGGTAGACTAACTGTGGATGTTAGGGGCATTTGCTTTTCAATAACCAGGAGTTTCAGATAATTCTGAGCTTTTCTCTACTAATAAAAATCCAGTTTATGCCAGCGAAGAGCTTGCAATATCTGTATTACCCTTTCTTGCTCAAAATCATAAAACCTAGGGTTATTCAGCTGTGTTGACAGAGCTAAGCGGTCTGGCATCAAAGATGAACTCAGAGTGTCAGAATCGCTGATGGGGGATGGTTATCTTGTTTGATGCAGGGGAAGGGCCATGGCTGCACTAAAACATAGATAGTATGTAATGATAGGGCTGTAGTGCAGGGTCACACATTTGAAAAATAGAATGTGTCTGTAGTGGGGATATACTCCTGCTGCCAATTTACATATTTAAACAAATCAAATGACATGTACAATTGAATGGCACTGGCTATGGGCTATGTGTACCACAAATAAGAGCAGGAAAGGCACATAGTTTATTGTGCCATCAGCCATATGGTGCTCACATTACTGTAATTGGTGAACATGATTACACACATGTGAAAACACACTGTGAAGAAAACACAAACAATTTGCAATGTACACGCAGCTGGTGCTTTCATTTTGTTTACAACATAAATATGTTAAAAGTTCTCATTCACAAAACAAAAATCACCTTTGAGACAGGATCTAATGAACCTAAGCATTTCAGTTTTAAATCTTTGTATTCTTTTTTACGAGTTTGTGAATCATGCTGCAAAGGTTATGTAGGCCATATTTCTGGTCACAAGGGCAAGAGACAATTGTGTTATAATTAGTGGCCAGCGCTTTTCCCCATAGGGAAACCCAGCTGATTATAATGGCACACATGTGCTGGGTTTCCCTGTCCCGTGCAGGTGCCAGCTGCGATCTTGCTCCACTTCTTTCATTAGACAGACAGCACAACCACCACTCTGTGGTAATTAAAACCCCTCAGAAGAAAAAAAAATTAATACAAAAAACAAAACGGTCCTCTCTGGAACCCTAAACATAAAAACAAATTTAAAATATTAGCAGACCGCAGACTGCACTGAATCCCAACCGGTCCACAGCTGTTTCAACACTGATCTCTGTTTTTTGTTTTATTTTACATAATTGCTGTGGGGAAAAAGTGCTGGGCAGCAATTATATAAAATAAAAGATGGGGCTGTGTGTAAAATGCGATTTCATACACGCCCTTGGTGTGGGATGCTTTTTATGAATCCTTCAGACTTTGGACGTGTGTAAAATCTCATTACACACACCACCCCATTGTTTATTCTCTATATAATCAGTCTAAAAACAGGATTAAACATTAAGGTGCCTCTTCAGCCCTAACTATAGTTGCAGCCCTTACTATAATGGCTATGCTACACCACCATAATTAGGGCCCTGTGAAATTCATAGACATGACTGAAAAATTTTACAAGTCAGCCACAGTGTGAATAGCAGTTTCCATGCTTTGTCTACATTACATTTAAACACATCGCAAAGGATATTACATCATTTTAGATATTGTCCTATGTTTTTAATTTTACATAGTACATATTTTCTTAATCGGCATACTAATGGAATCAATTTATTAAACATCATAGCATGGGGTTTAAAACCCTTAGACCTACAACTGCAAGTACTATACCAGTGTGAAAATGGTTAATAAATGCAGTTTTAGAACATTTGTGTTGTATAGTCATGGATTTTCAATGATTATCCTGGCTATTCCATTGATTTCATGAGATTTTACAGATTGGTTGATTTTCACAGAAATCATTCCTTCCATGGAAGCATTAATCATGTGGGGCCATAGCTATAGTTTGAGACATTTTATAAAATGGGCTTCGAAATCCCAAAGCACTGATTGGCTACAACATCATCTGAGCCGTGTCCTTATCAGATGATATTGTAGCCAACCGGCACTACCACCCAGCAACATGCCTCATGACAGCAAAAAATCAGTGAGCTCTGCCAACTGAAAACAAGAACGCTGACTGGCAGAGCTCACTGATGCCACAGCGCGACACCTTCTCGCCTCAGACCGCGACCTGAAACGGCGCTACAAAACCACATATCGCAACTGTATTCCTCTTTAAAACAGAAGTGAATAAATAGTCCACATCACCCTCAAAAAAGCAAACCACACAGAAATAAACCCAAGTCATCCATGGAAAAACAAAACTTCCTAAAAGCAGTGCACCTTGCTCCAGCTCCAACATTGCTGTCATCACCGAAACATAGCAACTTCCACTCCCGGCGAGAATCAAACCCCACAAGAAACCTTCCACCAACAAGCGTAATACAGCAATTCAATACAACTCCCAAAACTTCAGCATTTAACGTGCAAAACTCCGTGATACACAACTGAGTTCATCACCCTATCAAGTAAAGCATGGCCACGACATAACAGGAAGCACCACCACCTCAACGAGCAGATTCCACACAATTAACTAGCGGTGATTGCAGCAATGTTGGACCTGGAGCAAGGTACATCGTTTTCTTGTAGGAAGTTTTATTCTTCGATTGATGACTTTGGTTTATTCCTCTGTGCTTTGCTTTTTGGCGTGCTGTGGACAGTTTATTCACTTCCGATTTAAACAGCAATAGAGATTCTGATCAGTCGTTTTAGCGCGCGTTTCAGTTCATGGTCTGAGGCAAGAAGGTTTCATGATGTAGAATCAGTGAGCTCTGCCAGTTTCCTGCTTAATTCTAAATTAAAACCCAAATCATTCCTCTTTGTTCCTTAATTGAAACCCAAATAAAACTGTAAACATATTTAAAATCCATGTCAAACCTTCAATGTTACTATCCTAATGGCAATACAGTGAGCTCTGCCAGTTTCCTGTTTGATTCCTTAATTAAAACCCAAATCTTTCCTGTTTGTTCCTTAATTAAACCCAAATAAAACTGTTAAAATATTTAAAATCCATGCTAAAACCTTCAATCTTACTATCCTAATGGCAATGTAACTATCCTAATGGCAATAACACAATAGCAAAAGGGACTATTTTTTCCCTACAATATGTTCTTTTATTATTTTTAAAATATCAATAAAAAACTTTAAAAACTACAAATGTTTATTCTCTTTACTGTTGCCCATTTTATAAAGCGAATAACACACTCGGTGTGGGTTATGTGCTGATAAGAACAGCCTGGGGCATAGACCATGCAAGCGCCTGTGCCTAAGTACACCCCTAGGCGTGTTTCCTATCAGCACGTAACCCACACCTCATCATGTGTTATTGCTTACATAATACATTATTATTGCTACATTGTACTTATAGTACTTCTAGGTGTGCTAAGTCCATTTTGGCATGACAACCCTATCTGCAAAATAACACAGTTCTGGTTGATTTACCAACCTGTGTCTTGTACCACTAACAGCAATATGAATCCCTATTACATTTCTTTTACTATTATTTAATGCACAAAATAAAGTTCTAGGGAACCTGATGTGCATTTTTTATATATGTATGCTTTCTGGTTAAACCCTATTATCTTAGTATCATTTTTGCAAGTATATGTACCGTATGAGTGCCAGTAGAACCATATTTAAATAACACAACTTTGGGCGCTATGGATACAGTAAAGAACCTGTACTGTTCACTCCAAATTGTTTATAGCATGGCATTCCCACCCATGTCAGGGTTATAACTGTTTTAAAATGGAACAGAATTTCACAGAAAGAGAAGAGAATCCAGTTTGTCTGGGAAAGTGCATGTAACTACTATAATTCTTTTTGAGGGCCTCTTCAAAGTTGAGAATTTCCTTTTAAGTTTAGGGGAATTTTCCTATCCGCTATTTTTATGTTGTCTTGCGCATGCAGTGCAGACAACATATTATAGTGTATGGTGGAACGTCGTTCTCCACTGAAATCCATCATTGTCAAAACCTTGTAGTCACACACTAGTGACGTTCGCAGTGCAGCAGAATGATTTTTTCTAGTGCACTGCAAACATCATACTGTGTCCTCGAGCAGCATTTGACAGTTAGGGCTCACACATAGCGAAAGCAGCAATGTCGGTGGCAGTACCAATGTTTAGCGTTAAAACGTTCAAAATGTAAAGTTCTTAAACAGTTAAAATGTCAAGCGTGAAAATGTTCAAAATGTAAAGTTCTTTTTTCCTTCTAGTAACCCAGTAAAAATGTTTTGAAGCAGAAACATGCTGTAGTGATTTTTTTCCCCAAAAAAATGACGTTCCACCATACACTATAAAGAAAAGTGCACCAGGAACAGTTGACAACAGGGCATCTTTCACCTCGCTGGCACTATGACGACGGATTACCTCTCGAGCTGCGCTCTCGAGGTAGTCTGTCATCATAGTGCCAACTCGGTGAAAGAATAGCCCTGTTGTCAACTGTTCACCATGCACTATCCTATATGTGGTTGTTTCAGTGGAGAAGTGGGTTTTGGAGGTGCGGTCCTGCTGCAGCCAGTGGTGCCACTGCTTTTTCTGGCCAGGCTTTTTGGTGCCAATGGCATAGCACGCTGTCTATGACAGCAGTTCAGAAAACGTGCCATCACCTTGAAAGAAATTAGCCACTGCAATCAGGAAGCACCACAGGGTGGTCACTGATTGCAGTAGCCAATTACTGCTTGCCTCATCTGGTGTCCCCATCAAGCAACATGGTGGTAGCTTCCCCATCAGTTTCTCATAGTCCTCACTGAAGCTGAGGGACAGCCGCCGCCTTTCACAGTCCCTTTGAAAGTCGATAGGGGTGCCCAATCCCCCTATCAGCATACCCCCTCCTAATTTAACTTGCCAATGGGGGTGCCCAATCCTCATTGGCATAATGTACCCCCCCATTTCTTGTGTGCCGAGGGGGTGCTCAATCCTCCTCAGGTCATGCAACTGCCTCCCAAGTCTGTATAGCCGGTGGGGTGCCCAATCCCCATCGGCTACAGACCCCTCCCATCAAACACAGGTGGCATGCTGGCTCCCACCCCAGCATGCCAAATGTCCCTGAAAAAAAACAGTCCTGCAATTTTTGTTTGTTTGTTTTAACCCTGTAAAACAGAAAACAGTCCCTCATTGAGTCTGTGGCCCCCCAACCCATGCCCACCCTCTGCGCACCACCTCCCCACACACAGCCTCACACCATACTTACCTCTGGAGCCCAGCGTAATGATCTTCAGTGGACCGAGAACACGTCTGCACTCTTCAAAGCTGACCGTGAACTGGAAAAATGATGGTAAGCTGTATAATGGCATAAATAGGGTTTTTTTTTTCAACTTTGGTGCATGTCTTGGGCATTTTTTGGAATTTTGGCACCAAATTTTCAACATTTGGTTATTGGGACCCCTCCTCATGAATTCAGTCACTGTCATTGCATTATTCAGTCCCAAAAGGTCATTTTGTGGTCACTGCATGGAATCACCTTTGGGGACTGAGTAACGAAATGACAGTGTCGCTGTTCGTGAAGTGGCCTCAAAAAAAGCCTATGTTGAAAATTTGGTGAAAAAATTCCAAACAAATGACTGTGTTATGAACGTGCATGGTGCAGTTTCCACGTCCACTTGTAACTTTGCCAATTTGTAATATTTTCACTCCAGATTTTCAATACTGGCATTTTTTCATACCTCCTTATGGACAGTGCAGCTGTCATTTTTCACATCCAGGGCAAAATGTGTTTTTGCACTACTGGTGCAGAATAGCTCAATTGCTGTGGGAAATCAGTGTTTGGGACAGATTATGAAAATCCCAGTAACGCTGTCCATGAGCAGACATCCTAAAATGCCTATGTTGCAAATTTGGTGACAAAAGTCCATAAAATGACTATGTTACAAGTGTGCATTGTGCAGTTTCCACACGCACTGATAACTTCAACAATTTATAATGTTTTCAGTCAACAATTTCAACATTGTCAATTTTGCATACATCCTTATGAACAATATAGCTGTCATTTTTCAGATCCTGCCCAAAATGTGTTTTCCCACAAGTGGCGCACTATGGCGCAGTCGCTGTGGGAAATCAATGATCAGGACAAATGAAGAAAATCATAGTGACAGTGTTCATGAACAGAGATCTCAAAATGCCTGTGTTGAAAATTTGGTGAAATCATTCCACTAAATGACTGTGTTACGAGTATGCATTGCACGGTTTCTACGTATGCTTGTAAATTCGAGCATTTTTAATATTTTCACTCAAGATTTTCAACACTGTCATCTCTTCACACATACTTATGAATGGTATTGCTGTCATTTTTCACATCTTGCCCAAATGGTGTTTTCCACATCTGGCACAGAATGGCATGGTCGCTGTGAGAAATCAATGTTCGGGACAGATTAACAGAATCACAGTGCCACCATTCATGAGCAGAGTCCCAAACACTTTCATGAGGTGGGTGTCACAAAAATGCTGTGTGGCAAATTTGTAGTGCAAATACCAACAAACGGCTGGTGCATTAGGGTTTCTAACCATAACGTCTTACCCTGTACAGACTTATAGGTATCAGGGAAGTGTCTTTCCATTGTCAGCTGTCATGCTCACACCATACCATCCCCCCACCCTCAAGCCACTGACAGGCATCGAGGTGTGCCTTGGACTCTTCAGCCACATAGTTCACCCTATTCTCCTATGCTGCACCCATTTCAGTGTATGTCCTTATGAAATGGGGTGACTGTAAAGCTGAACACCCCAAGGCACACCTCAGCTCTTGTCAGTGTCTGCAGGATAGGGTGAGGTAAAATGCCATGAGTGTTATGGCCAAATGGGGTGAGCGTAAGGCCCAAGGAACCCAAGGTACAATGCAATATTTGTCACACTGCAGGTTAAGGTGAGCTGAAATGCCATGAACATTATGGCCAATGCCCAAAGGCACACCTCAATACCTGTCAGTCTCTGTAGGGTGATGTGGAGTTTGACATCACTTTCATACTTCACTGCCATTCCTATTATGTATCTGTTCAACTCCTGCGCTACTGATGCCAATGTCAGCAAGTCAACATTTGACATTGACAAATGCTTGTTTTCTTTACTTACTGTAAGTGCAGGTAGCTAGCTAACAAATGTTGCAGCACTAGAATGGATTAGCATAGGTGAACGACAATATTAATTAGATTGAAAGGAAAATAAGTGCTCTGAACATATCTTTCTGTGTTCTTAGATGCATCCACTTGTATGATGTCTGAGTGGATCAGCTGGTCTCCATGTAGTGTGTCCTGTGGAATGGGTATGAGATCCCGGGAGAGGTATGTAAAACAATTCCCTGAAGATGGCTCCTTGTGCCAACTACCTACTGAAGAGACTGAGAAGTGCATCGTAAATGAAGATTGTTGTAAGTAGTTTGTGTTTTGTTGCCTCTTGGACCTTTGTTTGAAAAATGAACACTAAAACCCTTTTTCAAATAACCCAGAGATGCAGTTACAACTGTCTTTTTTAATTTAATTTGAGCACCTCGAAATAAAAAAGTTTCTCTGCATTTGATAAATATCAGTGCTTTTTCTCCCTGCTATTCCAAATGACTGAGCTCCTGCCATGTACTATAGCTGGCTGTCAATTTGCAGCCATTCTCTGAATGTTTAGCACCTGGCGTGTCAGCATACAGTAAAAGCCCCATTTACATGAACCTGATATTGATTTTTTTTCATTTAATGTATTTTGTTTAATTTTTCCATGACTTCTACTAAGGAGGAAATCACAATTGAATCAATTTGCCCAGGGGCAGAAAAAAATATTAATTTGTAATATAAAGGTTTCACAGAAAGCACCATAACTAAAAGAAAACTTGAAACGTTTTCTCATATTGATAGAGAACAAGCATAAACCATTAAAATATATATTCATAAATAGAATTACTACCAAAAAAACAACAAAAAAAGAATTACACTAATAATTATAATAACTAGCATTAATATTTAAATTTCAAGCTATAATATTACAAAATACTGATGTCTTTTATCTAGGAACTGGCAGATGGTTCTCTCCAATTTGCAAACTTTTACCATAAAAATATATTTCTGTCTGGGTATTGGTCATCACACATAAGACCACAGAGGCAGTGTGTAGGGTCCATCTTAGAGATCTCCTGCTATGTGTCATATGGGTGGATCCTGTAACTACATGACCACCCCTGGTGAGAGTGGGTAGGGGGTCACTGGGGCAGGAATTTAAATTTCCAAGTAAGGTAAAATCTAACCTTTAGGGTGACATGAGATGATGACATAGGATGCAGTGGTAACATACAACCTGTTGTTCTGGTGCTTGTCAGAGTGATGTGGATGAGCTTGTCCCCAGAACATGACTGATTAGTCAGAAAAGTCTCCTAGCTCTAATCTCTAGTAAGGTAGGCCATAAGGTGATGGAAGATAGGATGAAATAAATAGTAATACTCTAGTAAATTAAGCTGATCTGCTCTCCCCATGCAGTTGCAGTGCCTGAACTCCTGGTTCTTCTGCCCCGCTGGACTGGAAAACTCTGTTTAGTAATTCTTCAAGAGAGGCAAATCCAGTGCAGTATACTGTATGAGGGAACAGGCAGAGTCCAGATTTTGGGGCTGGTGGTGCCCAATAGCCACTGGTTGCACAGACTGTGGAAAGACTGAAGGAGAGTCAGGCCCACCCAAGAGAAGGAAAAATAAAAACATTAAATGATCTATTTGGCAGCCTCTGAAATACATATATAAGATACTTTCAATGATAATTTGCAAAATCAGGATTCATTGTTTAATTGAACTGACATAATGTGTTGTCTTTGGTACATGAAATAGCTCCTAGCAGCTGCATTGTGTCAGAATGGGGAGAATGGGAGCGATGCAGTGCCACATGTGGGATGGGAATGAAGAAACGTCAGCGAATAATTATGATGAGCCCAGCAGATGGAACAATGTGCAAAGTTGAAACTGCAGATGTGGACAAATGCAACATGCCGGAATGCCGTAAGTGTCAGGAGTATATACTAATACAGTATGTACAGTACCATAAGTGAAAGCAGCCAAGCTGCTAAGCTATCTGCACAAGTCCAACAAAACAGTATGGAGCATATGCAGTCATTAAGAGCAGCAAAGTATTTATCTAATGCCTCTAAGAAAGCTCTGGGGAATGTTACTTTGAATGGAATTTCAAAGTTACCATGTTACACCATTCTTTTGATTGCTGGCTGAGGCTTGAGACAGGTGGTGCACTAGAGATGTGGATATTAGTAAATAGGATATAGATTTCTGATATATACCATATTAATATTGCATTTCAAGTAACACGTAGCAGTTTAGATTAATCATATCAGAAATTATATAAACACATAGATTTTCACCAGGCTGCTGTGGGGGTACATCTACGGAAATGGAGCTGGATTACTGTATTGATATGCTACAAGTAGTAAATCAAAAAATATCTGTGAGCAATTCCAGTTTTCACGTATTTATAATGCTCATGTCTGTTTACACTCTGGGCAGTTTTGTTCAAAGTTTCTTCCTGTCTTCTAACAAGAAGTCAGACTAGCTTGGGCAGATGCCCTGCAGGTCTGTGAACAGCTAGGAGGGAAGTGTCTGTCCAAAGCAGACTGCACTTCCCATTCATGACCACACAAGCCACACCCATCATTCAAGTGAGGAACTCCAGTGCTTGCGATAATGGGCATGGATTTCTTAGGGGCAGAGAACATACCAGTGAGTTGGAAGGATACATGTATTTCTGAATACAGCAACTTCAGCAATGATACAATTGTGACTTTCAGTCCTCTTTCCTTCCCCAACCTTTCTAGGCCATCTATGGGCTCAAAACAGTAGTAGCCTGTGAATCTCTTTGACCCTTTGTAAATGAGAGGGGGTAACATAATTAGTCCCAGAAAACTTGGTTGGGCTTCTTTCCTCTGTATGACAACATGTTTCAATCAATATAACACCTCCATAACCCATATCGTAACTCTGCCCCATTGTCCTTATGGCCAAAGAAATTATTTCTGGCTGTATCTCTCCACCCTGATTATGATGGAGGCATAATTATTGTTCATCTCCACTCAGTCAGTCCACCTCCAACCATACCATCAGCTGACCAGTCTCAGGTGCACAGGGGGAGGGTATTGTCTGGCAACTGTCACTGACACTATGCAGGGGTGGGATAGAAAGTGGTAAATTGTGTAACCATTTATTGTACTGTATATGGTTAGGGCTCATTCTGTATCAAAATTAGTTGCTCTCAGAAAGTTGCGCTCATTCTAAAAGTTGTTACACAAGTTCAAAAAGTTTTGTGCACATTCTATCATCAAGTGCATCTGTGTTCCTGTTCACCCTGACTTCTGCCTGGCAGCCCACTTCCATTTTCATTGAGCAATCCAGGTGAATGCTCCTGTTCCAAATTGCACTGACCTGCGCAGGCTGTAGACTACCTTTGTGACTGCACTAGCTGTTTATGGTGCCTACCTTCAGCATGTGTGAGGGGATTCTCCTCTGAACATGGTAGTGGTTACTCAGTAGAGCTGGATGAAAGCTGCAAATTCTGCTTTAGTGGATCTTCCACAAAATTTTACAACTTTTACAGAAGTTTCTGAACCTCTGCATTTGGTGAAATCATAAATCTTGCGAATGTCTAGTGGTACCCAAATTAACATGGTGTCTCACACCCCCCTCCCTATCTCTGAGCACCCATATCCCAATTTTCCCTGGTGTCTAGCAGTCCTCCCCTCTCTATCCCTGAGCACCTGTACACTAATTTTTCCCTGGTGTTCAGTGGTCCCTCATATCTGATACCCTGTAAAATATTATGGACCCACTTCCTGGGGTCCAGTGATTCCCCCCATCCCTGATCTCCTGTAAAATATTATAGAATCACTCCCTAGTGTCCAGCACCCCCCCGCCTGATTACCCATATAGTAGAATTAAACCCATTCCCTGGTGTCTAGTGGGCCCCTTTCCCCAACAAGGAGTGTTTCACCACCCCGCTCCCACCATCCTGTCATCAAGCCAGTGACTGGCATAGGCCTTCACTCTCCACCACAGTTGGGCATCGATTGAACTGCTAGTGAGTGCATACTGTACAAACAGTTGTTACAGTACAAGCTCATTAACAGGGGACAGGGAGATGGGAGCACTGGACACCAGGGAGTGGGTTTAATTCTACTGTATGGATGTTCAGTGGGGAACACTGAACACCAGGGAGTGGGTCTATAATATTTTGCAGGTGACTGGGGATGGGGAGACCATGGGACACCAGGGAAAAATTAATATACGGGTGCTTGGGGGTTAGGGAGGGAATCTGTGAGACACCAGGCCAAAATTACTATATGGGAGTTCAGGAATGGGGTGGTCCTCTAGACACCAAGGAAAAACTACTCTTCAGGTGCTTGGGGCAAGGGAGGTGGTCTGCTAGACACCAGAATGGGACAATTCAAATTCATACATTCATTCTGCAGTTCATTTACTCACTGAACTGCAGAATTAATGCATGAATTACCCACAGTTTTAAGTCAGAATTTCTGCAAAAGTTGGCAAAAGGATTTCTGAACTTTCACGGAAGCGAAAGTCGAACTTTTGTACGAATTCCACCAGTGGAAGATTTTTTTTGCACAGCACTGTTACCTAGCAGATCCACTCCTTGACTAACTATCTCTCTCTCTCTATTACCACTCAGCACAGCTTGCAGCTCCTGCTTGCTAGTTCCCTCTACAATACCATATACTATATAAAAATGGGAGAGCATACACAGCTCACCATGTGTTTCCATATTGGGGTTGAGATACCAGCATGGACCTCTCCCAACTATGCTGTCAAGGTCCATATGCTGGTATCTCAATCCCTTGGTGGAAATATAGGCTCACTATATATGGTCTCATATATATTACTCCTTATTCAGAAACACTGCAGATGCGGTGGCTCATTTAAAATATGTAGGAGTGCACATATCAAGGCTTGTATAAAATACATTGCAAACAATGTTGCCATAGCAGACTGGTCAGCACCTCATTGATAGAACTTAATTTAAAATCAGCTTACTACAGGGGCTTATCACAATAGTCACAAGCCAATGCTTTTGCATATGTTTTTCTTTTATTCCAAACAGCAGCAGCCAGAGCAAAATATCCAGAAAACTTCCAGGGGAATTTTTATCACAGAAATGGTATGGCTTACTTGCTTGTGTGGTCTATAAATTGTGGTTTAAGGTGCAAAAAAAGCTAACAGGTAACAGCTTACTAGTAACAGCATTCCGCTCAGACCATCATGCTTCTCAGACCAGACACAACACATGACTTACATTTCAACATCGGAAGTGACGCCTTTCTCAGAGTACTGAACACCAATGAATATGACACATAAAATTATGGATTTTAAAGTTACAGTACAAAAACATATAACATGTGAGAGTGCAGCGTAAACAAATCCATGAAGAGTAAAAGTGCAAAGTGCATATGCATATGCATACATTAAAACACATGCATAAAGTGAGTCACACACAAGAACAGAAATAAATATGACTTTAACTACAACATTAAATATGTCAATATATAATTAATTCTGCTGAGCATGGACTGATACTGATGAGCACTATCATTCAAGCATACAGACTAAATAGACATGGCAGATATTGTAGAGAATACATTGCACAAAATCTGTGAGAAGGAATGAAGTAACACTGTATTCTCCAAAAATCAATTGCACTTAATAGTTCAGTGGACAATTGCACTTGAAAGATTAAAAAAACATGTAAAGGCACATTGTCATTCACTCCATTTGGCACAAGAGTTCCAAGAGCAGTGATCCTGCATGCTTCCCTTTTTAACAATTTTTTATCTAGATCACCACCTCTAACATTCAGTTCGACTTTTTTATACCCTTGAATCTCAAAACAGCTACTGAACCATAGGCTGCTTCCTTACAATGTCTCACTGTGTCATATGTTTTATTATTGTTGTGAATTGCCATTTTGTGCTCTGCTAGTCTTAATTTCCATGCAAGTTTTGTTTGTCCAACATATAGCGCCCCATGAGGACAGGTCAATGTGTAAATGACACCTTCAGTACTGCAAATAATAAGATGATGTCTGTATGTGCAGAATGCTGTTACTAGTAAGCTGTTACCTATTAGTTTTTTGCACTTTAAGCCACAATTTATAGACTGTGCAAGCAAGTAAGCCACACTATTTCTGTGACAAAAAATTCCCCTGGACATTTTCTGGATATTTTGCTCTGACTGCTGCAGTTTGGAATAAAAAAAATGTAAGCAACAGCACTGGCTTGAAACTTTTGTGGTAAGGCACTGCTGTAAGCTAACATTCAATTAAGTTCTATCAATGAGGTGCTGACCGGTCCATCACGGCGGCATTGTTTGATCAGTATATTGTATAAACCCTGGTATATGTACTCCTACATTTTGTTGTAAATGAGCCATTGCATCTATAACTCATTGACCTGTGAAATAAATGTTTGAATTGCCACCATTTTATGTTGGAATTTTCACAAGAGTTGCCAAAATGATTTCTGAACTTTCTCAGAAGTAAAGGTCTGACTTTTGCACACATTTCACTGGTTGAAGATTTTTTTGCACAGCACTATTACTCAGCAGATACACTCCTTGGCGCTCTCTCTCTCTCTCTTCTCTCTCCCCCCACCCCCCGCTAGGTACAGCTCAGAGCTCCTGCTTGCTAGTTCTCTCTACAAAACCATATACTATAAAAAAAATTAAAAATGCGAGAGCATACACAACTCACCTTGTGTTTTCATCTCAGGATTGAGATACCAGCATGGACCTCTCCAGCTTCAACCTCAAGATCCTTATGCTGGTATCTCAACCCCTTGATGAAGACATACTGTAGGCTCATTGTGTATGGTCACATACATATTATTCCTAATATTATGTAATGTGTAGATAAATGCAGAACGTCTGACTGAAAGTTGTTATATTGCTAATTTGCAAAGTGGCCTGGTGCTGGAAAGGCTCACCAAAGCCCAGATGCCCCAATGTTTTGCTCTAATGGAGCTTTGTTGGGGCATATTTCTGGTAAACCTAATGCGACTAATAAATGCAGCCAGGACCAATCACCAATGTCCGCTCATGGATAATTCTTTACAAGTACCTTTTTCATTACAGGGAGCTGGTTTGTAGTGTTGCTGTGATTGTCTACATATGTAAATACAAAATCACACATGCCCACACAATGCAAAGCATCATGGGCTGCATATGCAAATCATCACAGAATATTATGCTGGTTCAACTTTAAGCAGAATTGCATGGTGCCGAAAGGCCTCTCACACAGTTTGCAAAGGGTGCTGACAGATGACATAGACACGTGTTTCGTCCTACCAGTACTCATCAGTATGCCTCGTCTGTTTGAAACCCCAGTGGAATGAACCAGCTGCCCTAAGACGATCTGTCTGGGTTATGTTGTGGTGAACCCATTAAAATAAAAAACTATTTAAAAGACAAAGAACCTCTGTGTGCAAACACTGAGGCAAGGGTTGCCCAAAAGAGCATTTGGCTGGGAAGCCAAGTTTCAAGAAAATGCAAAATCACACATGCCCACACAATGCAAAACATCATGGGCTGCATATGAAAATCACCACAGAATGTTATGCTGGTTCAACTTTAAGCAGAATTGCATGGTGCCGAAAGGCCTCTCACAGTTTGCAAAGGGTGCTGACAGATGACATAGACACGTGTTTCATCCTACCAGGACTCATCAGTATGCCTCGTCTATTTGACACCCCAGTATACATATACATATGTATATCCCAAAGTGTCTTGAGCACTGTGCAAGCATCAACAAGCACAATGTGTAATACATAATTTCAAAATAAAGAATGGAGCTACTACAAGGAAGGGGGAGGCGGAAAGGAGAATGGAATGAGGGTTGGTGGCTGGAAGAGAACAGGGTGGGGTTTTCAGATTTGGGGAAGGAGAAGAACGTTTATGTTGGAAGGATCATAGAACAGTGCAATACCACAATTGAATAAATGTAAAAAAACAGCAAGAGAAACAGAAATGATTAATGTGAACAGAATACTTGCAGTTAACTGCTATAGAGATACTATTTATAACTTTTTGCTACTTTTTTGCTGTTTGAAGTACCAGGAAAACTGCAAGGGGCAATGCTACCTGTATCGATCACCCACAATTATTCTGTAGCATTCCTTGCCTCCCAGGGATCTGGATGACAGATATCATCACTTTGCTTTTTCGTCAGTTTCTGGAACCACTGCAAATAAAAATAAAACACTATTTAAAATGCAAACTAAGATAACAGAGTCGATTACTTTAGCCTCACACAGTATTTGCAAAAACTGCTAATATAGACAGCTGGTGGAATCCTAGTACTAATAGTAGTAGTAGTAGTAAAAATGTTTATTTTTATACAGGATAGCAAACTTTAGGTCATAGACCTATTTTCAAAGTTGTCCTGTGTACTCTATTATAAATAACACAAGAACATATTTCCTAAGTATTTGATTTGAGGAAAACAAAACTTTTAGAAACTAAACTCATGGGAATGGTTTCAAACTTCATTCCTCATTTAATCCCTTTGGTATGAGTGTACACAATGTAAATATCCACCTGCTTTCCTTCTGGAACAGGCAGTCAGAGTTTGTCCCCATCCCCTCCATACTTGTGGGACCCATTCTAATCCCATGAACTGCAATTTTGTGTGATAAGAATTATGAAAACATTTGAAATGAACTCCAATTGGTGTGCTCATATCAGAGTGTAGAACACTTCTGAGCTGCTCTGAAATATTCACTTGTAATGGTTGTGTTGTTCACACCACAACTGGGTCAGGAGTACCATCACCCCTATCCAGGGACCACCCAGTCCAATGCCACTGCCTCAAAGGATGCCGAGAATGAGGAGCAGTTGGATGACAGTGGGCTCAGGGAGGGTTAGAGCAGTTAGGCAGAGGCACATCCCAGATCCTATTCCACTCAAGAACTCATATGCCACACTGGCAAATGAGGACAACCAAATAGAGGTACCCAGAGAAGTGGAAGGAAAGGATGTGGAGGGTAGCCAAGGAGGTGACCTGAGCGGGAAAGCAGTGGACCCCAGAGGAGGAGGAAGCAAATCCTGGTGGGGACTCCATCATAAGAGGGATCCAGCTAGGAACACAGGAGGGGAGGACAGGAGGTGAGGTGCCTACCAGGTGCCACGGCATGGAGGGATGGAAGGAAGATCCTGGGGATCACTGGGAAGGCAAGGCGGAGGGTGAGCTGGATGTCATTATCCACCTAGGTACTAATGACCTGGCAAATGGGGAGCCAAAGGAAGTTCAGGAAGAGTTTAGGAAACTGGGGAGGGTCTCAAGCAAGTAGCTACTTCTGTCACTTTCTCAAGTACTACCTGTGAGAGGCAAGGAGAGCATAGAAGTGCATGCACCAGGAACTTTAACTCATGGTTGAAGAACTGGTGCTGTGAGGAAGGTTTGGATTCATTGGTGACTGGGGACCCACCTGGAGGGATGGAGGTTTGTTCAAGCCTGGCGCCTGCATCCATCCTGGAGAGGAATCCAAGCACTCAATGATAAGTTTAAATGCTACATTGACAAGCATTTAAACTAGCAAAGGGGGGTGACAGGCCAGCAAGGAGGGTACCTACTTGCTCACTCCTCACAGCTAGCAGTCGAACCAGTGAACAAGAGGAGTGGCTATCTCTGCAAAGCAGTGTGCAAAAGATGGAGATTAGTGCCCAAGAGGTGGATAAGCAGAAAAGGGGCAAAATTCAGCAGAAGGGCAGACAGCAAGGAGAACCAGGGATAAATGACAACCAAGGAAGGGGCTGGAGTAGAACAGTGAAACAGTCTAGGGAGGTCAAATCATGGAAAGCCATGTGTGCAAATGCCAGAAGCCTTAGCAACAAGATGGAAGATCTGAGGCTGTCATGGTACAGTCAGACCTGGACATTGTGACCATCACTGAAACCTGGTGTAATGATAACCATGACTGGGAGATGACCATACCTGGCTACAACATATTCAGAAGAGACAGAGCAGGCAGGAAGGAGGAGGAGTGGCACTGTATGTGAAATGACATAAGGGCCACAGAGATCCAGGAGGAACAAAATGGGGAGAGATACTGTGGGTTAAGCTGGAAAGGAAAATGGGGACAGCCATCCGCACAGGTGTGGTCTGTAGACCACCAGCCCAGGAGGAAGAAACAGATAGGAGCTGATGCTAGCCATCAAAGGATGGCAGACAAAGATGGTAGTACTGGTTGGAGACTTCAATATTCCAGACGTGGACTGGAGCATCCCAGCAGCAGCATCAACTAGGAGCAGATTTATCCTGGACTCCTTCAGGTGCCTTCTTCAAGCAACTGGTCATGCAACCAACTCGGCAGAAGGCAATACTGGACCTTGTGCTCACAAACAGGGACAGTGTGATGGGGGTAACAGTGGGGAGCACCTGGGAAACAGTGACACCAGTCATTGTGATTTGAAATCACAGAGAGAACCAAACCACAAAAAACACATATCCTGGATTTTAGGGGCAGACTTTGGGAAAGTGGGAGATACTTGAAAGAGGCATTAAGGGAATGGGACAGGAATCAGGGGTTGAGGAACAGTGGGCAGTATTTAAAATGGGGATTACAAGAACAACAGAATTATGCATTAAGCAGGTTAGCAAGAGGAAAAGGAAGAGGAGACCATTATGGTTTCCAAAGAGGTAGCAAAGAAAGTGAAATCAAAAGATTGCATTCAGGCAATACAAAAAGACACAGGCAGAAGGGGATAGGGAGAAGTACCAGGAGAAGCAAGGGAGGCAGGGAGGTCAGTAAGGGAAGCCAAAGCTCAGACAGAAGAACACATTGCAAAATCAGTGGGTAGAGGGGACAAACCTTTACAGGTACATAAGTGAAAAAAGAAAGACAAAGGGAGGGATAGTGAGACTGAAGGGGGAGGATGGGGGCCGCGTGGAGGATGACAACAGTAAAGCTGACATTTGAACAGGTATTTCTGCTCAGTCTTTACTGAGGAAGAGGAGGGTAATGGGTCTGAAGGAGTACAAGGGTGAGAATGGTGCAGAAATGGACACAAGTCCCTTTACGAAGAAAAGGGTCCTGAAGGAACTGGAAGTAATAAGAGTTGATAAAGTAATGGGGCCAGATGGGGTGCACCCCAGGGTCCTTAAAGAACTAAGAGAGGTCGTGGCTGAACCTCTGGCTATCTTGTTTAGCCGATCACTGGAAACAGGGAGGTACTCAAAGACCAGAGGACAGCAGATGTAGTCCCTTATACAAAAGTGGGAACAAAGAGGAAGCAGGGAACTACAGACCAGTCAGCCTCACTCCTCGGTAGTGGGAAGATCATGGAAGCACTACTGAAGGAGAGATTGATGGAACATCTGGTTGTCAATGGACTACAGGACCCAAGGCAGCATGGTTTCACCAGGGAGGTCATGTCAGACCAACCTCGTTGAATTTTTGACTGGGTAACTAGGGAGGTGGATCAGGGGAGGGCAGTGGACATGGCCTATCTGGACTTCAGCAAGGCCTTTGACACTGTGCCACATAGAAGACTATTACACAAACTGAGGAATATGGGTGTGTGCAGGACAGTAGTGTGGTGGGTAGGTAACTGGCTGGGTGGCAGGACACAGAGGGTGGTGGTAAATGGCTGTCACTCCACAGAGGGAAGAGTGACCAGTGGGGTACCACAGGGATCAGTGCTGGACTGGTCCTATTCAACATCTTCATCAGTGATATTGTGCAGGACCTAGAAGGCAGAATTTCACTGTTCGCTGATGACACAAAGCTCTGTAACAGAGTAGACACGCCAGAGGGTGTAGACAGAATGAGAAGGACCTGCAGAAATTTGAAGAATGGTCAGGGGTTTGGCAGTTGAAATTCAATGCAAAGAAGTGCAAAATAATGCATATGGGCACAAAACCCTGGCACAATATCAGTTGTGGGGTGAGGATATAGCATGCACCAAGCAGAAAGGGATCTTGGGGTTGTCATCTCTGATGACCTCAAGGTAGGGAAACAGTGTGACAAGGCAGCAGGTAAAGCAAATAGGATGCTGGGATATATAGGCAGGGGCATCACCAGCAGGAAAAGGAGGTCATAATTCCACTATACAAGACACTAGTGAGGCCCCACCTGGAGTACAGTGTACAGTTCTGGAGACCATACCTACGTAAGGACATAGACAGGGTAGAGAAGGTTCAGAGGAGGGCAACAAAGATGGTGCATGGATTGTATCACAAGTCCCTATGAAGACAGGTTGAAGGAACTGAACATGTACTCCCTGGAGGAGAGGAGGAGAGAGGGATATGATAGAGACATACAAGTATCTTACAGGGAGGAACAGGGTGCAGGAAAACACTATTTATAGCGAAAAAAGATGTTCCAGGACTAGAGGGCATGGGATGAAGTTGGAGGAGGACGATTCAGAGGAAACATGAGAAAGAATTTCTTCACAGAATGGGTGGTGGACAAGTGGAACACCCTGCCAGAGGAAGTGGTGGGGGCTGAAACAATCATGGGATTTAAGGATGCATGGGATAGACATAAAGTAATTCTGGAGGTCAGGGATAAGGGGCAACAGACTTCTAGGAAAACATACTGAACTTACAAGCTCAAATGGGAAGACTGGGTGGGCCATAGGCCCTTATCTGCCGACACTGTCTATGTGTCTATGTATCTATGTACCACATAGGCATTATTGCACTCACACCACAGTATGCACACAACAGAGTAGGGCATACAACTAAAAAACTATCTAATTTCAACTTGTTTTGTGATTCTGTCTAGCTCAAGTCTTTTAGCAGGGTTGTACTGTGTAAAAGCACAGCAATGCCCACCCCAGAACATGCCCTGGCATTTATTTAATTGCCAATTTGTCTGTGGGCGTAGTGTCTTGTCTGCTTTATATTCAATGTGAACTAATAGAGCCTACTTTTATGAAATGCAATTCTTGGAATGGTTCCTACTTCAAGTGCCTGAGTCATAACGCCATGTAAAATGGACTGTTTCTTTCTGACTATGGAACCCATCTGTCCAGCAATAGAGATGTAATCAAGAACAAGCTTTAATGGTTCACATTCATTGCTCTTTGAACCTCTAGTTCTAGGTACTAACAGATCATCCCTGTTGATTGTGTGTACCCTCACTGTTTCCTGAGTCAAAAGTTCTACATCACACCCCCTCTATTGTAACCTATGAATAAGCTCTGCTGCTCATATTTCATAATCAGAGAGTCTAGTACAGTTACATCTAATTCTCAAGTATTGCCATGAGGTATGGATATTATGAGAGCTCTTGGGTTGGCACCTTTTGATCTCAGGATGGTGTTTGTGACCTTTGGATTGCAGTAATCTTTTGTGACCACACTTTTGTAGTCCTTATTGGAAATTGTGACATCCAGAAAGTTTAATTCCTCTGGGTGTGCTGTACCTGTGAATCTAAGGTTAAGTCCATTGCAGTTAAGTCTCTGTAGGAAACATTTGGCTTCTGCCTTTGGGACCCTACATATAACACACAGTGTTGTCAAGGTATCAATGCCATTTTATAACATCATCAATGTACAAATTGTTGTTCTTGTTAAATGCAGCTTCTTGTTCCCATAATCCCAAGAAAAGATTGGCAATGGAGGTGGCCAATGATTTCCCCCATCGCTGTGCCACACACCTGTAAAAAATGTGCCATTAGATTAAAAGTAATTGAGCAAAAGCACAAAGGCTAGTGCTTCAACAATTAATTCTGTATGGAAAATTTAAGAACAGTAACTTGCCATAACAATAGATCTTTGAGACAGTCTCCTCTATTTGACCATACCTTTGAAACTGTACACTGTCATCATCAGGACCACTTAGAAATGTTTTCAAGCCAGGGTCCACCCACAGTGAAGTACAATGCTGGTACCTACATAATCATGTGTGGCCACAGTTTTCCTTTGTAGTGGACAAACCTGACAACTTCTACCTCAGAAAGGGGGAAGGAGGATGGGTACATTATAGCCCAGTGATGGGAATTCTCTTGGAGATCTACTGTTGCAGTGAGTAACTGTTCTGTCTGTATTGAAGATATCTCCTCCATTGGGCCACATCTTTAGAATGATTCCCATGTGGTATACTAGGTACCCAGGATGATGGAAAAGTATAAGAGGTCATTATGACAGATGGCCTTGCAATAATGCAACACCAAATCCAGCACATCTACAAGAGATGGTGTCTAGTCTGTAGTGCATATTAAATGTATGCACAGTGCTCCATGTGACAGCAACACATATGTTAGCTGCAGAAACATTCTGAAAGCAATCTGCAGAGGTAACCATATCACATGTAGAGTGCCCATGCACAACACCAGAAAGTTCCTTACTATAATTCCTATAATGGAACACAATACAGTTAGCCAGTCATTTGAACAGGTACTTTTTAGATACAGGGGTGCACTCTTTCCCAGGGGAAAATTAAACAAAAAGCTGAGGACATTCTGCAGTCCTTACTGTGATCAAAACTGAACTGTAGTTTTCTATGTACATCAGGTATATAGAGCAATGCATCACCATTGTTAGCATACGCAGGATAATACACAGGAACCTTCAATGTAAAATCAGGCATCACTTATGGTAGAAAATGAGGACTGGTTTGCAAAGACACCTTGTCCTTGTGAAAAAATCAAATAAGAAGGCTCAGGCATCAGAGCATGACACTTAAAAATGCTATGAATAAAAGTAATGGCAACCAAAACCATTGTTTTCCATTTAAAAAAGCATCTCACAGATCACAACAGTCTCAAATGGAGCAAATGTAAATTTTTCCAAAATGAAATTGGTGTCCCAGTGTGGAACTAATTTAAGAATCAGGGGACGCATATGCAGAATAGCCTTAAACAATGTATGGGATACCGCTGGTTGTGCCGACCTCCACCCAGCAATAGGGACATGGAAGGCCTAAATGGTAGCTAAGTGCACTTTAATGTATGAGTAATGGAGACCAGAGTCAGGTAGGGACAGAAGGTACTGTAGTCAAGTACAGTATTCAAAGGACATGTAAAAGGGTCCACTGAACAGGAAGCACAACATATAGTAAAGCACTTCCATTCCAAAGAATGGGTGTGTGTGCAAGAAAACTTTCTAGCCACAAGCATAACATCAGCCACCTCAGGAGAACCCCAGAAAGGGCAATCACTATGTCTTTGGAAACAATACATGCAGATACAGGGATCACAGTTCCAGATGAACTAGGGACCACTGAACCTGTTACAGCAGACCCTGAAAAACCGGAAGCTGAACAGGAGGCTTCACTGCCAGATGCTGCATAAGTGGAAACCAAACCCGGCAGGCTGGAAGGGAGCCATCAATATTGCGGTGGAATGCTCTACCTGTAGGGACAAAACCCTTGATGGAAAAAATATTTTACTTTTATCTTCAATAATTGATTTTTAATTATTATTTTATCTGGTTTTTATATGGGACTAATTTCTGGTTAAGAGTATTGCTTGCATAAATTCCTACAAGAAAACTAAAAGTGTTAGTTATTTGAACCTTAAGACAAGGTCTATGGCTTTAATGCTTTAAAGGAAAATATTTCTGTTCCTTAAGCAGCACTTTGCCATAAGCTAGAGGAGGTCTAAGAGAATAGAGATGAAACTCCGTTTTGTTTTTCAAGCCATGCTATAAGTGGACACCTTCCAGGCTAAGCATGTAATGCAATGTTGTTCTAAGGGGGCCTGCCACACTCCAGGATCATCTCTGTGATGTCCAAGCCTTGCATGACAGAGTTATAGGTAAATTTATAGGAAAAGTCTTAGATGGAGCTAGGTATCCATGGCTATGATCAAGATAAGAGATCATGTGACTGATAGCAACAACAAAAAAAAGTCTTAGACTTTGGAAGTCCAATTACTGTGTATAGAAATAAGAAGTTGTATTCACAGTTTAAAGATGCAGTGTACTGCTGCTATGAAAATTGGACAGTTATAGGACAATATTATGATAAATAAGCTTGCCAAGTTTTATAGTTGCAGAATGAAGCATTCAAAAGCTATGAATATAATTTATTTAATATCATTTTCTTATAAAAAAAAAACTAGACAAATCTAGTATCCTGTGATAGCTCACATCTTAGGAAGTCTAACAAGAAGAATATTAAATCTGTAGTTTGTTGCCTCAGAGAGAAAGACCATCTAAACGTTTATAGTGAATTAACTTTTCTGACAGTGATTGATGTCCTTAAGAAAAGAACAAAGGAAATCCCTGTCTTAAACAAGTTTGCTAAATGTATACAGTTCCTAATTATAGCAGGTATGCCAAAGTAACACCATTTTAAACAGGAAAAAATGTACTTCTGAAATCTGTAAATACTGTTTATATATCTATAAAGGAAAAAGTTTTATAATGCTTTTATAAATTATAGGTTTTATATTAGAATTGATACCATCATATTTGGTCTCAAATGAATCCTCTCCTTTAGTTGCATCTAAAAATGTGAGTCTATATATATATATATATATATATATATATATATATATATATATATATACAAAGGTGCATTGATGCAAGAAAGAAAAGTTGTTTTATATCAAAAATAGTTTTTCAGGATGAGGTTATACTGATAAAAAATGTCTTAGGAGGGGCTAACAGTAACACCCTCAAAGAGTGCTCAGACCAAACATAACTTGATGGTGATGTTGCCCAGTAAGTGGGACATAACTGGGATGCTGGCAAAGCTGGCCCAGAACTACTTATTTCTTTGGTGTATGAAGACCTGTGTTAGCTGTCCTGACAATTTTGGATGAGCTTGGACTTGTACCAAAGCCTGAAGCCACACCTTCTTGGAACATTATTTGGACTTTGACATTGTCACCGCTAGGTGGTGCTAAACCCGCTGCTGCAACTGATTGTTACAGAAAGGACTTTCTTCCAGTATTGGATCAAGCAAGGCCTATGTTTTGCGTACTGAGAGTTTGGACTAAAAGTAATGTTTTGGAATTTCTGTTAAAAGCCTGAATAAGAGACTGACTTTGGAATTTACCAGCCAGCAAGCTTGCAGTGCTGTTAAATAGCAGTGAGTCCAGAGTTGCAGGTTCAAAAGCAGAAATGAACTGAAACAGAACAGAAACAGAAAAGAGTCACAGAGTCCAGTTACCCAAAACAACACTGCTGTCCACAGGGAGAGATCTTTCTACAGACTGTGCTGAACTGCTAAAATCTTGTCTGATTTTTCCTACTAAATCCTGAAGTGACTTTTGATGATTTGTGACATCAAGCAAGAAGGATCCAGCCTGCATTGCTTCATTGGTGTCAAAAGACTCTACAGTTCCAGGTTCAAGGGAAGAAGACAGCAGACTAAAGCCAAACTCACCACCAAAGGACATTTGCCATCAAAAACCAAAAGTTCTAACCAAGACTTAGAAAGCTAAAAAGTAGAAGACCACACCTACAGATAACCAAAACATAAGTATCCCTCTATCCTATTTTTAGTACTTATTTGGCTATCTGGGGTGATAACGTAGTGCATTTTAGCTCCAAACCTTGGGTTTATGGTTAAGCTTGAATTTAAATCGAAAGAAAATACTTTTTACATACTATAAAGTTTAAACAAGTATCATACCATGATAATCTGAAATACTAGTGTAATAAGTTGCAAGTTCTCATAGAAAAAAAGAAAAGGTCATGCTATTTATAAGTATGCTAAAGAAATAGTGTAAACTGTCATTTATTATGCTGAATAGTGCTTAAAATATATTTATCTCTTATATAATCCAAAGTGTGGCAACAATGTTTTTCACCATCATTTTTGAATCCGGAGAGCATAGAATAATATCACATGTGAATATCTTTATTTTTGGAAATTTATTAAATTATTTTTGGGTAAGACCCAAGGTGAATCCAAGTGCATTCTTAGAAAAAGTGATGTTATAAGCCTTTGTTCCGACATACCCACAGCTAGAGCAGAACCCTTTGTATAAGAGGGCTCAGAGGAATGATATAAAGGAACTTCCCCTTCCAGGAGAGGGATAATGCATCTTACCAAAAAACTCAATGGCCTGGATCAAATGAGCAGAAATGTACACATTTTGCATTGCATCTGGATGCAAAAAGGTCCAACTCTAAATGACCCCATCTTGCAAAGTGGTTGCATATTACAAAGTTAAGCAATTCCCATTCATGCACAAGGGATGAAGACTAAAGTAGTCTGTCTGCTAAGACGCTTTGGACACCTGGTAGATACATTGTTGACAATTGAAGAGCTGAAGGCTATGAGACATTACCCAGTACCATACTCTCATAACTTCCCTGCACAGGGGATAAGAGTGAGTGTCCCTTTTCCTTTGTTTATGAAGTTCATGACACTGACATTGCCATTTGCATTGGCAAAGGACTGGGCCTAAGGTGCTCCTTGAAAGCCTAGAGACCACACAGAACAGTATGCATCTCCAGTATATTGAACATGGAGGTCTTACTCCAAATCAGGCCAGGACCTTTGGATCTGATGGGAACTGAGAAGGGTACCTGAGTCGGACTACAAGGCATCCTTTGTGAGGATCTACATGGGAGTCATGGAAAATAACAGAATGCCCTGTAACTGGTTGGGGTGGTTCATACACCATACTAGAGTACAGTGGTGAGGGGATATGATGAGAACCATGTGTTCCAGCTCATCTCTGCAGAGTCCAGTGTGGTATGTGCATATGTAGCTGTGAAAGGAAACCATAATGATGGCAGCACACACGTAATGACTCATGTATCAGATAGGTCTGAACAAGAAGAGCCTTCACCCTGTCTGCAGGTAGGAAGGCACAGCCTATAGCTGGCTTCAGAAGTTGCACCAATATATTGGAGGTGCTGTCAGGGAATGAGTACAGTTTTTAGAATGTTTACCCTAAAACCCAGTTCCTCAAGCAACTGTGTCACTCTGAACAATGCGTATAGAATCACTTCCTGGGATAGGTCCTTCAGAAGCCAGTCATCCAGATATGGGAAGACATAAAGTCCTTCCTGCTGAAGGGCTGCTGCCACAACCACTAAGCTCTTGCTAAATACATGCAGTGCCAAGGATAAACCAGAGCGCAAGACTTGGAACTGATAATGACCGTCCTTCAGCATAATGAACTGCCTATGACACTTACACATCTTGATATGAAAGTATGCATACTTCATGTCCAGGGTATAAAGCAAATCTCCTTTTGTAACAGGGTGATGAGAGCCTGACATGACACCATTCAAAACTTTTTTATGTTCAGTGAACAGGTTAAAGTCTCTGAGGACAATACGGGATACAGCTCTCCCGCATACTAGGAAACCATAAAGTATCTGGAATAGAACCCTTTGTTTCCTTCTTGTGAAGGAAGGGGTTCAAGAGCCCACTTGTTAATAAGCAACTGAACCTCCTGTAGCAGAAGGGTTAGTAGAGAGTAACTCAAGAGCATTCCCCTTTTCCACTATTTCCAGAACCCACTCATCTGTCATGATCTCCCTCCACTTTGACAGAAGAAGGGATATCCATCTTCCCACTTGCAGTCCTGGTGGCAACAATAGAGGAGAAGGCAATGGGGAGTCAGACGGTACCAGGAGCAGTGGAGGCACTGCATGGACCTATACCTTTGGGTGCCTTTGCACAGGTAGCAGGGGTGGAAGGTGCCCAGAAGAGGATCACCATAACTGTTTTGTACATGAGGCTGCGTATGGTAGGCACAGCCACCTCTGGCCACTGGTCTTCAAAATGAACCTCTACCACACCCCCCTGGCAAGTTGAGGGCTCAGAGATTTGATTGACCTTAAAGTCATTCTGGAACACTGAAGCTCACATACAGCATTTTCAGTATCACTCCCAAACAGCCTGAGACCTCCAAAAGAGGCATTCTTTTCAGTCTGCCGTAAAGCTGTAGCAGGTCCAGCTACACTAAAACAGGAATATCACCAAAGTCATATGCTGGAGGCAGCAGTCCTAGCTGAAGCATTAGAAGTATCATATGCAGAGTATAACAAATGCTTTCTGGGATCCAAACTATTTGAGGCAAGATTGACTAGGCAGACTATCAGGCAGAGCCTGAATAGTAGATGTAGCAGATTTCTACAGGCCATTCTGATATTTAATCATGCATGCATGGTAGTTTGTGCTTCATAGGCCTAAGAATGCAGAGGCATAGAAACAGAATTTGTCAGAAGAAAAAAGACCTTTAGGCCCATCCAGTATTCCCCTTGGTCTCTGCCTATTCTGTCATACAGACCCTAGTTGGTCATAGGTATCACTCCCTCCCCAGTTCCTCTACCAAATATGCCTCTGTGCCTATGCCACCTATCCTTGAACATCCCCACAGTCTTTGCCCCCACTACCTCCTCTGGCAGACTGTTTCAGTAATCTACCACCCTTTCCATAAAGAAGTATTTCCATGCATCTCTTCTAAACTTCCACTTCTTAGCTTCACTTCATACCCCATTGTTCCAGTGCCTTCCTTTCTCTGAAATAAACCCTTCCCATGCACCTTGTTCAGTACTGTGAAGTACTTTTAGGTTTCAATCATGTATCCTCTCGTTCACCTCTTTTCCAGGAAGTACATGCTGAGTTCCTGCAGCATTTCCTCATGTGGCTTTTCATACAATCCTCTCACCATTTTGGTTGCCCTCCGCTGTACCGCCTCCACACTTTCAATGTAGTTGCAGAGATGCCTCCTTCAGAACTGACACATTAATCTGGGGAGGGGCCTCACCAGTGAGCAATACAATAGCAGTAACACCTCCTTCCTCCTGTTAAAAAAAAAATCCATCTACTAATGCACATTAGTATCCTGCTACCTTTCCAAGTGCCTTGTCACACTGCCCATAGCTGGTAGTCATCAGATATGCTGACTCCTAGCTCTTTTTTTTGCTTAGTAACTGTAAGCTCCACTCCCTCCATTTTATACACAACTCATGGGTTCCACAGCCCTAAGTGCATAACCTCTTTTGCATGAGTTTTTTTTTTCCCATAACATCAAGCTTCCTGGTTTCTTTGTCAGGAGGCAAAGTGCTCATATGTCTAGGGGCTCTAGAATGGTGATGAGCAGCAGTATATGCACAAAATCTGTTTCAGGCTGGGAAGCATAATATGGCTTCACAAATGAAGCATGGTACTGCTTATTAACATTTCTAGGTACTGCAGGCAAGGTATTAGTCCCATGCCAAGCAGCAATGGTAGCATCCTCTAAGGCAGAATATATAAGAGGAATCACAATGGAGGGCACAGTGGGAACCTCTAAAAACTCCATAAAACTTTTCTTGGTGAAGGTTTCCTCTTCAGCTTCAAATACCATGACATCCTCAATCTGTCTGACCAAAGCCTGCAAAGAGGGATCATCAGGAGGATATCTGATGGGTATACACCACATAGACTTCACTGCATGAAGAAAGAGTAAAACTGGAAGGCAGTCAACCCTCACAGAGATCATTGCCCCTTTCATCATCCTCCAAATCAGCCTTCATATTAATGAGATCAAGACTGTAATCTACTGCATTGTCATCCTGGATGATGATGGATGCAATCAATGGAGCTGGCGCTAGAGATAGTGGTTACAGTGGAGGAATGAAAGGCATTATTCTGGATCCCATCGATAATGACTGTGCCAATGGAGGGATCAATTGACAAGATAGCCATTATTGTCAGTGGTAGCAATGGTAACAGACATCAAAATAGTTCAAAGCATGATCCAAGCACAAACTGGGAGTTGGCAACACCTTGTAAAGGGCCCAGGACAACCAACATTAAAGGGGTAGAACCTGACAATATGGGCTGCATATCCTCCATAGTAGGTATGGCAGTGCCTGTGCCACAACCTCGACCATGGTGTCTCTTTGACAGGTGGGGGGCTATAGTCATCACCATCAGAGAGGACAACAAGGAGGACTTCTTCTCTTTTCTTGGAGATCTTACAGGAAAAGTATGAGTTTTATCCTTATATTTGTGGTGATTGCTGGAAGAAAAGAACTTCAGTGTTGACTTCTCCTTGTCTTTGTCCTTAGTACTTGATGGCTATAGCAGCAATAGCATTACTGAATGCAGGGATGTTCTCTTCCTGGAAGTGGTCAAATGAGAAGTAGAAGCTGGCTTGAAGCCTGTGGCCTTGGCTTGAGCTTCCATTGCGTTAATGGAAATTAAGGTTTTCTAGAGCCTTCTTTCAGCAACTCCATGTGGCTAGGTTGAAGCACTGTCAGATCTTGCAGGCCCTGGAGTTGTCGGACAGGCCCAAAGAAGCAATCACAAACCATGTGAGTGTAATCCATGTAGATCTTGTAAACACAGGTACAAAACCTAAATAAAGGTTCTTTCAGTGGCAGCATAAAGGACAATATTGACAGGTGAAATGAAAGTTTATAAAAATAATAAAGTTGAAGAAATGACTGTGTTGCTCCCATGTATTTATCCTTACAAGCTAGAATGAGCATAGTCAAAATGAACATTCTGCCCTGGATATTTTATCCATTGCATATGTTAAATCTTCATCTTCTCTTGTCATGGTTTCGATGACTTCATGGAGTATTTTCTAAATTCCTGTGGCGTGATAAGCCCCCAAGGAGGTCATATAATCACCTCTGTGCACAGCAACAGATGGGTGGCCTTAAACTTCCCAACTTTTACTATTATTACTTGGCCAGTCATGCATCCAAATACATACGGTGGAATTACATGCCTCAGGACTTGGATATTTTCCCATATATCCCCCATGGTTAAAAACTGAACATCATATTTTAACCATGGTGGGTTTTACACCTTCTAGTCTATTGTATACATTGCCAAATCGATTGCCACACTCTCTATGAAGTTTAGTTATATACACATCCTTAAGAGTTCATATGCAAGTGTATAAAATTCATCAATATAACAATCAACAAGACCTGTCCCAACCATTGTTTGTTAATCCCAATTTCAAGTTTGGTGATCAAATGATATCACCTCCAAAGAACTGTCCTATCAAATATATATTGGTGAGGGACTTGGTCACTAAAAGGAGGCTTTTTAACACCTCTGAATTATTAACACATCTTCAATTATCTAATAAATATTCATTTTTGGGTTTCAACTCAGACATATGTTAATAAAATGGTATGGTTCAGACACTTGGATTGTTCATTCAACAACCTACCTTCAAGAAATGATAGCTTATAATATGCAACCCCATTCTGTATCTCACCTGGTTTAGATTTTAATAAGGATACTTTATTCAGCAGAAGTGGGGAAACCACAATACTGGGCCCTAACTTTTCTCTATGAAACCATCCAATGGGAAAAGGTATGGCGGGGTTTATACCTTTGTACGTCCAATGATCATTTCTGATTGATACAATTTTATATTTTACACAATATCTATTACACTCCAGTAAAATTGCACAAAATGGGTAAAGTCCCAACTCAGGCTTGCTTTAGGTGCAACCAAGATGTAGGTACATTGCTTCATGTCTTTTGGGAATATCCCAGAGTTACTCCCCTATGGATCCTAATCCAGAGGAAAGCTGATCCACTACTGGGTATACAGGAGTTATTCACTCCCCAAATCTGCATGCTGGGAGATAATAGCAATATTCCAATTAATGAAAGATGGTATTATATGTGTCATTTCTTTATCTATCAAAAAATTCATTCTCCATCACTGGAAAGATCAAAATGTAATAATTTATTCTGAATGGGTAAATGAATTGCTCTATAACCTTAGGATTGAAAAAGCAATTGCTAACCTTCATGGTAATATATCATTGTATAAGGATAGATGGGAGAAATTGTATACCTTTTGGTCCTCTCCTTAAGAGACTGTAGAATCACCACAAAATATGAATACCTAGGTTTCATGTAAAATGTTAACAGATGTGAGACATTTGTTCTTTCATGATTTTAGTGGCTTTCGAAGGGTGGGGTAGGGGAGGGGTGGAATACTGGGTTAGGTTTGATTTCTTGGGATGGGGGGTGGGTGGTAGGGTTTTAGGTGTTAGGGAATGAACATTACACTTCTTGCTTTATAGTCAGTAGGCATAGTATTGTTACACTTCTTTATGTACAGCATGCAATATCTTGATTCCCTGTATAATTTTATAGTGTCAAGCTATTACAAATTCTGTACCTACTGCACACTGTAATGTACTGAGAATAAATAAATACATAAAATATATTAAATTAAAAAAAAAGAAATGACTGTGTTTGTTCTCTGTAGTTCCAAAAAGCAATTGACAAATGGAGAAAGAAGTAAAGAGCAAGTGGGCCAACCAAGATTATATAAGCATCAACGCTGCATGTCATCATGGGTGGCTCCTGGCTAGCAATAGTTTTCAGGTGGTTCTAATGCAGATGGTTTACTTTTCCAAAGGTGTGGGACAATGGAGGGGATGTCACTGATGAAGATGTAGGTATATTGAGTTATATCCTTCAATACAGTATATTGTGGTACCGTACTTTGGCTACCTTTAATTGCTCTCTAAAGTCTTTAGTTTCTAAAAACATGCTGCTATATTTTCAAAGGTCAACGTAAATGCTGGTAAGACATTGTTGATAAAAACATATTTTAAACTAGCTTGAAGGGGAACTGAACTTTGCTAATTGCTTATCTTAAGAAACAAATTGTCAAAATGTCTGTGTCCCCAGTGTGTTTAATGCAACTGAATATGATCATGCAGCAGTGCAAGCCAGGATGCAATGCAACAATGTTGCAGTATATCACAAAATGCTGAAGTATACTGCAGGGAACAGAGTATTTCAATGCTAATTAAGCCCTCTTGTCATGCAATATTTCGTGGCATGTCATTTACTGCAAGTTATTGCATTGCATCATGGTTGGCTCTGCTTTATTTGCTGTTGCAGTGTTCAAATAATTTTTTACCACTGTGTTCATGTTTTCCTTTCCAAGGCAATACTTGTAAATAAGATAGCACAGTTTAGAGACACTTTCCCAGTGAATAGTTTAAATAAATAAAACCAAATTAAATACATTCACATTTAAGGAAACCATTTGTTTAGTCATCAAATCATAGGCATATCTCCAAATGAATAAAAATGGATCACACGTTGTTTTTAGAGCTCTTTCATATGCTAGTAGTTAGTTACAAATAGTATTTACTGTTTATTTCCCTCTGTTTTATTTATTTGTATACTCATTTTATTATGGAGCTGGACATAATTAGATGTTGACAGGTGACGTATTTGTGGAATAACATTTTTCACATTTACAGAGAAATTTAGATTTCTAACAGTGTGGAGTAGGAGGAGGAGTTAGGACCCTGACATGAATTTTTAGTTTCACAGCATGAACTAGGGTTACATTATGCAAACAGAATAGTGCTACCTTAGCCAGTCCTAGATTGTTATGAGTGGCATGAGAAGTATTGTTGTTTCTTCATAAAATGGTTTAAATTGACAACATTCCATTTAGTTTCTTTCCAGTTATAAATACTGCAATTCAGTAAGTCTATAATTCATGTATCCAGGTTCAGGGTTCCTTTTTAAACATTTTCTTTTAAATTGGGAGTCTGCCCCTATACCCACTATGTGTTACACACCTACTATTTGTTTTTTTTTTAAATCAGGGAATGTGGGTGGAACCCTCAAACCTAAGTTCAATATTAGTAAAATCTGAGTTTGGGTTTTGTCATGCTATTGATGTGCTGGTGCCAGCTTCACCATATCCCATGCAAGAACCACTAGGTGAGAGGAGTATTATGCATAAGATTATTCATATCACTATGCATTGCACTGCACATAGCGCTACACATATGAATCCAGACTGTGATGGTCATCAGTCCTCCAACTACAGTGGAAATTTAAAAAAAAAGTTTGTTCTTGGGAATTCCATGGGCTTGAGAATTTTGTTTCTACAAGTTGTGGACTTGCAGGATTGTTTTCTGCAAGTTATTGTCTTGCAGTAACTTTTCCTTAAAGTTACAGACTTGCATACTTTTGTTCATGTTATGGACTTAATATTTTTTTCAAAGATGCAGAGGCAAATATCCACATGTTGCCTATACATTGTTTTTATTTTATTAATTTATTTATTGATTCATGCATCTGTAACATAACCCACTGAGGTAAAAACCATATGTTCAGTGTGGTCCCAGTCACAGAGTTTAAGTAGCAGGTACAACAATATAACTATATACAAAAATAGCAAGAAATTGAACTTGTAAGTACAGTTGTTAAAAAGGCACATTTACATAATACAATACAACAAAGTTAGTTAGACCATTCCATGTTCACTCCTGAACATTTTTTCCATTTCATCTTGAGGTTTCTACCAAGCGTCTTGAGGTATGAGTTCTGTAAAGCTATCACTCCGTAGTACTGAGCAACAACAGCAAGAAAAAAACAGTAAAAACAGTCTTTCCTTCACTTGCACATTTTAGAGATCGATCAGTCAATCACTTAGTTAACAAACAAGATGGCAGACAAAAAATACAAGATTGTCAAATGATGGAGCTGATCTGGCACGGCCCAAGGAACAAGCCAACTTCTGTAAATCAGAATTCATTGACTTATACCATTGCAGGGCTCTGATTAAACATCTCCTTGGTATTGGCACCTCAGAATTCACCAATTTTATTTTTTATTTTAGTTTTATTGACCTGGAAAGGAGGGGTATGCAATTCTGCCTATTTCCAGCCTTGTCCCAGGGAAGGGTGGATACAGATGCAAACCAAGTAAAATGTAGCCCGATTAAGCTGTTGGTGGTATTTATTTGTAATAGAGGAAATTTGGCCAGGACACTAGTGAAATTCCACTACTAGCTTTAAGAAGTGCCATGGATCTTTATAGACCACCTGAACAACCACCAAAGCAGGCAGATGGAACCTCAGGAGTACATCATCTTGCTTATGCTGCACTACATTGTCAGTACTGGGTTTCACCCAAGTTCATGGTGTGGGGCTAGAACCCACAGGCTTCAAATCTTCCAGCCTCAGAGGTGAGTGTGCAACCTGCTGAGCCACTGACACTGAGTGTTTTGGTATAGGGCCTAGATTATTACAATTAGCTACTCAAGTTTCCATCCATTCACTAACCTATATATTACTATGAATCTGTTCTTCAACTCTGATACAGTTCTAGTCAGACATCTGGAAGTCAGTAGCAGTAATTAAGATTTTTAAATAGATTTATCTTTTAAGAATGATTTGGTTTCTTGTAATGGCAATGCCAATATGTTTTATTGAATGCTGGTGCTATTTTCTTTATGTACTACTTATTTTTTAATATTTGGAAAGTCTTTGTGTTGAACAATAAAATCTAAACTTGAAATAGATCCATCTCAATGAAATATGTAAGTGCCTGGGTGGTCAAAACTTATGCCTAGACCCTAGATCCAATTTTCTTTTCTACCTTTGACTTATGTTCAGTTTGCAAAATTCAGATGTAAATGTGCAATACAATTATTAAACCAAGTGTAACCTGATTGGCTATTTACATCTATATCTAACATTATTAATCAAAAATGTAATGTAATGTAACACAAAAGTGCTAGAAATGTTGTAGATAAGTCAAACTTTTCAATTCAGCTCCGACAAGATTGAACATAGTCAAGACATGTCAAGACAGTCTGTGATATTAAAATAACTAGGAGCTGCATACATTTAATGACTGTTGAAACTTACTTCCTAGGAATTGCATCCATTTTAAGACATGTGAAAATTCCTGTCACTATAATTTGGAGTTGTGTAAAGTTTATGATTTTGGAAAATAACATTCAACTTAACTAGGAATTTTGCCCTTATTATGACTTTTGAAAATACTACACTATATAACTACAAACTGTGCCCATTTTATGATTTTTTTTAAATATTACTCCTAATGTATAACTGATTATAGGCACAAATCAATTATTGTTGACTGACAGGGAGTATAGTTTCCACACTTGATGTAGCACCACTCATGTATTAGTTAACTTTCCAATTAATGTGATATATCAATATAGTCATTAATGAACTTTTCTGTAGGAGCAATCTCTGACACATTTACCTTAGGCCCTAGACCTGATCAAACTTCTAAACAAAAAGGTTCAGTGCAGTCGTTGTGTATGGCACTTTGCTATGTTGATTTAACACAATAATCCCAGGTAGCTCAATGAGAACACATTTATCCAATCTAGTTGAAGTTACCAGTTGTATGTCTTAAGGTCTGGTGTTTACTCCTTTACTTTATGTAAACCACCTCTCACAGCACTGGAAGCCAGTATCGTGTCACATGTACTTTACTGTATGCTGATGAAGAAGAAGCAAAAGAAGAAGAAGAATTTGCATTTATATAGCACTTTTTGTACACATTGCATCAGAGAGTGCATTACAAGCACTGAGAGACTGGTAGTGAAGTCACTAAAAATGTGTAGTGGCAGCCATTTCACACATCAACACTCACAGACAGCCACGGACAATTGTATGAACTGTTTGTTATAGAAGGAGAATGTTGGCCAGAACACCAGGGAAAATCCTTTACTTTTGTGAGGTAGTGGGATGTGTTGTGGCTTTGATTTCATGGAAGACTGCAGGTAAAAAGGAACCACAACTGTAAAGTTTGTTAGACAGATGGTATGCTAAGTAGAGATGTAAGAAGCTGGAAAATGTTGCTCAGTGAAATAATTTGCAAATGTTTGCCAAATTCATGAAGTGCTGACTTCACAAAATTTCTGACAGGTGAAGTGGCACTGTTTCTGGTGAAGTTATGCAGATTCGCTGGCAAGGTTACAACTTCACCTTACCTTTGCCTTAATGTCACCTGACTTCACTTGAAAAAGTGACATTTCATCAGGAAATCTCAATCTGAAGTGGCAAAGTGGTCAAGTGGACAATTTGCCATGTTATTCATGAAGGCAAATTCCACAGCTTCACCGGAACTTCAGTGGGGAAGTAAAACTTTGCAACATCTCTAGTGCTAGGCTTCACTGTATCCAGCAGGAAGAGGCAAAGGAACACCTTTTTTTTTTCTTGTTCATATAAAAAAAAACTTTTACACAATTCTGAGTGTGAGAAGGTAAACTTTTTTTGTAAACAAATATTTATGATAATGTTATATGTCGCATTTCTGGGAAGGACTGGCAGACATGGGGAGAAGTACAATGTTTGTCCTTATGGCATGTATTAAATGGGTCATCTTGTACAATTGGTGTATTTTTGCCTTACAAGAGAAAGCATTGCCTTTAGACTCTTCGATGTACACTATTAGAAATGAATTTCATTGGATTTATGAAAAGGAATATAATGCACAGTCACAGAATTCCTTCCAGAATCATTGGAAAGGTATAGCTTGGCTATAAACGTTGCATTTTGCTTTACATTTCTCACTGTGAGACATCCATTTTTTGTTTTGTTTTTTAAAGATTTATACAATGTAGTTCTTTTCTAATACTTCTTCTTTGTTTTATATTGTGAAAGCCCTTGGAGAGCTTGCTGGGCTATCTATTTTACTAACCTTGTAGTGTGTGTAAAAATTCAGCACTTTCAAGTTGCTGTTACAGTTAGAGGGCCCTTTAGAGCTCTTTGGTGACATTAGTTTGCCTTTTTAAAGGCAGAGTATACCCACAAAAGCACTTTAAAAGTAATTGGAAGCAGTTTTGTGCAACAGGAAGTCACTGACACCCACTTCTGATCCTAACCAGTTAAAAGGAGTGCCTCTGTGAGTGACAGCACAGAGTAAGGCTATTTTACATTGTGGAACCCTTGGAGGGCTTGCTCTGCTTCCTATTTTTTGCTAAACTTATAGTGTAAGCAAAACCCAGCACTTTCAAGTTGCTGTTACAGTTGGAGGGCCCTTTAGAGCTCTTTGGTGGCATTAGTTTGCATTTTTAAAGGCAGAGTATACCCACAAAAGCACTTTAAAAGTAATTGAAACCATTTTGGGCAATAGGAAGTCACTGGCACCCACTTCTGGTCCTAACTAGTTAAAATGACTGCCTTTGCAAGCAGAAGTGACATGCAGGCAGAGGCAAATGCATCTGCCTGCATCTGCTGTGGAGCAGGCCACCTTTCTTTATAGATCTACCTCACAGGGAAAGATTATAAAGTAATTATGCCCAAAACAGTGCATATGCCACAAATAAATTATATTTTAGAACTACTAGAAAAGGAAGGCTCTATAATCAAATAAACTGCAAAAAAAGTTCCAATTTTTTAATTTTTACATGTGTAAAATGCTCCCTCTTGAGTACTATGCAAAAAGATGAATACTTAAAAGAACTACATTGAATGCAGGAGATAGATACTGTCGAACAATTTGTAAATTATTATTTTTTCATTAAATATACTTTATTGATTTTCAACAATACAAATCACAAAATGCAAAACACAAATCAATACAAATGAAACAAATGAATAAAATACAACAATAGAATAAACAAAACCCCAGTAACAATGAACCACTTCCCCAACAGGTGCTGCCCCATCAAAGTCCACAAGGCCCAGGGAAAAGAACAAAAACAATGACCACCAACACACTAGTAAATAATGCACCTGGGAAACAAGATCCCAGGGGAAGAATACACAATGGGGGGGGGGAGGTAGTTACAACAACAAAAAAGGAAAGAGACCTGGGGGTTATCATATCAGATGACCTTAAGGTTAGCAAGCAATGTGAGAAGGCAGTAGGGAGGGTTGGGTGTATACTGGGATGCACAGGGAGAGGCATCAGCAGCAGAAAACAGGAAGTTGTTATCCCCTGTACAGACAGTTGGTGAGACCCCATCTGGAGTACTGCATCCAGTTCTGGAGACCCCATCTCCGCAATGACATAGACAGGATAGAGGCAGTCAGAGGAGCATAAAATGGTGCAGGGTCTGCAAGAAGCCCGTATGAGGAGAGACTAAAGGAGCTTAATATGTATACCCTTGAGGAAAGAAGGGAGAGGGGGGACATGATAGAAACTTTTAAGTACCTCTGTGGAATCAACAAAGTCCAAGAGGGTAGCATCTTTCAGAAAAAGAGATGTGCAAGAACAAGGGGACACAATTTAAAGATAGTGGCGGTTCAGGGGCAATGTGAGGAAGTATTATTTCACAGAGTGGGTAGTGGATGCATGGAACAGCCTTCCGGATGAGGTTGTGGGGTCTAAAACTGTGGGAGAATTCAAGAATGCATGGGACAGACATAAGGCAATTCTTGTGGTGGGTAGGAAGAAATAGGCTGTTGGTTAACTAGGATCTGCGGTCTATCCTGTAGGTAGGGAAGTGGGCAGACTAGATGGGCCAAGCGGTCCTTATCTGCCATCAAAGTCTATGTTTCTATGTAATGCTGGCCCTAATAAAAAAAAAGAAACCAGAAAGACGGAAAAAAAAAAAAACAGGTGCAGTGTATATCTCAGTTACAATGTTGTTAACCAAGGATAGTAGATCTCATTTTTCCAGAAAAGAAGATGCACTTTTGCAATATGTAACTCTAAATTTAAGGTGCTGAGGAGTTCCTTATGCCATTCTGACCAAGGCAGGAAGTTGATCATCGGGCCAATCCCTCAAAATAATGGCTTTGGTAACAGCCAAAATCAAAGCTACATAATTTCATTGATGTAGAAATGGAATATTCCAGTAGCAATCTAATATGCAGATCTTTAGAGTGAACAACTCATTTAAAGCAAAGGAAGGGTCAAACTGGTTTTTAATAGCAGTCAAGAATGGTGCTGCTTTCTCACAGTGCCACAGCACATGCAGAAGTGTACCATCATCTTTATGATACCTGGTGCAGCAGGGCTGGTCCTGCCATCCCATTCCAAATAAATGAACTGGAGTAAAATACATATTATGTACAATTTTGAATCATAACAGTCCGTAGCAATCCTGCTTAATAATTTTATAAAGTTCTGTCCAAACCTTATGCCATTCTTGAGAGCCCAAAGCTGGAGAAAGAGTTCTGCCAGAAAAAGGCAAAACTGGAAGGCTTAAGTGGGTCTAGAGAGTGATAGAAGTGATACATTTGAGCTACAGCATGGTGAAAAACCTACGCAGAAATCATAGTGTTGAAAATATGGGTAATCTGATCTATCCAAGGAGGTGAGCCAAAATTAGAGAGGCTCACTGAAGACAGTTGTAGGTATTTAAAAAAATGTAGGCTCCAATGAAAAACATGATTAAAGAGTTGGAAAATTGACTAACCGATCCTCAGAAAGCAAAAGTGAAACAGGAGTAGTAGAATCAAAGGGGAAGAAAAGGAGGCAGAATGGGCTTCTACACGATCTTCAAATTAGTATTACAAAATACTGGTTGCCCCAAACTAGCTTTTGCTGAAAAGTGGAAATACCTATACAGTTGCACATGTGCACGCAAGGACCAATATATTGACGTATTTTTCAAGTAGCGAGTAAGGACTACAGGGGATGCTTATAAAAGTGCTCTGGATTGCAGGCAACCCCCTCTACAGAGAGTCTGCTCCAAGGTTAACTACTGTGGTATATAATTACCCAGCAATTCCTCCAAAGTGACACCCCACTAAAAATATTTAGACCCATGGAGTGCTAAATAATATGAACAAAAATTGGAAAGCTGCAGCTCTACTTGAAATCTAGGGAATGTAAGTTTAACATATGCTCTACTGGCAACCCCCTCCTTCATAAAAAGTTGGAGAGCAATGACTAAAACCCAGAGGAACAACTCATGAGGTAAAATAGTAGTGTCAGTATGTACCAAACTTTCAAACTGGTGTAAGAGTGAGAGGCCAGTATTTATAGATACTTGGGTATCTTTCACTAATTGAAATGATCTTTAGTCAAGAGATGGGCTACACTTGAACAAAACTGGGACTAGGGTCCTGGGTGAAAAGTTAAAACAATGTCTGAAGTGACTTAATTTAAACTAACTGAGATGGGGGAGGGGCATTCACAGACAGCTTCAAAGAAATGGAAACAGAACAAGGCAGCTTTAAGAGGAAATAACATAATTTTAGGTGAATTAAATGTACTGTTGCTAAATACCAGAAGTATGAATAATAAACTAGATGAACTACATGCCCCTTATTAGTACTAAACCCTGTGATATTTGGAGGCAGTATAGCATAGTAGTTAAATACACTGAGTTACAAACCTGGAGATCTGGGTTTGAATCCCACATCCTCCACCTGCATACTGTGTGATCCTGATCAAGCCATTTTACTCCCATGCCCGCCCAGGTTGCACCCAGAAACAAACTTAGGCTTAGTGTGCCTTTCCTGGTTAAACTATTTCCCCATATTATTGCAGTTATGGAAACATGGTGGACAGACCTGGGAGAACAATGGGCACTATACCTAGAAGTTTATAACAGCTATAATTTAAATAGGAATCATAAACGAGGAGGTGGAGTGGCACTCTCTATTAAAAATTATATAAAATTAATTGACATTTCTTATAAAGTAAAAATCAACATCAGCAACACTGAAACCATATGGGTTAAAATCTTTGGAAGTGTTGCTCAACCACTCATTGTAGGTGTTGTTGATAGGCCCCTGGGGTCTACAGCTGATACTACTAAAAACATTATCACTGCAACTGAGAAATTAATTCATACCAAAGATATGAAAAAATAAGCACACCAAAAAAAGAAAAAGGCCGAAATGGCCTGACAAAAAAAAAAAAAATCTATTAATAAAAAGAACAGATTATATAGATGCTAATTGTTGGTTAACACCATGACAACTTTGGAAGCACTACAAAAAATCCAAAAGGCATGCAAAAAAGGAGATCAGGCAAACAATGAGAGGAAGGCAGTATAGCGCAGTTGTTTAAGGCTCTGAGCTGCAAATCTGGAGACCTGGGTTTGAATCCCACAGCCCCCACTTGCATACTGTGTGATCCTGAGCAAGCCACTTAACTTTCCTGTGCTCCCAGGTTGCACCTGTAAACAAGCTTTCAGCTCAGTGTGTCTCACCTGGTTAAACAATTTGAAAAAAAGTGACTGAATACAATATAGCATACAAAGCAAAAAAAGAACTAAATGCCTTTCCATGCTTACATGAACCCATTAAAGAAACCACAAAATAATGTTGTACCACTTCTACATAATGAAACTTAGTTAAAGATACACAGGAATGGCAATCATTTTCTGTAATTACTTCTTTGGAGTCTGTGGATCAAAAAATAAACCTATTGATAAGCTACATGTAGGCAACTGCATCAGAATAAAGATCACAACAGGGGACATCAAAGCTAAAATAAGCAAACTTAAAACCAGTGCCTCTCCGGGATGAAACTTAGTCTCAGCTCATATGTTGCAGATAATGTCTGAGTCTCTAACTTTCCCTTTAAAACTCCAGTTCAAAGAATCTCTAAATACTGGGATGGTACCTCTAGAGTGGAAAATGGCACAAGTGGTCCCTATTTACAAAAAGGAAAACAAAGGCCTGCCAAGCAACTATAGACAAATTAGGTTAAGTAGTAGTACTACAGTGGAGCCCACTTATAAGAACATCAGATATAAGAACATCATGTTTATGAGAACATTTGTTAAATGTCCCAATTTTTGCTTATTATTTTCAATGACCGTAAGGACCATGCATAAGAACCGCCAGTCCGTTTATAAGAACCATTTTTTTTTTCCAGAGGTAGTGGTAGATGGTCATTATCACTTCTGAATGTGCTAAGCCAGGGCTGAATCTTCATCTGTGGTCCTCATTAGCAGTCACTTAAGTAATGAATGGATGTGGGAAAGATGCCTTATGAAGAAGGCAGCACATATTCCTTCATACTTAGGCGAGACACTGAATTAATGTTACAATACCCTTAACTATTTGAACAAGAGTTCTTTTAAAAAGCTATATTATACTACTTTTAATAATGAGTTCTCTAAAATGTAGTCTGAGCCCGGGTTCATCATGTTAACCATAGATTTTCATTGTTTTCAATGTAGCCTTCTTATAGGAACATCCCAGTTATAAGAACATTTTTGCTTGGCATTTAGTGTGTGCTTACAACAGGGCTCCACTGTAGTAGTTTTTATTTATTTGTGGTGCCCTTCCCCGAAGGCTCTGGATGCCATTTCATAGGATTTAAAACAATATCAATAAAAACATCTCATTTAGCATAATATCATGCCCTAGACATGTGGGAGCTACAACTAACATTTATAAGTCTCCAAATGCTTGATGAAACAAAATGTTTTTAAGCCACTTTTAAAAATCTCAACAGAAGGGGCCATCCTCAGAGTTCCAGGAAGCACATTCCAGAGAACCAGAGCAGACACTTCAAATGACCGGCCCCCGATGATTTTAACCTGGCTCTGGGAAACCAGTGTGGCATGCAAAATTTTAGAAATCATTATTAACAATAACCTGTTGTCCTTTATGGAAAATTGAGATTTTGATCAGCATGGCTTAAAAAGGGACAGAGTTGCATAACAATTGTTTGTGCATTTTAAAACAGACAGTGTGGCAAGCAGGACTGACCTGTGGGACAGCCAAATGCTGTGAGACAGGCTCCAGTCCAGGCTACAACTCTAGTCTACTGTATATCTTTTACTAACTTGTAGGTACAGTATATTTGGCAACTGAGCACTATTGCTGCCTGGGAAGTGTAGTCCTTATCAGGACTTCAGTACTGGGTGTGAGCTGTGCAATCCTTGTTCACTAGGAGGGTGCAAACTCCTTTTAATTGTTTAATACCAAGGCTTTCTGCCACACTTAAACTGCAGATTGCAGTGGAATTGAAGCTGTTGCAGTCGGGATGCCTGAAGTTAGTCATGTGACTGTTCATGACATCAGGGTCCCGACTACAAACATGCTCATGTAGCGAGCGCACAGAGATGCATGCAGAGACACATGCATCTCTGCTTGCATGTCAAGCATGTGTAGCATGGTCTGGAGTGACATATTGCAAGCCAGTAGATAAATAGGTTACTATACCAAAGGTACACTATTGTATAGTGAATAGATAGCTTTGTTTAGAGCCAGTGGCTAACACACTAGTAAACTTTGGGTCACTGACCCTTAACACAGGCAAGTTCTGTTGATCTGTAGTTCTTGCAGTCATGTATTGGATACCATTTCATGTGCTTATAACATGGCTGCAGTGTCAAACTGTCCATACTATGTAGAAATAGTAGCATTAAAGAAAACAATTGTGTTTATTTAAAGAGTTACAAGTAGCTAAAGAGATTAGGGATTTAGAACACTTTGTGGATAGCATGGTTAGAAGTCTCCTGATTCCTCCAAATGGAGTAATTGATACACCAAATGCAAAACATTTACAGGATTTTATCCACCAAAATACATCTTCAGAAGATGGCATGTACACTGCCACACAAATTAAACTAGTTGCAGGAGGTAAAAACTATCCTCATGTGCCTTCAGTTCCCTTGGCTTATAGTATTCAAGTCCCCAGTATCACAAATAAAAGAGGCAGAGAGCCTTGCTCTGATATAGAGACAGAAGAAGGGTTGGAATCCATTCCAAAATATGAATTGAAGAAATGGAGAAGACAGGATGTGTTAGTGGAATAATGCATAAATCCCTTCCCTCATACACTGTGCAAAATAAATTTTTGGAAACTAACAATAGATTTCACCCATTAACAACTGAACAGTTACAGTCAACACGTGTAAATGGTGCCCCTGCTATGACTTTGTCCACTGTTATTATTGGGGACTCAATTGTTAAGTATGTAAACTCACATCTTGGTGACACTGATAACAATCAATCTATAGTTCATTGTTTTTCTGTAGCAAAAATTGAGGATATTGCAGCAAGATCTGACAGTTTACTAACTCAACCATCAAATGTCATCCTTCATGTGGGTACTAATAATGTGGGTTAGTCACATGAAAAAGATGTTTGGATATCATTGCATTAGGAAAAACTATCAAATCTAAAAATTGTAATGTTTTTATTTCTGATATACTTCTGATTCCCGGTGCAAGACAAGAAAAGAATAACACCATTGAGTGGATGAATGTAAGATTTCTCAATTGGTGTGCATCTGAAAATTCTACTTTTATTAATCATTGCGGTAACTTCAATAAAAACTATAAATTGTTTGCTAGGGATAGTATACACTTAAACAAATTTGGAGTAAATGAACTTTGTCAGCAATTTCAAAACCATGTTCCATATGTTAATTTAAACTAACAGAAATGTGTGTGGCGGGGGGGAGTGAAATCATCTCAGGTAAACATTTTTTTAAACAAATGTCTAAGGATGACCTAAATATTCAACTATTAAATGCTCATAGCCAAGGTAACAAATTTGAGAAGTTGGTTGTAAGAATAAAATCTGATTACCCTGATATAATTGGTATCATCAAGACTTGGTGGCCTGAAGACCCAGCTTGAACTAAATCTATTAAGGGGTGCACCCTGTTTCATTTAAGCAGAGAAAATAGAGGGAGTGGGGAAATAGCTCTGTTTTTAAATTCTGCTCTAAATGTCAGCAGCATTTCTAATAAAATTAAATCAGAATCATGTGTTATTGAGTCACTATGGCCTAGTATAAAAAAATCAAAGAGATAGAAATTTCACACTAGGCCTCTGCTATAGGGCTCCTGATTCTCAGAAACAAACCTTAAATAAGATTATGTCAGAAATGGCAGCTACAGCTGATTTAGGTAACATCATCTTTATGGGAGATCTAAACTTAAGTGATATAAATTGGGAAAACAAATCAGCTTCATCCCAAAGTTCAAAAGACTTTAAAATATGTGAGGAGCTTAATCTTATTTAATTTGTAACGTCACCAACCTGTGGGTCCAGTATTCTAGATATAGTAATAGGGAGTGAACATCTAAGTATTACTATCTGCACTGTCTCATCTCCATTAGGTAACAGTGATCATCATTCTGTTGTTTTCAAACTTTAATTTTTATTTTATCACTCAGAAAAAGTAACAGAAGTATTTGCATTTCATAAGGCAGACATAAATGCTTTAAACAGTTATTTAGCTAACATAAATTGCAGTAATCATTTACATGGCAAAGATACCGATGATATGTAGAAATTATTTAAAAATATTATTTTAGATGCAGCCACCAAATTTATCACAAAAATTAAGAAAAGTAAATGAAAGTGTCATCCCAAATGGTTAGCAAGAAATTTATTGAAACTTATTAAAAAGAAAAATAAACTATTTAAGAAATAGTTGGCTAAGAAATGTGCAAAAATTTTGTTTCCATTTAAAAACCTTCAAAAAAGATACAAAAAAGAAATTAGAAAGGCTAAATTAGATACCTAGAAATATATTGCTGTACAATGCCAAAAAGGAATATACAAAATTCAATTCAGTTTCATAAACTCAATTAAAAAACAAGAATGCAAAGTTGGACCATTAATTATAAATGAGATAGATATTACACACCCAAAGGAAATGGCTGATGCACTAAATTTGTATTTTTGTAAATTCTTCAGTAACTCCACATTAGGTATCAGTGTAGACAAGAGTTCTATGCAGGATAGTATTGACATCTCCTTGGATACCATTAAAAACAAACTTAATAAAATCAAAAAAGGATCCTCTTCTGGCACAGATGGCATACCAGGTGATATGATTCTTATAGAAACATAGAAACATAGACTTTGACGGCAGATAAGGACCACTTGGCCCATTTAGTCTGCCCATTTCCCTACCTACAGGATAGGCCGCAGATCCTAGTTAACCAACAGCATATTTCTTCCTACCCCCCACAAGAACTGCCTTATGTCTGTCCCATGCATTCTTGAATTCTCCCACAGTTTTAGACCCCACAACCTCCTCAGGAAGGCTGTTCCATGCATCCACTACCCTCTCTGTGAAATAATACTTCCTCACATTGCCCCTGAACGCCCTCCTTCTATCTTTAAATTGTGTCCCCTTGTTCTTGCACATCTCTTTTTCTGAAAGATGCTACCCTCTTGGACTTTGTTGATTCCACTGAGGTACTTAAAAGTTTCTATCATGTCCCCCTCTCCCTTCTTTCCTCAAGGGTATACTTATTAAGCTCCTTTAGTCTCTCCTCATACGGCTTCTCTTGCAGACCCTGCACCATTTTAGTTGCCCTCCTCTGGACTACCTCTATCCTGTCCATGTCCTTGCGGAGATGGGGTCTCCAGAACTGGACACAGTACTCCAGATGAGGTCTCACCAACTGTCTGTACAGAGGAATAACAACTTCCTGTTTTCTGCTGCTTATGCCTCTCCCTATCCATCCCAGTATACCCCAGTCCTCCCTACTGCCTTCTCACATTGCTTGCTAACCTTAAGGTCATCTGATATGATTACCCCCAGGTCCCTTTCCTTTTTTTGTTGTTGTTACTACCTCCCCACCCATTGTGTATTCTTCCCCTGGGTTCTTGTTTCCCAGGTGCATTATTTTGCACTTCTTTGCATTGAATCCTAGCTGCTATACTTCTGACCATTCCTCCAACCTTGCCAAGTCCCTTTTCATCCTTTCCATGCCTCCTTATGTATCAACCCTGTTGCAGATCTTTGTGTCATCTGCAAAAAGGCATACTTTTCCTTCCAGTCCCTCTGCAATGTCACTGATGAAAACATTAAAAAGGACTGGACCCAACACTGAACCCTGCAGTACCCCCGCTAGTAACCCATCTTTCTTCAGAGTGGACTCCATTTACAATTACCTTCTGTGTCCTGTTGTGCAGCCAATGTTTTGCCCAGGCTACCACGCTGGGACCCACTCCCAGGCTGGTTAATTTGACTATTAATCTTTTGTGTGGGACTGTGTCAAATGCCTTGCTAAAGTCTAGGTAGGCCATGTCCACAGCCCCTCCCTGGTCTACTACTTTGGTCACCCAGTCAAAGAAATCTGTTAGATTCATCTGACATGACCTTCCCACTGTGAACCCATGCTGCCTTGGGTCCTGTGCTCCACTGGCCTCTAGGTACTCAACTATTCTTTCCTTCAGAAGTGACTCCATCACTTTCCCTACCACAGAGGTCAGACTGACAGGTCTATAGTTTCCTGCCTCTGTCTTGGTCCCACTTTGTGAAGGAATCACATCCGCCTTCCTCCAGTCCTCAGGTACCACACCATCCTCCCATGATTTATTAAAAGAGTAGCCAGTGGTTTCACTAGTTCCTCCCTTAATTCTTTTAGAATTCTGGGGTGAATTCCATCAGGACCCATTGCTTTGTACACCTTCAGTTTTAGGAGTTCTTGCAGAACGTTTTCTTCTGTGAAAGGACTGGGATCGACCCCTCTATCAAGAGTGCTTCTTTTAATCGGATTAGGCACTTCCCCCTCCTTTTTTGTGAATACTGAGCAGAACTATTCATTCAGTATCCCTGCTTTTTCGCTGTCCCCCTCTGCCCACCCACCGTTCCTTCTATTCAGCCTCACTATCCCTCCCTTTGTCTTTCTATGCTCGCTGATGTACCTATAAAAGGTTTTATCCCCCATCTTAACTGAGTTGGCTATCTTTTCCTCAGTTTGGGCCTTTGCTATTCTGACTTCACTCCCTGCTTCCTTCTGCCTTAACTGGTACAGCTGTCTGTTCTGCTCCTTCTGTGTTTCCTTATACTTCCGAATGCTATCTTTTTCTTCCTGACTTTCACAGCCACCTCTTTTGAGAACCATAGTGGCTTTTTCTTTCATTTTGATTTGTTTATTTGCTTCACACAAAGGCTTGTTGCCTCTGTGATGGCAGTTTTGATGATTCCCCATTGTTGCTCCACACCTCCTTCTAGCCTGTTTGCTAGTGCTTTTCTGAGGCACTCTCCCATCTTGCCAAAGTCAGCCCTCCTAAAGTCCAGTACTCTCACTTTTGTATGGCTTGACTCTGTAGCTGAGTTTAACGTGAACCACACTGTTTGATGGTCACTTGTCCCCAGATGGAAACCCCTTCTAGATCTGAGATCCTCTCACTGCCCCCATTTGAGAGTATGAGGTCTGAGATTGCTCCCTCATGAGTGGGTTCCGAAACTAGCTGTCTGAGGCCTGCCACCTGTAGGGCATCAAGAATGGCCCTGCTCTTGGATGTGGCTGCAGCAAATGTGCTCCAGTTAACATCTGGCATATTCAGGTCTCCCATCAACAGTATCTCCCCTTTCTCTGCCATTCTAAGAATGCCTTCTATCATATCCTTGTCCATTCTCTCCCCCTGACATGGGGATCTGTACACAACCCCTGTGCAGATTGTGGTGCCCTTTCCAATCTCCAAGGTGACCCACAGTGCCTCCTCTCCTCCCTGTTTACTCTTTTGTTCAGTTGCTTTTATCCCTTCCTTTACATAGAGAGCTACTCCTCCCCCTCTTCTGCCCTGCCTATCTCTCCTGTAGGTTATGTACCCTGGTATGTTAACATCCCTATCATGGTTCTCTGTGTACCATGTTTCTGTGACTGCTATGATATCCAGGCATCCCTCTTCCATCAAGGCCACCAGCTCAGGGAGCTTGTTGCCCAGACTACGGGCATTGGTACTCATTACCCTCCATTTCCTGATGGCATTACTCCCTTTTGCCCCATCCCTGTCCTTCTTGCCTTTGTCACTTTCTCCATTTACCCCAGCCCTTCTCCCTATCGACACCTCTATGTTGGTTATAATGAAAGAGCATCTGTGTCTTCCCCCTTAAGATCTTGTTTGAGAAAAGTTTAACATCAGGCATTGTTTCATCTGAGTGGAAGAAGGCCAATGTAATTCCTCTATTTAAAAAAGGAGAAAGGGGTTCTCCTGATAACTATCATCTGATTAGTCTCACTTCTATTTTCATAAAGTGCTTGAGAGAATTATCGAAGATGAAATCGCTTCAACAGTAACTACCATGGAGTCCAACCAACCTGTTTTTATTAAAGCATGCTCTGTATCAGCAAACTTGGCAAGCTTTTATTTCATCAGTGACAAACTTGACAAAAAAAATTCCTTGTGATGTAGTTAAAAAGCCTTTGATTCAGTTCCACATTTGGGGCTAATTCAAAAAATGCAGAGCTGTAACATGAACCCCCTATTCATATTTTGGATAGCAGACTGGCTAAAAGATTGAAGACAGAGAGTAGTTGTGGGTGGATATAAGACCATCTTGGAACTGGTCAGGAGTGGAGCCCCTCAGGGATTCATCCTAGCTCCTGTCATTTTTCAAATTTTCATTGCTGATTTGTCGCACAATGTGAAAAGTAACATCATTAAATATGCAGATGATTGTAAAATCACTAACATTTGCAGATCTTCAGAAGATTGTGCGATTATCAAAAATGATCTAAATATTTTGGAGGCTTGGTCCAGAAAATGGAACTTAATGTTCAATACATCTAAATGTACAGTTTTACACTTCAGGAAAAATAATCCAAAGGTTCAGTGTACTATCTGTATAGTAATGTAATTTCTAACCAAAATGATGAAAGGGATCTTGGTATTGTTATTGATTCAAATTTGTAGTTTAATATTCATATCACAAATACAATAAACAAAGCAAATATAACCTAGTGGACAATCAAACATAATATAAATTCTAGAGACTCAGATATACTTCTCTCCCTTTACTGGGCATATGTTAGACCATATTTTGATTATGTTTCCCAATTATAGTCCCCCATAAGCAGAAGGATATAAACAGAATTAAAAGAATTCAAAGAGTTACTAAATCAGGTGTTTCTGACAAATCCCTCACACATGAGGAAAGGTTATCCAAATTTAATTTAATGTCCTTAGAACAACAACCACTTAGAGGAGACCTTTTATTCACATGGGATATCATTCATGATATCATTTTAATATTAGAAAGTGGATTGGACTTTAAGCAAACATCAGTCAATAATAGAGGTCACCTACTTTAACTGATGAGAGGCAAATTTAATACAAAAAGAGGGCTTTCTATTTTTCTCAGAGAGTTGTCAGACCATGGAACAACTTGCCATTGAAAGTTATTATTAGTCCAAACAAAAATACTTTTAAAAACAGGGTGGACAATTGTCTATACTTAAACAAGGATTTTTCCTATTATATGTAGTATAGGAGCTCGATGGGCCTAATCTGCATTTTGTTCCATTTAGTTCTTAATAAGATTCTTAGTATAACTGCTGTGCTTCTATGAGAAATAAAGCTATTCATTAGACAACAATACTCCATGTGATATTGTATTTTTAGATTTCAGTAAGGCCTTTGATCTTACACTACACTGGGTCATTGTCAAGAAACTGGAGATTGCTAAGATAAATAATTGCATCATAAGTTGGATCATAGAATTGCTGAATGAAAAGTATCATTTTGTAATTATTAACAGGCATACCTCAGAAGTTGGGAGGGTCACTAGCAGTGTCCATCAGGTATTGGTGCTGAGTCTAATTATCTTTAAACTATTCATTGCAGACCTAATCAGAAAAAAAAACTTGTTGGGCAGCAAAATACAAGGATGATACCAAACTAGGGGACCATGTAACAATTGAGCTAATATTGCAAGCCTCCAAAAAGATATTGACTATGTATTGTTATGGTTGAATAACTGGGAAATGAAGTTCAATATGGTCAAGTTCAATATAATGCACCTGAGTAAAGATAACTCAATGCATACATACATTCTATGTGGGATTCCTTTAGAGGCATCAAAAAATGAAAAGGATTTGGGAATTCAAGTGTCCAGTGACTTGGTCACCTGACATCAGACAAATGTAGCAGTAGTCCAAACAAATAAAGTAATATGGCAATAAAAAGAAACATTACATCAAGAGATAAAAACATGTTCATCCCTCTTTATAAATCTTATGCCCATCCCCATGCAGAATACACATTCCACCTTTAGTATCCACACAAAAAATGTAGGTAAGTTAGAAAGGGTACAAAGAAAATTCACAACGTCTGTAGATGGATTGGAGGGCACGGGATACTATGAACAGTTACAGTCCCTGAATTTAATGTCTTTAGAAACATGATGCATATGTGGCGACCTACTCTTTATGTCTGGTGTGATGCAAGATATGTTCCTACTGACAGAATTAGGGATCTCCTTTAAATCCAGAGATGGAGAAACTAGAGGACATCCACTGCAAATAACGTGGAAAAAATGCAAACACAACAAAAGAAAATATTTTTATACATCACAAGTAGTTAACTCTTGGAATTCCTTACTGGTGGAGATTATTATAATTAAAAACATGTTGGAATTTAAAAGTGAAGCTAGATAAATGTATCTTATCCATTAATGTTATTAATTATTACCAAGACTGAACTCTATAGGAGCACTCATGAGCATATCGTCTTCTGACTCCTTACACACCATAGAATGAAACATAGTTTTTTTGGACTTCATTGTGGTTGCTCTGGATTGTTAAGTAATTGTGTTTTGTTTTAATTTGTTCTGCTGGTTGTATGATTTTCCATTATTAAAAACTGCCCTACATCTGCAAAAAGTTCCTTGGGTTCATTTACTTCTACCTGGAGACCTGTTAAGACAACACAAGAGATAGGCAGAAGGGACCTTGGTTTAACATCTTATCTGAAGCAAGCCACACCCTGACAATATAGCTCTCCACTAGTGCTGCACTCAGGTGCCTATCTTTATGGTATGAGACCAACCCCATTGTTGGACTAGAACATGCAGCCATGTGGCCCATAGGCAGATGGGCTGTCAACTGAGTCATTCTGTTACCTATGATGATATCAGTTATACTGCATCAAGAACAGTATAGCATTGAGTACAGTGTACAATGCCAAGCATAAAATCTTATCCTAAGGAAGGATATCCAGGCTTTAGTGAAGGTGCAATGTATAGTATAGCTACCAAAATAATTGTGGTAAAGAAAATCCTTAGTTACAGTGAGATGCTATGTTGAGAGGCTTGGAATCCCTTGGATTTTTCTTGCTGGAGAAAGAGTGACTGAAAACGGGCATAACTGGGGTGTGTAGATTGACAGGGATGAAACAGATGTAATGTGATTGGTTATTTGGGTGCAGGACAAGACAACAAGAAGTCATACATTTACACTAAGGGAACAGTGTTGTGTGTGTGACATTAGGAAGTAATATTTTGTATAGAAAGTGATTAATGTATGGAACAAATTATCAAATTAAGCAGTATATTTAGACGGTATTAAATAATTCAAATTCAAGCTACAGAGGAACAGCAGTATTGAAGGATGCATCTAATACGCTAGCAGAGGTTAGGCCTGAGTGGTCTATGATCTTCAGTCCCATGCGATACTCAAAAGATGGTATGTAAGAATTGAAGTATAGAATCTTATATGGACCACAACATGAGGATCTCTTTTTTGGTGAATTTTCACATAAAATAAATTTTGGGATAATAGAGAAACACTAGCCTGGGAGATGTACATTACCCACATTGCTTACACTTTACTTCATGTTCCTACTAACTTTGCTGGTAAACATGAGTCTCAAAAAGGAACATAATCAACTAATTCTAGTATAGTTCTACTTTCCCATTTGTTCATGTGAGCTATACTATTTGTTATTTTTGTATAGCAATCTGCAGTTGATAATTAACTGTTCTATGCCATTTTTCTTAACAGTATTACTGGGTGCCATGAGTCTATATCAGCCACTGAAATGGCCACATAAATTGCACCAATTGTGGACCTGGAGGAACAGATATCATCAGTTGATGAACATGGATTCAAGGAAATTAGAATGGCAGTGGTGGTAGACTTTTGTTGTCATTCATAACAATGATATAGGGACTGATTCACAAAAGGTCAGGGAAAGCTGTAAGCCTCGGGTGCGCCAAACATCTGGTACACAGAGATTGCTGCATTCCCTGCCAGTGACCCAATTATTGATCTCATGCATTGAGAGTTGTTACGTTAGACCAGCTTTTCCTGGTCTAACCAGGCAATCTCAGTACCCTTTAATGGGGCTTTGCTCAAAATATTTGACTCAAGCTGCTGTAAATCAGGAAGTGTAGTAAATGTTCCCGATCTTCTTGAATTGGGCTAATTTTGCAATGAAGTATTTGGTGTAGCTATGCTAAAAAACAGTTTTGATGCAGGGCTTGATGGACGCCCTGCATCGCTGTTTGTGAATCATGCCCATAGTTTTCAGACTCTCTTGCTATCTGGTCAAAACTTAGTAAAAAAGAGAACTGACAATTGACCCACATGTGAAAACAAACTGCAAGGAGATATTTTCTTTATGCCTATTACAGCTGATGAATAATTATCAGTTTTATCAAATCACACCAAATTGTCATTTCATTAACATGGACTAATGATTATTTTATTAACAGATACTGGGGTCCACTGAGATTTGACCACTCAACACAATTTCCCCTGTGTTATGAAAGGGGTCAAATTCAGATCTGGTCCAATTGTATTAGCTACTTGGTCAGCATCTCTGGACTGCTTAATTTTTCTGAGTACTCAGTACAGTGTTACATGTAATAGGTTGTCACTAATAAAATGGTGTGTTTATATGTACATTCTCTTTGATAGACACCATTCCTTGTATGCTGTCTCCATGGACAGAGTGGAGTGATTGCAGTGTAACTTGTGGAAAAGGAATGAGGACCCGGCGGAGAATGTTGAAATCCTCAGCTGATCTGGGGGATTGCAATGAAGAGCTGGACCAAACAGAGAAATGCATGCTGCCAGAGTGCCGTATGTATAAGTATTATTGAAATTATTTTTGGCAGTGAACTATAACTTATAATTTCTCACATAGGTATTCTGCATATAAATGAAATTTTGTGACTGGGTAGGCGACATTGAGCCTAAGCTCATTTCAAGGTGTAACCTGTGGGAAAGTGTTTCAAAGGAAAATAGGTCAGAAAACAATGAGAATACACAAAAATACTTCCACATTATCACCACCAAAGAATAAAGTACAAGTATTGTCAAAATAATAATGAATATTTTCAATATGTAAAGCCAGATGCCAGTCTAATTGAACTGGTCAGGGCTGATGGGCCTGGTAATAACAGTAAATTGGAATTTCAGGGAATAAGGAGAAGGACTAGGTCATAGAAAGCAAGTAAGGGAGAAAGTTAGGACAATAATGGGGCTCAAAAGGGAGAGGAGACCAAAAAGCTGGGTGAATGTGAATAATGTAAATTGGGCTAAGTGCAGAAGCAGGTATGTGCTAAGAAGTCATGAAAGAGTCCTCTGAAGCAAAGGGATGAAGTGGAGAAGCAGGCATTGGAAAGAAATTAGTTATGAAAGGAAGAAAAAAGAAGAGATTTCAACTTTTGCAGACTCAAGGGTATCAACATTGTTGATCAGTGACAGATGTTTAATCTGGTGTCCTGTAGCAGATCAAAGGAACATGCCCTGACACTCGGACATGGTAAGTTCAGGGGTAATATTAGAAAACACTTCTTCCAGAGGCTGGTGAGCTTATGTAACAACCAGTGGAGATACAGAACAAGTAGACAGTATAGAAGAGTCAGTTAACTTTAGGGTATAGGAGGAGATGAGGGCGGGAGAAGGAACCAATTAAACTCCATGTTAATAGAGTACAAGACGGTTTAAATATGGCATTGAAAGCTTTAGTAATGGTTTATAGTATATGGTAATTCCTTGTTTTGTATGTATTTATATCCTAACAAAAAAAAGCTGCTGTGCTGAAGTTAAAAGGTTATACAGTGCAGTACCACGCTTCTGTGGAATTACAACTTTTTTTTTAAATAGAAAGGAAAGTCATGACAACTGCTGTTTGGTTTTCTTTTTTCCACACATACAGAACCCAGATCATCACACTACAAAAATATTCTATTTCATTAAAAAAAAACAGAAACTTCCTCCTTACCTGGGTGGGCCTTCCACAGCTGGGTGAGTGTGGAGTTCTGTTCAAAAAAGTATTAATAAAGCATTAAACTGAAGATTTCTTCTAAAAAAAATACTTTTTTTAATTTTATGTTTCAACCAATATACTGTACAAAACAAGACACAGAGAACTGAGCAACTCATTACATTTCTAACTGGGGTTCTAATGGCATCAAGAATCTCCCCATCTTCACTATCAAGGTCTCTGTGATGTTATCAGAACCCATAAATAAAACCATTGCCTTGTTGTGCATGGTTGCCCATACTGTATTCTGTGTGTGTGTGCATGTGTGTGTGTGTGTGTAATGGCTATGATCAATGATGCTCATAAATGGAGGGATCCTGAGGGTTCCAGTATTGAAAGGAGGCTGGAATATGCTGTGGCCTAGAGATATTATTTAAGTCACGGTCTCTGGCAAGCTCTTTATTGGTTACACTCTTTTTCTCCTGTTTCTCCATTATGGGTGCAGATATAGCAATCTATAATAGGAACTGTTCCTTTGACAGTTACTTTGTCTGACCCAGCTTTGCTCCCCGCTAGGGGTACTGTGCCTGAGATTCCTACCTCATGGGCTTGGAGGAAGATGTATAAAATCTTGTAGTGGGAGATGGAATTTATGGGTCCATTTGAACCTTTATGTCATAATCCTAATATTAAGATAGGAGGTTCCATAATAATATGACATGGTTTGGCTTTCAAAGGGATTAATTCCCTTGCCAACTTAATAGACCCCCAAAAAGGTTCCCTCAAATCATTTCTCCAATTGCAAGAGGAATGTCATCTATCTTCTAGGGACTTTTGGAAGTTTCTACAGATAAGACATTTCTCCTCTAAGTGGTTTACCACAGATCATGTCCTTATTCAGACAGATACAGTTAAATGTCTTATTAAATGGTATTTGCTCCCCAGAGGTCATATAAGTAGTATTTATAAATTACTTCAGGAGAGATATCTCCCTAATTGGGATTCGCATAGGCTGAAATGGGAGCATGAGATACAGGACAGGCTGCATAAAAACACATGAGATATTTGCTGGTCTGCAGCTTGTAAGGTACTGACAGATCCTAAGCTGCAATTAATTCAGAAAAAAATCTTATGCACATGGTATAGGACAGCAGACAGATCAAAATGGATGAGGATAGCAACCTCCAGGTTATGTTGGAGATATAATAAAGAAGCAGGGTCTTTCTTTCATATTTTGTGGAAATGTTCAATGATCTCTGACTGGTGGCTAGAGATGCAGCAAAATTTAATTTCACAGGCAAAATTCCACTGAAATCACAAATTTCACCATGCAAAATATTTAGCAAAATTCACGAATTCTGGAAAATATTTTGCGGGTGTGAAATGTGGAATTTTGCCCACAAAATGCTGAATTTCACCTGTGAATGGTGGAATTTCGCCCTTGAGTGGCAAAATTCTGCTGTTTGCGGGCAAAATTCCACATTTCACCAGTGAAATATTGCATTTCACTGGCAGAATTTTGCATTTCACACCCACAAAATATTTCACAAAATGCATGAATTTTGTAAAATGTTTTGTGGAATGAAATGTGCAGATTTTGACCATCTCTACTTGTGGTCCTCAATTATTAAAAGATATAACAGGCTCTAGCTCTTCCCCTACTTTATTCTCCCAAGTTTTGGTTACTAGGCGATTTCTTGGTGTTACCTAGTGAGGCCAGTAACTACACATTTTTATTGTACATTGTAGCTTTAGAAACAAAGAGGCTGATATTGTTGAAATGGGCTTCACCCATTATTCCTACAATGTCTAATTGGATACAGGCAGTTTCAAGAATGGTTTCATATGTTATAATTTGTTATTGGTGGAGGGGATCTTTGTTGGTGTTACAGGAGGAGTGGGCACCTGTACTAACTATGGATAGGGTGGTGGACAGATAATTTTGTGTTTATCCTTTTTTAGTTGAGAACAAAAGACACATTTTTCAATTAGTTTTACTGGTTTCAATAGTGCTATCCAGATGTGCACTGCCAAGACAGACCCTCTTTAAAAGTCAATTTTTTTTTAGATTTTTGTCTCTGGTTGTTAAGAATATTGCATTCATGATGTGTTTTGGGGTATGCGTGCTTGCATTAAATTATTAATAAAGTATTCTTATTAAAAAAAAATTATATTTGTGTATTGTACCAAGAAAATAAATTATGTATTAATAGGGAAAAAACCTATGAAAAAGTATTTCAAGAACTGAAAAAGTTGACTTTCTTCTTTCTCAACACTTATTATGAATGTCTGTAAACATTAAAGCTTGTCTGCCCTGTTGTTTACTGAGATTGTTGCAACTCATTGACACTACAAGCTGCCAGCAACTGTTCATTTTTAAAAATTTCAGTTTTGTTTTAAGAATTTTGCTGACCCTACCTAGCAGTTTCTGCACTCTTATAGAATAAAATAACCAACCCGCAGGATGAAAGAAAATGTCTAAACAAGGTAAACAAACCTTCAACTTGTCTTGTCAAAAGCATAATACCTGGAAGCCAGGTTAAAGCCAGATTTAAAAAATGCCCTAGATAGCTTCTGCTAGCAAACAGGCAGAGAACACCAAGAAGAAGGAGCTGCTGTTATAACTATTCATCTCTACTGGGACTAAAAAACTAGAACTCTACTACTGGGACTTTCAATTTAGGGTAAAAACAAAACAAAACAAAAAGTGTGTTTGTCTGAGTTGGCTGAAGTGAGTTGTTATCTGTGCAGCTATCTAGGTGTTTGTCTCAGGTGACTGAAGGTAATTGTTATCTGTGCAATTAACTAAGTATAGAAAAAGCTGTAAAGTAGGGGGAGTGGCTTGGCTAGAAGGAAGTCAGGCTAAAGCCAGATTTAAAAACTGCCCTAGATATCTTCTGCCAAAGAACAGGCAGAGAACACCAAGAAGAAGGAGCTGCTGTTATAACTATACTTCTCTACTGGGACTATAGTGCCCTCTTTCCCTTCCCTCCACCCCCCAACCCTAAGCCAGTTCTACTTTTATAGGCACAGGATTTGACTGACAACAGGAACTTCCTGTTTGGGAGCAGGAAGTGAATGATCACAGAGCCACGAAAGAGTCACCATCCTAGAAGGAAAAGAGTAGCTCTCCTTCCCCCAACCCCCAGCTGCTGGAGGTCTGACTCTGAGCAAGTAAGGAGACTAAAGAGAAATATAGGAACTTCTTGTCTCAGAGCAGGAAGATCAGGAACTTAAAGTGCATAGAGACAGTAAGTAAGTAGGGAGAAAATAAAAAAAATAACAAAGAAAAGAGTAAGCATTCCAAACAACAGTTAAGGGGCCAGAAATAAGACATAATGGGAGTGGTGCAGTACTGTGGCTCTGGAGAAGCACTCTTCCAGAAGATGGTCTGGAGGATGCAGTGTTGTCCCATCTGCAGGCACCTCTCTGGGCTGAGTGAGGAGATTGCTCATCTCCAGGCTGAGTTGGTCAGGATTTGGGGGACCGCCTCTCCCACCCAAGGACCACCAGGGCCACTGCCGTTGCCTCACAGGTTGCCAAGAAAGAGGAGCGGTTGGACCACAGTAGGCTCAGGGAGGGTGAGGATGGTGGAACAGAGGCACATCCCTCCAGTTGTACCTCTCCACAACTCATATGCCATTCTGGCAAAGTGTGGTTCCTCTATGGAGGTACCTGCAGTGGAGACCAAGGAGGGTGCTGGGAACCTCAACAAAGGAGATCCACAGGAGGGTGGAATGGATCCCACAGGGGAAGGAAACAACTGCTGGTGGGGGACTCCATTGTTAGGGGGGTAGAACTGGGGGGGAAGAAGGGGAGAGGGAGGTAAGGTACCTGCCTGGTGCCATGGCTTGGAGGGACAAGGAGCGAATCCTCAGGATCACTGGAGCAGCTGCATGGGGGAGGGAGTTGGATGTCATTGTCCACCTAGGGACAAATGACCTGGCTGTAAAAAAAGGGATCAGGGCAGTGCAGGAAGAGCTTGTGGAGTTGGGGAGGGGTCTTAGACAAATAGCATGCACGGTAACATTCTCGGAGGTGCTGCCTGTCCATAACATGGGTGAGGCTTGGGTGTTCCACATTATAGGATTCAATCAGTGGTTGAAAAACTGGTGCAGAGCTCAGGGATTTGGCTTCATTAGGGACTGGGGGTCCAGCTGGAGTGATGCAGGTCTATACTGGTGTGATGGTCTGCATCTGTCCAGGAGGGGAACCAGGATCCTAGGTGATAGGTTTAAATGCTTCATTGGCAAGCATTTAAACTAGCCAAGGGGGGAGGCACTGGAAAGGAGCAGGGAAATCCTAGCCCCCCCCAAAAAAATCACGGTAGTAAGTGAGGTAAACACCAAGGTAGAGATGTTGATAGGGAGAAGGACTGGGGTAAATGGAGAAAATTACAAAGGCAATAAGGACAGGGATGGGGCAAAAAGTGGTAAGGCCATCAAGAAATGGAGGGTAATGAGTACCAGTGCCCACAGTCTGGATAGCAAGCCTCCTGAACTGGTAGCCTTGATGGAAGAGGGATGCCTGGATATCGTAGCAGTCACAGAAACATGGTACACAGAGAACCATGGCTGAGATGTTAACATACCAGAGTACACAAATTACAGGAGAGACAGGGAGGGTAGAAGAGGGGGAGGAGTAGCTCTCTACGTAAGGGAAGGGATAAAAGCAATGGAACAAAAAAGTAAACAGGGAGGAGAGGAGGCACTTTGGGTCACCTTAGATACCGGAAATGGCACCGCAATCCGCACAGGAGTTGTATACAGACCCCCATGTCAGGGAAAGGGAATGGACAAGGATATGATAGAAGGCATCCTTAGGATGGCAGAGAAAGGGGAGATACTCTTGATGGGGGACCTGAATATGCCAGAAGTTAACTGGAGCACCTTTGCTGCAGCCACATCCAAGAGCAGGGCCATTCTTGATGCCTTACAGATGGCATGCCTCTGACAGCTAGTTTTGGAACCCACTCTTGAGGGAGCAATCTTAGACCTTATACTCTCAAATGGGGACAGTGAGAGGATCTCAGATCTAGAAGTGGGTAGCCATCTGAGAAGAAGTGACCACCAAACAGTGTGGTTCATGACAAACTACACTACAGAGTCAAGCCATACAAAAGTGAAGGTACTGGACTTCAGGAGAGCTGACGTTTGCAAGATGGGAGAGTGCCTTAGAAAAGCAGTAGCAAACAGGCTAGAAGGAGCGGTGGAGCAACAATGGGGAAACATCAAAACTGCCATCACAGAGGCATCAAGCCTTTGTGTGAAGCAAATAAACAAATCAAAATGAAAGAAAAAGCTACTATGGTTCTCAAAAGAGGTGGCAGAGAAGGTTAGGGAGAAAAAGATAGCATTCAGGAAGTATAAGAAAACACAGAAGTAGCAGGACAGAGAACTGTACTAGTTAAGGCAGAAGGAAGCAGGGAGGGAAGTTGGAAAAGCAAAGGCCCAAACTGAGGAAAAGATAGCCAACTCAGTTAATAAGGGGGATAAAATCTTTTATAGGTAAATCAGGGAGCATAGGACAAAAGGAGGGATAGTGAGGCTGAATAGAATGTGGACGGTGGGTGGGCAGAGAGGGACAGGGAAAATGCAGGGATACTGAATGAATACTTCTGCTCAGTATTCACAAAAGAGGAGGAGGGGGAGGTGCCTTATCCAATTAACAGAAAATTTCTGGATAGTGGGGTCGATCCCAGTCCTTTAACAGAAGAAAGGGTTCTGAAAGGTGGACAAAGCAATGGGGCCTGATGGAATTCACCCCAGAATTCTAAAAGAATTAAGGGGAGATCTAGTGACACCACTGACTACCCTTTTTTATCATATAATATTTTATTGTATTTTGTATTTTGTTTCCATACAACAATGCAGCCATACTTATGGCTACAGATGCCAAAAATACAAAGATATGTAAAAAGGAATATTAAGAACCATCATATAACTGTTACTATAGAACCACGTTATATGACTATTTAACCAATGGTTATCTATCGCCGATAAAGCAGCCATTTAACATAGCTCATCATTTCCACTGACTAGTGCTAGTCAAGAGCCAGTGTTAGAAACATTAGCAGGTTCACACAGGCAATATTCCAAAACGATGGAACTGTAATAGGGCAACTTCATGTATGGTAAAACTACTCCTAGTTCCTGGTCAATAGACTAGATGATTCATTCCATATAATCAGTAGGTGAGAGACCTATGGAAGAAATAAGGAGAACACAGTAACAGAAGTGTTATAGCTAGCTAGGTGAGCTGAAGACTCCTTCTCTGAAAGCCCATTGTAAGGGGGGAGAGGATCATAATGTGGGAGGGTTGCTTGGAGATGGTGGGGGGACCTCACATATGTGAGAGTGAAGATAAGGCTCCCATTTCTTATGGTATCTTGCAGGGTTGCCTTTTCCTGATGCAGTCATTCTTTCAAAGATGGCTAGCCTGGCCACAGCTGCCCTCCAGGAGAGAATCGAGGGGGGGGGAGGCTACTTCCATTTCATCAGAATGGCTGTCTTAGCTTCCATCACTGCAGCCAGGGTCCATAGGTAGGTAGAGGGTCCAGAGTTGAGGCATCCTCTAAGAGAAGAGTATCTTGTGAGGGGGGGGATCTTTTTACCCACTTTTCATGAGCAGTCTTCCAATACCAAAGCCCAGTATTTTTGGAGGACTGGGCAGTCCAAAGGATATGGAGGAGATGGGCTAGGGAGGCTTGACATCTCCAACATCTGTCATGGTGAGGCACTTAAAGCTTGCACAGCTTGGCCAGTGTCATATACCATCACAGAAGAATTCTCATCTGTATCAACTGACACCTGGAATATACATATACTACATGGGCCACTTTGAGCCAGGAGGACCATAGCTGTGTGGATATGGGGCACTGAAGTTCAACCTCCCAGGCCAGCCTACAGCTAAAGGTGGTGTCCGACTGCGAGTCTCTCAACATTTTGTAAATTAGTCCCACCAAGCTCTGGTCCCTCTTGGGTTGATGGACTGAGGTCAGGCAGATCCATGTAGTGTCATCAGTGTGTTTGATCAGGAGGGGGTGCAGAGCACTTCTCAATTGTAGATATCTCCAGGAGTCTTGAGCTTTTAAATCAAAGTGATTTTGTAGATGCTTGTATGTCATCAGTTTTTTATTATCCGAGCGGAGTAGGTCTCCTACTGTGTGGATTTCTTTTTGGGCCCAATGCTGCCAGGATAAAGGCTTGCAATCCACAATAATAAGCCTATTGTTCCAGAGAGGGGCATATTTAATCAGGGGGGAATAAGTCGCTTGAGAGCCACTTGTAAGATTCATAGCATGACGCCAAGCTTTGCATGTTTCAGTCATAACTGGAGTGAAATGGTTGCCCTGGGCTTCCTGCTGGCTGGCAGTGAGAAGAGTCTCCTGATATAAGAGCCCTTCCCAGAAGGACCCATTGAGGAGGGGAGGTCAACCTAGGGCCAAACAAGGCACTGACTTGTGCCATGCGGAAGGCCAGTTGTTACCCCAGCCACCAGGGGAGACCAAACCCTCCCTTGGACCAGTGGGTTCTCAGTTTTGTGCATCCCCAGTGAGCTGCTCTACCTTCCCATAAAAAGGAGGAGACCAATTTGTCCAGGGATATATGGAGTTTGTGTGATAGGGAGATTGTGAGGTTGTGCAGTAGGTAGGAGATTCTTGGAAGGACAAACATATGTACGACTTCTATTTTACCTTTAAGAGACAATTGTAACTTTCTCCACCACTGGACTTCAGCTGTCAGAGCTGTTATCCAGATCATTCTAGGGTAAAGGGATATAAATGCCTAAGTAGAGAAAACCCTGTGTTGCCCAAGTAATATCCTTTCTGTGTAAACAGTTCCTGGTGCACCTAGAGTTGAGTGGAGATAGAATTGTTTTCATTTGATTAATCATAAGGCAGAAAACACAAGCAAACTCTTGTAAAATTGGCAGCACTAAGGGGAGGGAAAGGTCGGGGCTGGACAGTGTAAGCAGCATGTCATCCACATACGCATTGACCAGAAAAGATCTGCCATGAACCGGTATTCCTGTAATACTGGAAGTCTGGGAGAATTTCCTGATCAGAAGGTCAAGGGCAATAAGGAAGAGGAGAGGAGATAAGGGACATCCTTGCCTAGTACCCCTTTGGAAGGAGAAAAGAGAGACGATGTCCTTGTTAGTGACAATCCTGGCTGTGGGATGGTGATATAGAGTGGAAACCCAGGAGTGAAAATAATCTCCAAACCCGTAGAGCTGGAGGACATTATGGAGATAATTCCACTCAAGGGAGTCAAAAGCTTTGGAAAAGTCGATTGCTAAGGCTACCATGCAGGTGGGAGATTATAGTGCAAGCCATTCCAGGTTATGGACTAGGCGCAGGTTGTCTGCCCCTGACCTGCCCTTCGAAAAACCCGACTGAGCAGGGTGAATCAGGAGAGAGAGAACATGCGACAGCCTGATTGCCAACACTTTGGCTAGGAGTTTAGTGTCCATAGACAACAGAGAAATAGGTCTGAAATGTGCGCAGTCAAGCACATCAGAGGATTTCTTGGGGATCAGAGTTACCAATGCTTCTCTCATGGTGGGTGGGAGTGTGGTCATACATTGTGCCTCTTGCAGGGCACACAACAGTAGGGTAATAATGTCTCCACTCAAAAGTTGATAGAACTCAACCATCATCCCGTTCTGTCCCGGGGCTTTACCCTTTTCCATCTGGGAGAGGGTGGTCTGGAGTTTGCTGTGCATAATGAGGGCCTCCCAATCATTACACTCATCTTTAGACAATTTGGGTAGGGAGATCCCTTTGCCATATTCATGCATATGGTTAGAGAGTTCAGAGGGAGTGACCATGGATTTAGTCTCATATAGGGCTTGATAAAAGAGCCTCATCATTTCATTTATCTCTTTTGGCATAGATACCACCTTGCCTGCTGCATTTCTAAGTTCAAGTATCCTGGAGGAGGCTTGTTGCTTATGTAATTGGTAAGCAAGCAATTTACCCCATTTATCTCCTCCCTCCCACGATTTATGTTTGGAGCGAAGAAGCTGCCACTCGGCTTTCCTGCTTAGTAAAATCTTAATTTGGTATTTCAAGCCTGTAATCTTGGGCAGAAGAAGGGAATTAAGGGGGCTATGTGCTTAAAGTTTAAATTGGCTCTCTAGAAGGGCAAGCTTGGTCTGTAATTGCTATGCCCGTTTCACTTTAGCTTTGTTTTTAGCTGCCGTGTGTGAGATAATCCTCCCCTTGATTACTGCCTTAAAGGCCTCCCAAAGAGTGGAGGCAGACACCTCCTCAGCCTTACTGAGGGAGAAATAAGAGTAGGTCTCTGCTGTTATGTAGGCTTGGAAATCCTTGTCTTGTAGCAACAAAGGATTGCACCTCCACCTTGTGGAGGGAGACCCCTGTCCTGGGAGGAGAACAGTATAGACACCGGAGGGTGGTTGGATATTATAATACTCCCAATGGTGGCTTCTGCCACACCAGGTGAGGCTACGTAGTTAGCCAGCCAGAAGTCTATTCTGTTGTGGGTATGGTGGACTGCTGAATAAAAGGAATAATCTCATCCCTGAGGGTTATCCCGTCTCCAGGGGTCACAGAGATTCCACTCCGAAATAAGTTCACCTAGAGCCACCAGGTCTTTGGGGTGGGACTGTGGGGTGGGACTAGACTTATCAAGGAAAATATCGGGGACCAAATTGTGATCCCTCCAAACAAAATTGGGAGATCTGAGTATCCACACATGAGGTCTGAGAAGGCTTGGTTAATGGTCAGGTATATTCTCCAGAATCAGAATTGTGACTATATATTAGCCAGCAACACCCTTCCTCCGGTATGAAAATCAGGCCACCATCCACATCCTGAACTGTACATTTGTCCTCACAATTAAGGGGATGTTTTATACAATAGGATGGCACACTCTAGATTTGCTGGAAGCGCAACTAGCAATAACCGTCCCCACCCATAATTTCTTAAGCCAGCACACAGTTTTGTTGGTTAAATGCGTCTCCTGGAGGAGGGCTATATCAGTACCTAAAGAGTTTAGAAATTGGAGCACTTTTGTGTGTTTGGCCAGATGATCATGCCCCTACACATTCCAGGATACGCATTTACAACCAGGGGATACAGAGGGGCTGCTAGCCATTATATATTGCCAAGGGGATAAACCAGAAGAGGAGTACTCACCCACAGGATACAGAATTTTCTACCTTAGAGAAAAGGAGGAGGTCTCTTATGAGTTAGCCAGAGAGTAGGGGCATCTGCCCTTGTAAGAGGTTGAGAGTAGCCAGACATTGAAATAAACTTAGGAGGATTACAGTGGCTGTCACTGCTGAGGAAACAACCTAAGCAGATAAAATCAGAAAGAACACAGAACAATCAATATCTTATTAAAAAGGTAGAACACTAAACAGTACCTGTATCTATAGTAACATAATCAACAGAGAACAAATTCCTAACTTTAATGATGCTGATTTAAACATGTGAGGAGAGCCTGCAAACACTCCGGCCACACCATGTCAGACACCAATAGTGGGAGAGGGTCACAGAAACAACAGATAGTGACCTGTCCCAGACCTGGTCTCCTGAGTCCACAGTAAAGCTGGGTCTGGAGGGTCCAGGTAATCCTAGCAGCTGTTGGGCCAGTAGGTAGTATAAGGAACCATACACAACTGAAAAGGGAGGGGGGCCTCTATACTCCACTCAACCATATTCTGAATAAAAAGACGTAGGCGTGAGTCAGGTTTAGCCATCTGGTGTGTATAAGTAGGTCTGCATTTTGTCTGCTCCCATATTTTAAGCTAATACCAGTAGGATGCAGGTGAACCATCCTGTATAGACTTAAGTGTAGGATGGGGGGTACCATGGTGCCCTTGTGAGACCTTTACTAGGGTCTATAGTGGCCCAGGTGGACCACCATCTATGTATCGGGGGGGTAAGGGAGAGGCACATTTCCTCTCCCTTTAATGGCATACAGATCAGAAGGAACAGTTGGCATCCCACCAAAGGGGAGCCATCCAGAAACAGTGGTCAGATGCAGGAGTGGGGGGGAGGGTACTGGGCATGGGTATACTGGTCGGTAACCATTATCCCATAGCAATACGCAGCCAAGAAGACAGCATGACTATTTCCCAATAGAAGGGGACATTCTGGTCCGCTATAGAGATTATGTTGAAACACTAAAACATCTTAGCCATATGAATAGAGTCCAGTTCATCATCCGTTTCTGCCAGAGGGTCCCCAGTCATCCATTCTCTTTCCTTCTGTTCTACTGGGGCTTGGAGGGGCAGCCAAGGCTTCCGCAAATGATTTAGTCCCCAGCTTTAAAAGGCCTGTTGTCGAGGCCTGCTCTTCCTCAGCTTCATCCATGGTAGTAGCCCAGTCTATTGGTTCAATGTTTTCTAGTGGTTCACAGGTTTCAGTGGTTGCCTGGTCTTGCTGCTCAGGGTTGGCCATGGAGAGCACTTCTGCTCTCAGGAGCTTAGAGGGAGGGGAGGCTGAGGACTTGCCAGTAGCTAGGCTGTTTGGGCTTCTGGATCGTTGGTGTTGGCGACTAGAGGTGGATGGTGTTATCTGCATTTGTTTCTCCAGGATCTCTGAATCTGTGAGAACCTGTTTAGAAGTAGACAGTGAACTAGGAGCCGCCCGATGCGCTAATTCTCTAGGATGGTGGTTTCCTTGCATTTGGGACCTGGGGGACAATTTATCAGCAGTACCAGTTCGATGATGTTTATTCCCCCCTGGCACCCACCCCTCTTGCATTTCTGTTTTTATGTTTCTATGTTATGTGGCATTTTTCAAGCTGGTTTTAAATAAACACAACACATCTTAATGTGAATCCAGCTCTTGTATTAATTTTTGTTTTAGGTAAAGACTGCGAGCCCAATTCACAAATGAGGCTTGGAGCAGTGCAAGCTGTGGCTAAAAAGCAGCTTGTGCTGAGGCCCTGAACCAGGGAATCTACACCCTATTCTCAGTTAGGCAGGGTCCTGGCAGCTAAGTCCCGTGGCTTGTAGTAACCAGGGCAGGGCGCGAAACAGACGGCGCATCAACAGTGTGTGTCACAAGCCACAGGGCAGCTGTGCACAGCTCTAGTCCTTATTGGGTTAGCGGCCCCCTCCCTGATGTGCAGATACCCCTATGTTGGTGGCATAGTGGCCCCCTCCCTGATCCCCAATTGTGCCATTGTCAACATTTAACTAACTTATAATGCCCCCCTCATCCCATATTTTACCATGCTCTGTATTTAATTAACTTATCATGTCCCTCCATCCCCAATTGTGCCATGATTTGTATTTAATTAACTTATCATGCCCCCATCCACAATTGTGATATGATATGTATTTACTTAACTTATCAAGCCCCCCAATCCCTGATTGTGCCATGCTCTGTATTTAATTCTTATCATGCCCCCATCCCTGATTGTGCAATGATCTGTATTTCATTAACTTATCATGCCTCCCACATAATCACAGAAGGTGACAGCAGAAAAGGACCTCACGGCTTACCTAGTCTGCTTTTTGGCCCCCAGACCACCCTACCATATATTGAGTTACCACCCCTTCCTCTTAGCCCCATATGTCTCTCCCAAGAGGACTTAAATTCCTTTACAATCTTTGAATTCACCACCTCCTTTGGAAGCCCATTCCAGTTCTCTAGCACCCTCTCCATGAAAAATGTATCTCAAACATTGCTTTTGAAGTGCCCCCCCCCCGGAGTTTCAATCCATGCCCCCTTGTTATGTTTCCTTCCTTCATGTTGAACAACTTCTCTGGGCCTCACTTGTTCATTACTTTGGTATATTTAGAGGTCTCAGTTATGTCCCCCCTATCCCTCCTTATCTCTATTGTATATAGGCCCAGCTCCTTGCACCTCTGATCATATGGATTGCTGTTCATCCCCTGCACCAACTTGGTCACCCTCCACTGGACCCTTTTGATCAAGTCTATATCATTGCACAGATAAGACCTCCAAAACTGGACACTGTACTCGAGGTGTGGCCTCACCAGTGCTTGATACGGGGGTACCAGGACCTTCCTATGCCTTCTGGTGATCCCCCTGATGACTCTTGCCAGCATCCCATATGCCCTCCTCACCACCCTTGAGCATTGCTTCCCTACCTTGAGGTTGCTGGAGACTTATATCCAGGTCCTTCTCTTCCTCTGACACCCTGACTCTCTCCCCACCCAGCCTATACTCAGCCCTTTGGTTCCTATGCCCCAGGTGCATAATAGCACACCTCTTGATGTTGAATTTTAGCTGCCAGGTCTCCTCCCACTCCTCCAGTAATCTCAGGTCCCTTCTCATGTTCTCCACCCCCCAAGGGAATCAACTCTATTACAGATTTTTGTGTCATCTGCAGAGAGGGCCACCCTCCCTGACAGCCCATCTGCCATGTCTAGTACATAGATATTGAACAGGAGGGGTTACAGCATTGATCCCTGGGGAAATCCACTCCTCACCTGCCCAGTCCCTGACTACACCCCATTCACCACCACCCTCTGACACCTACCCTCCAACCACTTTTCAACCCATTTAGTTATTTTGACTCCTACCCCTATGCTATCCAGTTTGTTGACCAGCCTCCAATGGGGTACGGTGTCAAAGGCCTTACTGAAATCCAGATAGGCCACATCCACTGCTCCCTGGTAAGCTACATGCATCACCCAGTGGAAAAATTTGATCAAATTGAACTGGTATGATTTGCCCCTAGTACTGTTTGCCATCCAGCAGTCCAATCACTTCCAGGTACCTCATGACCTTCCCCACCACAATGGTTAGGCTAATGGAGCAGTAGTTTTCCCTCAGCTCCCAGCTTTCCCCTTGTGTATCAGCACACCGTAGCGTTTTTCCAGTAGTCCGGCACTATACCGGTGTCCAAGGACAGGTTGAACAGCCTCACAAATGGGGCAGTCAGCTTCTCTCTTAGTTCTCAAATCTCCCTTGGGTGCAGGCCATCCAGCCCCATGGCCTTGTCCACCTTCACCCTGGTTAATTTATCCCTAGCTCTCCATGGTGAAGAGATCCAATACCATCCCCATGTCCCTCCCTCTCCTTTCCAACTCCAGCCTTCTACTGCCGGTTTCTTCCATAAATACAGAGCAGAAATACCTGTTCAGGTCTTTTGCATTCTCCCCATCCTCCTCCAAGTACTTTCCTCCTTCCCCCTCAGCCTTTCAATTCCCTGGCCAGCCTTCCTCCTCCTCCTCTCTCCCACATATCTAAATAATGCTTTTTTCCCATCCCTGGCCTGTTTCACCAACCTAACTTCCATGTCTGCCTTAGCCCTCCTGATGACTTTTCTCACTAGTCTCCTTGTCTCCCTGTAAGCCTCCCTATCCCCCCTTCCCCTGAGTACTCTTGTCTCTACAGAACACCCTCCACCTACCCCCTACCACCCTTGCTACATCCCTGCTGAACCAAAGCAGCTTGCTGTTTCTCATCCCCTTCCTAACACTTTTGATGTATGCCTGTGTGGCCTTCCGGACCTGGTCCATGATAGCTACCCATAATTCATTTGCATCATTTATATCCCCTAAACCTTCCATTGCCTCCCTCACCAGACTTTTTAATTTGTTGAAGTCCACCTGCCAAAAGTCCAGCACCATTGTTCTGGTGCGGGTCCCAATCCTCCCTGCCTTCACCTTGAACCCGACAGCCCTGTGGTCACTTTTCCCGAGTTTTTCCCTTACCACCACTTCCACCACATTGTCCTCATTTGTCAATACCACATCCAGCAGGTTGCTGCCCCTGGTAGGCTCTCTGACCAGCTGTTTCAGGAAAACCCACTAAGTCTGTCCACTAACTCCCTACTTCTTGCTGAAGCTGATTCAGGGATGTTCCAGTCCACATCTGGTAAGTTTAGGTCACCTACCAGTAATGTATCCCCCTTGAGAGCCATCCTCTCAATATCCTGCAGCATCACCCTATCCTGATCTTCTCCCTGTGACAGTGGTCTATATATGATTCCCAGTCTCAAGTATTCCCCCATCCACCTGCATAGCTTCACCCATAGAAGTTCCATAGCCCAGTCACCCTCCTGTCCCTCTGTTGCCTGTATCCCCTCTTTGACATAAAAGGGCAACCCCCCTTCCTGTCCCTCCTGTCCTTCCTAAACAGCCTGAAGCCTGGTATAGTTGTTTCCCATGTGTGGAAGTCCCTCCACCAAGTCTGAGTTATCGCTATGATGTCTAACTTATGCAGAATGATGTCCATCAGCACCTCCATCTTATATGCCAGACTCCCCCGATCCCCGAATGTGCCAATAACAATATTGCATAATAATATTTATGCTCCCACAATCCACCTTTCTGCCAATAATAATATTGCAAAATAATATTAATGCTCCCCTCCCCTGATCCCCAATGGCACCATTGCTCTGCATGTAACCCCCTATCCTGGTGATCTGAGTGATCCACTGCCCCCCACCCCAGCAGTTTGTGCCACCACCCAGCTCCCCCTCATCCCATAATACAGCTGGTACCAGAACAGCCCCCCCCCCCTCACCTCTGTGGCCAGTGCCGACTGCACTGTCATTTTGCTTGCTGTACTGTATAGTGTACACAATGCATGTACTCTATACATTACAGCTATCAAAATGACTGTGCAGTTGGTGTCAGCCGTGGAGGTGAGAGGAGGGCTGTGCTGGTGCCAGCTCCATTACGGTATGGGTGGAGCTTGATGGTGGGCTCTAACTGCTGGGAGGCAGGGGACCAGTAGATCACCAGGATAAGGGGTTGTTTATGACAACAGTGGCATCAGGAATTGGGAGGGCATAAATATTATTATGCAGTATCATTATTGGCACAATCGGGGATCAGGGGCATGATACGTTAATTAAATACAGATCATGGCACAATCAGGGATGGGGCATGATAAGTTAATTAAATAAAGATCATGGCACATTCAGGGATGGGGCATCATAAGTTACTTAAATAATGACAATGGCACAATCTGGGATGGGGGAATGATAAGTTACTTAAATAGTGACAATGACACAATAGGGGCTGGGGAGAGGGGCCCATAGCTCAGTGCCACATATGGGTTAAACATAGAAACATAGACTTTGACGACAGATAAGGATCGCTTGGCCCACCTAGTCTGCCCATTTCCCTACCTAGAGGATAAGCTGCAGATCCTATTTAACCAACAGCCTATTTCTTCCTACGCCCCACAAAAATTGCCTTATGTCTGTCCCATGCATTCTTGAATTCTCCCACAGTTTTAGACCCCAACCTCCTCAGGAAGGCTGTTCCATGCTCACCATCCTCTCAGAAAAATACTTCCTCATATTGCCCCTGAGCCATCCCCTCTATCTTCAGATTGTGTCCTCTGTTCTTGCACATCTCTTTTCTGAAAGATGCACCCTCTTGGACTTTGTTGATTTCACTGAGGTACTTAAACATTTCTATCATGTCCCCCCTCTCCCTCCTTTCCTCAAGGGTATACATGTTAAGCTCCTTTAGCCTCTCCTCATATGGCTTCTCTTGCAGACCCTGAACCATTTTAGTTGCCCTCCTCTGAACTGCCTCCATCCTGTCTATGTCTTTCCGGAGATGGGGTCTCAAGAACTGGATGCAGTACTCCAGATGGGGTCTCACCAACTGTCTGTACAGGGGGATAACAACTTCCTGTTTTCTGCTGGTGATGCCTCTCCCTATACATCCCAGTATCCCCCCAGCCCTCCCTACCACCTTCTCACATTGCTTGCCAATCTTAAGGTCATCTGATAAGATTACCACCAGGTCTCTTTCCTTTTTTGTTGTTGTTACTACCCCCCATTGTGTAATCTTCCTTGGTTTTGTTTCTCAGGTGCATTACTTTGCACTTCTTTTGCATTGAATCTAAGCTGCCATACTTCTGACCATTCCTCCAACCTTGCCAAGTCCTTTTATCCTTTTCCACACCTCCTTGTGTATCAACCCCTCTGTTGCAGATCTTTTGTGTCATCTGCAAGAGGCATACTTTTCCTTCCAGTCCCTCTGCAATGTCACTTATAAAGACATTAAAAAGGACTGGACCCAGTACTGAACCCTGCAGTACCCCACTAGTAACCCCTCTTTCTTCAGCGTGGACTCCATTTACAATTACCTTCTGTGTCCTGTTGTTCAGCCAGTGTTTTACCCAGGCTACCACCCTGGGACCCACTACAAAGCTGATTATTTTGACTACTAATCTTTTGTGTGGGACTGTGTCAAATGCCTTGCTAAAGTCTAGGTAAGTCATGTCCACAGCCCCTCCCTGGTCTACTACTTTGGTCACCCAGTCAAAGAAATCAATTAGATTTGTCTGACATGACCTTCCCACTGTGAACCCATGCTGCCTTGGGTCCTCTGCCCCACTGGCCTCTAGGTACTCAATAATTCTTTCCTTCAGAAGTGATTACATCACTTTCACTACCACAGAGGTCAAACTGACAGGTCTGTAGTTTACTGCCTCTGTCTAACTCCCACTTTTGTGAAGGGGAATCACATCAGCCTTCTTCCAGTCCTCAGGTACCACACCATCCTCCCATGATTTGTTATAAAGGGTAGTCAGTGGTGTCACTAGTTCTCTGCTTAATTCTTTTAGAATTCTGGGGTGAATTCCATCTGGCCCCATTCCTTTGTCCACCTTCAGTTTTAGGAGTTCTTTCAGAACCCTTTCATCTGTGAAAGGAATAGGATCGACCCCCCTCTCCAGAGTGCTTCTGTTATTTGGATTAGGCACCTCCCCCACTTCCTCTTTTGTAAATACTGAACAGAAGTATTCATTCAGTATCCCTTCTTTTTCACTGTCACTCTCTGCCCACCCATCATCCATTCTATTCAGCCTCACTATCCCTCCCTTTGTCTTTCTATGCTCCCTGTTATACCTATAAAAGGTTTTATCCCCCTTCTTAACTGAGTTGGCTATCTTTTCCTCAGTTTGTGCCTTTGCTATTCTGACTACCCTCCCTGCTTCCTTCTGCCTTAACTGATACAGTTCTCTGTCCTGCTTCTTCTGTGTTTTCTTATACTTCCTCAATGCTATCTTTTTCTCCCTAACCTTCACCGCCACTTCTTTTGAGAACCATAGTGGTTTTTTCTTTCATTTTGATTTGTTTATTTGCTTCACACAAAGGTTGTTGCCTCTGTGATGGCAGTTTTGATATTTCCCCATTGTTGCTCCACCGCTCCTTCTAGCCTGTTAGCTAGTGCTTTTCTAAGGCACTCTCCCATCTTAATAAAGTCAGCCTCCTGAAGTCCAGAACCCTCACTTTTGTATGGCTTGACTCTGTAGCTGAGTTTATCATGAACCACACTGTTTGGTGGTCACTTGTTCCCAAATGGCTACCCACTTCTAGATCTGAGATCCTCTCACTGTCCCCATTTGAGAGTACGAGGTCTAAGATTGCTCCCTCATGAGTAGGTTCCAAAACTAGCTGTCTGAGGCATGCCACCTGAAGGGCATCAAGAATGGCCCTGCTTTTGGATGTGGCTGCAGCAAAGGTGCTCCAGTTAACATCTGGCATATTAAGGTCCTCCATTAACAGTATCTCCCCTTTCTCTGCCATCCTAAGTATGCCTTCTATCATGTCCCTGTCCATTCCCTTTCCCTGACATGGGGGTCTGTATACAACCCCTGTGCGGATTGTGGTGTCATTTCCAGTCTCTAAGGTTACCCACAGTGCCTCCTCTCCTCCCTGTTTACTCTTTTGTTCAGTTGCTTTTATGCCTTCCCTTACATAGAGAGCTACTCCCCCCTCTTCTGCACTCCCTGTCTCTCCTGTAGGTTGTGTACCCTGGTATGTTAACATCCCAGTCATGGTTCTCTGTGTACCATGTTTCTGTGACTGCTCTGATATTCAGGCATCCCTCTTCCATCAAGGCCACCAGTTCAGGGAGCTTGTTGCCCAGACTACAGGCATTGGTACTCATTATCCTCCATTTCTTGATGGCCTTACCCCATTTTGCTCCATCCCTCTCCTTATTGCATTTGTCACTTTCTCCATTTACCCCTGCGCTTCTCCCTATTGACATCTCTATGTTGGTGTCTACCTCACTTAGTACCCTGATTTTTTTTGGGGGGGGGGCTAGGATTTCCCTGTTCCATTCCAGTACCTCCCCCTTGGCTAGTTTAAATTCTTCCCAATGAAGTGTTTAAACCTATCACCTAGGATCTTGGTTCCCCTCCTGGATAGATGCAGACCATCATGCCAGTATAGGCCTGCATCCATCCAGCTGGACCCCCAGTCCCCAATGAAGCCAAATCCCTGAGCTCTGCACCAGTTTTTGAACCACTTATTGAATCCCATAGTGTGGAGCACCCTAGCCTCATACATGCCACAGACAGGCAGCACCTCTGAGAAGGTTACTGTGTGTGCTATTTGTCTAAGTCCCCTCCCCATCTCCACAAATGCTTCTTGCATGGCTCTGTTCCCTTTCTTAGCCAGGTCATTTGTCCCTAGGTGGACAATGACATCCAGCTCCCTCCCCTGTGCAGCTGCTTCTGTGATCCTGAGGATTCGCTCCCTGTCCCTCCAAGCCATGGCACCAGGCAGGCACCTTATCTCCCTCTCCCCTTCCTCCCCCAGTTCTACCTTCCTAACAATGGAGTCCCCCACCAGGAGTTGTTTCCTTCCCCTGTGGGGTCCCATGTCACCCTCCTGTGGGTCTTCTTTGTGGAGGTTCCCAGCATCCTCCTTGGTCTCCACTGTGCGTGCCTCCATAGAGGAACCACACTTTTCCAGAACAGCATAGAAATTGTGGAGAGGTACAACTGGAGGGATGCACCTCTGTTCCACCACCCTCACCCTCCCTGAGCCCACTGTGGTCCAACCGCTCCTCTTTCTTGGCAACCTCTGAGGCAACGGCAGTGAATCTGATGGTCCCTGGGTGGGAGAGGAGGTCCCAAAAATCCTGGCCAACTCATCCTGGAGATGAGCAACCTCCTCCCTCATTCCAGAGAGGTGCCTGCAGATGGGACAACACTGCATCTTCCAGAACATCTTCCAGAAGACTACTGCTCCACAGCTACTACACTGCACCACTCCCATCATGTCTTTTTTCTGGCCCCCTAACTGTTGTTTGGAATATTTACTCTTTCCTCTGTTTGTTTATTTTCTTTTTTTTTCTTCTCCTACTTACTTACTGCCTCTGTGCCCTTTTAGCTCCTGATCTTCCTGTTCTAAGACAAAAAGTTCCTATATTTCTCAGTAGTCTCCTTACTTGCTCAGAGTCAGACCTCCAGCAGCTAGGGGGGGATGGAGAGCTACTCTTGCCCTTCTAGGATGGTGAGTCTTTGGTGGCTGTGTGATCACTCACTTCCTGCTCCCAAACAGGAAGTTCTTGTCAGTTAAATTCTGTGCCTATAAAGGTAGAACTGGTTTAGGGTTGGGGTGGAGGGGAAGGAAGGAGGGCAATATAGTCCCAGTAGAGAAGTTTTAGTTATACAAGTAGCTCCTTCCTCCTGGTGTTCTGTCTGTTCTCTGGCAGAAGCTATCTAGGGCAGTGCTTAAATCTGGTTTTAACCTGGCTCCTTCTAGCTAAGCCACTCCTCCTACTTTGCAAATCTTTCTACACTTAGTTAATTTCACAGATAACAATTCCCTTCTGACACCTGTGACAAGCACCTAAATAAGTACACAGATAACACTGATAACAGATAACAATTTACTTCAACTACCTCTGACAAACACATTAACTCTTTTTTTTTACCCTAAATTGAAGGTCCCAATACAAGATTCCTAGTTCTTAGTCCCAGTAGAGAAGTTTTAGTTATACCAGTAGCTTCTTGACTCGCCAAGAGGGAGGATTTTCTAAGTATCCTTAGATCAGCCCTAGCTTGTCAAAGGGTACTTACAATTTCTCCTTCTGGGTGAGTTCTGAGAATCCTGATATTGGAGATGTTTCAGCTTGCATTTGCCACATTCCCCCTTGCTCCGTGTTATAGCCCATTTGTGGGTGCATGGGCAGTGCAAGCTCTGTTTGGAGCAGGCAGCCTGCAGTTCATGCAGACTACCTTTGAGAATAGCTCCAGGGGCAATATTTGATGTAAGATGCCACTTGCACCTTTATGTTTGATGCAGGCACCTTGCGTCACTCTCTGGACTTTGAGAATTGGGACCTTAGTACCCAATTCTCATATGCAATTTTATGCAGTAGAAAATGGGGCAAAAATTGCACCTTCCCAAATGCTTACACATAAAAGTGCTATATTGAGAGGAACTGATTGGATCCTAATATTACCGTTAAGGTGTGCAGATGTTACTGCATGCTAACATGGTTTGCACATAGTAACAGTACTGAATACCAACATAGACATGTATACACCTAGCACAGTGTTATACACTTACACATGTATGTTGGTACATGTGAAAAAGATCTACCCCACCCCAAGACTCATGTCTCAAGCCTCATCTTGGCCACATATATCTTTGTGTTGTGTGACCCTCAGTGATATCCCTAGTAGTCCAGTGGTTACCTAACCCATATATCATTCCTGCCATATATGGACAATCTTCAAGAGCACCTGGTTCTCTCTCAACTCTACCCCTTTCTGAACTCATCTTTGTTTATTACCCCTTTGCAGTCTGGCTTCAGGAAGTCCAACTGACTGTGCCTTCATTTTCAGACTCACTGGTGCCATTCTGAATGCAATGGATCAGGCCCTGATTAGTTACTGTTATCATCTCTGTTTACCTGATCAAAGCCTTTGACATAGTTGTCCAAGCCAAAAATATGCAGTAGTGTAAGTAATGCAATAGCTAACATAGTGAGGTAAATGATTTGAGTCTCACCTGCTGGATAGATCACAAGTAGAGATGTGTGAAGTTGGCAGACTTCATTCCACAAATAAATTTAAGAAGCTTGACAACTTTGTGATGCTCAAAGTGCTAACTTCATGAAGCTTGTGACAGGCAAAGCTGTACTTTTTCAGGCAAAGTCATGCAAATTCAGTGGCGAAGTTGCAACTTCTATGCACACCTTTGAAGACAATTTTACCCACTCACCAGATATGTTTTAATATCTTGTATTTATTTAGACCATCATATATTTTTTGATCAATGTTTCACAGTGTTTCTCACTACTTCATCAGGATCTATTTTTTACAGAAAAAAGTTTTTGTATGAAATATACTTTATATTCATTCATATACAGTATTTATTATCTTGACATAGAGCTGTCTCTAGTTAAATGTTTTAAATAAACTGTTCTTATAAATTATATAATGAACAATAAACAGAATTCTAAAGCTTAAAACAAAGAAATAATATGCAGTCAAACATTAGACAGCTACAGCTATATAAATATATACATTAAACAAATAAAAACATAAAAATCTTAATAGCCCACCTATATTTGTTGGTCCAGGTTTGTGTGTGGCTTTTCTACCACTAATACACAAAGGAAAATATATTTTTTACTTTTTACCTGTTTCTCTCATTTTTTTCAGTTTTTTAACATAATCATTGTTTAAAGTAAATTTCATACTTGCCTCTTTTTTTCTGAGGTTTACTTATCAATGAGATTTGCATGTATAATCTTGAAGCTATCTCTCTTCTTCTGTGGACCAAACCTCGTGGTATATTTAAATTATATTCATTTTTGCTTATATTTATTTACTTTATTTTTCTACACATTGTCTGCCACATGATTTTATGTACTAGATACATATATACTGGATATCTCTCTGACATTCCATGTAAATATTTATAATGTTCTACCTGGTAAGTAATTAGTCCATATGTTATTTAACCCACTTTAGATTACACTTCTAGTCAGCACATAGTATATAAATGTCTCATACCCTTTCGGTTGTATTTTTATATCTATTTATTTCATTGTCCATGTTTTAGCATTTTGTTATATCTTATAGTAACATTTTATAGAAGCATTTTCTTTAGATATAGAAAAAATATACAGTATACAGTATATATGTATTCACAAGTGTCAGTGCATCTCCTCTTTTAAACCAATTAGACTTTACTAAGTATACAGTACTGCACATACTATCTTAGCTCTTTAACTTTTAAAACATATATTAGGAGATGCAGCACTGTATACTTAATAAAGTCTAACTTGTTTAAAAGAGGAGATATACTGATGCTTGTGAATACACAAGTAACTGTGTCACAAACAAAAAGTAAAACTAAATGCAACAAAGCCGTGCATCAATAGAGCAGCAGCAAGTTTAAAGTTTAAATATAAAGAAGGATTAATCCTTGTGTTGATATGTTTTACTGATAAAGTAAGAGACAGAAAATAAGGGTTTAAACCCATGAAGTAAGCAAAGCACCTTATTAAACTGTGATGCACCTAAAAATAAGTAGTAAGCAAAAAAGAAAGTGCGCCACAGTTTGAACATGTGACCAGCAATTATTCAAAGTGCTAGGCACCTCATTAAGTTACCTACAAAGAACCATATAAGCAAATGTAACCTTAGTGTTTGTAAAATGTAAGAAAATGTGAAGCATAGCTGAACTAGACAGGTAGCAAAAGGAGTGAAAAGGATATGGTTTTTATACATATTTTTTCTACTTCAAAAGAAAATGCCACTATAAAATGTTACTATAAGCTATAACAAAATGCTAAAATGTGGACAATGAAATAAATAAATATAAAAAAAACAACCGAAGGGGCATGAGACATTTACATACATGTTCACTAGAAATGTTGTCTAAAGTGGGTTACAATAACATATGGACTAATTACCTACCAGGTTGAAAGTTATAAACATTTACATGGAATATCAGAGAGATATACAGCATATATGTATCTAATACATAACAGAATGTGGCAGACAATGTGTAGAAAAATAAAATAAATAAATATAAACAAAAATGAATATAATTTAAATATATCACCAGGTTTGGTCCATAGAAGAAGCAAGATAGCTTCAAGATTATATATGCAAAACTCATTGATAAGTAAGCCTCAGAAAAAAATAGGTAACTATGAAATTTACTTTAATCAATGATTGTTAAAAAACTGAAAAAAATGGAGAGAATCAACTAAAAAGTAAGAAATAAATGTTCCTTTGTGCATTAGTGGTAGAAAAACCACAAGTAATCCTGGACCAACACATATAGGTGGGCTATTATGATTTTTACTGTTGATTTTTTTTATGTATATATTAATATAGCTGTAGCTGTCTACTGTGTGACTGCATATTATTTCTTTGTTTTAAAAAGGAGAGAGACAAGAATACAAGTTTTGGAATTCTTTTTATTGTTCAAGATATAATTTATAAGAACAGTTTATTTAAATCAGGTAACTAAAGACAGCGCTTTGTCAAGATAGTAAATAGATGAATGAATATAACGTATATTTTATACAAAAACTTTTTTCTGTATAAATAGATCCTGATAAAGTAATGAGAAACACTACAAAAGTTTGATCAAAAAAATATATGATGGTCTAAATAAATACAAGATATTAAAACATATCCAGTGAGTGGGTCATATTGTCTCCAAAGGTCTGCATAGATTTCATAGAGTTTTTTGGATCTTTGCTCCCTCCTGGAATTTCTTTTTATATCCTTAGGTACTGAAAGGGCCACACTGCCACTCTGTGGTGTCTTGGAAGTTGCAACTTTACCATGGGCCTGATTCTCAAATCTTCCAGGCAGTGTAAGGGGCTTGCATCCCAATGACTGGAGTAAAGTGCCCCTTGCACCAAATGATGCCCTGGGAGCAATTCAGAAAGGCAGCCTGTGCCTACTGCATGCAGCATGCACCTAAAGGGGCTTGTGCTGCCATTGGGCTACACACTGGCCTATGGCATGGCACCAGGAGCTTGCAGCAGATGCAGGCTGCCAATTCCCCAGAATTGGGATTCACAAAACTCCCCGGTGGTAAAATTTCTAAGTACCATTAGACAGCCAAGGCTAGTCTATGGGTACTTATAAATGTCACCACTGGGACAGTTGACCCTGTAGTGGCAATGTGCCATGGTCCCCACTCTTCCCTGTCCCCAAGAAATGTCATAGACCTCCTCAGTGTTCTAGTGGACCCCCGATCCCTGAGTGCCCCATATACATATGTAGTACCTAAGCCCCCTCCCTGGTGGACTAGCAGCCCCCCATGTCCCCATGATGTATGTAATAATAATCTGACCCTGGTGGTCTAGTGGATCCCCATCCCCAATCACCATTGTCCACATGAAATATTACCTTATACATACTCTCTGGTGTTCTAGCACTCCCTCAAAGCCCCGATCCCCCATTATTCCATAGTAATTTTTGACTGATGGTATAGTGTCCCTCACCCCCCACCTAGTAGGTGGTGTTCCTCAACCCCACTCCCCTATCCCCAGAACAGGCATGCAACTAGCACAGCCCACAACTCACCACCACGGCCAGCTGCCGACTAAGCTCTGATGGAGCATGCACTGTATAGAGTAGGTGCTCCATCAGAGCACAGTAGGTGGCTAGCCATGGTGGTGAGCAATGTGCTGTGCCAGTCACTGGCCAGTTCTAGGGATGGGGGAGTGGGGTTGGGGGACAGTGCATATTGGGGTGGGGGACACTTTACCACCAACCAGTAATTACTATGGCATAACAGGGGATTGGGGCTGGGGTGGCACTAGGTCACCAGGGATTTTGTGTAGGGTAATACTGAATGGGGACAACAGGGATCAGGGAGAGGGTCCACTAGACCACCAGGGTCAGATGGTTATTAAATACATCACAGGGACATCAGGGAGGGGTTGTACGGTAGTCCACCAGGGAAGGGCCTCAGGCGCTATAATTGTATATGGGGGTGCTCAGGGTTCATGGGTCCACTAGACCACCAGGGGCATATAGGTCACCCATTTCCGTGGGGACAAAAGGGAAGGAAACCACTAGTCCACCAGGAATTGTCTGGGGACTCTGCTGCACAGCCGACCACAACTTACAGCACCCAATCCAGCTGCTCTCTCAGTCCAGTACACCTATAATGTTTCTTCAAGCTGCAAGACTTTGCCACTGGGACCCTACCCAATTGTGAATCAGACACAGGGTTCCTTGTGCTCCTGAGTTTGCTGCAGCCCTAGACTGCCACATCTTGTGGTGATCTTAGGGCTTTCTGAGAATCGGGCCCCATGTCTTCACCTGACTGCAAAGTGGGCAGTTCGTGAAGTTAGGCACATAGAAAAATTTTGCAACTTTGCCAGAACTTTGCAGTGAAGTAAAACTTTGCAAAGTCTGTAATCACAAGTAGTCCACAAAGGAGAATACACCTTCCCCCTCTCCATACTGTATGAGGTGTCCCCCAAGGCTTTACCTCTGGCCCAATCCTGTTTCCAACTTTCCTTAATTTCCTTTGAAAAGCATTTGACTCCTAAAATATAAGCATGAAGCATGAAGGACAGATGACTTACTCACCATGATTAAAACAAAATGATTTATTGAGAGCATATCATATTGAATATTTACAGAACTGATTTAAGCCACTAATGTTTTGAGGTTGTAAGAACCCCTACATAAGGATGAGCAGTTTGTGATTTCTTTTATAAACAAAAGCAAATAAATATGCATTATATTATACAACTGCAAACTCTAAAGCATTTTGTTCACAAAGGTATTTTCAAAAAATGTGAGTTGCTTTCTGGGAAAGAAAAAGTTATTTAAAACCCAGTTTTGAATATCACTTTACAAATAAATTGAATCTTTTTTTCAGAATTGCAGTACTAAGGACACTGGCAATTTAATTAAACCAACTATAGTCAATGAGTCTCAGTTTCTATGTTTTGATTACAAAAAAAATAATTGGAACTTAAAACTCATACTTTTTCTTCCTAGTTTTCAATACTTATAATCCATGAAATGCTCATTTATAAATGGGATCCTGATACATTTCTTTACTGCTATAATAAGATATGTAAATTCTGCCAGACTGCTGGCACAGTGGTAGTGTTACCATTTGCAATGCTGGTGACGTGGGTTTGTGAATGAGCCTGGAGCATCAGAGAACTGTCCGGGAGGAGGTTGGATGAGTGTCTCAGGGACAGTTCTCTACCTCTGAGTGGGAGGGTTGGTGGTGCCAGCACTTGGGTGACATCTGGTAGAGACTGAGAGTACATCAAGCTGGGACCATGCAGCAGAGTGAAGGCAGTGATGGATGTCTGTGGGGCATGCATGGGAGCATGCATGCCAGTACACTGATGACATTGCATGTCCACACCTTGGGGGAATGACACAAGAGGAAAAACCCTGTGCTGCATCACAGCATGAAGGCCTCTGACCCCTCACCAAATGATGCCACAGCCAGCCCCAGGACTTAACTTGGATGATCTTAGTCTCCCCTTCTATCTGGACCTGATAAAATTCCCTTATAAATTTACTGGGATTGTCCACCTATCTGGTATGACTTTCTTACAATTTTTTATAATAATTGCATTGATACAAACTTCATTCCAGTTTCATGGAAAGGTGCAGAATTAATAATAATACACAAAAATGACAGCACATCTGACCCAAAATTGTACCGCTCAATCAGCTTACTTGATGTAAATTAAAAAAATATTTTCAAAATTAATATTAAATAGATTGCAATGTGAATTAGTTAAAGTAGGTGGACTTACAAAACATCACGTGGGATTCAGGTCAGACTACTCCACAATAGACAACTGTTTTGTTTTATTACATTTGACAGAAAAAATATATACAAATAAGGAAACAGAAACTCTTTGCAGCTTATATAGATTTTTAGGCAGCATTTGACACGGTTGATAGAGAAACATAGTGGCAAATCATGCTTGAAAAGGGGATAGATCCAAGTTTGGTAGACATAATTTCCAATTTATATTCAGACAGCAGGGCAAAAATTAGACTAGGTAGAGATGGGGAATTATCCAGCACTATACCTGTCAACAAGGGAGTAAGACAGGGTTGTGTGCTGGTACCCACTCTCTTTTGTATTTATATTGATGGGCTGTTAAAAGCTTTCTTACAACAACAGGTAGATTCCCCCAAAATAAATGGCTTCAGTGTGCCAGCACTTGCCTATGCAGATGACATTATTCTTTTCTTCTTGTCTAATTTGGGGTTACAGAAGAAACTGGAATTGTTAGATTCATATTCTAATAAATTAAAACTAAAAATTAATAGTAGTGAATCACACATAATGACATCTGGATCCAGAACCAAAACATATAACTGTAATCTGGGCAATGAGGTTACAAATTCAGTTCAGGAATATTCATATATTGGTATTGTATTTACACCTATGAATTCATGGGTACAACATCTTAAGAGGCTACTGGAAACAATCCAAAGAACTACTCAGGTACTGAACAAATTCAATGCTGCCTATGGCAGATTCTCGGTTGGTCCCTTGGTTACTGCAATTAAAGTAAAATATTACGCTCAGTTGGTTTATGGAGCCGACATTTGGGAAAGTAATAATCTCAATAAATTAATGATTCCATATTTAAAGTTATTAAGACGTACTGTACTCTGGGTTTGCCATTCGCATGGCCAGTCGCTCACATCAGAGCAGAATTAGGTTTATTCAATATCAGAGCAACAATAGATACCAAATAATTCTATACTGGATAAAAACTATTAGAATGTCAGATGACAGATTGCCTGCAAAATGTATAAAAGAGCAAAAGAGATGGTTAAAATAGGGATATGCATCAAATACTGTACATGGTTTTCAAAAATATTAAAGTTATTGGCACAATATAATTTGTCCAGACTACATGAATACATAGAAAAAAAATATAACTTTAAGTTAGAAATATGCAAAATATATAAATGAAACAATTATGAACTACTGGATCAATGCAGATAATGATATTATAAAGAATGAAAGGATTATTCTATGGCTTGCCAATGCTGGCAGTGCCCATGGTTATAAATATTATCTGGATGACCTGCTTGACCCAAATTTGCAGAAAACTTATACAAGATATAGATTTGAGAACTTTCATAGTAACGTCCTTTAGGCTAGGCATAAGAATTTGCCAGTAACCACAAAGAAATTTTATTGTAACATAGGTGAAAAAGAAGATCTACTTCATATGTTATGGGATTGTCAGTGGTATAAGAGAGAAAGAGTTTTCTGGTTATCCCCATTTGTGTCTAATCAAAAATCAGTAGAAAATGTTTTGACCGAAGTATTGTTAACAACTAATGATGAATGGACTATTATACAACTTGCTTCCTCTCTTATTCAAATCAACAAAATAAGAAAGAAAAAGAGAGGCAAACTGAATACTTTTCATATTTAATAGGTATCAATTAATCAACATATATTAATTAATCTGGATGCTGTCGTCCTTGGCTGAGAGGAAAATCAAATTTGGGAAATTATTATAAGTGGGTCATTGAGCAATAAATATAAAGTTCCCTAAACATTGTAATGACAACTTTCTGCACATTGTTTTTTGCCTTGAAATATTTAAGTGTACACGTATTGTATTTTCTTAATCTTTTTTTTCTTTTTATGAACTATGAATTGTTTTAAAATTGTAATAACCTAATGTGTTGAACAATAAAGATTTTATTACTATTACTAGTTTCCCCTTTGGGGGTGGCCCCGCCGTGGGAAGCAAGTTGTGGGCTTTGGTTCCGGGTAGCTGTTGGGGGATGCTGGTGTTGGGCACAGATGTACTGAGTCAGGGAATATCTCCACCTGAAACACAGAGATAAATATAACTGGGGAACAAAACAAGATACTGTAAATAATATGTCCACATAACTTTAAAAATAAAAAAAAGTGTTTTTTTAAATTTACAGTCTTTGTGCATTCAGTTGGTTTTCAGGTGACCAAAAACAAATCTAAATCTAACCTAATTAAGTAATTAATTGCATGTATAATATGCCAATCCAAACATTGATTGCAGCCTTTAGAGTGAGAATTTTTGAAGTTTAGAAAGTGAGAATTTTCTAAGTTTAGAATGAAAAAAGTACTAGAGTTCTCATCAAGACAGTCTAAATTCCAGTCAAAGTGCTACAGAGCACGACACAGTGTTGGAACATCAGGCACCCTGCTGTTACTTTATGCCACAGCTTTAATAAAATTGTTAGTGATTTGTCAATTTGCCCAGTGCTGTTTTGATTGTTTTGTAAGTTTTGGTCTCCTATGTGGCCTATTGTCACGGGATCCTCTTCCCAAATAAGACACACACAACTTTGCTTGGGTGCTCAATAGGCATAATTTTTATTAACAAATCTTTTATTTTACACCATTAAAGCTTTCTTTAGATATACATCATTTACATAATGTGCATGTTTTACATGGTCACACATTTTCTTTTCACCATTCTGCACTCAGATGCATACGTCAAGCCCAATATTGGCCCTCTGAGTGCAACCCCCAAATCTGACAACACATCTAGGTGCACACTGAGCCTGTGTCACAGTATTCTGGCCCAGAACCCCCGGGCCATTTTTATTCTACTTCTCTTTTTCTCTCCTTCCTCCACCCTGCCCCTTTCCCCTTTCTACTATGGTTCCCAAATTATCCATCATACCTGGCCACCCACTGCTGTCCACCTTCAGCAGACCACCATGGCCATATCCTGCTGACTACATTCTGAAACCCACTGTGGCCTGCTTGACTTATCAACCTACCTGGCCACCATCTGCTGTCCACCTTCAGCAAATCACTTAGTCCATCACCTCCAGTTATTTGCTCCTTAATCTGCTAACCTACTGAGTGGAAGGGAGGGCAACTTGCTTAGCAAGAAAAGAAGGGAGATATCTACCCCATCCACCAGTCATATCCTCCTCTAACACACCCCAGCCCTTTTTGCACCAATCTTCTTCCCAGAGTCTTTCACTTTCTATCTGACCTCATTCCCAGTGTCCTTCACTCCCTCCCCCAACCCCTCACCCATCCTGCAGCTTCAGACTGGCACCACCTTTTATTTGTTCAGAAGACCCTTGACAATGGAGTTTGCCTTTTCTACTGGCAACCCTTTTTGTCATGGGATCTTCTTCCCAAATAAGACACATACAACTTTGTTTGGGTGCTCATTTTTATTAACAAATATTTTATTTTTTATCATTAACACTTTCTTTAGACATACACCATTTATATAATTTGCATGTTTTACATGATCATGTCATTTTCTTTTCACCATTCTGGGCTCAGATGCATACCCCAAGCCCAACATTAGCCCTCCAGGTGTAAACCCTAAAGGTGCCAACATGTCTAGGTGCACACCCAGCCCATGTCACATTTTTTCAGCCCAGTACAGCCTGGGCCATCTTTATTCTGCCTCTCCCCCCCCCACCCCATCCCACCTTTCCTCTCTCTTCCACTAACCTATATCCAGTTCTTGGGATGGATGATGGACTTCCCACCGTCCACCTGCATCTCTCTCATTCTTCCAAAGCTCCCTTGAGTTGCAAGTTGAACAGGTCTAAACCTACTTCTGTCAAGTGTATCCAAGCTGGCAGGTATAAACCTGCACACTCCTGTGAGATGTCCTGATGCATAATATTTGTGGCCCCTAAATCCATGACCATTGCAGCCACTTTTCTGTTCAGTCTCTTTCTAGCACCTTCAACTGCCTTCACATCTCTTGACTGCTGCCATATCCTCCACAGCACCATCTCTGACCATCAATCATAACTTCAGGCCACCACTTCTTAGTTTGCTCCAAATCATTTTCTGTGTGCCACATGCTATCCACCCATGATCTTTCACCCATATTGTTACCCCCTCCCCCCCAAGATTTATAATCAACAAATCTGGCTTTGGAAGCTTCAGTTTCAAATCCTTCAGTAACGGTAATAGCTGGGCCCAGCGTATGCCCTGAATACCCTCCGTGTTTCTTGGCTGCCCCTACATTCATTTGGAGTCATCCCCCTTGGACCTCATCTCTGCTCTTCTCTTCATCCAGTAAATGAAAGAGTGGCCACAAATCCATACATTACACCTGCTAGCCATATCTAGGGAGACACAAAAATACATTATTTCTTTAATTCCCTGATGTATGTTTTATAGCTATCTGATGCCCACCTTCCTGTCTTCTTTATTGCTGCTGCTGTGCTACCCCAGCTGCCTTCTCTGAGGCTGTCCATGTGCTGAATGAATGGGATGAAAACCCTGATGCATTCTCCCCCAAAAATACCATCCCCTTCTTCAAAACTGCTGATAGTTGATGGCTGGTAACCAGATATGCATTACCATATATGGATAACAACCCTCTCACCAGTGGCCTGACCACCCTGAATTCTCCCATAACCCACACCAGGCAAACCTGTCTTACTACCTGTCTCCTTATCACCACCATTGCCCCATGTCCTGCCTGGTCTATCTTTGACCTACTCAGCTACATTTCTGTTCTGTCATAAAACCAATGCACCTTGTCCCAGCACATCTCTCTCTCTCTCTCTCTCTACTCTGTTTACTCTGGGCCACTACCTAGCTAGCTCAGAAAGTGCCATGAAACATTTTATTTGCTTATGTATTTTATTTTAGTCTTTGGTAACTGGGTAAGGCTCACTAGGCACAAGTGCCTGTTTTCATGGGTGACCTGGGAGCACTGGGCGGTTAAGCATCACCAGAAAGACTGCTGCAAACAGTTGTGCTTTATAGTAGGAATGGCATATACTTATCAATGCTCCCATCAACCTGCAAAGCAAACTCTCCGATACTGGTCATCTGCCATCCTGGCTTGTCCCTTTAATATCTGCCATCCTTGCATCCTCCTCCTGACCAACCGGGCCTTACACAACTCCCCCCAGCCTCTCAGACTGCAAATCAAAACCAAAGATGCCAAATGTAACCCCATGCTGGAGTGTGCTACCCACTCTTCCCACTTCTTCATAATGAATTTCATCACCTGCCCCTCCATCACTGGCCACTTACCTCCATTCCTGCCCACTATCAGAACTCTTTGAATACTCTCCAAGATCACTTGTATGCCCTCAGCATCCCTGCAGACCAAGAGATCCTGAACAGCTGCTGGGTTCTTTGCAACCAGTGTCCCACAAGTGAGATGGGACCACCGTTCTCCTGGCCTCTGTCCCCAGTGTGATGCACTGGAACCTGTCCAAATGAAGAAGGTAAAGGCTGTCAGACAAATCATTCTTAACCCCTTCAATGTACTTGGCTTTAAATTATATGTTCAGTCTCAATCCATGCAATACCAGATGTCTAAGCACCGTCATAACTGTCTCCATTGAGGCTGACTGCCTATTCAAGACCTCCACTACTGCCTTATTTTTGTACAAAAATGCCACCTGCTGATTCCTGAGGTGGTCTCTCAAAACAACCATTGCCACCCATATGGGGAAGATCTCCAGGATCTTAATGTCCCATGTCAATCTTCTCTTTATCGACTCCTCTGGCAATTGCTCTGATATCCACTTCCTGCCGAGGTATGCCCCCATCCCCCAGGCACCTGCTGCATTGGTATAGAAGAAGAAGAAGAAGAAGAATCAGTATTTATATAGCACTTTTCATACATCCAAAGTGCTTTACAAGCAATGCTAGACTGGTAGTGAAGTGACTGAATGTGTGGTGGTGGCCATATCACACATCATCACCCACACACAGCCTGGATAATTGCATGAACCGGTTTATGGGAAGGGGAATGTTGGCCAGGACACCAGGAATGTTCCCTACTCTTTGCAAAGAGTGCCCTGGGTTCTTTTACTTCCACCTGACTCCTGAAACCCCCCAAAAGGGCTGCCCTCCAAAGGGCTGTCTCCAAAACCTGCCCCCCCTTTCCTGCATCAAGAAACCAGGTGAGGCCCTGCACATTTTGAACATGCATGCCTAAATCTACAATTAGTCAATGTATACTTTGCCCTGTTATATCCCCAGCAACATTTCTGTTGGTTCCCTGAATCCCTTTCCTCACTTCACCCACCCCTGATGTCTGTACCATTATGGTTTCAAATCAGATATCCTGATGCCTTGTATCCCATCACACATTCCAGTGAAATGCCTTCCTGTGTCGGAACTTCTTGTTGTATTGCAACCACCCATATCTGCCTCGCATCTTACATGCATTGTGCACTGTCAGAGAGTATGCTAAGCAGAGGACTGCTAGTTCCAGTTGCTTCTATAGCATAATAGCACAAAAATATGTGAAACCAGTAAGCCATGCCTCCATGATCTTACATCTTTCAATGGCCTGTCCACCTGCGTCTTCCCCAGTATTGCTAACACCGCTGCCATCTCCGTTTACCTAGAAGGGTATCTGCTCCTTCTCCTCATATTTCTCTGCTGCCTCCTTGTCTCCCAGTATAAACATATCTATGCACTCCATTTTCCCTATTCTTTCCTTCAATACTTGTGGCATGTGGTCTCCTAATGTAACCCAGCTGCACCCTTCCCACTTCTTCTGCCCCATCCCTTCCCACCCCTTCCTGAATCTTTTCATGCCTCTCTCACCATTTTTCTTTGAACTCCTATAATACCTTCTATAGCTCTCCCCAAATCTTCTTCCTTGCCACCCCAATAATCTCCTCAACATACTCCCTCAAATTCCCCTGTAATGTAAGGTCAGCCATGTCATTCTTACTCATCCTGCAGCTTCAGACTAGCACCACCTTTTATTTGTTCAGGAGACCCTTGACAATAGAGGTTGCCTTTTATACTGGCAAGACATTTTTGTTATGTTTCATCTACAGCACTTCCTGTAAGCCAGCTGTAGTTTGTCCATGTGTGCCCTCTCAGTTTTTGTGCTAGTTTTGGTGAGAATACACCAGGTAGCTGTAGGTCAATGTTAGTAGGACTGATCCTTTGAGGATGGCAGATAAAGGAGCTCCAGCCTATCAAAACAACAGCAGAGCAAGGTAAAAGCCAGAGGCAGGGGAACAGAAAGGACTGAAAAAAAAATCTTCCCATAATTGGAAACCAAACCTGGCCTGACTTTTTTAATTCTTATTGGTAAATAGTCATTTGATATGATTTGATTATTAAGTGATTTTATGTTTTTCCATCTCTACAGCCATTGATTGTCAAGTAACAGAGTGGACTCAGTGGTCAGAGTGCAACAAGTCATGTGGAAAGGGTCATATGATCCGAACAAGAATAATCCAAATGGAACCACAATTTGGAGGAGCTTCATGTCCAGAAACAGTACAGCGCAAAAAATGCAAAATAAGGAAATGTTCTAGGGATACAGAGAAGAGAAGGCGTAAGGAAGCACGTGAGAAAAGGCGAAGTGATCAAGCAAAAGAAGATGGTGATGGTGAGCAATATCCAGGTACTTATCAGCTTAGTTCACTAGGCAGTAATTTTATTTTTAGTTTTGTTTTTTTTATAAATTTATATATACAGGATAGATTAATAAAAAATAATTTTAAGAGTGGTGCAGTTTCTCTTTCATTTTCTACTGGGAAGGACTGAAGCGCGCAGATAGGTCAGATAAACTGCTTAGCAAAGAGTTTGACTATATGGGAAATGAAGGTGTGATTTCTTGATTCAAAGTTTAGTTCTCTGAGCACTATTTATTTAACTAGATTGTATAGTAGTTTTACTTGCAGCACGTGTATTAGGGCTTCAGTTTCAAGTCAACCGCTATCCTGGCTGTGGAGGGGTCAGAATACTTTAAATATACTTTGTTGGCCAGTGGCAAGCTTTCTGCCATGTACCATGACCCTACAGATCATGGTAGAAATCTGTATAGTAACCTTTGTGACACAATTAACAGAACACAAGGATCTTTTGTTTTCCTTTTGTTCTATTGATTGATTGATTTGAGGCCTGTGATGTGATCTGACAATTGGCCACAACACACCATTGGCTTTTTCTGCACTTAATAGTTATTCATTTAGCATACGTAGGTCCCAATTTTGGAAAGTGGAGGCTTGTGCTGCTCAAAATCTCTAACTTGAGTGCAAATTAGAGCTTAGTCCAAACTGCTATATTCAGATGTGCTCAGAGCATTGTTTGAGTGCCCAAAATGTGATCAAATATACCCTCAAGAGAGCAGTGCTAACTATGACATGAACAGGTGTACTCAGCGCAAAGCAAAACACCCTGCTGGCCACAGTCAGGTGTGTGCCTATGATCTATAGAGGCTGTCATGGAGAAAACATAGTTAAGTATCTCAAAACTGTTTGAGCTTTTGCATGATGTTGCTACAGTATATTCATATGTCCCCATGCAAATAGTCTCTATCTCTAAAAGGCCATTTGCATGTCATTAAAGCCTCACTTTCTATTCAGGTGTACAGTAGGCATTTGCTCCTTGGGTAACTGTCCCCCCCATGGTGTATCATACTGCACCCCCCAGCAGGCATATTTGGTGCTGATTTCAACTTAAAAAAATCAACAGCACAAGTGTTTCTGCCTTCCCCAACTGATTCCAGTGCCAATATTAAAAGAATCTGTATCTCTCGGGGAGTCTAGTGCTCTACTCCACTCTTTTCCACAATCCCATCACTAGTAGTAAAACAATATAACTCCCTGGAAGTCTTCTGTACCCCCTCAATCACCTAATCCCAGTGCCACCATTAAAACTGTATAGCTGCCTAATAGTTTAGTGTATTGCTCTGGCTCACCTGATCTCAGTGTCAGTATTAAACAAATATAACTTCCAGAGAGTCTAGTGCACTACCTTCCTCCCTTCAGCAGTCCATGTGCCAGTATCAGAACAATATAACTACCTGGAAATGTAATGTACTCACTCCCTCACCTAACTTCTGTGCCATTATTAAAACAATATCACTCCCTGCTAGTCTAGTGTACCCCCTTCCTCACTTAATCTAATTGCCTGTTTTAAAACAATAGAACTCTCTGGTAGTCTAGTGTATCACCCTCCCTCAACTAATCCCAATGCCATTATTTAACAGATATAACTCCCTGGGAGTCTAGGGCACTACCTCCCTTGTCCAATCTTGTGCCAGCATTACAATGTTATAATTTCTGGTTGTCTAGTATAGCTCTTTTGATCATCCTATCTCAGTGCCAGTCTTTACATTAAATATTTTTTTTTGCTTTAGTGGCCCCCCTTCCTTCCAAAATGTCTGGGTGAACACAATCCTGTTGCCCAGTAGCACCATGCACCACCTTGCATTGTCATATGCTGAGATGTCCACTGGCCCCCCATCCCAAGACAGTGGTCAGAAACACCCTTCACTTATCTACTGATAAGATTTTTACTTTATTATTTTTCCTCCTATGGTCCTCTTATGGTTTACCCTGTCCCCACACTTCTATGATGGTATCACTGGTGAAAGTGTAGACAAGTGGTTGTCTTTATGGCTAATACAAATGCACTACTACTTGGTCAGATAGTGGAGTATATCTTCTGTTCCCAAGCCACTGATAGCTGCCAATAATGTAACAATTTGTATCTAACCATATAACAGATATTTTCATCAGAATTCAGTCAGAAAGTAAGAAAAAAGAAAGCCACCCAGTGGCACTGACAGTGGAGGTGCTGGATGCCACACCTTGTTCTATGCCAGTGACCAGGGTTTAGGAGTGGACTGTGGTCACCGGGGGTCTGCAGGGGAAGGACAGGATTGAGCATCCAGTAGACTGCTTTCCTCTTCTGGGGTGGGCTTGTGAGGATGTGTTATTCTGCGGTGACTCCTGGTGGAGACTGTGGGTACTGCAAAGACCGTGCTTCGAGGGGGAGGTGCCAGTGGACATCAGTGTAGGTATGTCCTCTGCACAGGCATCATTGCATGCCCAGCACCTCAGGGGGAAAAACCACACACAATGGAGGAAAAACACCGGTTGGCAGAGAAGCAATGGCAGATGCTCCAGGGCCACTCCCACATGTCCAATGCTGACCCCAATCCTGACTTGACTCTCCATGGTCCTCATCTCCTCCCGTATGAGGTCCATAGGAGGGGGGGGACCCAGCACCCAATTTCTCCATCTGGGAATGTGTTCTGGCAAGTGGTAGAGGAGAGGCTGAGCAGGCCTAGCCAAAGAGATGCCCCATCACCAGTGACCAGAGCAAAATAAAGTTAAAAAAAATAGGAAAAAAGCTAATAATAATCTGGTAAATACAGAAAGTATGAATGTATTGGATGATGACCCAAGTACCTCATTAGAAATTGCAAATGGAAAATCCAGGGCTACAAAAGACCATTAGGTATAAAAAATATTTAGTGAACTATCTGAACAGCTCTACCAATTACCTCATCTTCCAATCCCACCTTAGCCTGCAGTAAAGCAGTAGTGAGTAAAAACAGAATGTAAATACAGTGATTTTTCCTACAGAAGTGCCTTATTTCTCTATTGCAGAAATTTCTACAGTTCCTGCTGTAACTCTTAAGCAATGCAAACAATACGAGATGCTCTTTATTCTGTCTTTCTTCTATTTGTACTTCCAGCCTTGCATGTCTTACCTATTGTGGTGCTTGTAAGAAGGTAATTTACTTTTCTTGTCTAGCAAACTTCGTGTTCCAAAACATTAAGTACAACTTCATTTTTACTCACTTAAGATGGGTAGCAGAGCAGCAATAACATTGTGGCTGCATGGCACACTAATTTAATTTGCAGTTCACGAGGTCCAGTCACTTAACAGAGGTAAGACATCTGACTCCCAAGGAAGAGAATACAGTAAGGGTGGCAAATGGTGTGCATGTATGCCATGTTGGTTGACCATGGATCAGTATTATTGTAAGTCATTTGTGTCTTCTGCAGGAGACAGGGTCAGCCACATCAGCCTTGATTGCCTTAGGGGAGGCAGAGAGGAAAATGGTAAATTGTTGGCCCTTATGATCCACTTCAGATCAAGAATTAGAATTTGATCCCTGTAAACTCCAAGCCAGAAGCTGATTTTGCTTACTTCTAGTCCCTTGTACTATACTTCTGCAGACAGCCCTCAAGAGAATAATAGAGGCTTGTGACTTATTATTTGTGCTCTGAAAATACATATATGATGTGATCTTTTTGTATATCATATCAGTTTACAACTTATGAAGTTGCTCATGAACATTTTCTTTAACCTAGGGTGTAAAATGAAGCCATGGTCAGTATGGACAGAGTGCAGCAAGCCATGTGGGGGAGGAATTCAAGAACGCTACATGACAGTGAAGAAAAGATTTAGAAACTCTGAGTTTACCAGCTGTAAGGACAAGAAGGAGATTCGAGCATGCCATGTCCATCCTTGTTAGGATTCTCCGTGCCTCAAAATGAAGCACTCTTTTGAGAGTTGTTGAATGGAAAGTCAACCTTGGTTTGATCATGACTAGCATTGGTTACCAGACTTTTTTGCATTGTTGTTTTTCCATTTCAGACAGGCTGAAACCAAAATATATTTTAAAGCAATGGCTGCATTAAAATACATTAAAGGTTGTGATAGGATAGGATTTTTATTTATATAGCACCTCTCCAGAGCTCATAACACTGTACATTTCAAATACATTATTAATTAATATGAACAAACACAGGAATATAAATCTAGCCAGAATATAACCTTAAGATTATCAGAATAATCAACCAAATTAACTTTGCCATAGCTACAAGACAAAGAGCAAGGTAAAACTTCGATGTCCATTAATGCTAAAGCAGAAATCTTTAATTTGGTATCATCTTTTTAGTGAGTGCAATGACACAAGTTAATTATTGTAATTTGTATACTGTAAACATGGGACTCCTGAAAATGGACCAGAAATACAAATATTTTTTCCTAGCGCATAGTTTGTTTTGCACAGAGAGGTAGTTTTCATTACACTTGATAAAAGGCAACAGTAATGGTGCCAAAGCTACAAAATATACAATACAGGTAATAACAGTAAAGTGTATGTCATACAAATTCAGGATGTTTTTAATGTCATATGCACGTGTGGCTGCTTCTCATACCATGGACATTTTTGAATAAATGCTCCAAGAAACTAGTACTTTTTGAGTAATTGCTAGGTCATGTTAGATCAATGGGTTTGATTAACAAGACAGATCCAACTCTGTTTTTTTTAGCTTTCAAACATAAAACAGTGCCAGTTAATGACTGAATTTATTTTGAGATTTGAATGACTTCCAAAAGCGAATAGGTGAACACATTTGTCAAAATAATTTCAGAAACTGAGCAGAGATTTTGCATCAGAACCAATTGTTAGACACTATGCTTAAAAATACAGTTATCTCTTTATTTAGCAGGTTTCTATTTTTGAACTTCTGCATTTACAAAATGAATGTTATTTTCTTTTTCCAATTATTGGCATTTTAAATTTTTTACACTTTCTATTTTTCTTCCAAATATGGGTCCCTTTCTTCACATCCATAGTTTTTGATCTCAGTCCTCCTTTGTCTTAGAACTGGCTACCAAGTACACTGAAGTCCAACTACCCATACATCTATGGATCTACCCCTCGGGACAGGACTATCCAGCATGCAGAACACTGTTACTCATTTAGGTGGACAGTGGACCCAGAGATTCATTTATTATTTAAAACTCAGTGAAACAGAGCATGGCATCTTTTCCTGGCTGTATTCCAGCACATTTTTTTCTGTATTTCCACTCTGTTTTCAACCCTTTCATATCAGAACATATATCATTTGCCTTGCTTTAGAGCTTGATTGGAGCCTGGATTGCTTCGAACTCTGCTTCAGGAGCATGACAGGCAGGATATGGTGAACCTTTAATTTCCACACCGGTGCTCAATTCTGCATCCATGTCAGAGGTGATTACTGGACCATATATTATAGCACGAATGGTGTTTTCTCTCAGACCAAAGGAAGGCTGCTGGGACCAGCTGGAGCCATTCATTCTCTGCAGTATGGGAAACATCCTCTTGGGATGCTTCATCTGTCTCTACTGGCCTGACATCAAAGTTGCAAACTCAATGCATGAGCCTTGGTCTCCCATGTAATCAGTGTGCATGCTTACAAGTAATCCAGCAGGCTAGTTATTACTGGCCATTTAAGCACTATCAAATGAACTAGTACTTGTTGCTTCAAAATGTATGAAAGTCATTTCTGGACTTATTGTGTGATACTTGTCCATTGTCAGGAAAGGCAATAAGATCTCATAAACAAGATTTCTTTGTGATGACAAAATTCTCATGAGAACTTATTCTGTGGATAGCTGGGTCAGCATATTCAGTAAGCCCTGGAAATGGCAAACGAAAATAAAAAAAAATTAAAAAGCAAATTGTTAAAGTGGAATACATTTTTTGCTGAAGTAAATATATACTGTTTCAAAAATATTCATGCTGTTTTAAACTGTTCATTAAAATAAGGATTGATTGGGCACCTTTAATTCCAGCAGTTTGTTTGTTTTTTCAATGCATTCATTCTTTTATCCCCAAATACATCTTGCAGAAATGTCATACACACACACATATATATATATGTATATATATATATATATATATAGAGTGGGAGCGCTTGAGAGAGAGATTTTCCTTGGCTAGTAAAATGGTTATTTGGTTGCACACTGGCATTCAAAAACTCATTTATTAGTCACATGCAGTTGAAAATAAGGCCTTATAATATGAAACCTAGCTCTCTTTTCCTCATGGATTCAACAATACATTTTCTTAACTGACTTTATATATGGTAGATCACAACCGACCTTACTGTAAAATGGATCTAAATTTTCTTTGAAGCAAAACTGTCTTACTTACAAAATACAGTTTCTGCCATTTAGTCATAAAAAATGCTTACACCTCACAAATCACTTTGCCTCTCTGATTTTACCATTTCAGCAAGAAATTTTAAGGAGAAAGGTCTGGTATGCCCCTCCTGCAGAAGGAAAACAAACAAGCATTTAGCACTGGTAGATAGTTTTGGGATGCATTCAATTGTGCCCATTTTAGCTGCTTGTTAGAAATGTTTTTCTGGATATGGTCATAAATAGTGAAAACTGATGTAAGCTGCCATACTTTTATAAAAACTAGCTGCCATTTGGTCAACATAATTGTGTAACTGTGCTCTAAACCCCATTGCAAAATATGTTCCAAGATGTTTTCAATGAGAGCTTGATGAATAAAAGGTTGATTTTCTATTAAACAAATAAATTTATCTGGAGTATGTAGAATTACTGCAATGTTACTGTAAACTTTCTTGTACCATAATACTCATTTCCTACCAGTCAAACATATTAAAACTGTTATATCCTGTGGCAATTCTTCAATACTATATATGCCTGAACTGAAAGCACAGGTTGTCATTCCAGTGATTTATACACATTGGTAACTGTTTTTTTTAGCATTTTGTTGTGAGAGAGCATTTTTATTCTATTGGAGGACTTCTAGACACTTTACAAGTAATGAATGAGAAACTGTAGGACTTATCAAATGTAAAAGTTTTGTGCACTGTTAGAATTTCTGGTTTTTTTTTTTTTGTTTGGTTTTATTTCTTTTGGTTGCCTTTTTTGGTGGCTGTGGAATTTTGATAAAAAGTGTCAAAATATGGTATATTTCTTACCAAAGTCTTGTGTAGATGTTTTGTAGCTATCTGTCTAACATATTATTTTGGAATAAACTCACCTTTACAGTAAAAGATGAAATGTCTTATGTGTATAGTTCCTGAGTTTATGAGTATTATTTGGTTGCATGCAGTACAGTGATTATAAAATGTCAAGGCAACCAGACAGAAACATCAGACTGAATTGAACCATCAAATATGGATGCATTGGTATAGTATAGGCTGCATCAGTAACCTTTCTTTGGAGTTTGGTGTACAGTACCTCAGCGAAAAACAACAAAATCAGAGTAAACACATGATACAGTATATGCAATATGCCTATCAATTTGTGATAATGTACAATGAAGTAGCAATGGTAGTTCATTGGTGTATACACATTTATTCTTATCAAAGGGTCAGCACCTGTGGTAAGCAAAATATAGTAGAACATACAATTCTACTATATTGTATAGAACATACAAAATCAATGATACAAATATTACACCAACATTTTCATTGAGAGTGCAAAAAGAAAGTAGAACATTCATTATTTCTAGCAGTTCTAGTTAACATGAGACATGTGACTGCATTACTCCCATTCCATTCTGATTGTTGACTAGTTCATACTAGTAAAACCATAGTATGATAAGTGAATATTTCAAAGCTTATATCTAATCACCATAATAAAAAAGTAAACTGATGTATACATTCAAAAAGGAAAAAAGGACCTACATTTCAGTTTTAGTCATAGTACACATGTAAGTAGTTTTTAAACAATGTTAAAGTAAAGGTGTGACATAGTTTATTAATGTTTTGGGCTTCATAACCTGCTACCATAGGTCATGAATATTTGCCCTGTGTTAAAATTATAAATTTTACTGCACTCATGTATGGAAGTGATGGGATCATAACTCTGGCTGAACTGCCAGGCAGCTGATCCCTTTCCACTTCCCGGTCTGCCTGCTCCACCCTTGCACTCCAGCGTATTGTGATGTCTAACCAGGGAGAGCATGGTGATGTGCACCATACAAGTCTATGGGCTTCATTTTCAAAATGTTTTTACAGAACTTCAGGAAACCTTCTAATAAATATGAAAGCCATCGCTCAACAAATAGATTCTCTATTACTTGAGCAGAGGCTTTCACTTTTATCAAATGTTTGCTTAAAGTTCTAAAAAAGTTCTGAAAATGAGCCCCATCGAATTGTATGACGCACATCCCCATGCTCTCCCTGGTTAGACATCACAATACAAGGGCACGCAGGGATGGAGCAGGCAGACCGAGAAGTGGAAAGGGATTGGCTGACTGGCAGTTTGGCCAGAGTTACAGTCCCTTCCTCCCATACAGGAGTGCAGTAAATTTAAATTTTAACACAGAGTGAATACATACTTCCAGGTAGTGGGCTGCACTTTACCCTAAATCTTACACCTTACTTTAACAAAGCAACAAGAATTGCATTTTGAGTTACTAAACCCTTTTTATGAGCGGACTCACTTTTCTTCGAGTTTACTATTATAGTAGTGGTCTGTCTAATATTTTTTTTTTACCATCGTGTACTGAATCTCTGGCAGACAAATGCTTAATGTACACTATCTGGGAATGCATTCTATAGACCTACTTGGAAAACAGGGTTAGACCCACCTTGGGCAGATCCTTTAGAAAATCCTTTCCAGTATGTTTAGTTTTAATTACAGTATACACCTCTCCTTACTAATATTGGTAATCTCTGTGTAATCTCTATTTATCAAACTATGGTTAGCTAATAAAAGACATTTTTTTATTTGACTTTTTTGCTTATAGTTCCAGCAGCCATTATTGAGATGGTTTTATCCTGATTGTAGCTGAACATATACTGCAATTATAACATAGAATGAATACAGCTGCTACTGTGTGAATACACTGTATTGTAATATATATATATATATATATATATACATACATACAGTACACACACACATATATATTTATATTTGTAAAATGGGTAGGAAAAATTATCTCAGCAGGTTGGTTGAAGTACATCACATGACCATGCGTATATCACAGCATGACTGCACACCTGCACTGCCACCCTCCTCCAAAACAATTTTGCCATTTTATAAAACAGATAACCCACTCTACGGTGTGCAGTCACACTCTGATATATGCATACCTTTGGTGGTTGACACACAAGGCTGCAGAGTGCGATCACACATCTTAGAGTGGGTAATCTATTACTATATATATAAATATATATATATACTCACTGTATATTCTTTGCAAAAAAACTCCATTAATGCAACATTTAGGGTTCAGGATAAAGAGACAAAAGTAGGGAAATGTGGCTTTAGGGTTTCCAACCCTAAAACCCCACCCTCACCCCTAAAAAAAATCAGGGGTGCTATCTTCCTTGGAGTTGTCAAGCCTAAAGCTCACCACATTAGGTGTGTATGTTACTGGAGTGTATAGAATGGGGTGAGCTTTAGGGTTGGCTAGCAACCTGGAATGAAAAAAGAGGTATTTGTAGGTCTCTATCATGTCTCTTCGTGTTCTGCTTTTCTTCAGGATGCACATGTTGAGATCCTGCATTCTCTCCTCATAGGGCTTCTTGTGCAACTCCTGTACCATTTTAGTTGCCCTTCTCCTGACTGCCTCTACCTTGTATATGTTCTTTCTGAGGTATGGCCTCCAAAACTGGACATAGAATTCCAGGTTTGGTCTCATAAATAAGCGATATACAGTACTGGCAGCACTACCTCTCTCCTCCTGCTGGAGATACTTCTCCCTATGCATCCCACTAGCCCTACCCAATGCTTTTTCACACTGCCTGCAACTTTGAGGTAATCAGTTATGATAACCCCAAGGTCCCTTTCCTGCTTTGTGACTGTCAGTATCCCCCATCCTATACCCTGCACCTAAGTTTTTATGTCCTAGATGCATGATTTTGCACTTTTTGGCACTGAACACCAATTGCCATACTCTTGACTACTTTTCAAGTTTCCCAAGATCCCTATGCATTCCTTCTACCACCCCCGAGTGTTCAGCCTATTACAGATTTTGGTCTCATCTACAAAAAGGCACACCTGCCCTTCCTGTTGATCTGCAATGTCATCATGAAGACATTGAAGAGGACTGATCCCAGTACTGAGCTCTGTGGCACACTGGTGGTCACTGTACATCATTAGAGTGAGTGCTTTTAACTACCACTCTCTGTCACTTATCCCTTAACCAGTTTCTAACCCAGTTCAACACTTGGACCCCACCCATAGGCTGATCAGTTCCTTTATCAGTCTTCTGTGTGTCACAATGTCGAAGGCCTTGCTAAAGTGCAGATAGACCACGTCCACTGCCCTCCTGTGATCTATGTTCCTTGTCACCCACTCAAAGAAATCAATGAGATTAATCTGAAATGATCTCTCCCTTGTGAAACCATGCTACTTGTGGTTTTGCAGCCAACTTGGATTCAAGATACTGTACCAAATTTTCCTTAAGCTGGGTTTTTCATTAATCTCTCCATCACAAAAGTGAGACTAACCAGCCTGTAGTTACAATCCTCCTCCCTGCTACCACTCATATGTAGGACCATGTCTGCTCTTCTCCAGTACTCTGGTATAACACCTGTTTCCTGTGAATGGTTAAATAAGGCCATCAGTGGGGCAGCTAGCAGCTCCCTAAGTTCCTTTACTACCCTTGGGTGTCTCCCATCCAATCCTGTAGCCTTGTCTCCTTTCAAAACAGCAAGTCCCTTCTGGACTCTTTCCTCAGAAAATGGACTTGTGTCCTCCTCACCCCCCTGCTTTGTTCCTCAAACTCCATGATTGTCTGTCTTCCTCACCCTCCACTGTGAAGACTGGACAGAAGTATCTGTTAAGGATTGCAGCCTTTTCTTGGTCTTATTCTACGCAGTTTCCATTCTCCTAAACCTCACAATCCCTTCCCTTGCTTTCCACTTCTCACTTATGTATCAGAAGCAAGTCTTTTTCCCTTCAGTTACCCCACTGACTATACTTTCCTCTCTCTGCACATTTTCTCCCCTCACTGCCTCATCTGCTAGTATGAATTTGTTATGTACATTCAACAGGTAAACTCAGTAGAAACGATTTTTAAAAATTGCAAGTGGCATCCATCTTTAATGATGTGAGTCATTAATTAAAAAATAAGCTACAAAAGCTGTTTTAAAAATGTTTGCGATAACCGTAATATACAAAGAAGATGAATCTAAAGATGTCAGAAATACATTCTGGCTAAAAAAAGGTATATGGTTAAATTTTTTTGCTGACTAACAAATACTGCTGTTTTAATGGACATCCTGCAAGGAATTATAGCAATTGAGGACTTGTTAGTGGCCCTTCCCCTGGTACCTGAACTAGTTTGGTGAGTTCAGGTAGTTGTCTCCTCCAGAGGAAGGGCCAGAAAGGGCCATTCATTCATAGGTGGAGGATTCTGACTGGAAGGGTGGAGTAAGGGGCTTAAAATATCCTGCGGTGGCTCAGTTTTTTCCTCTCACTCTGGTCAGAAATGAAAAATAACCAGCAGCTGCAGCGTTACCAGTGGGACCTTGAGAGGCTTTGGTAAGCTCTTCTTTTTTAATTGTTTGGTTCTTTGATTAATTTACTGGGGTTTATAGCTGCTTAGAAAACCTCATCTTGCTACTCTCAGATCCTTACTGCTGCTGAGGAAGGTGTTTTCTCACTGAGAATGGGCCTAATAAAAGTGTTCAATTGCCACCCTTTTTCCCCTTCTTTCTTTTTTATATGCCCCTGTATGGTTTTTGCCAAAGGGTGTCACAGTCCTTGCTAGATTAAAGTGTTTGCTTTCAGTCAGTTAATATTTAATTGCATAGGAATACAGTGCAAGCCTCTTATAATGGGCACTTTTGTGTGATCAGATTCTGCCCGTTATAGAAAGTGGACGCTGTAACGAAAAACAGTTTTTTTTTGTAGAATGATGTGCTAATACAGTACATAAGCATTACAGTACTGTACTAGATTGCCAGTTATTTCCTGATTCCTTCAATCAGAACATGATTTATTTTGTACTCGTCCCAAGTGCAGGTTAAATAAACTTAAACCTCCCCACGATTCCTTCCATCCATGCACGATTGCACCAGCAAGATGGTACAGTACAGTACTGTAGATTGTAGAGTGGCTGCTGTGAGGACGATGAGCCAGAGCATCTATTATTAATGCGCTGGTAAATTATTTTTATTCTTAGTGCTAAACCACCCGTATTCCCTTCCCTGATTCCCATCCTCTTTACCCGATTGCACTAGCAAGGGGGTAGATCATAGAGTGGCTTCTTTAAATAAAGTGCAGGAAACTTTTTTTTATTTCTGAGTGCTAAACCTCCCCTGATTCCCTCCCCTGATTCCTTCCTTCCTTACCTGATTGCACCAGCTGTGAGGACGACAAGTGGGAGCATCAAACAAAATGCTGGCAACTTTTTTTTTAGTGCAGTTTACTTCGGTGTGTGTTTCCATCCATCCAGACCACTGAGCCCTGACCTTGATCTCCATGACATGGAAAATTGCACTTTGAAGCAGGCTATAGCATTCTGTGCCCTTACTATTTGGCCAGATTAGCTGCTAATTACTGCAGTTCACACTTTGGTAAGCTCCGCAAACTGCATGTTGAAGTGTCAACGGACACTAATTAGTATCCAATCTGCCTGAAATAGAAGGCGAGCATGGAACGCTATAATCAGCATTTTTAACATTAGAACGTATGCAGTTGGTAATTGGCAAATGAAATTTGCCCAGTAAAACCGATTGCCTGTGTTAAGCATGGGCGCTATAAGTGGCACTGACTGTATATGTATGTCTAATTTGTTCAATGGTTCCACCCTTGGAATGCACCTGTGTTCCAGCATCAGGCAATTAGGGCACCAATTGGCAATGTTGCAGATCACTTTTGTGGGGGCTGTGTCCCCCGCACTCCCTACTTAAAGATTCCTACTCTGGGGAGGTGGACCTCAGGGAGGGGTGGTGAATACTGCATTTGGTGCCCTGATTGCCCAGCACCTTAATGCCAGCACTCTGAATACAGTAATGGCATTCTTTTGGTGTCTGCCATTCAGCCACCTACCGCACGTTCACGGCAAGCAGTACCATTTCCTTTTAGATGACTGTGAGCTATCTGGTATTGCCTCCCACTGGTTGCCTCTGATTATTTTAATAAGAGAGGAAGGGAGTGCATCTACTGGTTCAGTAGACTCAATTGGATTCCAGCTCTTCACTGAGGCATCAGCCCATTTCTTCCCTCCACAGCATCTCTGCCATGATGGAGGAATCTGTGCTCTAGAGCCTGACCAGCAAGCACCTGAATGGATATAGGAATGGGACTAACATGGCACAGAGCAGAGGTCTTGGCATTCTGGGGCTGCTGGCATTATTGTTTGCTGCAGGCTTATGGTGCCACTCTATCTTATTGCCTTTCAATCATGAGGGCTTTTTCAGTTTTGTAACTTTTTAAGCAAATTAAAAAGAGAAAGAGAAGAAATATGATAAGTGAAGGATGGAGACAGAAAGTTATTTGGCCTGGGATTTTGTCCAGCAAGATGGCAGCAGCATCTTTATAATGCTAGACCACAGGGTCTTTGGTGTGATTTCAGGCCCTGTGCTAGTGCAATATTCAGGTGGTATTCTGGAGCAAGCTGGTCATATGCTTGCAGTATCTCCTGGTGACTGAGGAGCAGGGGTAGGGTGATGGTCCAGCATTTCTGAACAAGCTGCAGCTCTGGTCACCATGCAGCTCTTGCTGCCTCCTGCTGGGATGGGCCAGTGGTTTTCTGGCTACCTTTTCTATTAGTTTCAGGTTTGGGAGGGTTTGACGTACTGTATAAAAACATTGGATGAAATGAGCAGCACATAAAAAGAACTGTATTCAACAATATGAGGTGTCATAACTGTACAAAGAAATAATTTCCATACTGATAGTTTATGATTACATAAGCCTATCAGAACATTATTTAAGAAACTGAATGTCACTATTGCTGTAACAAGACAATAAACTTAAATTTTTGCATTAACTTCAAAATGATGCTCACAAATGTCTTCTTCTAATAAGTAACATTTTTAGATAAGGAGCACAAGAACCAGATGCCCCTCCTGGTCTGACTACCTGGGCTCCACTGCACTGCTTCCATGATTGCCAGGTTCAGTGGTCATAAGTGTGTGTTAGGACCTTCAATTTCATCTTAACTGGCAGGTGAGAAGCACCAGGACTAGTATCAGGGACTGGTCAAAAAATTTAAAAGGCTAACTATGAAGGGACACCACATAGATCCCAAGTAAGAGGGAGACCACACATGATAATACCAAAAATGGCCAGCTTCACTGGAAGGTGCAGGTAGGCACCTATAAGCTAGTTGAGATCTGGCAAAATAGGCAGCACTAATCTTACTGGATAATTATTATGAAACTGCTATATTTAGTCAACATGGGCTGTAGGGACAAACAAACAATAAAACAGCATTCCTTGTTTGCTCACAGGGTCAGTTAATGCATACTGCTACCACTGGTAACTAGGTCAGTTGTAGTTTAGTGAATCCTCATCATTGGGGTTGGGGTGGCTCCCATATTTATACAATTAATTGCAAAAACTACTCTAATGAAGACATTAGGGTTGAAGAATGCAAAGTGCACAAATTAGGGAAATGAGAAAAATATTAAAGTTTTGGGTTTCTGGAGTCTTTGCAAATCAGTGGTGGGGTGTTCTATGGGGTTGTTAATCCTAACATCCACCCATCTCCCCCAATCTTGTAGCCTCCTGTCTGAATCATAATGTACAGCTCCAAACTTGTGCCACATTGTGATGCACTTTTTGGATGAAGAGAAGTATGGCCTACCACATGATGCTAACAGAATCAGTCCTAGCTTTCCTCACCATGCATGCCCTGCATGAAGAAAAGAGATCACATCTGACCTTGTTGTCTCAGGGGACAGGGTGGGCATTAGTGCTGACAACCCTAAGGAAGACCCCACCACTGATTCAACAAGACTCCAGAGACCCAAAACTCTAATATTGTTTCATTTCCCTATGTTATGTTCTTTGCATTCTTTAGCCCTGATGCCTGCATTAACTTGCTTTGTTTTCCAGTGAATTCCCCTTCTTTCTCTGATAGCCAAATCATATCTCATTGCTCTGTCATTCCCCAGGCATACTGCATTGCCTTCCCCTGGCTCACTGAGCTTGTAGCTGAACTCATGTCACTGTACAGTAAGGCAACATAGTCCCCACTGGGGCAGCAACCATCCCTACAAACAACATTAGTTCATCAATAGATTGTGACATTTTGACCCAAAAATATCAACATAGACTTTTTATGTCCCTCCTTCTGAACATGGTAGGTGTCATTTATAAAATACTGTTCCAAATGTCCCTTCACTCCACATGTTCAAAAACACATTATTTCCAATGTCTGAAAAAGAAGGTGTGCGATGTTCATGAGAGTGTGTGAAAAAAAATCACTTTGTTGAAAATTTGCTTTCAAAATAATGAAAATTGGCAAAGTTATGAATGTGCATTAAAAATGTATAATGTATCTTCATAACTTTTTTTTTTAACATTTTGGCCACAGATTTTAACATGGTATTCTACAAATCCTAGCTGAAATGTCATTTCCTGGCACAGGTATGAAAACACATTTTGGCCAGGATTTGACAAACAACACCTGTCGTATTGATGAGGTGGTGTGAAAAAATGACTATGTTAAAAATTTGATGTAAAAATATTGACAATTACCAAATTTATGAGAATTGGAAAATACCAACATACATTAATAACTTTGTAGTTTTTAATATTGTTTGCCAAAATTTTCAACATTGTCTTGATATGAACCCACCTCATGAACTTGGTAGGCAAAACTTTTCAAATCCCACCTGAAAGGTATCACCTAGAGTGACTGTGAAATCACTTTTCATCTGGATTTGAAAAAAACTTCACATGCCTTAATTATGAGATGGGGTCCTAAAAAAGCCATGTTGAAAATTTGGGAAAAAAAATATTAAAAATGACCAAATTATGAGTAAAAGTTCAAAACACATTGAAATATTTTAACTGCACTTACTTGATTTCCCCAGTTGCTAGTTCAGCATTGAAGACTGAAAATGGATCTCTGGTCCAGAGAGGAGTATTGCTTTGGACCCTCAAAGGTAAGTAAAGGGTATGGGAGGTGCGGAGGTGGGTGTTGAGTGGCAGGTTGGATGGGGTGGATTAGGGATGGGAAGGCAGTTGGCACTGCAGAATAAATGGACAGTTTTCTTTGTTACAGGGTAAAAAACAACATGATGAGGGACTGATTTTGGGTTACAGGAACTGACACTGGGAAGTGGGCACCCCACTGCCTGCTGGATGTTCCATGGCACTGGGGTGGGAACTCCATGTCAGACAGTGCTGAGTCAGGGGAGGGGGTTGGTTTGAGTTAACACTGAGCATTGGGTGCCCTGGTGTTTGGATTTGTTGTGGCAGGCAGTGGTCAGGGGATCATTATAAGGGAACTGAACTGGCACCATGGGAGGACACCCTGGTGTTGGAATATATAATTTAGCTGAAACTGGAGATTGGCACCCCTGTGTTCAGTTTAAATAAAGTTAGGCTGCTGATGTGGCCTATGGCTGCAGAAGGACAAGAAAACATGTACAGAACTCTCCAGCAGGGGTGGGGCTACACACAGATGCATAGCCCCACCCCGATGAACGAACACTGCAGTAAGGGATACTGACACTATTTGCATCATCTAGATAAACCTCACCACTGGAATACAAACACATTTTTGTAAAATGATTAAGGAATTGGGTCATACAAATTTGGTTATCCCTAGAAAGATGATTTTCTAACCAAGCAAGCTCAGAAATGGAAATGTTTTTCTTAAATATTTTAAAAACTACTTTAGTTTGAGAGATAAAAAAAAACACAAAAGCGTACACACACTGGGCCAAACACTATCAAACCTGTAAATTTCAGGTTTCAGATCCTCCTAGTTTTGTAGTTAAAGGTGAGCAAAAAAAGGTCTTTAGGTAATTTATTTATTTAGTTTTTGCCTCTCTGTAACTTTGCCTTTTGTGAACCAATTGCTGTGAAGCATTTTAGAATCCTGAGATCCTGGCATCAAATCTGTGCTTTCAAAATTTCAACTAATTTCAGCAAGGCATTTGATAAATTGCTACATGAGCAACTAACTAAGATCTTTCTTTTTTCATTTAAAGTTTATTAAACATTTTCACAGTACAGAGGACAAAGCAACATATATATTATGCTGTACAGAGACTACATGAAAATTGAGAAGATTTGTCCTCCTCCACCCCACCCTCCCTCTTCCTACCACCCCCCTGATCTTGCATTTTAAAAACATATCAACAATATGTAGAGAAACCGTCTGTTAGATGAAACATGACTAGACAGGTTGTAGGGAATACAGACATTAAAACGGAGCCCAAAGCTTTCTGAACTTAGAAGTGCAATTGTGAAGACTGGCAATCATTCTTTCAGTTGTCAAGTTAGCTAATAATTCCTTCAGCCATTCTGTATAAGAGATTGCCACAGTATCCTTTCAATGTCTTAAAACAAATTTTTTGACAGATAAGGAGATTAAAACCATATAAAACTTATGGGATTTGACTGAGATCTCTGAAAAATTCCCTAACATACAAATTTTAGGAGAAAACAAATCATTAATTCCTAAAAGGGGGTCTGCTCTTTGTTTGATAAGAGACCAGAGAGGGAGTATCGTAGGACAGGACCAGAAAATATGCAAGAGATTACCTTCACCTTGTAAACATCTTAAACAAGTAGAGGAAGGGGTAATTCCATATTTAGCTAATTTTTGAGGTGTGTAATATTGATTATGTAATATATTGAACTGAGTAAGGAGGAGCCTATCTTGAGTAATATACTTATGACAATCCCACCATAAGATGGGCCAATTAATATTCTCTTCAGGAAAAAGAGAGGTCCAGTATGTGGATGGGCCAAAGTGTCCTGGATATAGCCAGGTAAACAAAAGATTAGTTAACTTTGACACAGCATGGGGGAGACCCACTATGGGAACCATCTCGGTAATAAACTGTAATCCCACTAGGGGCAACAGGGTTTCTCCCAAAGTTTTTTTATTAACAGGTGGTGAAATTGGAACATTTTAAATATATTGTAAGTGGGAATACCTGCTTTAATAATAATGTCAGCAGAAGAAAGCCAGGATCCATCTTCTGTGTGTGTAAAATATGAAAGAGGGCAATCTTTGAAGCATGGGAGCCATGAAGGCAGAAGTATTTTGACATCTATTTTAAGATTAGGATTACCAAATAAAGGTTGTGTCAAGTCCCGGCAATGTTCATATTTTAAAAAAGCACATAATTGAGAATGAACTTTAATGGAAGTATTAATTGGGATGTTGTGCAATGATTTAGGAAGATATTTTACTTTAGTATGTAAAAGTGTGGAAGGTGAAGGAGTAAGCTGTTTTAGCTGGGTTAATTCTATTTTGAGCCAGACTGGGATATAGGGGGTCACATTTGAATCAGTTTCTGGAGTTAACCATCTAAGGTATTTACTGGCAAGGCGAGCCTAGTAATAGAGATATATATGTGGTAGACAAAGTCCTCCACTGAATTTAGGAGCAGTTAACTTATAAAAAGCTAGCAGTGTTTTTTTATTGGCCCAAATAAAATCAATGAAGAGACTATGTACTTTTTTAAACCAGGATAGTGGTAACCATAAATTTAGTACAGTATATTAATTGGATAAAAAAGTCAGGGAAAAACATTCATTTTTATCAGGTTGATCCTACCCCATAAGGATAATGGTAGAAGGGAACATCTTTTAAGATCTTGAGTAAGAGTAGTCAACAGAGTATCTACGTTTTTTCTTATGAAGAGAATTTATATTTCTAGAAAGGTCAATCCTTAAATATCTTACGTAATCTTTCCTCCATGACAGACCTAAAGTATTGATATCTTGTTTTAAAGTTATGAAATTAAGGGGGAATACGACCGTTTGGTCAATATTCAGTTTATAATTAGAGAGTGCACTATATTCTTTGATGATCTCCAACATGGGTGGGATGGAAGAAGCTGGGTGGGATATTTGGAGTAAAAGATCATCAGAGTAAGCCGAGACTTTAACCTCATAACTTGATATGTTAATCCTTTGAATCCTAGGACAACTAACTAACCGGTGAATCAGGGGATCCAAATATAAATTAAAAAGAAGAGGGGGACAGGGGACAAGGGACAGCCCTGTCATGTACAAGACTGTAAAGGAAAAAGACTGGAAATGACTCCATTACTTGTTACACGGGCTGAAGGGTATTTATAAAGAGCCCCCACCCAATTCTGAAATTCTTTAGGGAAACCAAATGCATGCAGGGTATGAAACAAAAAATTCCAATTAACTCTGTCAGATGCCTTCTCAGCATCCAGGGAAATTAAAGCAGCTGGAAAGTCCCCCTCCCTGGATGCCAAGAGGACATGAGCAAGGGTATGTAAATGAGCAACAGAGGATCTGCCTTTCATAAATCCCACTTGTCATGTCCAATAATTTCTGGAAGAACCAAATTTATGTGATCAGCTAGTAGCTAGGACAGGATTTTAATATCTTGATTGAGAAGGGAAATAGGTCGATAACTAGTGACAAGATCTAAAGGTTTATTAGGTTTAGGAAGAAGAACAATTAGAGCTTCGAATAGAGGCTGGTCAACTTCAGTCCTGGACAGAACATGTTGATATAGGGGTAACAATAAGGGAACTAACTGTTTAGCAAACATTTTATAGAAGTTGGGGGAAAAAACGTCTGGCCCCGGAGTCTTCTCAGTAGGAAGCTCCTTTATTATCCTAAAGAGTTCCATTTGGGAAATAGGTGCAAATAAAAGTTGTCTTTGAGAATCTGAGAGGGAAGGCAAATGAAAGTCCTTAAGGTAATTGTCTAGATTTTCTAGAGATGGAGGATTTGCCATTGAGCTATATAGCTGTTTATAGTAAGTCTGAAACTCTGTGGTAATGTCAGCTGGGGCAAGTTTCAGGGAGCCATCTACAGTTGACCTAATGAACCCAATAAGTCTAGATGATTCATGCTGTTTGAGACACAGGGTAAGCAAATGCCCAACTTTCTCTCCTTGATCAGTATAAGAAGCATTACTTTTTAAAATGGTAAATTCTGCCTTCTCTCTCAGAAGGTTCAGATAGGAATCATTTAACTGGGTAAGTTCTTTGCCTTAGAAGATCAGGTGTTGTGGGAGATAAAGCGGATTCTGTATTTCTAATATGGGAAAGAAGGTTTAATAACAAGCCTTTCCTGTTCTTTTTCCAATTAGAAGCAACTCCAATCAATAGTCCCCTTAAATATGCTTTAAATGTGCACCACTCTATATCAGGCTTACCTACAGAATTATGGTTAGCAGATAAAATTGCTGAATATTTTCAGAAATATATTGAATTATTCCTGGGTCTTTTAAAAGTTGGTTGTTGATCCGCCAACATCCTCCAACCTTAGGAAGAGAGAAGAATGCTAGCTGGCAGGTGACAAGAGCATGATCCGAAGGAGGACCTGGTTGTATAGCTGAATCCACCACCCCGGGAAGCAAGTTATGCGAGAGCATTATATAGTCAATTCTAGATTGTGTTTTATGAACCAGGGAAGTAAAAGTATATTGTTTATCAACTGGGTGGAGGATACGCCACACATCATATAGGCCAACCTGGTCCAGCATTTCTCCAAATGCTTTTTGTGCTGGTGAAAGACCCTTAAGTTTATTCCCAGTACGGTCCAAATTTGGGTCAAAAGTTAAATTGAGATCACCACCCAAGATCATTGGAATGGATAAAAAGGGGACAAGTATGTTAATCAATTGTACAAAGAACCCAGGTGAATCAGTATTCGGGCCATATATACTAGCTAATAAAAGGTCAGTGGTGTGTACTTTCCACCGAACAAAAAAAAATCTACATTGAGGATCACAGATGATATTCAATGGGGTGAATGGAGTGGATCGAGCTACCAGAATCATTACTCCACAACTTTGAGTAGTCCCTTCAGTAGCAAAAACTTGATCAATTTGCAGTTGTCTCATTTTTGTTGCTTCTGGGATCATCAAATGTGACTCTTAAATAAAAGAGACATCTACTTTAAGTAGTTGCAAATGTTTCAATATTTTATATTGTTTTAATTTATGCCTTGCCCCTTTGACATTACATGAGGTAAATGTTAGGTCCCTAGCCATAGTGCAATAATATTAGAGCTTGGAGGCCTTGGAATAGGGAAAAAAAGGGCACCTGTCCTACGTACCAGAGGTCTAATAGTATTTATACAAGCTCGCCCTTTAACTATGTTTGTATCCTTAAACTGAAAGGTGATATAAGTACCTGCCCAATATAACAAATATATAATCCTAGCTATACAAGATAGATCCTTAACTACACAAATATCCCGATCCCTCATCCCTCCCCTCACCCCTAACCTTCACATCGAAAAATCTCCAAAACTTCAGAAAGTGGAATATTTTTAAAAAGCATAAACAATTTACCCAACCCACCCACCACCCTTTTTTATTGCAAACTTTGTACAGCAGTGCATGTCGTCACCACTTGCCCCCTGCAGCCACCCGAAATAACCCTATTGATAGACCCCACAGTTCAATTACCACTTATTTGTGCAACAAACATATTCATACAAATTAAAATAAAGCACAATATATCGAATGCAACTAAATCCTGAATATTCTGTAACCTAACCTTCATTGTGGGAGCAGTATAAAATCAGTACACTGATAGAAAAGAAGCACTATGCAGATACAAATCCAGAACAATAAAAAAAAAAAGGAAAAAATGCAGAAGATACAGACTGCACAAGTTAGGTCTTGACTAATACTGCAATTTTCAAGCTGGAAAAACAGAACAATAGCTACAAGTCTTTTAAATAACAAGTAATGTTAACTACCTATTAAGAACTTCCTTTCAAATGGATTTCAAATAAGTAACATTCAACTTGCATTCAAATAAATCCATTATGGATATAATGTAATAGAGAAATGGAGTCAGTAAATAAACATTTTGAAAATAAGTAATGGGAAAAATTACACCCATTCATATAGCAAGCTATCATTAGAACAGACAACTAACAGACAATAGAGTAATACTTTACTGGAAAAATTAACTGGGTTCCATATATATCATTGAAAAACTGTTCAAAATGGAGAAAACTACTGAAGTAGGAACCATCAAGGATATATGAATCATGCACCATGGGCTCCCTCTAGTGGACAAATGAATTAGTACCAAGGGAAAACAGTTGTTTTTTTTAAACCCTTATACATATATAAAAAAAAAGGAAAACATAAGAAGCAGTGTCCACGGCAAATTAACATAACATTTAAACAGACAACATAACTTAAATGATGTATCCAGTTTATCACGCAGGGCATTTAAGTTTACAGTACAGACCCTGATTTAGGAAAAGTCATTGACATCTTGCACTGCTTCACGAGCATCACCAAAAGTAGGGGAATTAGCAAGTAGAACATGATTCATATCTCTATCTAAATGCAGCTTGAAAGGAGCCTCAATCCTATAGTGATAGGGAGACCCTGATCAGACCCCACACTTTGCGGGTGGAAAAATTGCTTAGTAAAAGAGCCCTTCATATACATCAAGTTCAGGGCATACAAAAAAGATCAAGAAAGGCAACCTTAAGCCCTGCTATTGCAGTCTCTTGATCCTCATAAGAGAGCCAGGCACCATCAATCAGAATTTGCAACTTTGCGGGATAAACCATCTGGAATTTTATCCCAGCTGCTATAATTTTGGATACAATGGGGTGAAAAGCAGATCTCTTCTGGTGCACAGTGGCTGGGAGATCCAGTGCCACGTGAATTTTGTTGCTGTCCCATCGCACTTCATGCATTTCTTTGATTTTCGACAGAAAATGTTGATGCTCCAAAAAGTTAAGAAACTTGAAAATCAAAGGACGTGGAGGTACCTCCGATTGTGGTTTGGGGCAGAGGTGTCTATGATCACGCTCAATGATGTAACCAGAGCCATAGGGAGATGGGCCTGCTATCTTCTCCACAAACTTTTGAATAAATACAATTGTATTTGGCCCCTCTTCACCCTCCGGGAGGCTGATTAAGACTGTGTTGTTCCTGCGCCTGCGGCCCTCAATGTATTCTACCTTCAACTCCAAACGTACCATCTTATGCCTTATTAGTGCCAGGTCTGGATCAATTTTATCAAGCTTTTTCTCTATGAAGTAAAGTCGGGCATAATTGTCTGAAGTTCTTTGTGTGACATCTTCCACTGTTTGAGAGAGTAGTTTTAAATCTTGGGTAAGGCTGTGCAAATCATCCCAAAAGAGTCTGAACTCCTCAAGGAATCTATTGTGAGGGGCACCTGTTCCACCGACTGCAGCATTGAGGATGATCCCATGGTAGAGCTGGAGGCCAGTTTTTTTTTAGGGGTCTTTTCAGGAGTGACCAGCGGGGTAAGTCGCAGCTGATTTTTCTTCATGTCTACATCCATGGACTTTCAAAAACTACCTCAGTTGGAGCCCAAGAGTGAATATAGTAATTGTAAAAGCAGGAGGTATTTAGCACCTTTTCTTTGGAAAATTTACTGAAATTGAGCTTGGGTGGCTGGAGAGTGTTGAAAAGGATGTTACTCCATGCTCTGCATCACATGATCCTCAACTAATTGAGATCTTGCAGCAACTGGGGTTACACACAACCACTGTGGTGTAGATTAATTCATGACTCACATGTAGGAGGCAACAGGTAAATCTGAGGGGAAATAAGTCAGAATGGGCAGAAGTCACAAGAGGTGTGCTGCAGGGCTCAGTGCTGGGACTTTGTCTTTTCAGTGTCTATATATCATCAATGAGGTGTGAAAGGGGGTCTGTTTATCCAAATCCGTGGATAACATGAAACTTGGTTCAGTGGTACAAAGCTCTATGGATATTGAGAATTTACAGGGAGAACTGGCCAAGCTAGATTCCTAGGCAACTAAAAATAGATTATTTTTTAATTCATATAAATGTGTGGTTATGCATATGGGGTGAACAAATACAAGGGTGCAATACACTATATGCAGACACATTTTAAGGAATACAACTGAAGAGAAAGATGTCTTGGGGTAATAATAAACGAGGACCTTAAGCTCAGTAAAAACTATCAAGCCATCACTAAGAGAACTAGGGGAATGCTTGGATGTATAGGAAGCCATAATTAGAGCATGGATAGGAGTGTTCTGATGTTGCTGTATGCCTCTTTGGTGAGGCCACACTCAAAGTATTGCAAACAGTTTACATCACCCAGTGCCAAAACTGATATTATGAACTGGTTGACCAAACTCCAGCAACCTGATTGGCTGAGACACCATCTCAGCTATGAGTATATCTGACTACATACTCATGATATTTAAAAAGTACTGGGGAACACCCTCTTTACAGCATCACCTGTCGCTCTGCTCCTGTCCTGATCACAAAGCACAACAAACGAAAGAGAAGCTTTAAAAAATTAAATGAATAAAGCCAGGCTCAACTAATGCTATCACAAGAAAGATATCATCGTACGGGCTTAAGTTCTGTTTGGGTCATTTTCTTTTTTTTAATTAAAACAACTGTGCATTTTCTATTTCAATTGACACTGGGCAAGCCACAGGAGAAGCACGAGCACAACAATGGCTGACCACAACTGCAGCTTGCCCAACCCTTCAAAACAAACAGACAAAAAACATGGGTTACACCTTGAAACAAGTCTTGGCCCAGTGTGCCTTTCCCAGTCACCAAATGCTTAAATAAAAAAATAAAAAATTAAGGAACCCAAAACTGGCCACATGATTTATACTTGGTATTTATACTTGGTATAGAACAGTAGAAGACCAATAGGTCCATATCAGCTGTTCCCCACCTAAGTGGGTACACATCAGTTATTCCCCAGAAGATACTTAGCAATTCTTTTTTTAAACTCATTCAATGTTTTACTTTCTACCACTTCTCTTGGTAGTGTTTTCCACACTATCCCTGTTCTATTTACAAATGAATAATATATACCATTTTTCCTTACGGTCTTAAATTTAATTTGTTTGTCATGACTTATCAGCCCTCTTAGCCTTTCTTGCATTTTTATCCCCATTTCATCTACTAATTTATGGTCATTCATTATTCGAAACATCATCATTAAATCTCCTCTTTCCCTTCTTTGCTCCAGTGTGTATGATCCTGCCCTTTGTAATCTCTCACTATATTCATATTTATTTAAATTTCCAATCATATTGGTATATTTCCTCTGCACTCTTTCTACCCTCCCTATTTCGTTCTTTGTATATGGACTCCATAAATGGGTCCCATAGTCCAAATATGGTCTAACATAAGATCTATATATTGGTACCATGCATCATAATGAGTTGTTCATAAATGTACGTTTTATATTTCTCACCATATTATTTGCTTTTTGTATGGCTACTGTCCTTTGCTTATCAAATTTCAATTCTCTGTCAACTGTTGTGCCACAATCCTTTTCCTCCACTACTTCTCTTAGTTCTTTTCCATCTAATATATACGCATTTTTCCCCATTCCCCTTTCCTAGATACATTACCCCCCCCCCCGATTTCTCTATACTAAATTTCATTTTATTCTCTCTAGCCCAAATTTCTACTTTTTGTAAATCCTTTTTTAACCTTTTCTGCTGTTCTATTGTTCTTACTGGTCCTCCCAGTTTGACAACATCAGCAAATTTTATCACTTGATTAGTAATCCCTTTATGTAAGTCACCAATATATAAAGAAAACAATATAGGGCCCAGCACAGATCCTTGCTGGACTCCACTCCTCATGTTAATTGACCCAGATAATTCCCCTAATATTCTTACATTTTGAGTTCTGTTACTCAACCAATTCCTTATCCATAATACAATTAGGCTATCTAGTCCCATTTTACATAATTTCATAATCAGATTATCATGAGGTACCTTATCAAAGGCCTTTTGAAAGTCCAGGAATATCATATCCACAGGTGTATTGTTAGTCAGTTCCTCCTTAATCTTCTCACAAAAGTGTAAATGGTTTGTTCAACATGCTCTATTTTTTTTTAAATCCATGCTGTTTCTTATCCATATAACCCAATAAATTCACACTTTCTTCTATTTTTAATTTTAATATACTATCAGCTACTTTTCCCAAGACTGCCTTCAGGCTCACTGGTTTACAGTTTGACACTACCGATCTCTTTCCCTTTTCAAATAGGGGCACCACAAAAGGCCGTCTCCAATACTCTGGCACCTCACCAGTCCTAAAGGACTCATTAAATATCCACTTTTTTATGTATGTTTTCCTTTTTTATTATTCATTCAACTTCTTCTTCTTTTGTCATGACTGAATCCAAATTTTGTTGGTTTGCATTTACCACCACATTTCTTACATCATTTCCTCTCTCAAATACTGACCTAAAATAGTCATTTAATACATTAGCCATTTCACTAGCATCCTTGATTTCCTTACCATTTATATCTAATGGTCCTATACCCTGTTTGTCTTTCCTCTGTTGATTTATGTATGCATAAAAGCTTTTCCCATTGTCCTTTCTGTAAACCAAATTAATTACCAATTTTCTTCTTCCATTTTTTATCATCTGTTTTACTTCCTTAACACATTTTCTATAATGTCTTACAGAATCCTCTGTTTCTACTATTTTCATTCTTCTAAATGCATTCCTTTTCTTTAGGCAAGCTTTTATTACCTTACTGGTACACCACAAGGGCTTTCTACCTTTTTTATTGTATAACCTCTTATCTGGTACAAACTCTTTTTCCAGATTTAATAACTTATTTTTCAGTTCTTCCCACATTTTTCCTACATTTTTTCCCTATACTTTGTTTCCAAACCCATCTCTTTAAATATTCTTTAATTCTTTTAAAATCCACTTTATTATAATTTTTTCCACTGTTTTCCCTTTTATATATGTGATTTTATTTTTAATTTTAAAGGCCACTATAGCATGATCGCTATTTCCTAGATGTTCTCTTCTCTTTATTCCTTTAACAATATCTGTTCTATTTGTTAACAATAGATACAAGATGTTTCCTCCCCTAGTTGGTATATATAATAATTGTTCCAACCCTATTGTTTCTACCAACTAAACAAACCTACCACTATTTACACTCTTACTACTACCATTCTCCCAACAGATATCTGGATAGTTGAAGTCTCCAACTACAACAACATCTCCTTCTGTTGCTACATGTCAGATTTCATCATTTATTATTTCATCTGTTTCCTTATTACAGTTTGGTGGCTTATAGTAGATTCCAAAAAGAATCTTTCTATCCACCCCACTCAATACTTGTACCATAATGATTCTATACTCTCATTTTCACTTTCTTTATATAGGCTGCTATTTATTTCCTCTGTTATATAAATAGCCACTCCTCCCCCTTTTTTATTCCTTCTAGATCTAGAATACAATTTGTATCCCTCAATATCCCTGTTCCAATGTAATTCAGGGTCCCACCAAGTTTCAGTTATCATACACATATCTGTGTTTTCTTGACTCAACATAACTTCCAATTCTGTTTTCTTTTCACTATTTAAACTTCTTGCATTTAGCAACCATATTGATATAACCTCTTTTTTCTTCTGATTTGTTGTTCTATTTTACCCTTATTTTTCTTTATTTCCAATAAGCCTGTTTCCCATCTCCCTTTCTCCTTTAGTTTAAATTACTATCCACTACCATGTTAATATCCATCCGTAATTTTCTACTACCTTTCTTACTTAGATGTAACCCATCTCTACAGAAGTAAGATGATTCAAAATGTACTCTTTCCAATGTTTAATACAACTCAATTTGTTATACAAGGTCCATTGACTCAGCCAATTATTTAATTTTCTTATTTTAATGTTTCGAATACCAATTTCTTATTGTACTGGCAATATTTTTGAAAAAAAATATTTAACATTTGAATTCCTCTGCTGCAGTTTTTATTTCTTCAGATTCGTTCTGTATATCTTCTAGTCCCTGAGTTTTGATGTTGTTAGGCCCTAAGTGTAGAATCAGAACAGCTGATCCATCCCTTTCTCTGATGATATTCCCTAACATTCCTCTTATATCTCTTATTTTTGCCCCTGAAAAATAGCTTGTCATCACAATCTCTTTGTTATCTTGAGATGTATTTCTATCTCTATATTTTAATATTGAGTCTCCCAATATATAAATATTTTTCTTTTTCTCCATACGCTCCATTTGCTCATCACATTTGTCACTTTCAATATTTTGTTTACCTATACTGTGACGTTCTTTCCCCAAATATAAATTTATGTTGCTCCTTTCTCTACTAAGATCACATTGACTTACCTCCCTATTAGATCCAACATTAATCTCCTTACCTTCCATTTGATTTTCATTCTTCTTTAACCCTACATCTATATTGTCACCTCCTGCCTCTTTAGCACATTCTTTCTTTCTTTCATCCAAAGTATTCTTTACTATTTCATCTCCAACATCTAATATACTCAGTGTCTCTATTAAATTGTTCCCATTTATTGTTGTATCATTATAGTTGGTTTCTACACTACATTCAATCTGACCTGATGCACAATCATTTTTAATATGATTGATGGGTCAAAGCCATTAGAACATTTTACTGAAAAGTTCATTGCCCTTCTTCTTACAGCTTTTTTCTTTTTGGCTTTTGTTTCTACCACCACCCAATCCCCATCCTGCTCCTTTTCTCTCCTCCTTTTTTTTTTTGAATCTCCTTCAATTTCATCATCCTGAGTCTGGTCTGTTTGTTTTTCCTTATTTTGTGCCTGCAATTGTTGTTTACACATTCTTAGTTTTTGTTTAAGTTTTTCAACATTTTCTTGTAGTTCTTTAATCTTACTATATTGTTCACAAGTATATATTAACACTTCATGTACTACATCCGTATTAATCATTCTACAAACTAAACATCTTAAGCCCAATGTACCACCTTCTATCCTTACAATATTAGTATTTATTTATTTATTTATTTGCCCTTACCAGGTATCTGTTCTTCCCTACAAATTATCTACAATGCCAAAATCTTCAACCAATGTCTCCCTTACAATGTTTTGCTTATCCATCTTTGTTTATTTTTTAATTTTTTGATTTTGCTTACCACAAGTCTCTCTTATTTGCTTTATGATCCCTATTCAATACTCACTAACAGGGAGCACCCCCTTCCCCACTTCCCCATCTGACACTGTCAGATGCTGCTGGCCTCTGCCCACATCGCCTCTGTTCCACACTTGACTCCACTCACTGGAGCCGAGGTTTAAAAACTCCTAGCTGTTCACATCACCCGTTGCTATGGCAACACTCATTGCAGGTTTAAAATCATACTCAAAATGTGCTCGGTGGAGCTGAAGTTTAAAAGCTCCCAACTGTTCACTTTACCCGTTGCTATGGCATTGCTCGTTGCAGGTTTAAAAATACAGACATTACCTCCCTGCGGGGCCAAACAATGTATATCAGCTGCCTTTAAAAAGGCAGCTCAGCTAACACTCAAAAGGGCTTAAACAGCCTTCTCAAAGCACCAAACGCCAGTGCCAGTTTGTGTTTCTGTCCCCCTCATAAAAACAGGGGTTCAGAAATGCCTCCACACAAGTACTATACCTCCTGCTTGACTAAAAGAGATTTCCTACAGCACCTATGCCTGTATGTAGGAGAAACAGGCTGCAGCCCTCTGAATCACCCTCAAAATGTGCTTGCTGGAGCCGAGGTTTAAAAGCTCCAGGCTGTTCACGTCACCTGTTGCTATGGCAATGCTTGTTGCAGGTTTAAAAATGCAGAAATTACCTCCCTGCAGGGCCAATCAATATATATGAGCTGTCTTTAAAAAGGCAGCTCAGCCAACACTTGAAAGGGCTTAAACAGCTTTCTCAAAGGACCAAACACCAGTGCCTGTTTGTGTTTCTGTCCCCTCATAAAAACGGGTGTTCAGAAACACCTCCTCACAGGTATTATACCTCCTGCTTGACTAAAAGGGATTTCCAAAAGCACCTATGCCTGTATGTAGGGAAATCAGGCTGCTGCCCTCTGAATTTGTTTTAATTTAAACAGAAGGAAACACTCCATATAAAGTGCTGCACTCAGTAAACCCAACCCACCCTGACTGGCATACCACAATGGCCACTTGTGGCCAAACATTCACCTGCTACCAGAAAGGCACACAGAATGGCCTCTTGCAGCCAAACATCAGAAAACATAACAGTTTAATAAACACTTACTCCATTGCTAACAAACTGGTAGAGAAAGCACAATAATTCATAGGAGAAGGAGGTCACACTGTCAGTAGTACAAAGTCACATAGTCACAAGAACTCCAGTTTGTCAATGTCCTCCAATAAGAATGCCACCTGCTGAACACAACCCTCCAAGAACTATTTTTTTACAATGTACTTCTACACTACCCAGAAACTCAGTTTTAAAAGATTGTTTAAAAGGTATTATTTTTTGTTTTTCTTTACAAAACATATAATCCAGTTCATAATAGCAATAATGCACTCCAGGGTGTGGTATATCATGAGATATTGTCACATCTCAGGTGCTGGCTGCACTCGGCCTTCGGCCTCATGCCCAACCACCTGCGGCATGACAGTTTCCCAGGATATACCACACCCTGTTGTGCATTATTGCTTAATTTTACTATTAGAGGGGTCCAGTGTAGAGCCACTAGATGATTAAAACAGGTAAAAATGTGAGCTACAGGGAAAGAATGCAGTCATTGGGGTTGTACTCTCTGGGTACAGATGATTGAGAGGGGATATGTGCTTGGTATTTGGAGCTTTCATGAATAATGATCTGTGGGATTGTCTAAGATTGGAGTTTAAGGAAACACCCACAACACAAGATCTCACATACTCCAACTTAAAGGGGAGACTTACTGCACCAAGAAAAAAGCAGCATTGTTTAACCAAACGGTAGTGGATATGTAGAATAGACTCTGCTTGAATTTTGTGGGTAGTGCAAACATGAATGAGTGCTAGAACAAATTTGATGCCTATTGTAAGATAAATAATGCATATGGATATTCCCTTTGAGCAGAGGGTGAGCTGTACATGGGCACATGCCTTACTTGGCTCATAAAATCCTATGAATACTATGAAATCGGTTTGACAGGGTCAAAGTTATTAAGGCGCAAAAATTGAAGTTTAATTTTAAAATGCTTACTCAACCCTAATATACAAGCATGACAGTACATGTATAATAAATGATTAGTAAATGAATACATACAATCCTATAAACCCTAGGAAATCAGTTAGCTGGGGGCAAAGTTATAAAGGTGCAAAAATTGAGGTTTAACATTAAAATGCTCATTCAACCCTAACATACAGGTGTGTCTGCATATGTATAATAAATGGTTAGTAAATGAATACATAGAAGTGATTCATGACCAGGGGAGTGACCTCATAGAAATCAAAAGGTCTAGATTCTCCCCCTGGTATGTGTCTAATGATATACGGTTTGACTTTACATTTTATTTGGACTGTATCTGTGATTGTAAGAGAAGAAGTGCAAATATAAGTAATAAATTTGAGACCTTTCCAAGCAAAATACGTTGGGATCCCTAATGCTGCTGAAACTTTCTGCTCTTGTCCTCTGGGAGGAAGGGAAACCTATTTCATGTACTGTTTACATGCCCCAGTATGAAATAAATTGTGAGATATGGATATACAGTATACAGATGGAATTGATCTATATTCCAGACGATCCATTGAATTTTCTGTTTACAGTTTAAGATGAAATTAGTATAAATAAGCTTGCAGAATATCTTTATATAGTCAAACAGATCAGGAAAAACAAACTCCTTAGATATTAAGACTTTATGATGTCCCGTACATCCAATAGGATTTGGGTGTTAATCTTATTATTTTGTGAATGTACTTATAGTTTTATGTTTTTTTAATGTATGTATGTATTTATTGGTTTTTAGTGGTACTGGCATGTGCCGATCCAATAAAGCTTAGAACTGAATGGTTAAACAAAGTTCTGGAAGCATCCAGGTACTGTACACAGAAGTGTATAAAAAACATAATGAGGCCGTTGCAGCCTTATCAATTTCTAGTATAGCCTTACAAAGCCTTACCCTTAAAGAGGACAGAAAATATGTGCCATTTGGCAGGAGTTAGTAATACTCTTATTTACAGAAAAAAACCCTCCAAATTATCGACATGTAGATGCACTTAAAAATTCACTGATGTGAAAACCTGTTTTTTTTTTTTATTGTTTTCTTTTTATGGACAACATTCTGTGCAGTTCTTTTATAGAACCAGTGATCAGGAGTTTTCACACTGTCTCAGTTTATGTGCAGAATGCTAAGCATGAGCTGTTAGCTGCTAACCTATCAGAAGCATGCTTAGAGTTCTGTATATAAACTGACACAGTTAAAATTTGAGATCACTTGTTCCATGAAGCGAACCATAACAGAATGATGCCCATAAAAAATACTAAATACAGATGTTCACATCACTTTTCATTCAGATACAGTTAAATATGAATCACTCAAGGGTATGAATATCATGTCTCAAAATAGCAACAATATGAAGAACTTCATATTAGAAATAATGTCCTGCCCTCTTTAACGTGTACTTCCTTGGCTGACTGGGTGGCATGCTGAACTTAGTTTTTCATTGGTTGGAATTGCAATTTTGTTTGTGACACTGCATACCTGATTTAGGCCTGGGATAAGTAACTTATTATTTAGCACTCAGAGTACAGCCCCAATGGGTGTTAAGCAGAGGTGGTTACTGTGTGTGGGGAAGTGTGCTAAATGCTTTTGTTTCCACATCTTCCAGTGTCTATGATGTCTGGAAAAGTCAAGAATGCTGTGAAGGAAGTATCAGACAGATCACTGGAAGTGCAGCTATGGACCCTGCTTGCTTCCAGGGGGATGACATGGCTGGATTTCTGCTTTGAGAATCTGTGTAGGGCTGGCACATTGGCACCTCCAGCAGAGTCTGTGCCAACCTAAAGTAGAGTCTGCCTCTAAAGAAGCCTTCAACTCAATGGAAGACATGCCACTAAAACCTGTGGCTCCGAAGCTAAGAAGAACTGCCCTAAAGTAGGTTTGATTGTAACAACTGGAGTCCACAGCAAACAAGGGCATGTTTAGTGGAGTCCATTATAAGGATTGTCCAAAGAGGCGAACCAGTACCAAAATGTCCAAGATGGATAAAGGAGGCTGCATCCTTTTCAGTTGTGCAAAAACCAGCAGAGCCTCTGCAACCTGAGCCCACTCCATCTGTCCAGCAGAAAACATCAGTATCACTGGACAACCCACAGAGGGACCTGGGAACACCTCTGACTGCCTCTACTAAGGGATCAGGGATCTCACTGGGGGCTCCGCTGCTTTACCAAGTACATTCCCCAGAAACTTCTGTCCAGCTGTGAGCCTTCTTACTACCCATCTGAGGCTGAAACAAGTGCTGAGGGCACTTCAGATTCCTCCACTAGCCCCTCCTCCAGCTTAAGGATTTCTCCAGGGGCTCCCATACAGTTGGCAGGTCTGCCAGTCCCTATCTTAATCTATTAGCTCTGCCAAATCTTCTGGTGTAACCACAGAATCCTCCTGTAATTCTACAGATAGTACCAAAGGTGTCATCAGCACTAAAGCAAAAACTGGACAAAGTGCTGGAACATAGCAGGGCAAAAGCTCTGCAAAAGTTGGCACCTCCTCCACTGGAGGCATACCTGTGACCCCACAGGGCCTGTCTCCAACAGCCCTCAGTGTTGCAGTCTTGCAAGCTGCACTGGCTCCTCCTGTCCCACAGGTTTTACCAGCATGTCAGAGACGGTTGTGTCACACCTGATGAAGACTGTCTGCCTACAAATCCAGAATTGTGAGATATGGATATGTTCTCACTTCTGAACTGGTCCAAGGAGCTGGAGGAAGAGAGGAAGGAGGGGGTGGAGTAGACGGGGAGGGTACAAATACACCATAACTGGGACAACCTTGCTGTTCCATTATTGTGGATCACTTTTGAGGGTAAGGAGGAATTTCCCCCAACTAATCCCCAGAACAAGCAGATGAAGGCTTAACACCTCCCTTCTGAGTGAAAAGGAATTCTGTACCCACCTCATTCAAGATATCAAAGATTTTCCGGTACATAATAAGCCTGCAGATACCTCATCAGAAATACCATGGATGCCTTAAAGGCCTTTATCAAAGGCCACTGCATCTCATACTCATCCAAAATTAAGAGGGCTAAGGAAAAAGATCTTAAGGAGACGGAGAATAGCCTTAAGACTTTTGAGACAATGTACAAAGAATCAGATGACAAAGACAGAAACCTCTTAGCACAGATCACAGATGTAAGGCTTAAGATGAACTCACCTCAATCAAAAAGTACAATTTGCTCTGTTCCAGTTCTGCCAGACCTTTTGGGAGGCAAGAGAGAGAAGCCAGGTTGCCTGCTTGTTTTCTTGCTTAAAAAGTGCTAGTTAAAAATCACAAATCCATGGCATCAGGTCTAATACAGGGGAACTGATAAGGGACCAGAAAGGAATCAATACCTCCTTCCTGACCTTATACAAAAAAACTATATTCTTGTAAACCCTTTGGACACAGAGCTGTCAGACTTTATAGGAAAACTGACACTCCTGCGTCTATCACAGGCTCAGTCCAAACACATAGATGGGGCATTCACACTAATAGAGATGGCTTTGGCTCTAGCAGGCATGGCAGCAGGGAAAGCACCCAGGAATGACACTATCCCCATTGAGCTGTATTGCAGGTTTCATAACATCCTACTGATCCTACTCAAAGACATCCTCACCGAGGTCTGCACCACAGACTCTCCCTCCCAATCTATGGGCATGGCACAAAATTCCCTACAAGCCAAACTGGTTAAGGACTCCCTCAATTGTAGCAGTTGTAGGCCCATATCCTTGATAACAGCCAACTGCAAGATGTTTTCCAAACTGATCTTGGAATAGATCAAATCAGTGGTTGACCTGCTTGTGAATAAGGACCAGATAAGCTTTGTACTAGGCAGGAAAGGATCAAACAATATAAGGCACCTAACAGACCTGATGTGGCACACCAAACAATCCAAAACTCTGTCATCTCTCATCTCTTTAGATACTGAGAAGGCATTTGACAGAATAGAAAGGTGATTCCTTTTCCACATCCTCATACAATGTGGCTTTATAAGTAGGAATCTAGAATTGAATCTCCACTCTGTATTAAGATGCTAGCACCTCTGTCACAACCAAGAACACCCCATCACCCACCTTCACACTCCAGAGAGGCAACCATCAGGGATGTCCCCTTCTTCCCTCCAGTTTATTAGCTCACTGGAATCCCTCCTGCAAGCCACTAGATCCCAGCCACCTTATCTCAATGGTTACAACTGGAGACAAACAGAAGGTTGATGGCATTTGCAGATTACATCACGCTGATCCTCACTAACTTGTAGGTCTCCATACCAAATTTCATCTCCCTAATAGACTATTTCAGTAGACTACCTGGCTATAAGTTCAATGTGTCCAAATCCATCGTCCTCCTTTCACATCCTGAGATAACTACAGAGGACCGTTTCCTATGGGGTATGACACTGGCATGGTTCCAGATTAAATTTCTAAGTCTAAGTTTCAATTGGACCCTCCAAAATATGGTGAAAAAGAATATCCACTCGCCTCAGAGTGCCTGGAGAAGGACAAGAGTAGGTGGAAGCATTTGAACATGTCCCACTGGGGAGTACCCATTCAGACAAGATGTTGGCATCCACAAAAATTCAATATATTCTGGACAACATACCAGTGCCAATAGATGCCAAAACCATGGCTACATTTCATAAGGATGTGCTGTCCTTCTTCTGGGGGAAGGGTCTGCAACCACTGAACCACAAAAAACTATCACATGAAATAATAAGATGGGGTTTCTCACTCCCTGATTGTACCTAAAGGGTGCACGCAGTCTCCTGTCCAGCTTGCAGGGCCTCAGGAACACTCCTTCTAAATGGATGGAGGTCAAAGAAATTATCCTAGGAGCAACCCTTTCTGATATAGTCTGTTTTGGAGAGGTGCACCGCAAAGGGCGCACTACCCCACAACAAAGAACTCCAGTAGTTCATGTCAGAAGGGAGCCAAAATCACAAGGTTGAACCCCTCCAGGTCTCTCCAGCAACCCTTATAGTCTAACCCTGCTTACATATTTGTGAAGCTACCATAAACTTGAAACACTGGAAGAAGAAGGGTATTTCAATCACCCAGCAACTTATTGATGGCTCTAGTATGGTCCTTGAGACCTTCCAATAACTAAGGGAACACATTTACATACCCAAACAGCATCACTGGAGATATTGTCAGCTGTGACATGCCCTTGCTAATATGTTAGGACCTCATTATAAGTCAGAATCCCAAAACTTGCTGGATTTCTTGCTAGATCCATCCTCACCATCCCAGATGAAAGTAGGCTACATATACAAATATTTCCTCAAACTCTTATCAGACCTCTCTAATTCAATCAGATCCCAATGGAGTAGAGAGTTGGAGTGCAACATTTCTCCCCAAAATTTGGAAAACTGTTGAGGTAGTCTCATGTGACTACGTAAATACTGTACTCCATGGAAGATTGGAAAGCTAGGCCCACTTACCACAATTTTTTATAGTCTATTAAAATTTGCTTTTATTATGACACAAAAGCACCAAAACACCCAAGTGCTCAAAATCAATGTTTCAGAGAACATATCTCCTTCATCAGGTATACTAGTTTTGTGTCTAAAAACATAAAGTTTAATATTTTAATGTTATACTCAATTATAAAAAATAATATATAAAGATACATTGCATATATAAAAATGGTGTTATCAGAGTGCACTCACCCCAATAAATTATCTTACTGTACAGTGCTATGTTCTACATCCGCAGATATATCATCACATATAAATTAAAAAATATTATTCATCCATTACACTTTGAATTCTCATATAAATATTCTTCAAAGAATATTTCATTTGCATATTTTATCATACCCTTTTTTAACAAGCTAAATTTATGCTGCACCATAGGTAGAGTTATTCCAATTTTCTGCAGCTGGAAAAAAAATGTTTCTATTAAGTTACCAAGTTGTTTGTAATTTGTATACATCAGCTTTTAAATATTTAAATGCCACACTCACAGTCTGTATTTTTATACACACCTCATGCACAAGTATTGTTTAACCCTGAAATGCTTAAATAACGTACTCTTTTGATAAGTTATCTTGACTAGTTATTTCAAAAGTGAGTTATTGTGAGCGTGATTGTAATATGATCACATGAAGTATTTTTTCTTACTTTTAAAGTAGCAGTACTAGATTTCAATGGACCTACACAACCAGAGTAATGTTATGCTTGTGCAACTGCGATAACTGTTTGGCCATTCACACTCTCTTTTACACAGGGAATTAGCACCCTGAAGGTGTACTGAAGGCAAGGAACCCTCAAAGAGAGTTCCACCCCTATAGGTGCCATGTGAAAGATTCTCTTGGTTAAAGATACCTTAGGGAAGGAGCCCAAGAAAGAACATTAGAGTAGTAAATGTTGATTATGAGATAGAGAATTTGATTGACAGTAATGAGACAGCTTGATTAAACACAAATGAGATGCACAAGTTGTCAGGATTATACTTTAGAATGGATTGCACTGATAAGATCAGGGTCTTCCTAAAAAGAGAGGGAACAGTGCGTAGGGCCACCATCCATCTCCATCCAACAGCAGAAACCTACCTAAGGAAACTAGGGAATATACTATAAACAACTAATTACATATTATGACCTTTGGCATGGATGAGAAGAAGAAAATCCTTTTAAAAGGAGGAAACCTCTGCAGATCCAAGGCCTAAGTAACCTTCCCTCCAGGCTAGGGGTAATTTATTTAGTGATGGCTCTGCTGCTGCAATTTAGAAACCCAATCAAAGGGGAGGAATATTCTAATTTGGTGGAAAGCTCTCACAATCGCTCTAACATGAACACTATGAAGGACTGTGACAGGCCTCTTCAGCAATGGGTGCTCTGAGTGAAAACGGACCCCAAGGTGGGAGGAGAGTGATGACCGCTGGGGCACTCACCCAACCTACTGACTAACAGAAGCTGGGTGAACCAGAGGTGGTCATAGGGAGAATAGCTTTCAAAGGTACCATGGTGAAGCCATAGGCAGAGGAGCACTCTTGGGCTGGAAGGGCCCCACCCCTCAGCAGCTGAAGTATTAAATTCTGCATTAAGAGTTGTGCTATATGAAACTGCATGCTAAAGCTCTGCCCAGATGATGACATTCCCACTATGGACCAGATGAGAAGGACACCACCCTGAGATTCACATGTTCAAGATGCGGACTTCATGAGTATAAAGCAAGACCATCGGCTTACAGGGTAAGCCCTGAGCAAAAATAGGTAATGGACATGGTTGGCATGCCTCTGATTTAGGAATGAGAGTATGATTCAACTTTGAGTGATTGATAGGAAGGGTCCAGGTAAAACCAGTGGCTGTAGATTAGGCAGCAGATTATTGATGAGGAGGCTGGCCTTGAAAGGCTGTGAGTGAACTCTGCATCCACATGACTAAAAGGCTGTGAGTGAACTCTGCAACCACGAAATTGAAAAGTTGCGAGTGAACTCTGCAACCATGAGAACTACCAAGGCATGAGCTGGGTGAGGTAGAAGGCAACAGTGTGAGCCAATGATTGATATTTTGATAATAGTAGTAGCCAGCAGAAAACATGCCAACCAAATCCATTATGGAGCCAAACTGATGGTGCTATAGAAGGTAGATGTTTAGGCAGTGAGAGGCTGTGATAATAATAATAATAACCTTTATTTCTATTGCGCCTTTCTAAAATCAAGGCACATTACAATAAAATAATAACATATAAAACATCATAAAACAATTAAAATCAAGATCAAAATACACATCAGTCAGTGTCCACATCATCTCCAAAAGCCTTTTTCCATAAAAAGGATTTTAAACCTCTTTTAAAACCCTCACTGCCAGTGATTGAATCAAGGAGGTTTAGCAGAAATGAATCAATGAGGTTTAGCAAATAGGAAACATGTAGCAGATTTGCAACAGCTTTTGCCAAAGCAATACAATGTGCAGCAGCACAGGTAAGCATGATGCATTGCATATGAGATAAGTTGCATTACGTATTTGCTTAGCCAGCCAGTTCCATGAAGGTCTAAATCATAGTTTACATAAGGCATTGAATGGCATGGTTTCAGCATGAATAGTGAATTGGTATGATAGCATTGATAGTGACTGATATGATTGGCAGGAACACCTTAAATGCCATTAAGGCAGAGATAGGTTAATGCAAGGCAGTAAGTATTTGCAAGCAGTAATGGCATTAATCCCCTGAGCACCATTAAGCCAGAGTTAGGTTATGGCAAGGCAGTAAGTTTTGCAATGCAGCAATGAATTGCACAAAGTTCTCGAAGCCATGAAGACTGTGAAGTAAATCTATGTATGCAATGGATAACTGAAAGCATTGGAGGCAAGGAGCAGCAATGACGTGATTCATTTAACTTGCTTAAAGCATGCTCCTGTTACCTAGGCCATGATGCACTGCCGAGACACCACAGTCCTCCACTGTAGGAATAACAGGGAGCCATGAGAAAGGCACCAAGAGACTAGGCAGCCATGAAATAGCAGAAAGTGTCAGTATAGCAATGCAGCATTCATCCTAGTGGAGCTAGCACTGAGTAAATCATGAGCAGAGCTGTAAAACAAGGAGTAGCTGCTAGCTTTGCAGCAGAGCCAGGACCAGATGCAATCAATTAATGATGAGCAGGATGCAGCAAATTGCAGTGTGAGTTGAAATATACAATAACAACTGCAGGAAAACTGAGGTGTGGTAGGAGCCTGGACACAGGCAAGATAAACACAGAACAAACAAAGGGAAACAAGATGTTAGGAAAACAAGAAAACCCAACAAAGAAACACAAAATAAAACACAGACACAGGTGAACGGAAAAACAGGTACACAAGGAAGCACACATCAACAGCTGGAGGCAAAATAATATAAACCAAAAGCAGGAGAACACACAAAAAAAACAGAAGTCCAGCACAAACCAAGCAGAGACAAAGCAGAGCCCAAGCTCAGCAACGCTTGAGGGGGGCAAAGCCCCAGTGAGCCCCAAGGGAGAAGACAGACCAACAGAGCCTCCAGCCACCAAGGAAAAGTGCTTCAGAAGGAGGCTGGGAAGAACTGCTTATATAGCTCAGGAAGGGGGTGTGGCTGGTTGCACCCCCGTCGAACTACAGGCATAGCCTTTAAAAAAAAAAATCTAATCTTTTGTAACATTTTGTTCCCAGTACTCTGTTGAGCACTTACCTGGTAATCTTTCTTGGTTTTGCTGTACTATCACCCTGTAATTTGCTCCGGTTTTCTTTGTTTTTGTTTACATTTCTCCCACCCATCATGTTGAATTGGAACCCTCTGCTGTCAACCTCGCATGCAGGTTACTCACAGTTTCTACAAAGGGACAGCAGGAACATGCAACCCAGGGTCACACAGAAGTAAACAAAAGATGTGATGCAACGTGAGGGGGGGAGCTCAGCTGTAAATTAGGTACCAGCAATATTTTCTGTGGATCCACAACAATTGAAATACATCATTTAAAATATCTAAAAAACTAAAGATGGCTATAAAACAATATTTACAGATATGGAAACTGGAACTATGGTTGCATGCTTTCTGCCAAAAAGCAGAATTTTAATAATCGCTTCCTGAGTATCCAGTACTGCTACTTTAAATGGTTCTTTTTTTCTGTTTTGAATTTTGTCTGCTTTATTTACTTCTGCCTGAATGTATGTCTCCTGCAGAAGTAGTACAATTACACATTGAGTTTTGTAGCTTTCCTCTTTTCTGTATCTTAGAACACCGAAACATGGCTTCAACATTCTTGTAAGTTTGGTCACCTAAATGTAGACATAGCACTGTGTGACCCCCTCTGTTCCTGTTCATGAGGCAGCAAGCACATGTATGGATCACCATTTTATACCCAGTAATCCAAAACAGAGTTGGGTATCCAACACATGTTCATGCTGACATCCTGTATGATGTCCTTGTGCTCCTAGCATGTGCTTGCACACCAAATGCTTGGGATTGCACATGTCCTGCAGAATAGCAGCACATAGTGTTCCCTGGTAAGGAATATTATGTAGGTTTCCAGTAAGCTGCGTAATGTGTAATGTTAGTTGTGAATCAACTAACAAAACACGAACAATATAACTTGTTCTTCTCTATATGACAGATTTAGTATGTCCTGTTTGCAGTCTTAATGATATTTATTTTACAAGGTACAGAATAACATCTATAGTACATTCCCCTATTGATATTAATCCATACTGAGAAATCCTTTTATTTATTTAAATTGTGGCAGCCTCTCCATTCTCTATCCATGCCCAGGACAGTGGATATTCTAGCCCCTTAACCATGCTGATTGAGTGATCAATGAGTGCAGATATCCAGGGATAAAATGCAGTGCCGTCCTAAAGGAATACTGCATTATGTGTTTGTGTGTGAGTGTGAATGTGTGTTTGTGTATAAAATATTATACTGAGCTAAAAGGTAGGGATGGGTGAACTGGCTCCACCACACTTCCAAACTTTCCCAGACCGGGCCGACTCTGCTCTGTTTGGGAAAACCAAGCCTTTCATAACTTGACCCAAGTTGTTGAGTTGGACAAGTGGTCCAGTTCAGTCCAGCTGGATTACAGGCAGCAGCCAACAGGGCAGGGTATGCAAGTTAAAAAAAATATATAAAAAGAACTATGTTTTTGTTGTCCCCGATCTCTACCGAATACTCCAGAGTCCCTGAACTGTCACACAACTAACAAAGGCAAACACTTGTGATACTGGGGCACTGAAGGGAGCCAACGAATCAGGGCCTTTTTCTGTGATTGGCTCATGTTCTTATCCAATTCTGTGTGTCAGACAACACAGGATATCCTATAGCAAACATTGTATCCACATCATTTTGTGCTTTGCATTCAAAGGAGACGGTTGTGTGGTGGAGGCTCCAGTAAAAAAACTAACAAAAAAACCCCCAATGAAACAAGTTAAGAGCAAAGTGTATTTTTATTAGTTATACAAAAATAGAAAAGTTGCTGTACTGGTCCTTGTAAGAACAGATGCAGAAGCAAATGGTTTGATACCTTTTATTGGACCAACATAGATGTAACAAAAAGTCTCGGAGAAAGGACTTGGTTGGTCCAAAACCTTAGACATTGTTTTCTTTTTGTTACATCTATGTTGGTCCAATAAAAGGTAATAAACCATTTGCTTCTGGATTTTTTCTTAGAGAGAGAGAGAGAGAGAGATACAGAAGAAGAGTAGAGAGAGAGAGAGAGAGAGATTGATGACTTTAGTGCAGGTGTTGCAGAATACTTTAACTCCTCAGTAAAAACACAAAGTTTTTCTTCTTTAGTCAAAAGAGAGAGGGAGGGAGAGAAAGAATGGGAGAGTAAAGAGACACCAATGAATGCAACAGGAAATGATGGAGTGCTGCAGAAGATGTTGCAGTGTACTTAACTCTACAGAAAAAAAGAAACATTTTTCCTCCTTAGTTAGAGAGAGAGAGAGAGAGAGAGAGAGAGGCAAAGTAGAGAAAGGCACTAACAAATTCAACAGCAGACAACAGCAGAGTGAGACAACAGCATAGTGCACACTGCAGATGTTTTCTTAGTTTTAGAAAAGTGTAAAAGAAAAGCATCCAAAAACTTAATAATTCCTTTTCTTTTTGAAAAATATATTTTTGTAAAAAAATAAAAAAAACACAAAACATAGAAAGTGATAACTAATAAGGGCTGCAGACAGGACAGGAAGACTCTGTCTGAAGGTCATAGTGCATCACTGACTTTGAGTGGAGGCTTATAGTGCCATACAGATTTTGAAGGGAGCATGTTACCCATGTCTCAAAGTCTATTTTGCCTATCTCTGTGAATGAAGTTAGGTCATAGTGACATAGACTCTGTGTTACCTACCTCTATCCCTGAACTACTACTATGACATACTGCTGTAGACTCTGTTGCCCATCTTTGTGCCTGAACTACTACAAGGTCATATTGCTGTACAGTTTTTGAAGGGGGAAGGTGTTACATCTCATAATCTGTGTTGTCCATTTCGGTGACTGAACTACTACTAATACAGTAGGCCATATAGTGCCTCATGTATTTTGAGAGGGGGTGTCACGTTTCAGACTCTGTGTTGCCCATCTCTGTGACTGAACTACTGCTAGGTCATGTAGTACCTCATGTTTTGAGAGAGGGGTGTCATGTCTCAGACTCTGTGTTGCCCATCTCTGTAACTTAACTACTAAGTCATATAGTGCCTCATGTATTTTGAGAGGGGCGTGTCATGTCTCAAACTCTGAGTTGCCCATCTCTGTGACTGAACTACTACTAGGGCAGACTTTGCTGGGTGGGTTCCCTTCAAAGTTAATTCAGTTATTTGTAGTTGGGAGCTGGTCAGGTGAAAAATCTAGAACAAAAGCGTAGAAAACAGCCACTCTTCAAACATTTCTTATTCAAGTAGTTTTTATTATAGCTAGTGCCAAACGAAGACCCTCATCACAAGCCCAATATTTCCCCATTCTGGGCTTCTTCAGGGAAGAGGATATATAGGTAAAACAATCATATATAATTATATACTTAGGGTTTCTAGTTTTAACTGATAATCACTGATAAAGCACCACCGATGTGTTTTTTCAGGATTTCAGTTAAAACCAATAAGCACCGAATTAATTGATTACATGTATGTTGTCTCTGCATTTATTGACCTGGTGATATTAACTGCTTCCCGAATGGGTCCTGCTATGTCTGAGGCTATGGTGCTGCCATGTCCTGCTTTCCCTCCTTGCCTGTTTCCCCCAGTTTGCTGGCCTTCCTACCTCTGTCTGTGCCTACTTGTGAGAAAAGGTGAAAAATAATCACCTTTTTTTTTTAGAAAAATAAACTCCTAAAACCGTAAACCCTATATATACTGTACATTGCCTCAGTATACAATACAATATTCACATAATATTTAAAATTCCTCTGCAGTAATCCCAAATCCAGTTCCAGAAGGAAAATATATAAATGTCTTAATACATTTCTCAAATGATTCAATCTGATAGTCACCAGTGTTATTAATACACTGTCATTATAAGATTCCCTAATTAAATGTAATTCAACGTGTTTAACCATAAAACATTATTCTTCTATTGCAAGTACCAAATATTTCTTTCAGTTTTTCATCACCCTACTGGTGTAGCTAGTGCAATGCAGACTGAAAATAGCAGCATTTAAAACTTGGGCAATCTCAACGCACAAAGCAACCTTTGCACTGTGCTTTGTGACCTTTTGTGAATCTAGCCGCTGGCTTGCACTATCTATCTTTGCTATTAAGCTTCTTAATTGCCTTCCCACTAGTGTTTATTGTGAGTGTATATTTAACATAGCTGGAAATGTTGTTTCTGATGGCTGCAAAAGGCTTACTCCTGAAAATGTACATTGCCTTACCTTCCTAAAAGTCAGTCTCAACAAATTTTATTACCAGTTCAGTGAACAGTTTCAAGAACATAAAAGCGATGACGAGCAGCTGCAACAGGTGTCTCCTAATAAAGGTGCTTCCTTGGTGGTGTTTGAAGATGAGGGTGTTGATATTATTTAATTTAATGATTAATTTCTGTGAATTCAGAGGACAAAGGTCTAAAAAGGAACCCTTGTAGCACTAATTTGCCAATATCTCAGTAACCGTAGCAGCTATGAAAATAATTCCACTGCAGTTGTAATCATAACTTCAAAACTTCCAAGCATGCTTAGATCACCTAGGTGCTCTAAACTGCCCAGAGTGAAAAATCTGTATCTCAAATCATTTCCAAGATATGGACACTGAAAGACACTACGGGCCCTGCAATGTTATCCTATGGGAAATATCTCAACTTTGTAATGGTTTAGCTATGGAACTGATGCAAATTTGTGTACCTTAACCACATAATTCATATCTGTTGGACACCCCCTTTATACCCTGCAAATTTCAAGCCAAAAGACCAAACCATTTATTTGCAGTGCAGTGGGAAAGTTTTAAAATCCCTTGTTCGTGAAGTGTCAAAATCCCTGTTCGTGAGGTGGATCCCCATTCACGAGCTGTCAAAATCCCCATTTGTGAGAATTCCTTGTGCATGAGATTTTGGTCATTTGGTCCTGATCTCATGAACAGGGATTTTGACAGCTCATGAAAAGGGATTGACTTCCTGAAAAGGGATTTTGACAGCTGGCAAAAGAGGATTTAAATAACCAATCCCCTTTTATGAGCTGTCAAAATCCCTATTCATAAGCCAGTCCTTGTTCATGAGATATGGCCATCTGGTCTGGAAATCTCGAACAAGGATTTTGTCAGCTCACGAACAAGGACTGGCTTGTGAAAAGGGATTTTGACAGCTCGCGAAAGGGGATTTTGACAGCTCACAAAAGAGGATTTAAAAAAAAAATCTCCTTTTGCGAGCTATTGAAATCCCCTTTCATGAAATCGCAATCAAGGATTTTGACAGCTCTCAAACAAGGATTTATCACCTCGCGAATAAGGATTAGGAAGCGAGTGACGAACAAGGAATTTAAAAATTAAAAATGGCCATTTTTTTCACAAAAAATGAAGTCAACGAGAGCCATGGGTTTGTAAAGGGCATCACCCTGAATGTAATCCACGCTTCAGTTACCACACATCTGTCGGGGAAAATTACAACATTTTGTTTCTTTGAAAAAATAAAAACAAGGTGGCAGCTACAAAAGGAGAATTTTTCATCACGAATGGGGATTTTATAAATCCCCGTTAATGAGGTGAAAAAATCCTTGATCATGAGGCAAATCCTCTTTCACAAAATATACATACTGTATATTTCAAAGACTGAACTGAGCATGCTCAGAACCAGAAAATTCAAAATTAAATGACTTTGGAATGGGTTAATATTTTTTCACCAACCCAATGCTGGATAGTTCTGTAGGAAATCCTCTTTCTACCCTGAAAATTTCAGACCACAATTCCAAACAGTGTGGCTGCAGTGCGATGGGCAAAAATAATCAAAAATGGGCAAAGAAATGCAAGCACTGCATTTTTGGCACTTCGCTGAATGAAAACCATAAATCCGATTGAAATGCAACTTGGCAAGTCAAGAGATCTGCCATCTGAGATCTTACTTTCCAAATTTCATGGAAATCTGTTCAATGGTTGCAAAGTTATTAATGTACAAAATTTGGGGTTTAACATTAAACGGCTTACTCAACCCCAACTACAAAGATGTGACTTTGCCTTTATATATATATATATATGTATATATATATATATTATGGTAGCACGATAATGCTACCATAGTTAGGGTTGAGGAGCCATTTACATGTTAAACCCAAGATTTTGCACCTTAATAACTTTGCAACCATTCAATGGATTTGCCTGAAATTTAGAAAACAGAATCAAGACCCATATGCCTTGGGATATGCCAAGTTTCATACTGATTGGATATATGACTGCAGAGTTATTAAGTGTGATCTGCGCGTGCGTTTACGCCTTTTTTGGAATTCTACGGCCATGCCTACAGGTTGCATGGTTTGTGCGACCGGTCCAAAATCTTCAGGGAATATGCAGCTTGTGTCCCCAATGTGCCTTTCAAAGATTTTGTGAAAAAATATTAAACGGTTCAAAAGTTATTCAAAAAACAAGTTCCCATTATAAGTCAATGGGAAAAGTTAACAAAAAGTTCAACAGTGTCGCAAATGCAGTTTTTATTTTCGTAAATGGCCCTTTTACTGTCGCAAATCCGCCATTTTGTTTTCAGTTGGTGATCAGAAAAATGCTTGGCATTTAAATTTGGGACCCTCTAGCAACCTAATTCTTTTTGTATTCACCTAGTCGGACCCAGAGGATGCTAGCCATGTCTTTATTTTGGGTAAAAACACCCCAGAAATATGTTTTCAGATTTCTGGAAAAAGTACTTTTGCAAAATAATTATAGCACTCATGAAAGTGTTGATTTTTTTGAAAGCTTTCGCAAATTGCGACAGTACTTTTCTAGGCTATGGGAAAATGACATCAATTCTTTGGCACTCTGCTGCAAAACAACAGTTTGGCGTTTGGGGCTGAAATTTGGAGGGAACGCAGCTGACATCTGACAGATGTGCCTTTCAGTGTTTTGTTGAAAAAATATTACATGGCGGCAAAGTTACAGTACTCCACAATTGAAGCTTTTTCCAATAGGATAACATTATGGCGTACAATGCATTGCAGCAATCGTTTGGCGCCCTGCTGCAAAATATCGGTTTGGTCTTTTGGGCTGAAATTTGCAGGGAACACAGCCAACATGCCACAGATGTGCGTTTTAATGGTTTGGTGAAAAAATATTACAGGGAGGCAAAGTTATGGCACTCTGAACTTCTGTTTTTTCCCCATAGGATAACATTACGGCATTCGCCGTGCTTTTTGGGGCCCATATCTCGGAAACGGTGCGAGATACGGACTTTTCGTCGATAAAATGCTTAGCCCCCTGCCAGGGACTAACTACAAAACTAGCCAGGAAAGTGATAATTCATATGACTTTTAAATTTTTTTTCTATGTCGTACAGTTCATGACATATAAGCAATTTACTATTCCAAGCCCTCATTTTTCTGTTCCGAGAGTCATTATTTTGCATACATTCTTTGTACTCATTGTCTTTCTATATACAGCTTTTGGGGAAAACCAGCCTGTGTGCTTACATTACTGTTACCATTACCGTTTCCGCTTGCGGTTCCGTACCCGTTTCACTTACCGTTCATGTTTACGCCACCATGTGCGTTACCCTTTGCATTTTCATTTGTGGTTGCGTTTGCGTTGTTTTTAACATTTCTGTCTACAGTACTGTTTTTCTTTCTGTTTCGCTTTGCATCACTATGTGCATTACGATTTGCGTTTGTAGGCACAATGTTACTATGTGACAAGACATCACGTGGCGGGAGCGCGGGGCCCGCAGGGCCCAGCACTCCGCCCGATTACATTCACTATTTCTCATTATCATTCTCAAAAAGAAGGAAATTAGAGGCAAAAACTCTGTCTAATGCATCAGTTAGGGTTGTTCCACAGCGACAAAAGTGAGGAAATTGATGTTAGGGTTGAAACCCCTTTACACCCCTCAGCTCACCCCCACCTGGAATCGGGTGCACTGCTAGGTCATTGGTCCTAACTCTCATCCCATTCTCCTATTCTCAGCTTCTTTCCACATGTGATGGGGTGAGAGTTAGGGCCGATGACCCCAACGCGCACCCCAATTCCAGGTGGGGGTGGGCAGGAGGGTTGCAAACGGGGTTTCAACCCTAACATCGAATTTCCTCACTTTTGTCACTGTGGAACAACCCTAACTGATGCATTAAATGGATTTTTTTGCCTCTAAAATATATATATATATATATATATATATATATATATAAATATTACATCACATGTATTGTTGTATGTCTTTTTCACATTCAGTTTGAGAACCCAGGTGGAGTGTAATTTGTTTATTTAACAAGTTAAAATTACAAACAAGCAGTGAATTACTGGATGTCTTGGTGGAGGATGGGACAAAGGGGGCAACAAAAAGTACAAAACCAGATTAATAGACAGGAGCAGTAACTTAAATACTCCTGCCCTGGCATCAGTCTCTATTCCCAGGAAGTCCAGGCATGGACACGGCCCTTCTGTTTCGTTGACTACTAGCAGTACACCTAGCCATCTGCACATTTCATTAAAATACCTGAGCATCCGGCTCGTCCCCTCATCTCCCTCCCACACCAGAAGGAAATCATCTAAGTAATGTATGACTGCCTTATGTCCATACTGAAATCTGAAAACCCATTGCAGCCTGGTGCTGAATATTTTGAAAGTGGCACATGCCACTCAGCATTCCATTAGTATGGCTTTGTCAAAATAGAATAGGCCATCCATGCAAAAACATAGCAATTCACAATCCTCTGGGCATTCTGGCAACAGCCTGAAGGCTGCTTCTGTGTCAGTCTTTGCCAGCCATGCCCCTTCTGTTGCCCTAATCATCCATACTGCCTCCTCTAATGTTGAATAGGTTACCTTGCTATTCTTCTCACTAATGTGATCATTCACTGAATCTTTCCTCAGGGTAAGAGTGATGGTGAATGACCCGATATTCATCTAGCTTTTTTGAGGAACTAGGTCTAGCAGGGATACCTAGAGGTTGTCAAATGGCAGCACCCAGAAAAATTTCTATCTTCCTAACTAGTATATCTTTCTTACCCTTTACCAATCCCTAATTTGTCACTTTGGTACTCATCCAGATCACCTGAAAATGCAAGCTAAAACCCTTGGTGAAACCCTCCCACAATATCTCTGTAGCCCTCTGATCTGGGCAGGCCCTTACTCAATCTTGTAATACCACCACCTTGATTTACATCCTTGCCATTTTAAATGCCCCAGTCCTCCTCCCTCAACCCCCTTCTGCCCTCTATGAAAGAAGCTCCTATCACCTGCAAAACCCCTTTCACTTAATCCGTGCTCCTAGCTGGCTCCCCGATAGCCTGAGTGGCCAGCCTGAAAGGACTGCCCCCGATAACTGCTCCACCCTGTATTCTCACTGTAACTTCTGTATTTCAGTGAAGGATGTGACCCACTCCACCTGGAGTAGGAGTGTTAAACTGCCCTTTTATAGCCCCAGCACATTTCTGAAATCCCCCATGCCTTTTGTCCAAGCTCCCTCTACCCCTCTGGCACTGTCATGGTCTCAAACCAGAGATTCAAATGCCTTGTATCCCACCTAATGTCACCATGAGATGCCATTCTCTGCCGGAACAGCTCATCATACTGTATCCAGTTGTTACCCCCACCCCGATCTTGTATGCGTTATGAATTATGAGCGAATATGCTAAAAGTAGCATTGCCAACTCTAGTTTCTTTTCTTGAACTATAGTGCTGTAGTATGCAAAAATCTTGCCCCTTGAACTCTATGGGCCAGATTCAGAAAGCCACAAAAATGATGCAAGTGCCTGCGTCAAACATTTATGACACAATAGGCACTTTGCATCAACCATTATGCCTTGAGCTATTCTGTAAAGTAGCCTGCATCAAACGTAGGCTGCATGCACCAAAGGGGGCTTGCACCAGCCATGCACCACTAAACGCCCTTCCCCAGCTCCCCTCAGTTCCCTGAAGCTACAAGGCTGGCAGCAGGAAGGGTCGAGAGGGCAATGGTGGTTGAAAAGCCCTCCCCAGCTCCCCTCGGTTCCCCGAAGCTACAAGGCTGGCAGCAGGAAGGTATGCGATCTCAAGACTGCTCAGTTTTAAACCTTGGTACCTTTTTTTCTGTTCGGCTCCCTGACGCTGTAGTACTCGCTGCTTTAGCCACTTTAAACCCAAGGAAATTAATGTATTTCGACTCACAAGACTGTGCCTAAGACTGTGCCTACAATACACTCTAGCCTGCCTACCTTGATTTAATTAACTTTTGCTGATTCTGGTACACTGCAGCTGCTGTTTAATTAATTTTAGCAGATCCTCTAACACAGCAGCTGCTTGCAGGCTTGAAATTTTTGACCCGCCCCCCCCACCTCCTCCTCCACCATTAATTAAATACGATAGTAATCCCGCCCACTTTTGTTCCACCCTATAAACTCACTTGAAGGGCAGTCCTACCCCTTCCCCTTGCTGCATCAGTCCTAATTCAAACCAGCGAGGCAGTCCTTTTCTTTTTTTTTTTTGGCTCCACTCACTCTTGCCTATTCTCTGTATTTGCCTCTGTTCTACACTTATTTTGTCTGGAAAAGTAACTCTGACTGAGGGTATCCCAGTTTTATCTTTTCCCCTCACCTTCTCAAATTCCCCCTGCTCCTGTCCGCGCCTCATAAACTGCACTCTTGGAATATCTGCCTCTTGTGAATAACTTGTATAATTGACTGCCAACCTCTGGCCACTAAGGGTTTCACTCAAACTGCCTTCACTATAGGTGTCACCTGCCCTTAAGTCACCATTTCTGTCACTTATATTCTACTTATAGGGACAATCCACCTCTGATTTACAGAGGTTTCATACAAGGCATACGTAATGTTCTCTCTTGCATGCCCAAGGTCACTTCTGGTGGTATCAGGATTACTACCCACCTTAATTGTCCCCTCCTATCTCTCATGTAACATACCAGCTGGATACCTGGGGTCCCACTGCCATGAAGAATTCTCCTTTGTCTTCTCCAACCTTATACCAACTAGAACCATGCTCCCTTCTCCTAACCTGTCCCTCCATATAACTCATCCATCCAAATTAGGGCATTTCCTTTTCTACCACCCCCCTAGCATGCCCAAATACCTCAAGTGCAATTACAGATTCTACAAAGAAGTTTGGGTGATGCTTCTGTGCTTATGCTTATCAGGAGACATAGACTCTAACCCTGGCCCCCATTGGAATGCCAGGTCCATGGATGACTCCTCATGATTCTCCACTAAGGGCATGAAAATTGCCCCCATTAATATCAGAAGTTTACCAGCAAACATTCCTGAACTTGAAGCCTGGATAGCCCTCTACTGTTCGGACATACTTGGACTAACTGAAACATGGATCAGGCCAGAGATGCCTGATTCCATGTACAAAATACCTGGCTACAGCTTGTCCAGATCCAATCGCCCCACCAAACAAAAGGATGGAGGAGTTGCCCTTTATTATAAAGAGCATCTCAATGTCTCTGTACTCCAGTCTTGGATAACAAATCACTGTGAAAGCTCTGCATATGGTTCTACAACTAGGGGGGTGATAAAAGGCTAAATCTGATCTGTGCCTACAATCATCCAAAGGGGGCTCTCCCTGGCTTAAATGGGCTCTTGGATTATCTGGCCACTCTAAAGGGAAGATCTGAAGTCATACTAATGGGAGGCTTCAACCTAGACCTATCAGGGAGTCACGCCGGTACATATACTAAAGCTCTCGCTGGGCTTAACCTCGCTCAACTTATCTCTAGCCACACACGCTTCTCTTCCAACTCGGTGCGCCAATCTCTCCTGGACTGGATGGCTATAAATACAGCAAATAAAATAATTGCTGCAGGGACCTTTTTGGATTCTATTAGTGATCACCTGCCTACTTTCTATATCTGGAATGGCCACTGCCTTAAACCCTCTCCCCCCCAAGAATCATTCAATTTCAGGATTTTGCCAAACTAACCGAACTGCACTTCTTGAGGATATTAATAATATAGACTGGTCTCCCATCTATCACACTGATGATGTAAACACTGCACTTGAATACCTGATGTCTCAGCTTCTTGCCCTTCAGGATCTGCACATCCCCCTGAAAAAAAGGTGTCTCAGGGGTTCCCCTAATAAATGGCTAAAAAAAGACCTCCTTCAAGCCATGATAAAAAGAGATAAGGCCTGGACCTTGGCAAAGAAGTCCCAACAATCAGAAGACTGGGTTAACTATAGACAACTGAGAAATGCCTGCAAAACAGATATTTGGAAAGCTAAAAGGAGCTACTGCCTTAAGCTTCTGCAGTCTTCAGTGGGTGATACCAGGGTTTTTTGGAACCACATCAAAAATTTCATTGGACATAGGCCCAAGACAGCCATTACCGACATGACACTGAATGACGCAAACTGTAATAAGTTACCTACTATTGCTAATCCTCTTAATGCACAATTCTCGGATCTCTCCGAATACACTGAGAAATTCAACCAACCTCTTTCACCTCCTCCTGAGGTGCAACTTTCACATGAAACCCCTTTTCGTCTCACATTAGTCTCCTCCACTGAAGTGCTGCATCTCCTCAAATCAGTATCTACTTATGGATCTGCTGGCCCGGATGGGCTATTGCAAAGCTTCTTGAAGCAGGCAGCCCCTGCTCTTGCTGTTCCTATTGCAAGAATTGTTAATCTTTCCATAATAACCCAAATGGTACCAACATTGTGGAAAACCTCTTGCATTGTCCCTGTTCACAAAAAAGGGGATACCAAAAATATGTCAAACTGTAGACCGATTTCCATTCTCTCTACCCTAAATAAACTTCTCGAGAAGAACATCGCTACTCAGATCACAAATTACCTGCACCTTCACAACCTTATATCCCCTACCCAGCATGGATTCCGAACAGGACACAGCACCACAACTGCTCCTTACAGCGATGGATAAGAGCCTGCTCACTGGGGCCATATTTATTGATCTCACAAAGGCATTTGACCTTGTGAATCTCTCTCTGCTACTTTCCAAACTGTCCCGCCTTGGCTTTGACCTGTTGACCATCTCCTGGTTCGATAGCTACCTCTCAGGGAGGTTGCAATTTGTCCAAATTGAATCCGCCATCTCAACTCTTTCCCCTATCTCTGTTGGAGTCCCCCAAGGATCTATTCTTAGCCCACTACTTTTCTCCCTTTTCATTAACAACTTGCCCTGCCTTCCCTGCTCCTCCTTGTTAATCCTTTATGCTGATGACATGGTGCTTCTCTCCAGTGGTAAAGATCCCTTATCAGTAAGAGCACATCTTCAGGCAGACTTTAACTGCTTGCAGGAGTGGTTACTACAGAACAGGCTCCTAATGAATGCTAAGAAAACTGTAACTATGCTGTTTGGACTATGCTGTTTGCCCCCTCGTCAAGAATCAGATCTCTTACTCCAGACTTATTGATACATTCTCTAGATGACTCCGCTCTTGAATTCGTTACCTCCTTCAGGTATCTAGGAGTCACTCTCGACCCATCTCTTGACTTTAACCTCCACATTGCTGCTACTTGTAAGACAGTTTACTCAAAACTTGGTCTTGCCTTTAAAATTAGGTCCTCCCTCAATGATGCTGCCCGGCTTGCTATTGCACAAGGATTTCTCCTACCAGCTCTGCCATATTGCTCTCAGGTTTACCTTAAAGCTAGCAAAGGAGCACTCCAGAAATGGAGCACCTGCTATAACAGTATATGCAGATTTGCTTTCTCCGCTCACAGACTTACCCATCTTTGCCTGCTCTACTCGAAACTAAATTGGCTCTCCCCAGACTCGCTCAGACACTATTCTGCAGGCTGTACAACTGATAATATGATCAGAACAGGGTCCCCTAAATACCTTGCCGAACTATTAACTCAGCCCTCCCAAGCATACCTCCTCTGGGCATCTGCTCAAACCCAACTTGAAATTCCCAGATATCTCACAAAAAAAGGAGAACGATCCTTTGCCATATTTGCCCCCCGCTCCTGGAACTCCATTCCCTCCCACATCAAACTCTCCAAATCCCACAAGGCCTTTAAACTGGGTCTTCAGGCACACCTATTAGAATCCAACTGCTGCTCTTGTGCTGTAACTTGAGCCTCTCTCCTAGCATTTTCTCCTCCCTATGGCACTTACTGATTTCCTGTTAGTCTCCAAAACCTGAAAGTTTCCCACATCCAGCAGAAATCCTATTGTTATACTGCTACTTCATTTAAGTTTTGTTTGCTGTTTGTCATTTCAATTTAGTCATTGATGTATCATCAGACGAAAATAATTAATGTAATGTTATCTATTTATCTTTGTCATCACTGATAATGACTGTATCTGGCTGTATACTGTTAAAATGTTTGTTCTCACCTCATGCTGCATCATGAAATACTCTTTAATGTTGACTCTGGTCTCCCTGTCTGTACTCTCCAGGGTCGTGCCTGAATATAGGCAACATTGTTGTCTAATGTACTTACCCGGTAAACAAAAACCAGATAAATAAATAAACAGACTGCAGCATAGCGCAAAGAGGAATGCAGCAGTTGCCATTGTCATATTGTTATTTTTCAACTGTAAAATAAGGAAAACTGGATTAGCCAAAAAGGCCCTTCTCTTTCTTTCATATGTCTCTATCTATATATATATCTATATATATATATATATATATAGTGCACCCCCTGGGACATCCCCCATGTCTGTCATCATTATTCACATCATATTGATCTCTTCTGCAAAACCAGGTTTTCCTCTTCTTTTTTTGAGGGGGGCCTGACTGTATACCAATGGTTTGTTTAGAACATGTATCCCACTGACCTGACAATGCTGTTAATTCCTAGGAGGCCCCTGTACCCTATCCAGACCTGCCAGCATTTCTCCCTCCTACCTTTTATTTTTAAACAGGCCTGCAGTATTGCAGGGAAATCACAGATGTTGCTCTCTGCCTAGCTTAACCTGCTTAGTGGTTGTGTATCCTAGGTCTCCCTTGCAAGGAATCTTTATTAAAACACATTGCTATCCCTGCTATATTTCCGATCACAGCCCTTCTGCTCCCCAGACCTCCAACATGGTAGACAACCTCCATGTTTACAAGATGGTGGCTGGCATGTGGCCCCCCTCTCATAATATGGTGGCCACTCACATGGTCCGCCTATCTGAAAAAGGTGGCCTCCCTTCTGCCTCCCTGCTCCTAAAATGGCAGTCACCCATGTGTGCACTTTTGGGCCTCCCCTCAGGCCTATGGCTACTCTTGGGCCTATCCTTAGGTCTCCCATGCTGACCCATCCCCAGCCACCTCTGTGACTACATTTATTGTCTTTTTGTGCCTCAGCTACTATCCCATCCCCATTCTATCTCTTGGCCTCATTTTTCTCTTTTTCCAGATATTTCATTATTTCACCCCCTTGCCGGAACAGTTTATCCCAAGCCTATGTGCTCTCCCAGCTAATATGACTCAAAACTCACTCCTTCAAACAGCCCCCCATACATTCAAATCATTTTTAATATCCCCATGGCTTTGTGCAAAACTGAGATGTCTTATTCAGAAAACCTGTCCCCTTCCCCCTGGGACTCCACCCACTTGGTGCAGTAAGGCTTAGTTCACCCTCTCCTAGGCTCGTCTTTCTAATTGTGCTGCATTCTAACTACAAAAAATCTCCTCAGCACATTTTTTTTTGGGGTGGGGGTTCTATCTCCTGCATGGCTGAATATTTGAGCAGGGTATTTAAGCCAGCCCTATTCTGATCATATTGCCCCTAATGAAGTGAGTTTGTTCATGAAGCACTGGGCCCATCAGTCCACCACCTCTGTGCTCCTGCTAATCCATTTTTGATCAGTCAGTTTTTATTCAGCTACAGGACTATGTCACAAGAATATTTTTGTTGGTTACAATTGAATAAACTGGCAATTCTTTTTTTTTTTAAATTCAAGTTTATTGACACACTGTTGGCACTCAGATGAAAGACAAAGCCTTACAGAAGATAATCTGTGACAGCACAGTGCCACTTACAATGTACCATTAGAAAATAAACACAACAATTTTCTGGTGTTAACCCCCCCCCGATTTAACTACCCACCTAACCTCCCATACCCACAGAACTTCGAGGTTGAGATAGATCTGCTCATAAGGGAACGAACCAGGGTCGACTTGTCCTGCAATGGCTGATTATGAATGGAGCAAATAAAGAGTCTGGAAGGGGCCCCAAACTCGATCAAATTTCAAAGAACTACCCCTCCTCATAGCCCCAAATTTTTCCATATTTAAGTTAAAGAGTAATTCTTGTAGCCATTCCACATAACTGGGTGAGGTGTTATCCAACCAGTGCCTTAACACTATTTTCTTGACCGAGGATGAGATCAAGGCCATATAGTATCTTCGGGACTAAACTGGCAATTCTTATTGAACCAGCCTTAAGAGTTCAAACGTTCTTGTTATGAGTCATTTGTGCCATTTTTTTACAGCATTAAGCTTTTCAGTAAAAAAAATATCCTTTGTAATATATACATGTATGCTGTGCTTTATTTCTTGGGAGTGTTGGAGTTCACTGTATTGGTTTAGCATGACCCTTCTTGGAGTGCTGTTGAATCACTGTGGTTGTTTGGGGGATACCTTTTTATTTATTTTATTTATGTTTTTGGTAACTGGGTGAGCAAACTGATCCAAAGGACCATTTTCAGTTGCGACTCGGACCATACAGTGGCACAGACAATAGATATAAGTTATAATACAGAGGATACATATAATGCAGTGAGTACAGTGGTATCAGAAATAGTGATGCATACACATCATATCTTAAAAATAGGGGTTAAGGACATAAAAAACAAGTTCATGACAAATAAAGTGACACGTTTCTGCTTGAAGAGAACTGGGACCTACACTTACAGCAAATCAAGACATTATTCAGCCAGTCCAAGGTTTACAATAAAGTGCATTGGGGATTACGCTATAGAAATCAATATTTTCACAATGGAGTACCTGCCTTCCATTTACTGCAAAATCCCAGATGGGCACTTCATTTCCAGTTATTTAAACAAAAATTGAAAACATACAAAGCCCCACCCCTTGAACACCAACTTTCTGGCCCCCACCTCTCCACATTACTTTGGGCTACTCTGACGTACCCCCCCCCCACACACACACACACATATCTTGGCATGCACTGCTACAGGGCACACCTGCAGAACTTACCTCTTAATGCTCTCAAGAGCAAACACTTACTGTATCCTCCTAATGCTTAATACCTTATTGCCATATCATGTGAAAAAGTTGAAGATGCTTTTAATCCTCCTTTTATAACTGAACAATTCGGAAATGTCATAATATTACCATAGTGTTGTACATCCATGGAGAGGGACCCCTTCCTGGCAGGACTCATTTTTAATCTATATTTGAATGGTCCTTATGTTTGTTGTCAAGTTCAAGATAAAACAATAAAAACTTTGATTTTAAAAAATGAGGAATTGTCCCATTGTTTTTCTGTTTTTTTTTTACCTCCTCTATGTTATCATCATAGTCATTGTCTCCTTGTTTCAGCATGGTAGTCTTGCAAGGAGTAGCACAAGAGGGAAATTGGGGAATATGCTTCCATTTTAGACAGGTTCCCCTCCATGCCAGCATGAGGTGAGGCACTGATGACTGGAAGATTTGTTTGGGCCTGTCAGGGAATAATTTCATTGAGTTTGCACTTCAGGTGATGCGTCATCTAACAGGGGATGGCACATGTCAGATGTCCATGGAGTCTACTCTCTTTGGAGGATAGTACCCTTCCAGAGGGCCATACATTTTGGACCAGCGTCAGCCTGGAAGGTCCCTTGGGGTATGGAATGGACTGGTATAAGATGATCATCCAGAACCTTTTTTAGACTCCTTAGCTGTGCATGTACACTGCTGAATGTATTTTGCATAAGCTCAATAAATAAACGGCTCTGGCCATTTCCTAAAATACACTGTGTATGGTCACTTGTTCAGGTAGAAGTGAGTGATGGGGCTGACAGTGAAAAGGGGGGGGGGGTTCTGTAAGAATCAGAGGTAGTGTCATAGACTACATCATCATAATCAAACACCAGCAAGATCATTTTGAGAAGGATCTAATGGATGGAAAGGAGAGACAAGGTTTATTCCATAAAATGTTCTTGAGTTTGGTGAGAAGCCATTTGTGGATGGAAACAACATTTGAGGGAAAATTCTGGTTTTTATTCAGTCACACTCCAAGGTACTTGAAGTGGGAGACCTCTTCAAGGAAGGAACCATCTAGGGTTTGGAAAACAATTTTGGAGCTGAGCCTAGCAAGCTTTCACCTAATACCAAAGGAAATGGAGACTGTCTTATTGGCCTTTAGGACAAGTTAGTGGGAACAGAACCTGCTTCAGATGTTGTTAAAGTTACACTGTAGTGATTACTTCAGCTTTGCAACTAAGTTCCCAATGGAATTATTAGCTACACTGTAGTGATTACTCTAGCTTTGCAACTAAGGTCCCAATGGAATTATTAGCTGTGTGGTCAGTGTATATAGGTATGTTCAACATGACACCACCTGAGGAAAGGTTCATTCAGTTAATTATTTTTTTTTCTCCCCAGGCCCCAAGCAGCCCTCTGGAAACCAGCCACCCCAACACCAGCTTCCTGAATTTCTGCCAGGACATACCTTCATGTGTAGGCAGTGTGGCCTGGGCATTTATCAGGTGAAGGGATACCAGGTGGCTAGAAGTCAGCAGCCACCCAGGAATCCATATTTTACCATGTTTCTTACCTTGTAGAGTGGACATGCAATGCCACCCAGATGTCCTCATGCATGTTACCTCATGTGGGACTTCAGCTGTCTCAACTCTGCCCTCCCATCAAAGAATCTCTGACTGCCATATCACTAGCAGTCTCCAGGGTCCAGGGTAACAGCAAACACTGCAACCCTTCCTCACCAGGACAGGAGAGCAGTTCTCTTGATGTTGTATCCTCTCTCAGCCCTGCCAACCCCTGGTGTCCCAGTTCCATTCCCAAACCTGGGTTGCCAGAATGATGGCAGATGAGGTGCAGACACTGCAACCCTCCACTCCACTGGGCCAGCTACCTGCTGAAGAAAGATTAAGAAAGATGATGAAGAGGATAGGAGCTAGGATAGAGCTCTGCGGGACTTCACAGCTCTTGGCCAAGGGGAATAAGGCATAATTAGCCTCCATAAACTGGTATCTGCCAGTGAGATAAGAGTAAAACCAAGCAACCCAGACCCCTCAGCTGATCATAGTAGAGGAGGAGTGGGTCTCTACAGCTAAGCACTTGGCAATGGCTATGAATCTGTGGCAGTACAGTGCCCCCGATATATCCTTTTTTGGATGGAATCGATGACCATTATGATTTGTAAACTACCATCAGCTGCCTAGTCCCTGGATTTATAATGACTGCACATAGCTACTACATATACACAGAATTCTTTTACCCTTGCCCAGTATCAAATAAGTATGACCCCATGCAGCACTGCTCCCCTAATAAAGTTAAGAGGAGAGCAGTGCTCCAACCCTGCCAAGTAGATACCTATATGTTGGCAATGCTACAGGTATGTATTCATGTGAACAATTAGACATTGAGCAGAACAAAAATGTAAACTGCACAACCTTTTTCTGCAGCATGTCCATGTGTCCTAGTGCATTCCAAATAATTTATGCTTTGACCTTCCCCAACCTAAACCTAATGTTGGTCAGACTCTGACTTCTTGGAAACTGCTGGGACATGGATCAGTGGGGTGCAATGATGCTAATATCTAGCCATTCACTGCAGTTTTCACTGTCCCAGTCACATTAGTACCAAGGGAAATCACGTACTACACACTTGCCACACCAACCAGTCCAGTCATGCACAAGAAAGACAAAGATGCCGGCCCGGTGGCACTGAGGGTTGAGGCGCTGGACGCCAAACCTCGCATCACACTGGTGACCCAGGTTCGGATGCGAGCCCGGGTTGCCAGGGGTTGGTAGGGGAGGATAGGATCGAACATCCAGAGGACTGCTCTCCTATCCTGGGGAGGGTTGTGGGCATTCACTGCTCAGCAGCGGCCCCTGGGGACACCCGGAGGCACTGCTGGAGCCAGTGTAATGGAGGGAGGAGTGCAGCGGATGTCAGCACGTCAGTTCGCAACGTCATTGCACGTCTGCACTCATGGGGGAAAAACAAGGAGGAAAATCAGCAGCACCACTCATGGCAGCTTGATGGCCACAGCTTCTTGAGCCCAGCAGTGTCGCAGGGGTCAACAACATGCTGATATTTGATCCTGGCCTGGCGCAGGGACTTAGGGGGGTTCCTTTCGTAGGTACAGCAGCATATGCCAGCCGGTGTGTGTGGGCACCCCCGGGGGCCATCGGGGGAAGCGTGGCGGTGCCTGGATGAAAGGTAGAGTGGTGTCTGCATAAGGAGGAAAATAAAGCAGTGATAAAAAAGAGAGACAAAGATAAAAGTCAGATGTTTAACTACATTCCATGTGGGTTATAACAGAAAAAGCAAGAATGCTGGAGTCGGTGGCCCTGTACATGAACACAACATGCAGTTTGTGCCTAGTTTTCTGGGCTTGACAGACTCTCACTTGACCTTTCCAGTGGAACTGACTCATATCTGAGCAGCACCATGTGCATCATCTCTCTAGTTTTAACTCACGTGTTGATGTGGCAATGCAGTCCACTACTTGCAGATCCAGTGCCTGAATGGCACTGCTTCTATGACCAATTACTCACAGCATATGGAAAAACAACAGCAAGGTTTATGAACATACAGTACTAACATTTTCATTGTCCATCTGTGTGCAAGAAATAATATTGACAATATTCTGAAAAAAATGTCCTGGTACTTCCCCAAGATCATATAAACTGAATCCAACATCAAGTTTCATTTATCAGAAGATTCATGAAGAGTTGGACTTTACTGGGAAAATAAAAATTAATTAAAACATAACATTTTTAATGGGGCAGCTCCAATTTCACTCTCAACCAAAAGCGAACATTTTAATTTGACTGCATAATGCCCATAAAGTAATAGTAAGTAATAAATATTTTTCTGGATGTGCTTCATGGCACACTACCACAATTTAAGCCTTTTTTTACAGCCACAAATAATAGCAAACAGTTTGATTTCAAACAAAAAGAGTTGTCAGCCATTAGGTCTGTACAAGTACCTTTTTTTCTCCAAGCATTCTTTATTTATTGAATTCTATGATAACACCATTGAACAGATGATCATTAATTGGTTCCACATCAGTTGAATTACAAACTGGTACAAAATACAAGGACGGAAGTACATATACATATAAACTGGAGGTACACATTACACTTATGATACAGGGGTAGACACTACTAAGGCATGATACAATGTATGCCTGCATCCTGGGGATACAACAGCAATTGGAATGAGTACAGGGGAAGAAAAGAATGGAGATGGCTAGAGTTACGGTAGCAGGATGGGAAAGGTGGGGAGGTAAGAGGGTGGGGTAGTAGATTGGGGTGGGGTGTAGTAGTGCCATGAAGGAAGGGCAGGGAGTGTAGGGGAAGTGCTGAGTCAGTGCTACTCTTGGGTAACAATCAACAGGGTGAATAAGTGCTAGTGGGGATTATTGCCTTCAATAGTTGTAATTACTGACTTCAGAAAAATATTCAGAATTTAGCATGAAAATATTCAGGTATTCCATATTTGGGTATTCATTACTCGAATAGTAAAGAAGACCTTCCCCATTCATACTATTTTCCCTATCTCCCACCCATTGTCCCCACCACAGGCCCAGTACATAATGTAACCCCAATTCCTCATCTCCTGTCAGTACCCCCATACCACCCTTCTCCTGCAGCATCCACAACTTTTAAAAATATAATCCCAATTGCAGGTGACCAGCAAAACACTCCCACCTCCACAGCTGAACACTGTCTTCCTGAATGAAAAGTGCCTGCTTGTGATAAACAAGTGATATCTCTAATGTTCCCCCATACACCACATTTGCAGCACTCTGATCCCACCCTCCTCTTTCCCAGCACCCTCTTTTGATGTCTGATGGTGACCAGCATAACACACCTTCCTCCACAGTTACTTATCTTCAGAAAAAATGAAAGTCCTCATATGTTTTCTCAGTCTAACGCTAAAATCATCTGACCAGCTGGTTTTACTATTAGGCTGATCATGCACACAAGCGCTTTGAATCATTCTGAAGTCAGTCAACGATGGAGGAGAGTGGCTGTGCTAGTCACCTTTAGAGATCGAAACTGGGTGTTGGGAGGGAAGGAGGAAGGTGTGATCAGAGTGCTGCTAGGGTGTTGAGCATGGGTACATTACTGTAAACAAGTGTTTTTTGTTCCCAAGGATAGTGCCTGGCTGTGGATGTAGGTGAGCTATGCTGGACACCCACTGTGGGTGTGTGTATATATATATATATATATATATATATATATATATATATATATATGTACATACATATATAATAGATATACCACTCTGAGTGTCTTGATGCGCTCTGATATCGTGCGCCTTGGTGTGCGTTGTACGACGAGGCCGCAAGGCCTAGTGCGCCAACCGCCTACAAGGCAGATATCAGAGTGCGACCGCACACCTCAGAGTAGTTTATCTATCTTATAAAATGTCAAAATTGTTTTGGAGGGTAAAATGCAGGTGTGCAGTCGATCTGATATACGCGCGGTCATGTGATGCTGGTCAGCTAATGATATTGCTGCAATTTCCCTACCCATTTTATAATATATATATATATATATATATATATACAGTATATACTATACTATATATATATATATATATATATATATATATATATATATATATATATATATATATATATATATTATATATATATATATATATATATATATATATATTTTTTACTGAAACATGTGGGTATGGGAGAGGTGGCTGGGGCTAGGGTGCAGGGTAGGGGATGGGGGTTACATTATTAATTGGGTTTGGTTTTGGGTAGGAAGCTGGGGTGCTTTATATATTGATGCATTTATTTATCTGTTTGTTTGTTTTAGCAGATGGCTGAATAGGAAATCTTAAATATGAATAGTTCCTCTTCAGGAAGGGCTCCCACATATTCAGGAGACCACTATTCATGGTTTTCAGGAAATATTACTGTATGTGGCCCCTGCTCAGCCATATCAGCAACCTTGGAGTAATTTAAACAGACACCACGAATGATGTACAGGCTCTGGCATTATTTGATTTTGAAAATATGAGCAGTCCTTTGAGCTGCAAATACAGCCAAAGTGGCAAGTGCTGTTTTTGCCACTGAAGAAAACTGTGGTAGCCTTTTCCAAAGCATGTCTAACTATTAGTATTAATACCTGTTTTATAGTTTTGCATCCTCAGCCTCTGCATGTTAGTCATCACAATGGTTACCACAGCTTTGGCTTAACCCAATAGTGAGACACCTGCATGAGTAGTCTGGATTCCCTGTGCCAGGGTAGGGAGTTTGGAGCCCTTTTAGAACCATCATTCATGACAAAGACACATGTTACAAAGATCTTAGCTCTCCACATTACACTTGTTCTTGGGCACACCCACCAAGCCTAACCTATGAGGTGAGGAAGGTGAACACACATGCCACCCCAGTGTCTGAGTACCCAGCTTCCAAAGCACATTGAGGTGTCCAATAGTCAGATGTAAAGAGATGAGTTAATAATGCAATGCTGGGTCTTCCACGTGACAATGTAATGTGCTACTTGCTACAGAACTTAGATGAGCTAATGATGTTGTAACAAGTTGGCCTATGATAAATGGAGAGGCAACATGCTGGGTTTAAAGTTCACAGAAGAAAATGTACTTTTATTGCTACAAATATAAGTTATTGCTCCAGAAAAGCATAATCAGGCAGTTCAACTTCTCCAGCCTGGTCAGGTAACATAAAGGTTAACACAATACAGTTATTTCAGGCCCAGCCAAAAGAATGGGGGCAACATTTGGGCTAATGTATTCTCTACCCCACAGTGCCCTGCCACAGGAATAGAGTGGGCGAGGTGTAGTAATTCCCCCTGAAAGACTCGTGGAATTAGCAACTGATGCCAGGTATTCTCCATCTGGGCCTCCTTACTAACTTGATACAGGATACCCCTTGTAACTCAGAATGAGGATAGCATGCTGCTTGATTCTCATCTACCACTTCCCCTTCCCTGACAGCCAACTGGGTGTATACCCGGCTGAGTATACCATCTCCCCATTGTTCTTTGGCAATGTCCGGGCAGTGCTTTAACGCATCTTGATCTGATAGGGACTGCCCTCTGGGACTTTGGTTAGGTGGGTCAGTGTTAGGGTTGGGCTGTGGGACTGGACCCACTTTTGCCTTTGCTTCACCTCTCTCCTGTGCACTTGCCCCTTTGGGACCCCTTTCCTATGCTGTCCTATGTTCTCACTTAGATTTGCAGGTTCTTGTCTGGGCATTAAAAATCCCAGGGTCTGGGAAAGGAAAAACTTCCCCCAGCTGCAGGTGGCTGGCCCCCCTTCCTTCACGACCCTGAGACCAGGTAATTACTAAAGATAAGTCTACTTTCCATAAGTTTGAACCATTTCCAATCTCTCCAAAGTAACACTGGATAGGGTAACTACAGGGCAATCCCCACCTTTATAGTCTCTGTTTGGCACCCCAGAGCAAGTGTAACCATACCACCAGGGTAAGCCTTTACATCCCCATGCACACATTGGATAGGGACGGGGTTCTGGTCCTGCCAGCATCAGGGGTTCACAAGGGCCACCCTAACTAGGGTCTGGTGGCTTCCTGAGTCCACCAGAGCCTCTGTCTTTATCCCTTCTACCTCAACAGGGATCACAAAATCTTGGGATTCAGAACCCCCAACCCCTCTGTACAGCGAATACACATCTGTAAATGTGCAGTCTATGAAGGTACAGTCCATGTGGGGGCAGTCCTTTGCAAAGTGACCCTTCTGTCCACATGAGAAACACACCCCTGTGTCTCAGCTATGAGGTGAGCCTCTGGGTTTAAGCAGCGGGCCCTCAGGAAATGTCTCCCTGGGCTGCTGGATTGTCATCTTTCCCAGTGTCTGACCCTTATTTGGCCCATAACCCCACTCCCTACATGCCCAAGATCCCTTCACAGTTCCAGCCAATATTCCATCAGTCTGGCTTCTAGGACAATTCCCCATCTTCCCAGGTGGCCTTGTAAGCTGGGTCATGGGGCAGGAGGAGACTTCAGCATCCAACACTTGTTCTGAGATCTGCATGGCCTCTGCTAGCATGGTGATCTTCTGTTTGCAGACCCAGCTCTGAATTACTGGGGACAGGATGTTCAGAAATTGTTCCAAGATGATTAACTTAGCCACCTTGGGGCCACTACATCCTTTGGGTTTTAGCCAATGCCAGTACAGATCCCACAGTTGTTGTCCCACTGCTCTAGGTCATGCACCTGCTGCAAATTTGAAGCTCTGCAACCTCCATTGATAACCTTCTGCATTGATGCCTAGGCGGTCCAGGATTGCGGCTTTCACCTCTGTGGTACTGTCCATAGCTCGATAGGCTGCTTGGGCTTCCCCGGTCAGACAGGGGCAAGGTAGACAGACCACTGGGGTCTGGGCCATCGAGCAGCTTCCGCTACTCGCTCAAACATTACCAGGAAGGCCTCAGGATCATCCTCAGATGTCATTTTGATCAGCATGGCATTCATCCTAGGAACCCCTGGCCCCACAATGTGGGCCAGCAAGTTTTCAATATACAGTCTCAAACAAAACATAAATGGTTTCTGGGCAAGCAGTTTTAAATGCACAGTCTCAAATCAAACACAAACAGTTTTTCCCTTTTAGCCTTATTCGCAGGCTGTTATTAGCAGTGCATTCCACTCACTGTTTTTGGCCCAGCTGGCTAGGCTGATCCTTTACCTCAGGCCTCTATGCCCTAGAAATGGTCTCTTTCTCAGCAACAGGTTTCAGCTTCTTCCCAAAGACTCTCTCCAATAATTAACCATTCTCCTTGGCTTTCTGCTCTGGTTCCTGTCTTACATTCCACCTTCCATCTTGCAGGGTTCTCTGCCTAGGAGTATCTCCTCCCTGCAGCAGTTTCCAGCTTCTAACTGACTCCTTGCTGGATTCTCGCTGCCTTTTAGCAATCCCTCTAATTAGCAACACCTGGGGATGCATCTCCCCCTTGCCTGTTCATATTGCATTCCATGCATTTCCTCAGCCTCAAACAAGATGTTAACCTCTTGTTTCCCAGTGTAGTGTTTACACTGTCACAGATGGTTTCTTAAAAAACTGATAGCTACCTTTGAATAAACCACATGAATTCAAATGTCATGACAGACTATGAAGGCATAATTCTAAAGAGATACAGGAGCAGCCATATATGGGATTCCGAGTGGTCTGGGTACAATGATAGTGCATTCAATAGTAATAAAATAAGACATACCCACTTTTTTTATAATGGTACAAGGAAATACATTTCCTTAACACCAAGACACTTTTGTTGAAGTGAAAAATTACATAGAGTGGGGCAATTAAAGCTTCTCTGAGGGGAGTCCAGGCTTATATATCAACACATCTCAAAGAAATGTTAAAGTTAGGTGAAGCCAACTTTGTCATGCCCATGGAAGGTATTGGCATCAATAACTGTTTCAGTCAGTAGGAGTTTCTGATACTCCATTGGTATTACTTTAGAAAAAAGGAAAGTCAAGTCCCTTAATTTCTAGCAACTTCTAGTTACAGTAGCTTTAGGCAATACATGCTATATCTTAATCTGAAAGAAGCACAAGCTTACTGCCAAACACTTTGCACTTCAATGCCAGATTCTCACAGTTACTTTGCATTCCAAACTCTAACAGTGATAAAGGGCAAAACACTTTAAGCTGAAATTCCTGTGAATTTCCAGAACATCTGCACAGGCACGGTGGAAAGTTACAGAGGAGTTCTTAAATGAGCCAAGCCACATGAATCAGTTCTGTAACACCACATTTGATTAATCCAATGACATTCAAAAAAGTCCTGTAAAACCTGTCAACAATTCTATATGCTGTGTGGTACAAATGCACTGAAACATTATACAGTATAATTACAAACACAGATCCTCATGACTTTACTAAACTTCCACATGTTCATCAAACCAGCGTTCTTCGTGGAGTTGACAGCAACAGCTTGATCAGAATGTAAGATCTATGCTTGAGGGCAGGAATATGGGTCCCTCACCTGTGCTAGTGCCCCCTGCCTGCACGCCTCAGCCTAGTACACCTAAGTACAAGCTGAGGGGGACATCACTGGGGAGATGCAGAGCTAGTGTGTAAATACACAGTGATGAATAACTATTGTCAGTTGGTCACATTCACCCACTAAGCTATGCACAGGTCAATATGCACACCATAGGTCAGCAATAATGCTCACTACATGTCAGCAGATGAATTTTCCAATAATGTGGTATTCTTGTAACATCTACAGTGCTAATGATACCTTGCCACCACAGTGATACAGTAATACAGGCACAGATGTTGCACACCAGCAGTTTGTTTGCTTGCTGTATGTACTGCACTGCACAGGCTAACAAATGTATCTAAGTGCATACAAAAAGTTCAGAGTCACTGGTGTTTGCATTGCCTGCTGGGCATAGTCTTAGTACTCTTACCTAAAACTGACAGCAATAGGCACACCATGCCATCACATATTATGCCCAAATGCCATGTTCAATACACAGAGAGAACAATCAGCACCTCTTCCTCAACAATGTTTGCAGCATTACCATGTTCCCCCATTTTGCTTACTGACTCAAGGACCACCTGCTCTTCTGTCAACAGCTGATAGTCCAGTACTAAATGCCTTACATGGAATCCCCCCTCTTTCACCTGGATTAGCCATGATAGGCACTGTAGTTAGGTAGATAGGTAGGTAGATAAGCAGACAGGCAGTAGGTAAGTAGCTTTATAGGTAGATAGTTTCTGTTTGTAATTTGTGCAGTTTCAGGGATCAGATTGTTGCAGGAAAAAAAACAATAAGAGAGGCAAGATGATTAAAGGGAATACAGCGTAAAAGACATAATGAAACACAACATATCAACCAATAAGTAAAAGTTTATGGCTAATAAAATGCTGGAATAAATCAGTAAGTAGCAGTTTACTAATACTAACAAGGCTGGGTATCAGTTGGGTCTCTTAATGAACTGCAATCCTTAGGCCATGGGCTGTCACAGCAAAAGTTCTGTCACTGGCGGTGGTGGATTTTAAATAGGAAAAGTTACAGTACACAGTTTAGCAAAGAAACTCCAGTCGGGCCACTTCTGTGAAAACACAAATCAGTAGGGAAGAGTCTGTTCCAAACAAAGCTTAGTTGCAAGCCACAGGGACTAGGAGAGTGACTCACTCAGCAGACGTTTTGGAGTTTTCAAAAATTAAAGAGCAGCTTTTTAGTATATGAGGTTGCCCCCCCCCCCAATGCATACAGTAGCTTACCTTGCTCCAAAGGCTACATTGTTTTATTTATGTTCAGTCATGTTCTGTAAAAACACTCATAATTTTGGTCCCAGAGCACATCAGCCAATATGCCCCAACGTCCTTACTGAGAGACACGTCCCCGTACTAAAATATTTTGTGATGTCGGTAAAGGAAGAGCACACGGGCATGCTACATAGACTATACTGGGGCAGTGTTTAATCTTTTTTTTTACTTTTCAGTACTAAGTTTTGAAAATCTGAGCCACAGCTCCATTAACAAGTACTGGGGTGGGGTGGGGGGGGAGATGGTTGGAAACCCTAATGTCATATTTCCCTACTTTTATCAGTTTAATCTGAACCCTAACTGATGCAGCAACCCAGATTTTTTTTCAAAGAATGTCTTTACTTTTTGAGATAGTAGAATCTTAGCTTCATTCACTTTGGACCTGCATAAACACATCATCAGATCATCAGGCTAGCAAAGCACAGGGCCAGAATGGCCCTGCACTTCCATTCCTCCATAGATGTACACATCCACCTGGCTGCAGAACTGAAGGGCCCTCTGTATGCTGTTCTTCCATGGCTCCAGAAAAGCAATTTATGTGCTTGTTTGTAATATTTTTTTTTTGAGGCTTACTGCAAAGAAAAAATATGTATTACCTGTCCCTCGAAACTGCCTCCAGTTCATTATATATGGGCAAAAATGTGGGTTTTGTTTTGTTACCCATAAGTCAATAAATTTTTGTTAGTTTGCTCTGAAATTTGATATGGTTGTTGTGGAAGAGGAGATATACCCTTGGTGCATTTTTGGCAATGATCACACTTTCATTGTGGATTTGGCACCATGGGGAAAATTTGAGGTAATTTAGGGGAGCACAGCATATCACATGAATGCTTAGTGGGGAATTATGTGTTAGTATCATACTCATTGATATCTTTTTTGATATCTTACCTGCTTCGCACTTATAGCTATGTTGTGCTTGCCATTGCAGTTCATCCAGACAGTTTATAATTTTGTTTTTGTTGCATTTTGTTGTCCTGTACATTGCTCTTAACTTTTTTGTAATTGATGCATATGAGTCTTTACAATATCCCTTTGTTTGTATCATATCCAGATCCCTGGACTGTACCTGGAAGGAAGTCTCAGCTTAGGGTGTTTTTCTCAGTTAACAACATTTTCATTAAATGAATAAATCAATATATTCATTGTCCCTTAACTCCAGCTATTGATGGACTTATGGCTTGGTAAAGTTGCAAAGTTACTTTATGGGAATTTTCATGTTTTAATTTGTATGCTTTTTTTATATGGTCCCCACATTTTGGGGGGGATATTACATGTTAGTGCCTTAGTACTCACTGGGACTTTTTTTGTTTTGTTTTGATACAAAGATTCTCCCTTAACTCCACAGAGTGACAGTTATAGCTTGGTAAACCTGCATGTTATCCTAGGGGAGCTGTCATTTTTTTAATTTTTATGTTTTTTATATGGCCTCCAAATATTTTAGGGAGGCCAGAAGGGGAAGGATCCAGATTCATTTCAGTGCAGTGCAGTAACTGCTCATTGTTGTTTTTGTTGTAAACCTAGTTTGGTGTGCTTTTAGTGGTGCTGTTATTTCTTTGCTGTCTTTACTTGGAATTATTTTGGGGCAGTTAAAAATTTGAAACCTAGTTTGGTTTGCTTTTAGTGGTGTTGTTATTTCTGTGCTGTCTTTACTTGGAATTGTTCAGGGCTGCTGAACATTTGAAACCTAGTTTGGTGTGCTTTTAGTGGTGCTGCTATTTCTTTGCTGTCTTTACTTGGAAATGTTTTGGGGCTGTTGACAATTTGAAATCTAGTTTGGTGTGTTTTGAGTGGTGCTGTTATTTCTTTGTTGTCTTTACTTGGAATTGTTTTGGGGCTGTTGAAAATCTGAAACCTAGTTTGGTGTGCTTTTACTGGTGCGGTTATTTCTTTGCCATCTTTACTTGCTGAAAATTTTCACCCACACTCCTATCCCTGCTTCCAGTTTTATATAAGTGCCCTGTTAAATCTGATTGACAGGAGCCAAGCATGAGGACTAGCAGAGGTTGTGGAGTAGGAGGGGCATAAGAGGGAGGAAGCCCACCCTCAGCACAAGTGTTTTGACTTATTTTTTGTTGTTATTTTCCTTCTTTAAAAAAGAAGTATCTGAGGATCGGTGGCAGGATTTTCAGGACAGTAAATTAAAAAAGAGGGAACTAGAAGTACAGCTTCAGTAACAGACAACTACTGGAATAGCAGTATAAGTGCAGTATAATGTGGGGAGTTGTGCAATGCAGTGGATGTGAGGCAGCCATATTCAGGCTGACCTTCTGGATGCTGAGGTGCTGCCCTATATGCAAGCATCTCTCTGGACTGTGGGGTGAGGTAACCAGACTCAGAGCAGAAGTAAACTGGGTTATGACTACCTTCACCCCTGTACAGAGACCACCTAGTTCAAGGCCGCTGCCTCAAAGGATGCTTAGAACAAGGAGCACTTGGATGACAGTGGGCTCAGGGAAGGTTAGGATGGTCAGGCAGAGGCACATCCCAAATCCTATTCCACTCCAGATCTTATATGATGCACTGGTAAATTGGGACAACCAAACAGAGGTATCCAGAGAAGTGGAAGGAAAGGATGTGGAGGTCAACTGATGAGGGGACCCCAGAGGAGGAGGAAGTGAATCCTGGTGGGGGACTCTATCATAAGAGGGATCCAGGTAGGAACACATGAAGGGGAGGACATGACATTGAGGTGCCTACCAAGTGTCATGGCATGGAGGGATGGGAGGGAAATCCTGGGAATTACCGGGAAGGCAAGATGGGAGGGTTAGCTGGATGTCATTATCTACCTAGTTACTAATGAACTGGCAAATGGGGAGCCAAAATTGGGGTGGGGTCTCAAGAAAGTAGCTAAATCTGTCCCCTTCTCAGAAGTACTACCTGTGAGAGGAATGGGAGAGCATAGGGGAGCATGCACCAGGAACTTTAACACATTGTTGAAGAACTGGTGCTGCAAGGAAGGGTTTGGATACATTGGTGATTGGGGATCCACCTGGAGGAATGGGGGCTTGTTCAAGCCTGATTGCCTGCATCTGTTCTGGAGGGGAATCCAAACACTCAATGATAAGTTTAAATGCTACATGGACAAGGATTTAAACTAGCCAAGGGGGGCAGACCAGCAAGGAGGGTACCTAATTGCCCCCCCCATAGCTAGCAGTGGAACCAGTGAACAGGTAGAGGAGAAATGTTTGCAAAGCAATGTACAAAAGATAGAGATTGGCCCCTCAAGGGATGGATAGGCAGAGAAGGGGCAAAATAAAACAGATGGACAGACAGAAGAGAGAACCAGGGATAAAGGACAACCAGAGAGGGGGCTGGAGTAGAAGAGCTAAACAATCCAGGGAGTTCACATCATGGAAAGCCATGTATGCCAATTCTAGGAATCTTAGCAACAAGATAGAGGATCTGGAGGCTGCCATGGCACAGTCAGACCTGGACATTGTGGCCATCACACAGACCTGGTGTAATGATAACCATGACTGGGAGATGGCCATACCTGGCCACAACATATTCAAAAGAGACAGAGCAGGCAAGAAGGGAATGAGTAGCACTTCATGTGAAAGATGGCATGAAGGCCACAGAGATCCAGGAGGAACAAAAAAGGGGAGATACTGTGGGTTAAGCTGGAAAGGAAAGCAGGGTCAGCCATCTGTACAGGGGTGGTCTTCAGACCTCAAGCCCAAGAGGAAGAGACAGGTAGGAGTTAATGCTAGCCATCCAAAGGATGGAAGATAAGGGGGTAGTGGTGCTAGTTGGAGACTTCAATATTCCAGATGTGGACTGGAGCCTTCCAGCAGCAGCATCAACCAGGTGCAGATTTATCCTGGACTCCCTTCAAGGTGCCTGCCTTAAGTAACTGGTCATGGAACCAACTCGGCAGAAGGTAATACTGGACCTCAGGTCACAAAATGGGGACAGTGTGATAGGGGTAACAGTGGGGGAACATCTGATGAACAGTGACCACTAGTCACTGTGGTTTGAAATCACAGAAGGAGCAGAACCAAACTGCACAAAAACACGTATCCTGGATTTTAGGAGGACAGGTTTTGGAAAAATGGGGACATGCTTGAAAGTGGCACTAATGGGAATGGGGAAGGAATCAGGGGTGGAGGAACAGTGGGCAATATTTAAAACATGGATTACAAGAGCAATAGTATTATGCATTAAGCAGGTTAGCAAGGGGAAAAGGAAGAGGAGGCCATTAAGGTTTTCTGAGGAGGTAGCAGAGAAAGTGAAAACCAAAAAGACTGCATTAAGGCAATACAAAAGGGCACAGGCAGAAGGGAATATTGAGAAGTACCAGGAGAAGCAAAGGTAGGCAGGGAGGCCAATAAGGGAAGCCAAAGCTCAGACAGAACAGTGCATCACAAAATCAGTGGGTAGAGGAGAAAAAAACATTTTACAGGTACACAAGTCAAAAAAGAAGGGCAAAGGGAGGGATAGTGAGACTGAAGGAAGAGGATGGGGCAGCATGGAGGATGATAACAGTAAAGCTGAGATACTAAACAGATATTTCTGCTCAGTCTTTACTGAGGAAGTGGAAGGTATTGTGCCTGAAGGGAGTACATGGGGAGGGAAGGGGGCAGAAATGGACACAAGTCCCTTTGCATGAGAAAGGCTCCTAAAGTAAATGGAAGGAATAAGAGTGGATAAAGCAATGGGGCCAGATGGGGTGCACCTCAGGGTCCTAAAGGAACTAAGAGAGGTGGTGGTGAACCTCTGGTAACCCTGTTTAGCTGATCACTGGAAACAGGGGAGCTATCCAAAGACTAGAGGACAGCAGATGTTGTCTCCTTTTACAAAAATGGAAACAAAGAGGAAGCAGGGAACTTCAGACCAGTCAGCCTGACCACAGTGGTAGGGAATATCATGGAAGCACTACTGAAAGAGAGACTGGTGGAACATCTAGTTGCCAACAGACTGCAGAACCCAAGGCAGCATGGTTTCACCAGGGGGAAGGTCATGCCAGACCAACCTCATTTAATTTTTTGACTGCATGACAAGAGAGATGGATCTGGGGAAGGCAGTGAACATAGCTTATCTGGACTTCAGCAAGGACTTTGGCACTGTGCTGCATAGAAGGCTATTATACAAACTGGGGATTATGGGAGTGGGCAGAATTGTAATGCAGTGGGTGGGTAATTGTCTGGGTGGCAGGACACAGAGGGTGGTGATAAATGGCTGTCATTCCACAGAGGGAAGATTGATGAGTGGGGTACAGCACGGATCAGTGATGGGACCAGTTCTATTCAATGTCTTCATCACTGACATCGTGCAGAACCTAGAAGGCAGAATTTCTCTGTTCGCTGATGACATGAAGCTTTGTAACAGAGTGGACATGCCAGAGGGTGTGGACAGAATAAGGAAGGACCTGCAGAAGCTTGAAGAATGGTTGAGGATTTGGCATTTGAAATTTAATGCAAAGAACTGCAAAATAATGCATATGGAGCACAAAAACCCTGCAACAACACATCGGTTGGGGGGTGAGGATAGTGCATGCATCAAACAGGAAAGGAACTTGAGGTTATCATCTCTGATGACCTCAAGGTAGGGAAACAGTGCAACAAGACAACAGGTAAAGCAAATAGGATGGTGAGATGCATAGGCAGGGCATCACCAGCAGGAAAATGGATGTCATAATTTCACTATACAAGACACTAGTGAGGCCCCACCAGGACTACAGCCTATAGTTCTGGAGACCTTACCTATGTAAGGACATAGACAGGGTGGAGAAGGTTCAGAGGAGGGCAACAAAGATGATACAGGAATTGCATCACAAGTCCTATGAGGACAGGCTGAAGGACTTGAATATGTACTTCCTAGAGGAGAGGAGGGAGAGAGGAGATATGACAGAGACATATAAGTACCTTACAGGGAGGAACAGGGTGCAGGAAAACACTATTTTCCAGTGAAAAAAGATGTTGCAGAACTGCAGGGCATGAGATAAAGTTGGAGGGAGGATGATTCAGAGGAAACATAAGGTAGAATTTCTTCACAGAAAGGGTGGTGGACAAGTGGAACACCCTGCCAGAGGAAGTGGTGGGGGATGAAAAAATCAAGGGATTTAAGAATGCATGGGATAGACATAAGGGAATCCTGGAGGTCAGGGGTAAGGGGCAATAGACTTCTAGAAAAAACGTAAAGAGAACATACAAGCTCAAATGGGCAGACTGGGTGGGACATAGGCCCTTTTCTGAAAACAGTATCTATGTATCTATGTAGTATGTATTTGACTTGCAGTACTCATTGAGACCTTTTGTTTTTCATACATAGATTCTCCCTGAACTCCACAGAGTTTGGAGGTATGGCTTGATAAAATTGCAATGTTATACTGTAGGAATATTCATTTTTTAATATTTATGTTTTTTTTTTTTAAGTGGCCCCTGAATATTTTTTGAAGTATTATGTGCTTGTGTTGGAGTATTCATTGAGACTTTTTTTATATACACGTGGTTTCTCCCTTAATGCCAAAGAGTGATAGCGTTATGGGATGTTAAAGTTGCAATGTTATCCTATGGGAATTTTCATTTATTAATATTTATGGTTTTGTATATGGCCCATATTGTTTGGGAGGTATTATGTGTTACTATTATAGAACTCATTGAAAACATTTTTTTTAATACATAGATTCTTCCTTGACTCCATAGTGTGATGGAGTCATGTCTTGTCAAAGTTACAATTTATCCTATTGGAATTTTCATTTTTTAAATATTATTTTTTAATATGGCCCCTATTTTTGTTTTGGGGGGTATTATGCATTACTGTTGTAGTACTCATTACAACCATTTTTTCATATATATATATATATATATATATATATACACACACATATATTGTCCCTTAACACTAAAGACTGACAGACATACAGTTTGCTAAAGTTGTAATGTTATCCAATGGGAACTATATTTTTTAAATTTATATGTCTTTTAACATGGCTTCTGAACTCTTTTGTAGGGTTTTATGTATTAATGTTGTCGTACTCATAAAGAGCTTTCTTTTGATATACAGATTGTCCCTTAACTGCAAATACTGACAAAGTTATGGCTTGTTAACATTGAAATGTGTGTGTATTGGCAGGGGAAGGGACTAAGTCCAAATTCTTTTTTTATTTGAAAGAATCCTTTTTCAGGGAATCCTTTTCCCTGATATTGTGTCAATCTCATGAAAAAAGATTCCTTTGTATGAAAAAAAGAATGTGAAAAAAACTAAGTACAAATTCTTTTTTCATATGAAGGAATCTTTTTTCATGAGATTGTGGCATTCTCATAAAAAAATTCCTTCATATGAAAAAAAGAATGAAAAAAAAGATCTATGTCCAGATTCTTTTTCATATGAATGTAATCTTTTTTGTATGGCACTGTTGCAGTTTCGTATGGCCATACAGAAAAAGAAAATCATCTCACGAAAAGCATTTTTGAATATGTTAGAACAGGGGTGTCCAACCTTTTCAGGGTCATGAGCCACATTTAAATTTCTGAGTAAGATGTCAGCCACAGAAACTTGTGGTCCATATCATACCCAACCTTTGGCCCTCACTATACCCACATTTAGCCATATTTAGGAGTTAAAATAACATAGTCATAGTCAATAGTCAATAATCATATTTTATTAAGTTTTATTAAGTTTCAGTATGTTTTAAAAAATTGTTGTAATTTTAAAATAATTATTCATAGCAGGTCTGGAGCTTTAGATTTTCTTGCAGGCTTAGTAAAATTAGCTTGTTGAGCACCCAGGGCATTTTTCAGCTCCTGTACTTTGATTTTTCTCAAATGTAAAAGACTGTGACATGTACTTGACATGTAATTGACCAACCCCATGAGAGCCACATCAAACTGCTTTGAGAGCAACATGTGGCTCATGAGCTGCAGGTTGGCCACCACTAAAAACACATTTCTAGGTCATATTTGTTTTCAAAAACTAACTGAAGAATCCAGCTAATTGTGTCCTGAATAACATGATACATGTGATGATGTCTTTCCATGAGATGATTTTTATGGGTTTTCAAAAATCTTGCTTGCAAGATGGCAGCAATATGAAATAAATGTTTTTTTTTTTCTCATGAAACAGTATTAACCCCCATATGAAACAGAATCCTTTTTCTTGTGGCCACATTTTTTTTCTGTATGAAACAGCTATCCAAAAGAGAGTACTGAGAATGCTCAGAACCAAAATGTCAAATCCATATAATTCTAGAACGGATTAATATTTTTTTCAGCAAATCAACAAAAGGCACCAATTTTTGCCAAGCTCTTTAAATCCTGAAAATGTCAGACACAAATTACAAACTGTCTGGGCACCAGGTGATGACAGAAAAATAGCAAAAACCCTTGAGTTTTTTTCCCATTTTTCACTATCTGGATCTTGGAATTTATACATCAAACCAGAAAAAAAAACTTGACAAATCAAAAGATCTTGCCCATGAGACCAGACATGCAAAATGTAGTGCAAAACTATTCAGTGGGGACAAAGTTATTAAAGTACAGATTTAGGGATTTAACATTAAACAGCTTACTCAACTCAAACTATAGTGGTGCTACTGCACCACTATAATACTGTATATTAATTGCAAAAAACTACATTAATTCAGATATCAGGGTTGAAGAATGCAAAATGCACAAAGTAGGGAAATGAAAAACATTAGAAGTTTGGATCTCCAGAGTCTTGGCAAATCAGTGATGGTGTGGCCCCGGGGGTTGACAACTGTAATGTCTACCCCCTCTTTCCAAGCCCATAGTCTCCTTTCTGAAGTACAAGGCACAGCTTCAAGCCAGTGTCTTGTAGTGATATACTCTTTGGAGGTAGAGAAATATGGCTCACCACATGTGGCCAACAAAATCAGTCATAGCTTCATTTTTCAAAGGGCCCTGCAGGCCCTGCATGAAGAAAAGCGATAACATCTGACATTTTTGCTAAGGGGAGAGGCTGGACATAAGGGTTGACAACTACAAGAAATACACCACCACTGATTTGCAAAGATTATGGATACTCAAAACCATATTTTTTTTTCATTTACCTACTTTGTGCACTTTGCATTCTTTAATCCTAATATTTGTATTCAAGTAGTTTTTTTTTGCAATTAATTTCCCTTTTTTTGTGATAGTGGAATTATATACTCATTTGAGTAGGTCCCTTTGTGGCCTGCACAAAATAAACAGAATAATGGCGATATATTTAGCCCTGGTTCACCAAGTAACTAACAAGTGAATGTGTCTTAATACTAGTAGTTGCACCTTTACACTGTACCATCCTAACTTAGATATAGTACTAAAAATAATGATCTCTTTCCTTGGTCCTGGGGATAATGGGGTAAGTCTTGAACAGCTTGAGAAAACATCCAGTCATACCTGTAAAATAACAATATCTGTAGGGTCACAATGGATCTGCAGCTCTTTAGTAACTATCTGGGACAAAAAAGGTACTCTAAACATAAAACAATACTTAATCTGATATACGTGAACAGTGTCCTCCAACACCCAATTTGGCATCTTATCGTGATACCATCTTTATTCCACCAGATATGTAAACATGAAGTGGAAAATGGGTTAGCTCAATTAATGAGACTACTGATCAGTTGTGTTGGGTAGAAAGGAATTTATTTTGGGGTGGTTTAAACTGGGTTGTCGGAGAGTAGATACCGGTACCATGACAGTGACCTGAGTTTAGGAACAGACTTAGGTCACTCACAGAGACCAGCACAGGGAATGCTGGACAGGATTCAGCTTCCCTAGGCCAACTGTTCTCTCAGGGTGGACAAGTTGCTCAACTCATTGGCTGCTACCAGATCAGGATGGGGGCACCACTTTTCACATGCCCTACCACATTGACAGGATGACAGACTAGCAAGGTGGCTGACATAAAGGGTGGTGGATGTCCATCCCCCTCCTATCCTTGTCATGGAGAATCTCTGGGGGGGGAGGCAGCACCAAAGTTACAAGGTAAGGAGGGTAATGGGATAGGTGGCTGACAGCAGTAGGGGGCCTGTTGTCATTGGGGGGCCTGCAGCAACCCAACCTACATCCTACCAGGTACACTTCCCCCATTTTTCTTGCCACTCCACTTGTCCTAACACAGTGCATGGTCACATAATGCCCTGACAGGCATGTCAACCCCTTGTGAGGGAAGGCACCCTGGCACACCACAAGATGTCATCTATGTGTTATAACACTACTCTGTTCCTCTCCAGGCTGGGGCTCATGCTGCATGCCACAGGGCCTTTCCCCAAGCTTTGACCCATTCTGCTGGCTCACTGAGCTGGTACCCAAACTCAGGTCATCAGCACAGAAAGGCAACATGGTCCCCACAAGGCCAACAGCTGTTCCTGCAAACAAGGTTACCTTATTATTATTTTTTTCTGACATTTTGACCACAGATTCTCAACATAGAGTTTTTATGACCCCTCCATCTGAACATAAAAAGTGTCATCTGTAAAATATTGGAAAAAACATAATTTCACAAAGCAAGTGCAAAATACAATTTTGGCCAGGATTTGACAAACACCAGATGTTAAGTTCTTGAGGTGGTGTGAAAAATGGCTATGTTGAAAATTTTGGGTTAAACTTCATAACTTTGTTATTTTCTGATATCTTGACCTCAAAGTTTTAACATAGTCTTCTTATGACCCCTCCTCATGAATCTGGTAGGTGACAATTTTCAAATCCTGATTAAAACAGCATTGTGCACTACAAGTACCAAAATGTGCTTCAGTCAGGATTTGAAGATGTCTTGTTCATGAGGTGGAGTGAAAAAATGGCTGTGTTGAAAATGTGGGTTCAAAATGCTGAAAATGATCAAAGTTAGGAGTGAGCACTGACAGATTTCAAAGTACCTTCATAACTTTATGTTTCAATATGTTTACCCTATATGTTCAACATAGCCTTCTTATGACCCCACCTCTTGAACCCGAGAGGTGGACATTTTCAAATCCCTCCTGAAAGGTAATTTTGAGCAGTGACCATGAAATCACCATTTAATCTGTTTTTGAATAACTTCACTACCCTTGTTCTTGAAGTGGGGTCCCAAAAAAGCCGTGTTGAAAATGTGGGCAATATACAGTATATTAAAATAGGATCTAGCCACAGTCGATAGGGATGTGAAAATCTACCAAATGACCAAAGTTATTTTCTTGTTGGTGCCATATAGTGCTGTTTAGTCACAATCATCCAAAACTGGCATGGTGATAATTCAGTTCTCTTGAATTTATTTAGTTAGAGTTCATGCTGCTGCTGCTGTGTGTGTGTGTGTGTGTGTGTGTGTGTGTGTGTGTGTGTGCCCATAGGAATGAGTAAGCTCACACACTGCAGCTGTTATGTCTGTAATATGACACTGTAGTCTGACTTTCAGAGGTTCAGTAAATTCCAGACAACATATAATGAGTTAACCCCTAGGTTGCTGAAAGAAATAGAATAAATTTATTAGCATGAGCTGGACAGATGATACAAACAGGAGTTTAAAAAGTTTTTTTTTTTTTAATATCCTGAGACGTTCTGAGGTACAGTACAGTAACATTCCCCCTCCCTTCAGATGTCTTTAACATAGAGCAGCAAATAGCAAAAATCAGAGTGGGAGTGCACTATTTTGCAGCTGTGGAGTAATACTTCCAACTGTCTGAAAAGGGAGTGCCCTGATCAGCTGTTTTAGAGCTACAATCTGATCCCAGTAGTGCTGTAGGCTCCACCCACAGCTCTAAAAATGAACACGTTATAGGAAAAGTTGAAAATGCATTTAAATACATCATATGGCACTTAAATGTTTTTCCTCAGTGTTTGGTCTCAACATTGAAGAGAGGAGACGTCTCTGGCCAGAAAGGATTACAGTGTTGGACTTCTGCTCAGTAAGTCTATAGGATAAGGGGATGTGTGGTGGTGGGTGCTGAGAGGGAGGGTTAGGGTGGTGTGAGGGGTGGGGATGACAGTAGCCTATGATTGACCGTTTTAATTTTTTCAGGGATAAAAAAGGGTGTCATGAGACAGTTTGCTTTATTTTTGGTACTGTACGTACAAGGCTGGGGACTGGGCACCCCATTGTTGGGAAGATACTTGGCAGCACTGGGGGTTGGCACACAGTGTCCCAGACTGCTAGAAGGGATTGATAGATTGGAGTACACTGACACCAGGAATCGAGCACCCCAGTATCAGCAGATTAATGTGGCTAGGGTTGATGGAATCTTTACTAAGAAATAGACCATTAATTTCTATGTAGAACTCAGGACCTCACTTTAGATATCCACTGATCTTCTTCATTCATATTATTTATATTGTCTACTTATTCCCCGGTTTACTCTGTATTATTTACAGTAATGATTAATTTAAAGACAGGGCAGAATGTACTGATGTCTACTTTTATTCTCTTAGACAATTTTGGTTATATGTTTCATATGTGCAATGACCAAAGTTTGCCATTGTTTGTGAAGATATAGTTCTTCCCATCTGTTATATATACCCGATGGTGTGTAAGATTTTAACATTTTGTTATATTTCTTAATAAATGAATATAAAAAAAAGAAAATAGAAGAAGTGGAGAAGAACTGGCATTAGGAGTGTGCACCCCAGTGTTGGTATACTTAAAAAAATACATTCATGTAACAGGTACTGGGGATTGAGCACCCTGGTGTAAAGTTAAAATCTTTGAGGCTACTCAGACAGCTAATGGTGGCTGTTACTCCTAAACAGCAACACACTCATGCACATCAAATTCTGCAGGTGTGGGGCTACACACTGACATGCAGCCCCATCCCTGTTGAATGAAGACAGCACACTGTAGATACAGGCAGGGAGCTGCCCTGTCACATGATAAACAAGAGCATTTTCATAATGTGACTACATCACTTCATGTGGTCACAAAACTTCAATTATTCTTAGAATGATGATTTTTTTGAACTGCACAGTCTCAGAAATGAAACTCTTTTTTTCTTAAATATTTAAAAACCTACTTAATTAGATTTAAAAAAGCAAATACCTTGGGCTAAACTCTATCAAACCTGTTATTTTCAGACTTCAAATTCTTCTAGTTTTATTGTTATAAGTGAGCAAGAAAAGGTCTCAGTTTGTGTGATTGTTGTGCTTTTTACCCCTACTTTGCCAATTTTAATTCCGATTACCATGAAATTTTCAGGATCCACAGATCAGTAACAAGTCCTATGAGTGACCCAATTTGAGCAACTAGAATTATAGTGACTCATTTTGAGTGCTTTTGTTGTGTACTACCCTGCAGCATAGTGAGGGTATGCGAAAGTGACTAGGGTTAAGGGCGAACGGAAGGAGGAATAGCAAGGGGAAGGAGCGGGACAGGGAAGGGGTTATCAAGCACTGGTGTACCTACAGCTTCTGAGCTAGTCATGTGGCATGGGAGGCTAGCTCTGGCAGTACAGGTACTGGGTTCGAGTCTGGGAGCGGGTTACATTTTGCCACAGCTGCGAGCTGCGTCACTTTATTTTTTGCAAGGTATGGGTTTTGCCACCTTCCCTGACATGCACCCCCCTGGAGTTGAGAATCCTAATTCAGGGGGGTGCAGAGGGCAAAGCCCCCATGGGGGGGCTGGGGGGTACATCCTCCCATAAAAATAAATTATTTAGATCCAGAAGTCGGGTCTCTGTAGAGTGTATATCGACGATTTGCTTTTCAGCTATATACACTCACTATAATAGTGATCGCTGTTTTATGGTCTCTGTTATGACATGGAAACTCATAGATCCTGGCACGATCTCTGTGCATTCCAAATTTCAAGAAAATAAACTTGAAAAAGACAAAGTTATTAAGGTGCAAAAATTGGGGTTTAACATCTACGTGTTTACTCAACCCTAATACATAGGTGCAAAATTTATTCTTTGCAAAAAACATTTGTTACTACACCAGTTAAGGTTCAAGTTAATACCACAAAAGTAGGGAAATGTGGCATTTTGGTTTCCAACACTAACTCCTTAACCCCCCACTCCCACCCCCCAAGCAGCAAAAGGAAAAAACATTAGGGTTTTGGGTCTCTGGAGTCTTGGGGAATCAGTGGTGGGGTCTTCCTTGGGATTGTCAACCCTACTGCTCAACCCTTTCCCCAGCTCATAGACTCTGTCCTGTCTGAAGCAACAAATGCAGCTCCTAGCAAATGCCTTGTAGTGATAACCTATGAACATACAAAAATTGCCAGCAGATACAGGCCCTAGGGTCGATCGAGTCTGCTTGAATGTGCAACAACCAGTGCTTTACTCTGTTGCTGCCCTTCCCCCTCACAGCATGGATCCTCCTCCTACTCCTGTTCCACCCCTTCTTAAAACTGTCCACAGATTTTGACATTACCACCTCCTCTTGCAGTGTGTTCCACCCAGCCACCACCCTCTCTGTGAAATAGTGTCTTCTCAACTCCCTCTTGAACCTTCCCCCTTCCGTCTCTGACTGTGCCCACTAGTGCATCTCCCTCCTTTTAATCTAAACATACTCTCTGTAACAACTCTGTTTATGCCACTCATATATTTGAATGTTTCGATCATATTCCCTCTATCCCTCCTCTCCTCCAGGGAGTATATATTAAGCTCTCTCAGTCTGCCCTCATAGGTCCTGTTCTCCATTCCTGTGATCATTCTGGTGGCTCTGCATTGGACCCCCCTTCAGTAACTTTACATCTTTCTTGATGGAGGGCCACCAGAACTGCATGCAATACTCTAGGTTCGGTCTGACCAGTGACCTGTACAAAGGTAGGATGACCTCCCTTTTCCTTAAGGTGATTCCCCTTGCAATACACCCCAGCAACTTGCTAGTCTTTGCTGCTGCTCTCCTGCACTGTGCCAAATGGTTAATTTGCCCTGTAATCATCACCCCAAGATTTTTCTCCTCTTCTGTAGTGGATAACTGCACCCCCCCCCCCCCAGCGTGTAGCATAACCTTTGATTTCTAGCTCCCATGTGCATAATCTTGCACTTTTTCGCATTGAAACCCAGTTACCAAGTGTCTGACCAGGGCTCAAGATTATCCAGGTCCTCCTGCAGTCCCAACCATCCCTCTGTGCAGTCCACTACTGCACCGATCTTTGTGTCATCAGCAAATAGGCTTATCTTATTGCTAAACCCTTCTGCAATGTAGGCAATAAAGATGCCAAACACTGGATCCAGAACTGAGGAGGGAGCCTGCTTGTTACAGCTTTTGGAGATGAGAGCTCCCCTACTTATCATCACCCTCTGTTGCCTATCCTGCTGCCAGTTTTTGACCCTCCCCATTATCCTCCCCCCTGCCCCCAGGTGACATAGTTTGCTAACCAGCCTTCCATGTGGCACCAAATCTAAGGCATTGCTGAAGTCCAGGTACAGGACATCCACTGCCTAGCCAGTGTCTATTATCTTATTTACCCAGTCATAGAATTCAACCATGTTTGTCTGGCAGGATCTGCCTCAGACAAATCCATGTTGCCTGCTGTCCTAAAGACCTTCCCCTCGAGAAAGTCTACCAGCCCTTCCTTGAGGATAGTCTCCATGTGCTTCCCCACTATGGAGGTGAGGCTCACTGACCTGTAGTTCCCTGGCTCATCCTTGGGCCAACTTTTTTGGATGGGCATCACATGCGCCATCCTCCAGTCACGTGGCATGCAACCAGTCCTCAGGGAGGTGTTAAATAAGTCTGCTAGTTGCCTTGCCAGGATTTCCGCCATCTCCCTCAGCACCTTGGGGTGGATGCTATCTGGTCCTTGTTCTTTGTCAATCCTTAGGGCTCTTAGACCTTCCAGCACTCTGCTCTCCAGGATTTCCATATCCTTAAGTTCTGCCCTACCTCTTCCCACTGCTCTCCTCCCCTGCAGTAATGATCCCTGCTTCTCCCTGGTAAATATGGAACAGTAGTAGTCATTGAGCGCTTCTGCCTGATTAACTTCGTTCTCCACCCCTCACCTTGATCCTAACGATTTGATCCTTGCAGGTTCTCTTTTCACTTATGTAACTGAAGAAATCCTTCTCTCCCACACTTATTCCTTGTGTAAGCCTAAGCTCTCTTGCTGCCTTGGCTGCTCTTACCAATCTGCTCACCTCCCTTGATTTCCTCCTGTACTCCTTCCTATCCTTCTCCCTTCTTGATTTCATGTATTTCCTGAAGGTGGCCCTTTTATCCTTAATTCTACCCATTGCCTCTCTGTTTATCCAGCTTGGCTTCATGGTTCTGGTCTTCTTGCTTTGGAGCTTTGAAAATGAGTTTGTTGCCTCCCCCAACCATGTTTTAATAATCCCCCATTTTTGATTGGCATCCATATGTGGTTCAATTCTGGCAATGTGTCCCTGTAGTATGTCCCCCATCTATTTGAAGTCAGCTCTCCTGAAATCTGTCACATGTGTCCTGGTATCACCTCCCTACTCATCCCATGTGAGATCTACACTGTATTGTGTTCACTCCCTACCAGGGATCTCCCACCTCCACCCCCCTGCACATTTTCCCCATTTGCCAGCACAAGGTCCAGTATGCTGCCTACCCTGGTTGGTTCCCCTACCAACTGCACCAATAAACTTTCCTGGAAAGCTTCCAGGAGGATCTGCTCCCTTCTGCTTGAGATTGCAGGAGTTGTCCACTCCACCCCAGCAGATTGAAGTAGCTAATTATTATGGTGTGTCCCTTTGCACAGACCATCCTTATCTGCTCCCAGAGCTCCCCATCCATTTCTTCTCTGTGGATGGGTGGCCTGTACACTACCCTAATCCTCACCTTCTTTCCCTTTGGGTCCTGTATCTGTACTCATAAGGCCTCTGTTCTCCCCTCCTCCCCCTCATCTCTGCTGCACATTATTGCTTCCTTTACATATAATGCCATCCCCCCTTTCCTCACTCCTCTATCCTTATGGTACAAATTATACCCTGGGATCACCAGGTCCCAGTCATGGTACTGGGTGGCCCATGTTTCAGTTATGGCAGCAATGTTCACTTCTCCTTCTGCCAGCATTGCCTGTAACTATACAGCCTTGTTTCCCAGGTTCCTTGCATTCAAGGAGACCACCCTCCAATCTGTCCCCCTTCCCTCCTTGCTCCCCTCTAACTCCTTCTTACTGCCTCCCCTACTTGCGTTCGAGTCCCCCCCCTTTTTCTAATTCTACTAATTTGGGGGGAGGCCTAGTGGCCTTCTTGTACTGGAGATTTAATATGTCACCTAACCTTTGTCCCTCCCCCCCACTTAGTTTAAAGGAACCTTGGTAGCTACATTCTCCCCCAGCTTCTGCTTCAGTTTTGGTGTGCCTGCTCTACTGAAGTGTAACCTTTCAGGGGCATACATGTACTTGCTCCCCCATGTATCACCCCACTCTCCCACCAACCTATATTCCTGAACTTACACCATTCCCTCAACCACGTATTGAACTCATAATCTGCTGTTTCCTGGCTGTGCTAGCCTTGGGTACTGGGAGAACTTCTGAGAAAGCAACTGATTGCCCTAACTCCTCACATAGTTCTCTCCTACTCTCCTGCATCACACCAATAATGTCCCCTGCCAGGTCATTTGTGCCCAGGTACACTACTATGTGAGGTTTCTCCCTTTTCTTCTTGACACAGTTTCAAAGAAACTGTTGTACCTTCCCTGCTGTCATGCCCGGTGAGCACTCCACCCATATCCCCTTCTGGAGTTCTTGCCACCCTATCTCACCCCTCTCAGGATTAAGTCTCCCAACACTATGACCCTTCCTCCCCTTCATATCCACCCCCGATGCTTCTTGCTGGCCTGGCTGCTTCCCCCCTCCCTAGCTTTGCTTCCCATGTCCCCATTCTGTCTTCACATTCCCGATCTCTTCTTCACTCTCTCTTCTCCCCTGTCTCTCATCCCTCGATCCCTACCAGTTGTCCTACCCTCATCCCCACTTAGCCCCCTGCCCTCCTGTTTACCCACCCACCTTCCCAAATCTAGGGATCATCCCCCTCACTACTCCTCCTCTCCCCTTAGCCTGATCTCCCATTTTCTCCCCATTGCATCCCCATTTCCAGTTATTCTAGTGTCCCCACACTATGTGTGTCCTCTCCCTCCCTGTTACCTCCTTCCCCAGGCCTGCTAGACCCAATGCTACCCCCCTGTCCCTGTTCCCCTTTCTCTTCTCTGATCCTGCCCCACTCCAGGTCATTTAGCCTTGCCAGCACTGAGAATCTATTACGTCTCTCCCTAGTCATGCTCTTAGCCACCCCACTCCCTCCACTTGCTGGTCCCCCTATGTGCCTTTTCTGTGGTACTGTTTCCTTTCTATTCCTCACCACCATCCAGTTCCCTGACTCAGCTTCCTTAGTTATCTGTTGGTATTGTGATTTTGGTACTTTTAGTCCCTTTCTGTTCCTTCCCTTGAGCCCACCAGCTAGGTTATCCGAGTAAGCTCCTTTCTGGCCCCTTGGCTCCAGACTGTCCACCCTCTCCTCCCCCCTTTGCCATAGTTCCTGTCTCAGCCAGGCAATCTCATCTTGTAGCTGCTTATGCTGTCTGCATACCATGCACCCCCCCCAAACTTCATGCTATTTTTAGGAAGATGGCTGCCATGTAGCCATTGCATCTCACTACCCTTCCTCCATCCCTTTCTGCTCTGCCCCTATTCATCTCTGCCCACCCTACTCCTCCTTTTTGATCCAGCCTGTCCCATCTCTTTGAACTCTCCATTACAGTTGGCTCCTCCTTCTAGTATCCCACTTCTGTAATGATTTGTCCCTAAGTAGACAAAGGTTTTTCTTAATATTTATTTATGTTTTTTATTGTTCCTTCTTTGTATTGTCCTCTAAATTATTACTCACACTGACACCCCTCCTATTCGCTTTCCTGCCTGCCTTTGAATTACTGAACCAGAATGATCTAGACAGTTAATTTGTTGTAAGGGGTGGACTGGGCTCGCACCTCTACCCTATTAATGTGGTCAAGCACAGGAGGGTGAGTTGAGGGAGGGAGGTGGGTCTAACCGCATCACCCGTGAGATACAATCAGCCCCTGATCCCTTATTCCCTCCTGCCTGAACCCTCCACTTTCCCAAGAAGAGAAAATGCAATGAAAACAAAGTTAAAACACAGCAATTTGTAGTTACAGTACAGAGCCCCATTTCACTCAGCTAGCTCTGTACAAAATCATCTGATTCTGCTCCACTTGAATCAGTTATCCCCTTTTCCTGTACACGGCCAGATCCCCGATCTACACCAGTCACAACACCCACCTACTCCAACACATAAAACAGAAAATTACTGCCCTGTTTTATGATCAGCTGATCTTGGCTTCCCTGTGAGCTCCGTCTCCTCCATGATACAGGTGCTCCTCGGCGTCCTGCTAGCCCTTCACTGGCAGAGTCTTCTCCATCCCGGCACTTCTCTGAGTCCTGCATCCCCTTCAGCAAAGCACCCACTGCCACCATGACAATCAAGCCATGGCAAAGGCTTGTTTCATCTATAGCTCTGTGTTCCACCACCCTTCTCCCCTACCTCTCTCGTGGCTCTACTGATACTCTGTAGGCTGTGGCATAGCCAAAGGTTTTAAGGTTCTCACTCCTTTGTTTGCCTTTGGCACCCTTTCTCCACCTTCCAATTGGCCCAAATAGCTGACCATGTCACCCACGAGACATAATCAGCAAGATTCTCAATCTACACCAATCACAACACCCCCCTACTCCAGCACATAAATCAGAAAATTCTTCAAAGGTAGAAAAGTATGTTGCACCACATGTTGCCAACACAAACTATTGTAGCTTTCTTCATACAGTGTCCTGTGGGCACCATATAAAGAAAGGGGATCACATCTGACATTGTTTGCTCTGCAAACAGGGTGGGGCATTAGGATTGATGATCCCAAGAAACTTGCCAAGAAATAATCAAAATCAGTTACCCTCAGCTGAAATTGGCACATGATTATATGACAAGATAGCATATTGTATAGTGCTTCATACACTCCTCTTTCATACCTTAAGAGAAAAATTATTTATTCTTTAATTTTTTGTTCCTTACAGATGTTTTTTAGGCACTGATCATGAGAGTTTTGACCAAAGATAAAAAAGACAGCATCATAACAAAATGAGATTGGACCTAACTAGCCTGTTACTAATATTAAACAACCACTTCTGTTCCCTAATCACCCTATTCCCCTCTTTTTAAAGTTGGGGATTTAAAGAATTCTAATCAGTAGATCTCTTGTAATGTTGCTGCAAATCTTTCAGGGACAGGACAAGATATCGGAAAATAAAGCATAAAATAAATCTGACTTTATTTACTAGGGCCGATGTTTACATTGAGGACAGTCTTTGACTTTTTAGCCAATTATCAAAGGGAGACCATAGTCTGTTGAAAGTGTTAAAATCATCTGTTGTGCAATAATGCACTTTTCCTACATTTAGTGTATGGCTCACTTGGTTTAACCACATTTCTATGTTAGGAGGTGTTGCTCCTTCCATGTCGTCGATAAGTATTTTTCTGCATTTATCAGAGCTATGATAATTAATCTTTGTTTAGATTGTTTTTACTCCAGGTGATAAAATATGGAGGTAAATCAGTAAATCTTGCACATTCAGATTTAGAGTAACATTTGTGACTTGTTTTATTATTTGAAGTGTTCTTTTTCAAAAGTGGTTGGTCATGCCACAGATGACCAACTTATGTGATACGGCATCTGTCTGGCATTTGCAACCTGGAGAAGCATATGTTACCCTAAATTTATTTTATTTAATCTACTTGGTGTATATGCCTAGTGAATAGTGATAAATTTGGCCTGTTGTATTCTGGAAGATAAGAAATACTGGTGTGGGACATGCAAACACCATTCCCATTGAGCATCATTCATTTTTTTTATTTAAATGAGATTCCCACTAAGTTGGGTATAGTCAGGGGGTGCTTATGTCTATGAAATTGCTTGAGATTCCCACTTATCGCTAAGTTGGGTATAGTCATAAGTGTTAATGTCCATGAATTTGTTATATATTTTGAATATTAGTTTGGTAATGGTTTGTTCTGAGATCAAATGTTCCTCAATTGGAGAAGCTGAAGGGATTTCTGTTGAATGCATAATTGTTCACATATCTGGAATGTGTAGTACGGTCGGGGCTGCACACCCATTGGCTCACACTGTGAATCAATGGGCCTGGAGCCCTACTGAGGTGTCAGTTGGTGGGCGGCGGGGTGGCAGGCGGTGGGTGCTGCTGCCCGCTGGCTGACCGGGAGGGTGGAGCAGTGGGGCTCAGTGGGTGGGTGGGGGTACCACTAGACCACCAGGGATATTGGAGGTTTTCCTTTTTACAGATGCCCGCGTTCAGGCACATAGTGGTCCACTGGACCACCAGGGATATTGGACAAGTTTTTTTTTATACATAAGCCCACAATTGGGCAGATTGCAGTCCACTGGACCACCAGGGATATTGGACAAGTTTTTTTTATACAGAAGCCCGTGATTGGGCAGATTGCAGTCCACTGGACCACCAGGGATATTGGACAAGTTTATTTTTACAGATGCCCGCGATTGGGCACTTAGCGGTCCACTGGACCACCAGGGTTAGGAGGCAGTATAGCGCAGTGATCTAAGGCTCCGAGCTGCAAATTTGGTGACATCCAGCAGACCAGACCTGGGTTTGAATCCCACAGCTTCCACTTACATACTGTGTGACCCTGAGCAAGTCACTTAACCTCCTGGTGCTCCCAGGTTGCTCCTGTAAAAAAGCTTTCAGCTTAGTGTGCTATACCTGGTTAAACAACTAAATAAAAAAAAAAGGGTTATAGGATGTTTTTTTTATTTTTACAGATGCCCACGATCGGGCTGCAGGGGGTGTCGGTCCGCAATGGCTACTGCCTGGCAGGGCGCCAGGTGCTAGTCTTTGGGGATCAGTACACCCTGCATGCAAATGGGGCCATAATGACATGCAAATGGACCCATGTGTGCCTTGCATAAATTATGGCCCCATTTGCATATCAACTTTTGAATATCGCTGGTGCTGTGAATGGCACAATGGCACTTGCGCTAGCACATCTCCATGCTCCACTCTGGCCACTTGCGCTGGAGCAGTGCCACTGTGCCATGCACACTGGGGGTGGCCAGGGTGAGATATTCAAAGCTGCTGAGCCATGGCGCAGCTCTATTGAATATCACCCAGACCACACCCCTGTGCATCCAAGTTGAGCTGCGTCCAAGCTTGCGCCACAGCTAGGCGCAGTTTGAATATCCGGGCCTATGAATTTAAACTGTGCTCCCCTCTATCACAGACCAAATACCAACTCATGCTCACCAAAGCACTTAACAATTTATAATCAGTTTGTTATCATATCTGGCTGCCCAACCATATAATTTCATCATTTGAAACTATTCCATATGTCTGTAACTAAAACCAAAGTAGACAGCATATTTAAAACCTTATAAGAATGGTTACATGCTATAAACTTAAGAGCTTCTAGTGGAAACGGTACTTACTTTTTATTCTCTTTTCGAGAAGTGTTTCATTACTTTACTAATTTACATAGATGCAAACAATCCTTTTATCTTTAGTTCATGGAAATCACAGGCAAACTGTTTCAGAGTTCAGATTTAAACCCATCACCATGCCCTGACATAATAGAAATCACACTGAGAGTCTCTTCAATGTATGATGTGCTAACAAAAGCAACAAAGGTTGTTAAGGACCATAAACAAAATACCAACCCAAATGCTGACCAGTGATGTGCAGTATTCAAAAAGAAGCTGTTGATTTAGTGATGTCCATTTATTTGTAACCTATATATTAGTTTTGATATATAGTGGCGGGTAGGTATGATCCTAACTTGAAATTAGAAATCTTAACAAACTGCCATGACACAACATTCATGGCATAATTCCTTATGTCCCTTGAATGTGTGATGCACTTGTGAAGCACCATGGGTTGCTAAGCAACCATACACAAAACATTGTTCCAAGGAAACAGCACTCTGGGTAACTGTTGTGTGTTAGTGCATGAAAATACAAGCTGATTGCTTGATTTAATTAGTATTTTTTGCACATTAGAATTAATTGCATTCCATTTCAGTTGGGTTTATGCTAAATATATCCCAATATTAAAACCATGCTGACATCCTCATTCAGATCATGTTTAGGGAGAATAAGTTGTCTGAGAAATTACAAAGATAATTATTTGTACAAATTTGTTTGCAGTTTAGTAAAAAATCCCTTCACCACCAACTGCCTGCTCTACATCACCCTTAGTACATAAAGGGCCGGACTTTCAAAGGTGCCTTAGAGCAGTGCTAGGTGCACCCAAGGGTCTCCCTGCGTCAAACATGGTGTGCCAAATCATTTGCTTCACATTTTGTAAAAAACTGTGATGCAGCAGCAAAGTCCAAGAGAATGACACAAGGCCAGGCATGCACCATAAATATGAGGCATGACCTGGAAACGATGCTATGTGCCCAGAAGGCTTGCATCAAGGAGAATGGTGCAAGCAAGCAGATGGAGAGAGGAGACAGGCCATACCCGCAAACAAATCTTTATGGACAGAGAGACAGATGTCATCATTGTGGAGGTGCACACACAGTATGACCTACTGCTATCCCAGGGTGGGGACAAAGAAAACAAGACAGGACAAGAGGCAGCAGGCATGGGTGCAGGTGACAACAGATGTGAATGCAGTGGCACCTGTGAGGTGGACTAACAGGGAACTACAAAAAAGGTATAATGACCTCAAGAGGCGGTCAAAGGAGAAAATGCCACACAATGCACATTGTGCCACAGCCACAGGTAGTGGTCCATCACAATTTAAGAGACTCATCCCACAGGAAGTGTGTGTCATTGCCCATCTGAGATGCTGCACAATTCCGGGGGACAGTGACCTTGACCTCTTCCGGCAGCAGACCACTGTGCAAGGTACGTACCAACAGAGGCTATGACACACACACACCACACAGATGCAGGATAGCACTAGAGCATAGGCAGTACAAATGTGATGAAAGCCATAGTATACACAGTTAAATGTGAGGGGCAACAACATGCCTAACCCCAATGGCTCCATGTGTCATACTGTCAGAACACATAGGAATGGAGGTGCCCTGCCTGACCAAACAATGGGAAAATGCAGACAGCTGGCTGCTGCCTCATGTCCCAACCATGTAAAACAAAGCATTGGGGTATACAGCTGTGGAACAAACACACAGGTAACATCTATGAGGGTGACACAATCCGTGCACATTGGCCAGCAAGCAGTCTGGAGGGTGGTCAGCAATGTGAATGACGCACAGGTCCCCACAAAACACCACATGAACGTCACAGTGCACAACAGTCTTGCACACTGATAACCTGCCTAAAGATGGGTCCATACACAAGGGGCAAGGACACCCAGGCCATATACTGTGCATGGCACACATATCAACATGTATAGACACACATGTACCCATGTGACAGAGTGAACCACCCACCTGAGTGATGTGTACCGGCCATATGTACAGCACACAGACATGCACTGTGCATGGTACCTCTGTGTGCAATATGCCCACAAGACATCGTGGGATGCACACAACACGGAGGAACATGCACACCCTAGGTACAGGCCACACTGTCAACCAGGCACACCAAAGCAAGGGAGTACAAATACTCATCAGAAGAGTTGACACACCACCATACAGAGGCATCCAAATAACACAGTGTGCAAGCATACACAGCATGGGGCATTGACAGATGTACTGCATCACACAGCCGACCATGTGTACAACCCAGAAAGGCCATGCACTGCTGTACGATGTTGTGTACATGTAGTGCCAGATGACAACTGTAAGCCATATGAGCACCATAACTATGCCATGTGACAGCTGGGATCCAAACAATATCTGCAACACTGGCCTGTGCAATGGAATGGGAGAGAGTGTGGACAGGCCGCACCCGATGGCACCATGCTGCAAACAAGAATTGCAGCCTGTACACAGGCTAGCACAAACACAATGCAGACAGAACTGTCACCACACAGTACAACATGGATATACCAATGGGGAACACATGAGGCAGACACAGACTAACAATGTATGTGCTCTATACCAACAGATGACAACAGGGAGGACAGCAGGTCCATGACAAGTAGTGACACATGCAGCACAACAACATCAACATCCAGCCTAGAGACACCAATAGACATAGTGGCACAGGAGGAAGAGGCAGAGGAGAAGGAAGTGCGTCAGGACCACAGTGACATGAATGCCCGGACCAGTGAGAATGAGGAACATTGATATACAGGCAACCTGCCCAACACAATCAGCCCTGCAACATCCAACAGAACAACAGGAGATGTGGAAAACACAGCTGAGGACCGTGCAACAGCTGCAGCTGATGACAGTGATACCGCATAAATAGCACATGGCTAAGCTGGTGAGGCAGACAGTGACAGACCAATAGAACTGGATGAACACATGGACACCCCACAACAGCAGGAGGATGTTGATGGGAACCCAACACCCAATGATGAGGCCCTCGGACATTATTTCCAGGAGGTGGTGCATGTCGAGGAGTCCATGGCGGGTAGAAAGACCGGACTACATGCAGCAGTCGAAGCACACAACACCATGACCACTGAAATCCTAACCTGCATCGAGAAGACCATGGCTGTGATACATGTCACAATGCAGACCATTGTGGGCAATTCACAGAAGACACAGACACACATGGAAGCCATACTGCAGGGCATACAGGCATGCATCCAACAACAAGCAAACAGCCAGGAGAGAGTGACAGCATTACTGCAGAAACAGGTGCTGTTACAGTGGGAGCAAACACAGGCTGCAAAAAACATGGCCACAGCACTGCAGGTGATAGCACAGTTCATGGTCAGTGGCCAAGTACATGGCCATATATATAATATAGTGCTGGCTCTAAATATAAACAAATAATCAAATCAATATCTAATATTCATGTTCTTTTATCCTGTTTAATTTGGCTACTACACAGTGTAACAGATACCCAACTCTCGCAATGAAAGAGGAGCCTACTGTTCGGTGTAATTTAATTACCTTCAAAACTTCTTTACTTTAAAAACTTTGTGACCATTTTATAAATATTAAACTCCATTTTTTAATATTTTTAACAATATTTCTCATTTCTATCTAATTCTAAATATAACAATGCTACTATACTATATATAAACTGCATGCCTGCTTTTAATACTTCTTTTCCACAGTTAAATTCATGTTGTGTATTCAAATTTCAGCTTCAATTTGCTGTGTTCACAATGAAAACATAATGCATGTTATAATTCAGATCATTATTAATACAATCATGCTTTACATATTTAATATGATTCTCTACTTACTATAATGTCACTTAATTTAGATGTGCTTCTGTTTGGTAATAATTACATCTGTCTTATTATTCAATGTTAGTTTGTCAGTTTATCACAAGTTCTCATCGATGTCTTATCAAATTGAAGCCCCTGTAATCAAATTTATTTAAAAAGGTTTTTCATGTATTTAACAATTTCCCTGTTTTTATTCCATTTACTTTATTTTTTGAAACTTTTTTATTTAAGATGTTGTTACCTTTAAATATAAATTTCTCTCAACTGGTCTCCTTGGTTTACTTTTTAATATTTCTTAGAATTGTTATCATGTTCTCTATGGGTAAACAAAAAATTATTTTGTTATAATCCAGATATTTTGTGCTGTTATCTCATGTCTGTGAATACAGCTCCTTTATTAATAATGACCATTTTATTATACTTTTTTAATATATCATTGAGAAACTATTCTTTGTCCTCAGGTTGCCCACTATATATTCAATTGTATTTTCTAGAATTCACCTGCTCATTTTACTTCTTTGTCTCTTCCTGTCCTGCAACAGTTATGTGCTACAAAACAATAAGATACATGGATGCAGTGTTACTTTACATGTAAAAAGTATCGGATGTTATTTGTTAGTCCACGAAATATCTTTGACTGTTTTAATTACTGATCAAAAGTTACAAGGTTGCAACCTGGCAAAAATGCCATTCTGTGACCGTCTTCTGAAAAGAAAGGTGCAGTCTGAGCATTCGATTCTGCGCGGTTTAAAAAGACCGTGAAATTGGCAGGGGGAACAAACTTCACTTCTGGCATCACACCTAATATCTAGAAAGGTGTTGCCTTGATGTTAAAGAAAAGTGAAGGCACCAGTATCCACCCTATGGCCAAGTGGATAGAGATGTTGAGACTCACCTGGTAATGAGGTGGTTGGCGGTTCGCCCCCCACCCACGGCTTATTGCTGAATTGGAAAGATTTTTTATTTTAATAATATACTCTTTTAACTGTGTAGCACATTATATTCATCCTTTTAAGATTTTGCTACCTAAAAGAATAAAGTTGGGAGAATTCAAATGAAATCAAAATGGGGTGAAGTTTATTTCATAGATGATTATTTACAGAGTCATGTGTTTTGAGAGAGAATAATAATGAAAGTTGAAATCAAAGTTACTGCCTTCTTAATTTTATGAATCAGATTTTCACATTATTACTGAAATAAAAATGTTATTGTTTCATCTACTGTGGTGTTATTCCACGATGGTGCGCATGTTTCAAATTGTTTTTAATTAAACTTAACTGGCGGCTAGAATCCCACCACCTGCCGCTATTAGGCTATATTTCCCATTTTGTGAAATCAAAACCATTTTGTGCTGCTAACATGAATCTATATTCATTTAGCATATAAGTGATCCAGCCTAGCCGGTGGTTCGAATCCCATCAAAAGCCCATGAGTTATAACTGCCGACAACATGTTACTATATATACTGAATTTATTAACTTAAAAAAATGCTCAAATTTTTTGAACTATTATTATTTCTTTTCTCAAAACTCATTCCCTGGATTTCCAGTGTGTAAAAACTGAACAATGTATGAATCGTACTATGTACTGATTCGAAAACTCATGTATGTGTCCATTACCAGAACAAATTCCAATTACATGATTCATTCGTTCCGAATCTTGGATTAGTACTGTCGATTGCATAAATCCAGTATACTTCTCTTCTTAGTAACAGGTCATCCCATGATATGTTTTGTCCCGATGGTTCATTAATCCTTTCCAGTCCCAAAAATCTCAGGGACGCTGGGGAATGTCCTTCTCTATTAAAATGTTTTGCCACTGATGATCTTTCAACTCTCAACCTGATATCACATTTATGTTCACTTATTCAGACTCTTAACTCCCTTATTGTCTTTTCCACATATAGCTTGTCACAAGGACACTGTAATATGTATACTATGTGATGTGATTTACATGTTATATGTTGATTGATATTATATTTCTTATTTGTATATGGATGTTCAAAAGTCACTTTTTTTGTTGTGTTGTTACAATGGCAGCATTGTCCACAAGAAAAACTTCCTTCTTTTAGGGGTCCTAATAGTAACTGTTTTCCTTGTATTGGTTTAGTATCCCTGTTTATGTGTTCTGTGTGTACCAATTTGTCACAAAGTGTTTAATTTCTCTTAGATGTTATCAATAGTTTTTGTACAAATCTAATGTTGGAGCTCTCACTGACTGTAAAATATGCCAATTGTCAATCAAAGTCCCCCTTATTTTGTTACTTAAATGACTATATGGAGTTGAAAACACTATCCTACTATCTTTAGTGTTTTTATCCTCCTTCCTAAATAATGTCTCCCGTGTCATTTGGTTTACTGCTGAGACTGATTCCTCTATGTTGTTATGTTTATATCCTCTCTGCTGAAATATTTTCCTGATATTCACAGTTTCTTTTCTGAAAACATCCTCTGTACTATTTCTTTTTGCTCTAATAATTTGTGATTTAGGAATGCTTTACTTTAATTTTGGATCATGGTAGCTTGTGTAGTGCTAAAGTGTGTTTCTGTCTGTCTCTTTCTGATATAGTTTTGTTTCCAGATCATTGTTATTTTTATAGATTAATAAATCTAAAAATGTCACTTGTTGTTTATCTGATACCATTGAAAAAGTTACATTTTTGTCCTTGCTGTCTAGATAGAATTTAAATCTTTCCAATTTCTCTTTAGTTCGATCCCATAATAGTAGTACATCATCTATAAAGCATTTCCATGTCCTAATATTATTAAAAAATGGGTTATTGTTTACATCTAAGATGTGTGTCCTTTCATAATTCCACATGTATAGGTTCGCATAGGACGGTGCCATAGTGCTCCCCATAGCTGTACCATGAGTTTGTAAATAGAATGTTCCTTCAAATTAAAATAATTTTTTTTGTAGCACTAGTTCTGATAAGCCTATCAAAAAATCAGTTTCTGGGAATTTATCGTTCCTGTTTCGTAATATTTGCCTTAATGACATCAGTCCCTCTTCATGTGGAATACTAGTGTATAGACTTTTTACATCAAGGGAAACCAGCCAAAGATTATCCAAATTTGTATTGTTTCCATTTATTTCTTCTAGTATTTCTATAACATGGCTGGTGTCCTTGATATATGTGTCCATTTTTTAACTTCTTCTTGTATGTGAAAATCTACATACTTTGAGAGAGGCTCCAAAATTGAATCAGTTCCTGATACGATAGGTCTGCCTGGTGGTTTCTGTGAATTTTTATGTATCTTCGGTAGAACATAGAATTTCGGTACTCTGGGTTTTTTATTTATTAACATCACTTCTTCTGTCTCTGTGCACCATCCCTGTTCCACTGCTTCCTCTAAAAAATCCTGTATGTCTCCCTTAATCTCATCTGTTGGGTCATTTTCAAGTTTTAAATAATGCTCAATATCATCCAATTGTCTATGGCATTATATCTTATAATCCTTGTGATCCCATAGGACTATTCCTCCACCCTTATCTGCTGGTTTGATTACTACTGATTTATCATCCTCTAGATTTTTTAATGCTTCCCTTTCCTTTTTGGCTAGATTATTGTATTTTGGAAATTTAGATTAATTCTGTAACATTTCTTTTATTTGTTTGTCCACCACCTTAATATAGGTTTCCACCACTTCTTTCCCTTTTGGTGGGGTGAAATCTGATTTTATACCCAATGTCTTTTTCAATTCTTGTTTTCTCATTTGTGGTACTTCTGGTTTATCTTGAAACCAATCCTCTAATCTTAGTTTTCTGTAAAAGTTTTGTAAATCTATTTCCAGTTGGAAATGGTCTATTCCTATAGTGGGTGAGAATGATAGTTTTTTATTTAATACCTGGATCTCTGTGTCTGTCATGGGTCTGTTACTTAAATTAAATATTGCTATCAGTTACTCTGTCTCCCCCTGTTGATGTAAATCCCCACTCCTCCTCCTCTACTTCCTCCTCCTCTGCTCCTTCTTCCACCTCTTCCAGCTCCTCTGGTTTTGAATTGGCCTGTGTTTTGCCACCCCTGTTCCCTCAGGTCATATCTCCTGGATTCGATCTGTTCCTGCTGGTTCTCTATCCCTTCTTCTGTTTGTTGATGTTTTTTTCCTTAAAAAAAACTTCCCTATTGTCCCTTTTACTTTGTCTGTCATAATAATTAAACACATAACTGTCCCCACTATCTGAATCAGTTTGATAATCCCAAGGTTCCTGTGTATATTGATTTCCCCCATATGTTTTTTGTTTAATGAACCAACTGTATACTTTGTTGTCCCTATAGTCAATAATATCTTTTTTGAATTTTCTTATTTTTGTTGTTTTATGTATTCTCATATTCCTGCAAATCCTTTTTAATTTTTTCTAATGTAGTAGTAAATTCTCGGTGTTGTACCCTGGATTTATATTCCTCTTTTACCCTCTGTATTTCCATAGTCAACCTAATTCTTTCCTCCATAATAGCTTCTATAAGGGCTAACATAAAATCTATTGAGCATTTATTTCATATTCCTGTCCATTTATCATTTAATTTTACTGTGATAAATCCTAAATTGGGTTCTACCAATACCAGGAGTCTTTGTGGAATTATGTTACTTTTTATGTATTTCCCTAGGGATAATGCATGCCATTCAAGTTTAACATCTTTTTGTTCTAAATGGTATATTTTGTTCATGAGGGATTTTTCACTAGTGACCTCTGTCCAGGTTTTCTCTCTATCTAATAAACTTAACACTTGTTCTTGTTCTTCTAAGGTGAACTGATATATGTGCATGGTACCCTCTGCTGTTTGTTGAAATTCCTGGAATGGTTCCTGTCTATTCCCTGTACCTCGTGATGTAGTCATGATTTTTGTTTATTGGTTTATGTAAACTGAATATATGTTATTAAGAGGTGAGAGGGAGGAAAGGAGTATGATGATAAAATGTGTGTGAGAGTTATGGCACTGCTTATCCATGATGTACCTAAATAGTATGTGTAGTCAATTATTCTGACTTACTTTAAATAGGGCCACTATACCCAAGGTCTGCCAACCCCCTATTTTAACTATGTTCTATTACATGTTGGTATAGGTTGCCCTGTTGTAAAACTCTATACATCTGGACCATCTTACTATTGGCAAAAGAACTTAACACAGTTGCCGGTTGAATATGCATGGCGTGAATTAAAAGAAGAATAAAGATTACTAAGAATTTTTATGGACTATTGGACTGCAGTCTTACTCATTTTTTTGATTGTGTTAAGTAGTTTTGCCAATTGTAAGATGGTCCAGACATATAGAGTTTTACAACAGGGCAACCTATACCAACATGTAATAGAACATGGCCATCCCATGCATGATGGTGGCATGCAAGGCCACAATGTCCCATGTGACAAAAGAGCACAGGACACACACCACAACATCAGCCAGCCAGGAACTGCACAGCATGCACTCAACATCCCCCCCTACATGGCCCCGTCACCAATGCGCAGTCAGCAACAGCAATGCTGGGACATGCCCACAGTTATGGCCCTGACATCAGTAACATCCAAAGAGATGGGTACTCTGCTGCACATGCCCAACGTAGTGACATGTGTCCTGTGGACATACAGGCTGGCCAACACATGACGTACCACATGGCACCATAAAGGGATGCAGCCACAGGTGACCATGGGTACAGACAAACCCCTGTGTATGGAAGCAGACACAGCACACCATATGGAACAAACATGTACAGTGGTCATGGGCATATCAGTGGATATGACAGTGAACATACAGAACACCTAGAAATGCAAGAACTCATGACACCTGGCATTACAGACCACCCAACCACCACTAGGAACTATGTGCACCCTGTATCTGGAGGATCCAGTCATCAGGAGCAACAAGCAACTGGCTTAGCAGCAACATAGTCCAACATGGTTGTCACTACACATGTCAACATGACACCATTCAATACTGTAGCAAATGACATCACAAGTGTAACATACAGCACCACACAGCAAAACATGGGTCAAACGCACACACAGACCCACAGCACCGCAGCTGCCCACATCCCCCCAAACATGGAACAACAGTCATACAGTGCAACAGCACCAAAGTCAACATGTAGACAGGGTGCACTGGCTACCATTGTGCATGGAAACACAACCAGCATGGAGAAACACAGTCAAACCATCACTGCAAAGTCCACTGGGCCACAGTGCAAACAACAGACAGTCAGGTGACACATGTCCATGCACATCAACAGGGACTACATGGGCAATTCTCAGCAACATGGATGACAACCCACTTCCACCCACAATACTGGCCACTGTTGCCACCATTGAATGTGCACAGTCCAACACTGCATGCAGAGTGCAACACAGCGAGGCTGCTCGGGTGCAAATGTAATAGCCTGCATGTGCCGGGGCAGGCCACGCAAACATTGTGTCATGCCTGGGGGGACAACAGAGGTACAGATATCAGGAGCATGTCAGGCCACCACTGCAAGACAACATGGGCCCACAGCTGTCAACACAGCCAGGGCAGGCACAGCACTGGTGACTGCTGAGAAGACACACGTGGCACCTGTCAGTGCAGCCACTGGGACCATGGACACTGTAGAGAAAGGAGAAGCAGCCGAGCAGCAGGGTGGAACCAGTGGGTTGGGCATCCAAAACTCCCAAAGGGTGACTTCAGCAGTGCAAACCCAAAAGTCTGCTGCAAAGTTTAGGAAGATGCAAAAGACCAACATGTAATGAGATGTGCTGCTGCACAGCAGGTGCACAGAGTGTCAAGACATCAAGCAAATCAACACATGTAATGAGACAGTCGTGCTGATAGGCAATGTCAAACACTGCACTGAACAGTAGCTGTAACAGTTAACATGCCACATACCACTCTGGAACCACAGACACACACACACACACACAGCAGTAGGGTCTATGGACTGCCACAAACATAGAAAGTCCAGCACTCCAGAGGTGTAATGAATCCTTAATTTAAACTTCAGACCACAGCATTAGACTCAAATAAAATTGCTTTATTTGCTTACAGACATCCAGGTCAGGTACATACACTGGGAGTCAGTGCCCAGCAGCCTCAGTACTTCACTCAAATCAGCTTCATCAGGAGGCTGTATGGACTACCATGCCCACCCATGACACACACCCTGTGCACATGATGCAGTGCACTGTGACACACACAAACATATTCACAATCATGATTCACTATCCCCCTCATGACACCATTAGCATCCAATGCTGCGCTAACATCCACCATGACATGATCACAATGCACCACTGTAGGGATACTGCAGCTGACAACAATAATGTGTAGCCATGACCAGGACAGCCAAATGTACAGTAAACACATGAAGACGTGTAATGGTAGTGTATGCAATACAATCCTGCATAGCCCCCTGTACACGGCAATATCTGCTGTTGTCCCCCCACCAACAATCACATGTGTGCAAGCACATGTGTAGCAACCACACAAGGGCATACTACACAGGACAGTACAGTGCACAAATGGTTGTCACTGACACATGTATACCGGTATAGTGTCACACAACATACATGGCCTGAACAGTGTGCAACAGCTATGCATACCCATGGATGGCACACAGTACACATGCACAGTATCCCCGGTCTTGGAGCACAGTACATTCACGTCAGCCAGCTGACACAGACCTCGTGGTCCATCGACTATATGCCTGTCTGCGCAGCTATCATCCTCATAATGCAGCTTCCCCCTCATCCTCTCACACCCTCACTCGAACCACACTTTGCACCCAGTCACATGCCCTGTTAAAGCTGCCCACCATCCCACAGGATACCACATATTAGGGTAGAATGTTCAATGTCCCCACCACCCTCACTGTGCAGTGAATCCCTCCCTCCACATCCCCCTCAGATATAACCAAGCCACCAACATGGGACCATGCCCTCATGTGCCACATCACCTCTTCTGCACCAATATCCCTTCACTGCCCATTCTGACAGTCCCCTTCATGTATTCTAAGGTATCAATAAAATGCCCCCAAATTGAACAATTGGATATTGTGGCAGTCACGGAAACCTGGTACACTGAGAACCATGACTGGGATGTCAACATACCAGGGTACACAATCTACAGAAGGGACAGAGAAGGTAAAAGAGGAGGTGGAGTAGCTCTATACATAAGGGAAGGGATCAAAGCTACAGAACTAAAAAGTAAAGGTGGAGGACAAGAGGCACTCTGGGTCACCTTGGAGACAGGGAATGGCATCACAATCCACACAGGGGTTGTATACAGACCCCCATCTCAAGGGGAGGAAATGGACAACAAAATGATAGAGGACATTCTCAAAATGGCTGAAAAAGGGGAGATACTGTTGATGGGGGACCTGAATATGCCAGATGTTAACTGGATAACATGTACTGCAGCCACATCCAAGAGCAGGGTCATTCTCGATGCCCTGCAGGGGGCAGCCTTAGACAGCTAGTGTTGGAATCCACTCGGAAGGGAGCAATACTAGACCTGGTACTCTCAAATGGAGAGAGGATCACAAATTTAGAAGTCAGTAGACATCTGGGAACAAGCGACCACTGCACAGTGTGCTTCACAATGAGCACAACCATGGAGATAAGCCATACAAAAACAAGGATACTGGACTTTAGAAGGGCTGACTTTGGCAAAATGGGTGAATACCTGAAGAATGCACTAGTAAATGACCAAAAAGGAGTGGTGGAAGAACAATGGAGAAAAATCAAAACTGCCATCATAGAGGCAACAAGCCTTTGGGTGTAACAGATAAAGAAAACAAAGCGGAGTAAAAAACCACTATGGTTCTCAAAAGAGGTGGCAGGCAAGGTTAGGGAGAAAAATGCTGCATTCAAAAAGTATAAGGAATCACAGAAGGAGCAAGACAGGGAACTGTATCAATTAAAGCAGAAAGAAGTGGGGAAGGCAGTCAGACTAGCAAAGGCCCAAACCGAGGAAAAAATAGCCAACTCAGTTAAGAAAGGGATAAAACCTTTATAGGTACATTAGGAGCATAGAAAGGTTAAGGGAGGATAGTGAAGATTAATAAAGAAGAGGAGGTGGGCAGAGGAGACAGTGAAAAGGCAAAGATACTGAATGAATACTTTGCTCAGTATTCATAAAAGAAGATGAGGAGGAGTTACCTAAACCAGACAATAGAAGCACTCTGGGTAGGGGGGTTGACACCAGTCCATTCACAGAAGAAAGAGTCCTGAAAGAACTCCTAAAACTCAAGGTGGAAAAAACAATGGGGCCTGACAGGATTCACCCCAGAATCCTAAAGGAACTAAGGGAGGACCTAGTGACACCACTGACCATGCTTTTTAACAAATCATGGCAGGATGGGGTGGTAACTGAGGACTGCAGGAGGACAGATGTGATTCCCCTTCACAAAAGTGGGAGCAAGGCAGAAGCAGGAAACTACAGACTTGTAAGTTTGACCTCAGCGGTAGGGAAAATGATGGAATCACTTCTGAAAGAAAGAATTGTTGAGTACCTAGAGGCCAGCGGGGCACAGGACCCAAAGCAGCATGGATTTACAGCAGGAAGGTCATATCAGACGAATCTAATTGATTTATTTGACTGGGTGACCAAAGTAATAGACCAGGGAGGGGCTGTGGATATGGCCTACCTAGATTTTAGCAAAAGGCATTTGACACAGTCCCGCACAAAAGATTAATAATCAAGTTAGCCAGCCTGGGAGTGGGTCCTAGGGTGGTAGCCTGGGTAGCAAACTGGCTGCACAACAGGACACAGAAGGTAATAGTGAATGGAACACATTCCGAGGAAAGGGGGGGTTACTAGTAGAGTATCTCAGGGCTCAGTACTGGGTCCAGTCCTTTTTAACATCTTCATAGGTGACATTGCAGAGGGTCTGGAAGGAAAGGTATGCCTCTTTGCAGATGACACAAAGATCTGTAACAGAGTTGATACACAAGAGGGTAGAAAGATGAGAAGGGACTTGACAAGGTTGGAGGAATGGTCAGACATATGGCAACTTAGATTCAATGCAAAGAAGTGCAAAGTAATGCACCTGGGAAACAAAAACCAGGAGAAGAGTACACAATAGCAGGGAGGTACTAACAACAACAAAATGGAAAGGGACCTGGGGTAGTCATATCACATGACCTAAAGGTGGGTAAGCAATGTGAAAAGTCGGTAAGGAGAGCCAGGGGGATACTGGGATGCATAGGAAGGGGCATCACAAGTAGAAAAAGGGAAGTGGTTATCCCTCTATACAGACAATTGGTGAGACCCCATCTGAAGTACTGTGTGAAGTTTTGGAGACCTCATCTACGCAAGGACATAGACAGGATGGAAGCAGTCCAGAGGAGGGCAACTAAAATGGTGCAGGGTCTGCAGCAGAAACCATATGAAGAGAGACTGAGAGAGCTTAATATGTATACTCTTGATGAAAGGAGGGATGGAGGGACATGATAGAAACGTTCAAGTACCCCAGGGAATCAACAAAGTCCAGGAGGGTAGCATCTTTCAGAAAAAGAGATGTGTAAGAACAAGGGGGCACAATTTAAAGATAGAGGGGGGACGGCTCAGGGGTAATGTGAGGAAATTTTTTTTCACGGAGAGAGTAGTGGATACATGGAACAGCCTTCCTGAGGAGGTCGTTGGGTCTAAAACAGTGGGGGAATTCAAACATGCATGGGACAGACACAAGGCAATTGTAGTGGGGAGTTGCAGGAAGTAGGCTGTTGGTTAACGAGAATCTGCAGCTTATCCAGTAGGTAAGGAAATGGGCAGACTGGGTGGGCCAAGTGGTCCTTATCTGCCATCAAAGTCTATGTTTCTATGTCTGTTTCTATGTTTCAAATGCTCAACTCCTCCAGGGTGTACAGTCACCTCAGTCATCCTGCACTCATAGATTGTGCCCCCTGGCACCTGGATAATCTCAGTGTGCCTGCACTGCAACACTTCCAGCATTCTGACATCCTGCCACTGAAAGCAATGCAAGTACTGCATGCAGGACTCCAAAGGTGCAGTGACTAGTGACCTGTACAGTTGCAGGTTCACATCCTGATTCCTGGATGTGAGTCCTCTTGCAATACAACCCAGCAACATGTTAGCCTAAGGTGCCACCCACCTGCACTGGGCAGCGTTGCTCACGTGACCAGTTGTGGGCACCCCAGGCCATTCCCACCTTGCTGACCCCTATCTAGCCCACTTCCAACCATGTGTCCCTCCCCTGGTTCCATGCTCTGATGTTCACAGATATGCACTGCTTTTTATTGAAGCCCATATACAATGTCTCAGACCACTCCTCCAGTGCACTGAGGTCCTTCAGTAGCCCCTGGCACACCACTATGTCAGCCACAATTGCTCCAACATGGTCTCATCTGTAAACATGCCACCTCCACCATTGCCATGTGTGATATCTGATATGATGAACCAATGAACACAGGATGTAGCATGCAGCCCTGTGGCACCCTACTCATTAGCACCCTTCAGGATGAGTGTTCCCCCACCACCAGCACCTGTTGTCGCATCCACGTCAGCCAGTGCACATGCCAGTGTACCATCATTGTCCCTGCTCCCAGATAGTGTGACCCACCCCCAATCCACCCATGAGGCACTTAATCAAGGACCTTGGTGTAATCAATCTAAAGTATAACAACTGCATGGCTGTTACACATTTCCCATGTTATCCAGTCATATTGCCCATTGAGGCATGTCTGGCATGTTCTTCCTTTTGTGGAACCCATGCTGCTACAGTAACTCAACTGGAGTTCAGGTCCCTCAAACAAGGATGTAAACCTCTATTTCAGGAGTGTATCAGATGTTGTCCTACAATGTTTGTGAGCAAGGGTGTAGTCAGGCATACCCACTGTACACTCGTGCGTATATAGTAATGGTTACCTGTCCCAACCATATACTGTATGTTCATTTCCTTACCACGATCACTGTGAGCTGCTGTATTTGAGTTTGTGAGGATCACTACTTGTCTGTATCACTATGAACATCTGATTAATAACAATTATAATATAATAAACTCTATATAGCTCTCTGCAACAGTGTATCACAGCGCTGCATAAGCCATGTAAATGTGTACAACTTGTGAAGTGATTAGATGAGTAACCCTATGACCAGATATGCATTCACCTGTGGGACAGCCATATGTGAGGATGTGTTCTGTTAGTCATAGGGAGCAGCAGCTGCAGAATTTGCATGCAGCAATAGAACAATCTGCACACAGCCCTGGTTATGAGGCCTACAGGTCTGTAACTGACTGGTCCAGCCTTTGTGCCACACATGTGGAGGGCCACTACATGAGCTATCCCACTATCCTGTGGACAGCATCCTGTGTCCAGGGTGGTTTGGATAGGTCTGGGTGCAGACACGCAAAAAAGTCCACCATCTCTGCCATCACCATTGGGTGATTGCCATACAGACGTGAGTCTTTATTGAACGACATTGCCTACTAACCCCTAGCACTATGCCCTCCATAGGTGCCACGTCCATCACACCATCAGAACCATACCCATCTTCCCTATCACCTGGGTTGGCTGTTCACCAATCCCTTACATGGCCCGGGAACACTGATCATGGAAGCCACCTGTGCAGACCCACAGACCCAGATGAGTAACACTGTCCTGTGTTTGTATATGCACTGTTCTTGGGCTGTGCCATGCCGTGCATGACATGGCCCTTGCGTGACCTACATGTGTATTGCAAAATGCCCTACAATACATAGCAGTGTCTGCTGCTTTCCCAATCCAACACATGTTACCCCACAGTGGAAGAACGACACAGACAACTTTGTGCATGGCACAGCAACAGTGCATATACTGTGTAATAACATGAACATGTACATCCAACTACAGTGCAAAATGGACGAAGTTTGTGAAATGCATACTGTAAACAACAAGCAAACAATGGTATGGATGTATAACAACAGTGCTACAATGACATGAGGCCACCATGTGCCACAGCCCAGCTGTATTCACCCCCATCATAGACAATTACATACAAACAATGCCAAATGTCCAGACATCGGAGACAGTTCCAACAGTCCATTTCAGCACATGCAACAGAAAGTAACATGATAAAGTCTAGTACAACAATAGAACAGAACCCCACCCCCCAAGCAATGTGGCACACATCGTACATAGTCCCTCCACTGTGTATAGTGCCACACTACAGATGCAATATTTCCCACCACAGTGACACACCACAAATGTGTGATGGCACCAGACTAACACTCAAGCTCCCCATGTGTGTCCACAACAGCCTGTATGGACACAAGTGAGCTACCCAACTGTTTTGCCAGAACCTGTAGCTGATGTCTGGCATTGGCAACCACATGCTGTAGATGGTCACCATGGCTAAACATGCCTACAGCCCCCCCATCAATATCCTGGCCATGTCCATCACCTGCAGAGGCATCAGGCAATGTGGCCTGGCCCACATGTGTTCCCCTGTTCCCAATGTCCTGTCGTGTGTTATCAGCATTGTCAGTGGTATCTACCACTGTGTCAGAGGCAACAGCCACCTGTTTTATGCATTGTAGGGGCACACTTTCCACTGCAGATGCCTGTGTGTCCTGATATCTACTGGAACCATCCTGGGTCCCTGATGACTGCTCACCACCATGTCCTGTACCAGTCATTGGATGCACATGAGCCTGCAGCTCCTGTGTGCACTCAGCATAATGACTGGCATTCTGCTGCTTCTAGATGCCGTGATGGCCACTCCTCATTATCCTCATTTCCGTCATCCTCACCATCATCATCACTGTCCCTTGCAACAAGAAGTGAGGTGTGACATGAGTAGCATTCTGTGAAACATACACACACATGACCACACTAGCTGTACATGGCCACAGTCCACATGTTGCATATGTTGGCCATGTCTGGCACACCTGTGTAGGTCATGTACATGATGTGGTGTGTTAAATGCCACACTGGGCATGCATGTTAACATAGATATGTTGCACAACATGGGACACACACCTGTGCTCATTCAGTCATTGGGTGTTCATGTTTCTCATTGCCACATATATGTACAGATGTCCCTACTGTGTGTACTGGATAAGTGTGCACACGACATGTACTGACAACACTGATGCCAGTTCTGCGCCACAGTCCCACCACCCCAACCTGCACCCCACAATAGCCAATGCCCCTGTGCTGTGCACAAACATGTGACTGTGTCCCTCTATCCATGTACATGCAGGGCATTGGACACTGTCAGGAGTGCCACTTGTACAGACAACAGAGGTGGCAACAGTGGGGTTTCACAGCCCAGTATATTCAAACAGTGGTATGACCTTCAGAATGCCTGCTTGTTGCTGCGCCATGACATCTGTGTGCCCTAGGTGGTGGATGCTTGATGATACCTGTCCATTGTACCAGTACAGCTGTACAATTGTGGCTGTGTTGTCAGCAGTCCCTGTGTTCTATCACCATGTCCATTGTCACACTGCATGGCACTGTCCATGTGCATGAACATGTGGGCACATTAGTACTGTCATACATGGTCCGACTTATATGTGCAGACATACATTAGCTGCATGCCAGTGGCATGGCTATGATGCATCTGTGCACTGCCATACATGTTACACACCTGTTCTGAATTGTACAAACATCACTGCATGTACCCTGGCACTGGCACACAGTACCTGCTTGTGCTGTGCTTATGTGCCCATGTACCCTGTGTCCTCTCAAACACACACTTTGCAGTGTGGCATTGCAGCCTTGTTTGTGATGCACAAATGGCAGTCATGTGCATCCATGAACATTGCCCCTTTCATCCATCATTGCATCCATCATGTAGATCATGCACAGGACACACACAGTAGATGTGGCACTTACCCTCCTGGCTTGTACTTGAGCCATCTTCGCATTGACCGGATGTCTCCACTTCTGGGATTGTGGGCCCATGGGCCTCTGCAGTCGCACCCACCTGCAGATCCGTGTAGACGATGACATCACATGGGTTAGACATCTGGACCTACATGACATGTAGGGCACTGTTTGTGTAACACTGTATACATGTGGCTTGACACTCACCTGACTGTCGTCAATGGCCACCATGCATCTGTATGTCCACTTCTCTGGCTTGGTCTGTGAGGCTCTTCAGGATCCCTGACTCCCTGAGGTACATATCATTGAATTTGTACTTCAGCTGTCGGACTTTGCGCTTGACACCCAACAGCATCTGCAGTTTGGTGGCAATGAAGCACCACACCCTGTCCCTGTCATTCGCGGAGTGCCTAGTGGAGCCTGGTGGCATCAGGATCCTTTTTTTTTTCATAGAAAAATGTTTATTTTTATTATTGTTTCCAGGACAGGAACAGCTCATACAGTACAAGCAAAAAGGATACACATCAGCCATACAGATCATACTAGCAAAAACAAGGCGGCCAGGAAAAAAACATGTCAGTACTACTTGTGCTATGGTATTACAATAAACTGCCATATGGTAAACATAGTACCTAGATAAAGTATCACCCCAGGTCTATCAGATTAAAGGAGAGAAAGACAAATTTGACTATCAGGTTTACACCTTCCTATCAGTGACTGATACAGCCAGCCATAGTTGGGTAGATCTCTCAGGGAGGATTACCAGGAGACAGCAGAGTTTTACAGAGAGGGGAGTGGAGGTATGCTTCCCATTTGTGGAAATACTGAGGGAGTTGGCCATGATGGGAGTAAGACAGTCATTCCAAGACAACTAACTGAGCCAAAGCTGCATGCTAGGCCGATAGTACTGGAAGTGTCAGTTGCCTTCAATACATGAGGAGAAAGCGCTTTGCCTCAAGCAAGGTTAGCATTAACCAGCCCCGGTGCACCTTAGGTAAGGAGGTTAATGTGGAAGTGTCCCCGAGAACCAGCCTAGGGTCTGAGCATGCACGTTGTCATCCTAGCACTCTGGAACACTCTTTTGCAATTGAGGCCCAAAAGCTGACGAGCAGGGGATACTGCCTCAAGATATGCAAAAAAGGAGCTGGTGACTGGTTACATCTCCAGCATTTTGAATGGGAGAGAAGCCCCATCGAGTGAAGTGCGGCTGGCATCCTATACCATCTAAGCACTATTTTCTGCTGGAGAAAGCAGCTTTTTGCATCTCTATAAGTAAGACGCATGGCCTTAAGGTAGCAGGACCAGGATTCCTCAGAAATAGCTATGTTCTTATTTGACACCCACTTTGCTCGGCAGGAACTCATAAAATCATTTTGCGAGTCCCGCCAGGTTCTGTAGAAATGTCCAGCCAGTCCCCGAACAGAGGAATATTTATGCAGTAAGTCTAGCCACTGCCATTTAGGGTCTAGGCTACCTTGAACCTGAATAGTGCAGATGGCACTACGTAGCTGCAAGAACTTCCAAAAGTCTTGAGCAGAGAGATTGAATTTCTCTCTAACCTGAAGGAGATCACGTGATGTGCTCGACCTGCTAGCTGCTCTACCTAGAAGCTCCTGCTCACCTCCCTAGCAATCCACCTTAGTCTGTGTCTACTTAGAATTTTACTGCCGGCCATAGCATTATCTGCTTTCTAAACTGCCTACCTGAGAAGATCCTGAACTTTTTGCATCACAATCGGCTTTCTCTACACCGCGATGGAGGCAGAAATGCACCCAGCCTTGCCCAAGCATACACCCTCTGTCTCACCTGAAAAGCAGCCCAAGAAGCCGAAACAGCATCAACAAACCATGGCTAAGTCACGGAATCCTCCTCCAACTCTGGTACCACTAACAGCGGAGCAGTTTCTCTTAGAACTACTGTCATTTAAAGAAACCTTACAAAATATCGCCTCTGATCTGAAGGCTGTGAAAAACGAGCTGGGGGATCTAAAAACCAGAATCTCAGATGTGGAGCTCCGCACTTGCTCCCTGGAGGCTTGGAGGGACAGATCTGAACCTGAGATCATCAAACTCAAACAGCAAATCACTAAGCTGCAATTAAAAACAGAGGACCTTGAGGGGAGAAGCAGGAGAAACAATATTTTAATTTTTGGCCTGCCAGAAGGTGAGGAGGGCCCCTCTATGATCCCCTTTATTAAGAAATTACTCATCAAGATCGCTGGTCCATCTCCACATAATCCCACCTATCTGATTGAGTGGGCACACCAGTCCTTAAGATCCAGACCCCCAGATTCCTCTCCCCCTTGTCCTGTGATTGTACATCTGCAAAATTATCTTGAATGGCAGCACGTCTTGTAGAAGTCCAGAGAGCTGCAAACAATTCTTTAGGAAATTAAGAAGCTGCACATCACTCGGGAGATCACATGATGAGCCGAGTCTGAGTGGACATGTTCCACGCTGCTCCTAGGCCCCGAAGTGAAGCTAATTTATAAAAGTCTCCGGTACCGGTAAGCAGTGACTCAAAGCGCCGGGTACTAGTTGTGGAGGGGTAGCGGGTCTAAGCGGGAGCGAAACCGCGAAGGAGAAAGCTGCAAAAAAGCGGCAGCAAGTATATAGACAGTGCAGTTGCTACAGACGTGAAGGGCCTTCCTGCAGCACCAGCATGGAAGTGGAGGCTATGGACCCCCTTGCGGCGAGAATGCCAGCAGCCAAAAGACCGAAGCCCCTATTCCCTGATTGAAATGAGCAAGAGGGGGACTTGAATAAAGAAGGGGGTGCTGTGAAGACCTCTGACGATATCCAGGAAATCAAAAAGCTGTTACAAGGGCTGGTGTTGGATTTTGCAGAGGTGAAGCCTGCATTACATTCACTAGCACAAAGGATGGGGGATGCAGAAGTAAGGATCTCTTCCCAGGAAAAGAAGGTTGCCACAATGGATCAGGAGCTAGTGGCTGTGAGAAAGCAAGTCAAAAAGCTAGAAGAGAGAATGGTCGATCAAGAGTCCAGAAGCCAGAGGAATAACTTAATACTAGCAGGGCTGCCAGAGAAGGCTGAAGGGTCAGACTGTGTTTCCTTTTTGCAAGATTTACTGTTCAAGCTATTGGGCCCTACTCCTTTCGGGGAAGCTTATAACCTGGAGAGAGCCCATAGGGCTCTAAGAAAGATCCCTCCTCTGGGCGCAAGGCCATGGGTGATAATAATGTGATTCCTGAATTATAAAGAAAAGACCCATGCACTGGCTACTGCAAGACAGAAGAAGACATTGCAGTGGAATGGTGCGTCGCTGTGGGTGTTTCAGGTTCAGACACCAACGGTCAGGGAGAAGCAGAAGGAGTACTCCGAGATCAAAAAGAAGCTTTATATTGCAGGAATTAAATTCCGTTTACAATAACCTGCAATCTTGAATGTGTGGCTCCAGTCTGGGGAGAAGAGATACCTGACGGCGAGAGATGCTCTGGAGGGCCTGCAGGTCGAACTTCCGGAATTATTCAAAGCAACGACCTGAATTTCAGGCCGAAAGGGAAGAGGTGAGATAGAGAGGAAGACTGGGACTGTGGACACTGAAAAGATATAACAAATTTATTTTGATGTTTGGGGTTTGCACTATGACGGATTCATAAAATAGGTTGAATTTGTTTAAGATTTATTGGTTGTGGTATTATGGCTCAACCTCGGTGGGAGTTAAGAGGGGATGGCTCCGAAGTTAAAGTTATGGGGTTGGAGGCAGATGCAAGTGTGTTAGTTCAAAGGAGAGCTGGTGGGCCTAAAAGATAGGGTAATGTGGGGTGAGAAGTCGAGGGGTCTTGTTGGGTTCAATATACCGTTTTAAATCTTAAGGGGACCCCCTGTTGGGAAATTAAGCTAGACCGGGAAGAGTGAGGCAGATGGAGTGGTGGACAACTGGCAATGGAAAAGGGATGGGGCTCCTACCTTAGGAGGGGTGCGGAAGAAAGTATAGGAATAGAAGTAAATGTTGGGGGGTTTGATGGGGGATGGTAAGGGGTAGAAGAGATACCCCGTTTAGTGGAGAAGTAGGGACTGAGGAGACAGCCAGAGGGGTTTATTTATACTATCAGTTGAAACCCCAAGATGGAAGGTTATATATTTTAGCTTAGGAGACATAGGGGCAGATTTGGTACCCGGAGGGAGAAGTATAGATAGGGAGGGCAAGATTAGAGTTAGAAGGATAGTGGGATATAGGAGGAGATGTAAATATGTTCTAGTTATTTTTGGATAGGGGATGGGTACTAGGAGATGCTCTGACAATAGGAGGGGCAGAGGAGGGCGTGGAAAGAGGTTCATCCATGAATCGAGATTGAAAGAAGGCGATCGCAGGATCGGGGGCAAGGGGGTGGGGGTTTGGGGATAGGAAGGAGAGAGAGTCCATTAGAGAGAGAGAGTGGGCAGCAGACCAAGAGTATGTGCAAAAAGAAGGCTTGGCTATTATAAGATTCAGATTCTGGAATGGCAGGGGTTAAAATTCTGTCATGGAACACTAAGGGACTTAGGGGTAAGCGGAAAAGAATGGTAGTCCTTAGACATATTGAACAGCTGGGAGCCCACATTGTTGCCCTGCAGGAAACCCACTTATTAAAGGAGGAGGTGAGTTGTCTCAAGCGATTGTGGGTGGGTCAGGTTTTTGGGGTGGGTAAGGAAAAGGCATCTGGGGGTGTGGTGATTTTAATAAAGAAAACTTGTATGTGTAAGGTGGAGCAAGTAACTGTTAGGGAGGATGGCAGAGGGATATACCTTTCTGGTACCCTATTTGGTAAAGCATTAACAGTGGCCTCTATTTATGGCCCAACCCCCCCCCCATGCCTGAATTTTTTGCATCACTAGAAAGGGATATGGCCGTGTTATCTCAACATTCCCTTATCTTGGCAGGGGACTGGAATATTTGTTTAAATAATTTGGAGGACAGAATTCCACCAGTTAGAGGCCCTTTGTCTAGGGCTCAGATTGCCCTGAATAGATTAATGGAGGCTTTAGCTTTAGTAGACCCGCTTAGGACCTGTTCTATGGGGGGCAATAATATGACGCACTACTCTGCAGCTCACAAGAGTCACTCTCGTATTGATTTTTTTTTGGTAAATGGGGAAGCACTTAGGGAGGTTAAGGAATTGGCTACTGAGGGTAGACTCTTATCAGATCACTCCCCTATTCATTTAAGATGGGAACTGGCTCCTATCCCTCCTAGACCGCATAGATGGAGATTAAATGATTCCTTACTAGCGGTAGCTTCAATTCAAGGAAAATTAGAAGAAGCCCTCAGGGAGATTATCCACCAACAGTTACCTACACTACAGAATGAAAAGCTTAAATGGCCAACATGTAAGGTGCTGTATGCAGGGGCAGTACAGAGCCTTGCAGCGCAAAGAAATAGACTGCAGAGGGCGAAGGAGGAATTTATTATGGGGGCTATTGAGTCGCTGTCTCCACTGGAAGGGTCCTCTGGGGAAATCGACGCAGAACTTAAAAGCTTGAGAGGGGAAATGGAGGATATCCTGAATGGGAAAGTCGAATTTTGGTTAGAAAAGATTAAGGCTAAGTATTTAATGCAGGAGGATGTACCTGGGTGATTTCTAGCGGCTAGGGTTAAGGAATGGGAAGCTAGTAGAAGGATTACTTATATGCAATATGCTGGACAACAGTTAACAAACCCCCAAGAAATGGCGAATGCCTTTGCGGATTATTTTAAAGAGATCTATCAAGTAAAAGGGGGAGCTAGTGAGGAGGAAATTAGAACATTTCTAGAGGGAGTGCCACTCCCAGTCCTGAATCCTATACAAGCTAGTAAATTAGTGGCCCCTATAACAACATCGGAGATACTGGAGATGGTCAAGTCTTTGCCCCATGGTGAAACCCTGGGGCCAGATGGGCTGATGGCCAAGTTTTACCAGGTGCACATACAGACCATACTTCCTATACTTCAAGAAGTCTTTAATACTATAATGCGAGAAGGGGTGTGCCATGCTCCACTGTACCAGGCATATATCACACTTGTTCCTAAACCAGATAAGCCTAGGGATATACCAGGCAATTATAGACCTATAGCTCTGATGAATCAAGATATTAAAATTCTTACTAGAATTTTAGCTAATAGAATATTGAGCATTTCTCCAGCTTTAATTAGTCAGGAACAAGTGGGCTTTATGCCAGGGAGGGGCACACATGATGCCCTTAGGAAGCTACATCATATACTTAGCTATGCGCCAGACTCTCAATTACCCATAGCTTTGATATCTTTAGATGCAGAAAAGGCCTTTGATAGGGTCTCCCATCCCTTTCTCTTTGCTACAATGGAAAGGATGGGTTTTCCAGAGGGATTGATCAGTGGTATCAAAAATTTGTATGCAGCCCCAACAGCCAGGGTATTGTGCAATGGTTATGTTTCTCGGGAGATACATTTAGAAAATGGGACCCGTCAAGGATGCCCTCTCTCGTTGATTTTATTTAATATATATTTGGAACCTTTGTTGAGAGCTATTAATATTGACACACAAATAAAGGGGATTAATATTGTGGGGTGGGAGCTAAAATTTTCTGACGACATACTCCTACACCTACAGGACTCAGCAACAAGTTTTAAAAGAACAATAGATTTAATAGAGAAATATTCTAAAGTTGCTAACTATAAACTAAATTTGGCTAAGACCCAGATTATGCCCTTGACACCCTATGTATGTAGGGCAGATTTTGCACCATTACAGGTACAGTGGAAGGTGGATAAGCTGAAATATCTGGGTGTTTGGATCACATCTACTGTTGAAGAGGGTGCTGTATTAAATATGGAGGGGGTATTATCAGCGATTGGGGGGATATGACAAGATGGAACAAGCACCCTTTGAATTTTATGGCTAGATTGGGTCTCATCAAGATGAACTTACTACCCAGGTTACTGTATCTGGTATATCTAGTCCCATATTGCATACCAGTAATATGGTTTAAAAGAATTAAGAAGCTTTTATCGGAATTTCTATGGAATGCTAAACCTCGTAGGAAGAAGCATAGCATTTTGCGTATGCCTTATGGAAGGGGAGGGATTAAACTGCCTGATCTCCGCTTATATTATGTGGCAGGCCAGGTGGGGCTCATGATACAGTGGAGTAGAAACTTAGAAGGGGAGTCCTATGTTCCAACTTGGTTACAAATTGAGAAACAAATATTAAAGGACTCAGGACTCTCATCGAAGGCAATTCTATTTGCTAATATAGAAAGGGGCCCTAAAAAGATATCTTGGAATCCAATTGTGAAGTCAGCAGGAGCTTTGTGGTCATTTCTCTCCCCGGTCCAGAGAAGGAACCAAATGAAGGCTAGGGACCAGCCAGTAGTGGGCAATCCCAATTTGCTAATTGGGGATCAAGTAATTACTAGAAAATGGGTGCCACAGTTGATGGGTTTGAGGATAAGGGATGTGACTCAGGGTGACAGAGTGGTCCTCCCAGCTGGATCTGAAGGAATACCGTTTTTTAGAAGACTGCAAATCATATGTATGTTAGAAGGGATGGGGAAAAGGGTAGGGGATTTTACGGATAGTTCCTTTACCTGGGATAACTTGAAAGATGTTGATCCAGTATCTAAGGTTTTGTCACAAGTATATAAAGTGCTTCTGGATTATTATAGTCCGAACTCTCCCGTACAAGTGGCATATTGGGTCAAGAAGATGGCCCCTGGGACTCTAAACTGGGACAGCATATGGAAGAGCAGTAAGTACATACCTATACCCAAGTATAAGAGTATGCAATACTTTATTGTCTCGAATATGTATTTTACCCCTGTGAAATTATATGATAGACACCTCAGACCGACAGACCTGTGCTTTAGATGTGAAACCGAAGCAGGGGATCTTTTACATGTGCTGTGGGAGTGTAATAAGATCGCACCCCTCTGGGCTGAAATTAAATGGCGTATGGATCCACTGATGGATTACTCAGAATTTATAGCTCCAGAGATCTGTATCTTAGGTGATTTTTCACAGGTCTCAGGTAGTGCACCTAAATATCACCTTTCTTTAATGTCAGCGATTGTTAAATCATTTGTATTGCAGCACTGGAAAGATGATCAAGTGTATACATATGATCAGTGGATGAGAGATTTTAATGGGGCTTTGGGCAAAATACAGCGATATTATGCCTGGGAAGGTAAAATGGGGTAATATGCAAAGAGATGGTCAAAAGTAGATGCTATATACTCATTGTAGTGCAAAATGGCTTGGACTCAGGCCTGTCTGTCGAGAGGTGATCAGCTGGAGAAAGATATGCTGGTTCATGCTGCAGGGATGTTTGAAGGACTCTGGTTCGAATGGTTAGATAAATGGTTGCTGTGAAAGGGTTTCAGTATATGCATAAATACTCAGCTGGATGCTCTTGGTCTGCTAGGATAGATGATAGGATGGGGACTCTCTCTCTCTCCTGGGGACACAGCATGGAGATACGACCTTGAAGGGCTATTCTAAAGAGGTGTTCAGGATTTGATGCCCTCATGGGAGAAACAGAGGATGGGCTAGAGGGGTTATTTCTTCCTCCTTCTTGATTAAATTTACTCACTGACCCTGTTACTCCGAGGCAAAAATGTGGTATATGTATAAGAAAAAGGTGAATGGTGGTTATCTGTGCTGTGAACATATATATGGGTTTGTATATAGTTCTCGCAGCCAGTTTGGGGCTGTGTACTCTGGCTATGCCAGGTATGTGTGTGTCTGTCTGAATTCTCTTTTCCTGAAAAACAATAAAGAGGATTTAAAAAAAAAAGAAGCTGCACATCACTCAAGACCTGCTCCTCGAAACCAGGCAGAGGAGAGCTACTTTCCACACTATTGTGTGCAAGCTACTTGCCACGAGTATTAAATCCTGCATGGCATATCCCACTCACTTGCAAATTCTGGTGGACAGGCCCTGGTTATACTTTGACTCATCTTCCCAAGCACAGACAGAGATCAGCATGAAAATGCCATCCTTATTTAAAGTTTCCTGAACCTGCTCTTGAGCGCCTGGTTCTGAACTTTTGCTTCGTCTATGATAATACTAAGTGCTTACCTGCGTTTGATGTTCTGTGGCCTGTTGCGCCTTGAATCCTGCTGATCTGCTGGCCATGAAGTGGAGAAGAGTGCACTCAGAAGCACTGGATCCCTTAACCAATGCCTAGGGCTTGCTACCTAATTCGAGGAAGATCTGGCCGCTGTACCTTACCAAAGAGCGGACCTAATCATCCTGACTTTGGTTTCCAGGGGACTGTTTTTCTATACTGTACTAGTCTGTCTGCTTTTGGACTTCCCAGGGGACTAATACTCTTGTAACCTAGTATAAGTGGGGGTCGAATACCATCGTATCATGTTTATTGTTATTCATCATCACTTTTACCCTGACCTGCTGCCATTGTTTCCACTGCATTACTGCTCCCTCAGCTCCCTTCCTAAGTTTTGCCCACCCGGGCGGTATTGAGCTCAGGTCCAACCTTTCTTATTATTTCCTATTCCCTGTTTACTTTCATGGACACCCCTCTGGCTTCCTCTATCTCCTGCCTTCTGAACTTTTTTCTCTCCTGATGGTCTTAAATTGCTCGGATTTAAATACCAGCAATTTGGCACAGTTCTCCATATATCTTCCCTTCTTTTTCTAATGGGACCTGATCAGACTACTTCCTGTGCCCGGTTTTCCCAGGCACAGGTAGGGAGCTGACTCATTTATTGTTTTATTACTGTGGTACATTATATTTGAGGTCTTCTGGTAATCTACAGATCCCGGATTGCGGGGGAGGGCGGGGAGGTAGGTATGCAGTGGCTATAGCTCGTCAGCCACATGTACTGCCTTGTTGGGGGGTTGACCCTGACAGTCCGAAGGCTGTCGATATGTCATTGCTTACTTTGCACTTTGATATGTGCTATAACTCAGGCCTTCTATCATTTCTCAACCTGTTAGGAGGAGTGGAGAACCCTCAGGGTCATAGGGAATTCGCTCCCCATCGTTTCTGTCACTCCGGCTTCCAGAGTCTCATTATTGAATATGAGGATGCTTGTATATAGTTTTGTTGGGATGTGGGGGGGAGGGAATTTGCATATTGTTGAATCTGAGTGTGTTTTCAGTATTCACTGCATTCCTCAGCAGCCCTTTACCTACGCTTATCTAATTACGTTTGTGCTCCATATCATATAATTTGTTACATGGCTATCTATATTTGCACAACCTGTTGAGAATGAGCTGCTTTTGTGGACTGAGGGGAGAGGTCAGGGGGTGGGGAGCATGGTGTACCCCGTAGAATTGACTCACTGTTTTTTTCTTTATATACAATATGTTGTGTGCTGGGGGAGGAGCAGGGGGTGGGATGCGAGGTGTGTACTGAAAGACTTATTTACTTGGTTCTTCCTCTTGTTATACTTTTCTGTTCTGCGAATATGACTGGCAAATTAACAAAGTTTCTTACATGGAATATTAGGGGTGCCCAGGATTGTCCCAAAAGATATCAAATTTTTAAACACATTTCGCTTCTGCAAGCTAACATCTCATTTATACAAGAGACCCATCTCCTCCCTTCTGAAGCCACTAATCTCCGAAGGCAAGATATTGGCCAAGTTTTTGCCTCTGGGATATCAACTGCCAGTAGGGGGGCTACCATTTTAGTAAATCGCTCGGTACCCTTTCAGGTGGATCAGTCTATTGTGGATCCACAGGGGAGATACATCTTGGTAAAAGGAATGATTGGTCATAAGGAACTGGTGTTAGGTAGTATTTATGGCCCACTTAGTGGTGATCCTGTTTTCTTTATGGACCTAATTAGTAAGCTGTCCCCCTACTTGACACTCCCAATGATTCTGGGTGGGGGCTGGAATCTCCCTCCTACCCAGGACCTAGATAGGTCCAACTGCCCTCTCAAACCACCATCAGCAGCCCAAAGAGCCCTGCAAGAATTCTTAGACTCGTTAGGGTTATGTGACCCTTGGAGGATACTGAACAAACTGTCCTGTACATTCTCTTTTTATTCTACAGTCCATCACTCCTCATCCCGATTAGACTATGTCTTGATCAGTTGTTCTCTGCTCCATGGTCTCTGTGACACAGGGCTAGAACCTAGTGTACTATCTGATCATGCAACGGCATGGGTGTCCTTGGCACTGGACACTAGTTTTCAGCGGGACACATCTTGGAGGCTGAACACCCAGCTTCTCAAGGACGACTACATAATATCCAGGATTCCTGCCCTCATACAGACTTTTGTAGATAACGATTGTAAATCTGTCCAGAGAGTAGACCATGAGTGGTGTGCTCTGAAGTGCTTTCTCAGAGGGGACTTCGTACGACTTGTCTCTACATGTAAATGATGCAGGGAAGCTGAGGCTCTCTCTCTGCTAGCCCAGATCCAAACACTAGAGCAGTCCTTCTCTTCATCCTCTTCCTCTGACTCCCTGCAGTCCCTTCTTTCTCTGCGAAACAAATACTCTTCTCTTCTGCAGGAAAAAGTGGAGTTTGCTATACTCAGAACTAAGACAAGGTATATAGAGCATGGGGAAAAAGCAGGCCATTTACTTGCACTACACCTTAGATAATTAGAAACCTCCAGGAATATTCCTGTGATTTACACCCCTGACGGCATCGTTAAAACCCATCCTAGGGAGATAGTTACTGTTTTTGAGCAATTTTATTCTTCTCTATATGGCCGCCGCACATCTCTTCCAATAAAGGAGGACTTAATAACATATATAGACTCTTCAACGTTACCATCTCTGCCAGCCCAACACCAAGATTTCCTATCTACTCCACTCTCCCAACAAGAAGTGGAATCTGCTGTCAACACCTTAGTATCGGACAAGGCTCCAGGCCCTGATGGTCTCCCAGCAAACTTTTACAAACTCTTTGCTAAAGACCTGGCCCCCATTCTTCTTCGGCTCTATCAATACTAGCTCTTTGGCGCAGCCCTGGATCCCACTCTATTGGAAGCCACCATCATCCTCTACCTCAAACCAGATAAACCCCCATCCTGCCCAGCTAGTTACCAGCCCATATCACTATTAAACTGTGGTATTAAAATTCTCACAAAAATCCTGGTCACTAGAATTGAGAAGTTCTGGTACTGTCTTCTTAGTCCAGAGCAAGTGGGCTTCGTCTCTGGCAGATCTTCACTTGATCATATCCGTAAACTCTCTCATATTTTTCAGGCAGCAGAATCCTCTCCCCTGTCAATGGCACTGATTTCTCTTGATGCAGAGAAAGCCTTTGACATCGTGGACTGGGATTTTCTGTGGGCTACCCTACATAAAATGGACTTCCCTTCAGAATTTATTCACTGGATCCGGACACTATATACCCTCCCATCTCCGAGAATTCACTGCAATGGAGTTTACTCTTCTCTTTTCATGCTTCATACTGGTACATGCCAAGGATGTCCATTGTCCCCTTTCCTATTTAATCTTTATCTAGAACCATTAATTAGGCATTGAAAATCTTCCCCAATGTCACCGGAGTTCCTATCAGTAACATCGCACCGCAGATCTCGGTTTATGCCGATGATATTCTCTTGTACTTGTCAAACCCCATCCCATCTCTAACCGAAGTTTTGAGGATAATTGATACCTTCAGTAAGTACTCAAATTACAAGTTGAATTTAAATAAGACTGAAATCTACCCTCTTAATCATCTCACCTATAGTCACTCCTTCACTTAATTTGGCATGAAATGGTCCCCCAGAGGCATTAAATACCTGGGCATCTTTATCACCTCAGACCCCTCCCTTACACTCAAGCTTAACTTTAATGATCTATGGAGCTCTATCCAGCAGGATCTGTCTCATTGGAGGACCCTCCCACTTTCACTTTGGGGCAGGGTTAACATTATTAAAATGAATGTCCTACCCAGACTCTTTTATCACATTAATATGCTTAATGTTTGGCTACCCTTATCCTTTTTTAAATGAATCCATGCTGATATCACTTCCTTTATCTGGTTGGATAAAGCCGCTACAAGATCCTACGTAAAATTGAGCATGCCAAAAGAATCTGGGGGACTCCGCCTACCCAATGTTTTGCTCTTCTATTGGGTGAGTCACCTTTACAAATGTGGGAAATGGATATCTATACCTCGACTCCAACAGCAGTAAAATTATATTCCTATCTGGTTGCAGATTGAAGTCAAATTACTATCTACCCAAAAATTGAATCCCTTTGGGATCCTCTTCTCCCCTGTGAAACTCCTGCCAAAACCCTTGAATCTGTCCCCAGTTGATATCTCACTTAAAGTTTTGTTGCAACTATGTGGATACTTCAAAATGTCTTCTATCACAGATGTCTCCCAACCCATCCTCTCCAATTTAAATATTAAAATAGAGGGACACCCCGTTTCTATGGCCTGGCTTCCGATATCCCAAGAACTTACAGTCTCAGACTTCTACTCTCAGTTTTCTATTTTAACTACTCCGGAACTACAAACCAAACTTGGACTGATGTTGGCATCTATTTTCAAGATATACCAACTCCGGCATCTAATGCACAATTTGTTTGGGCCTCAACCACAGCCCCCTATTTTTGGAGACTTCCTACAGCAGATATGTGATCTCGCCAGCAGGCCTCATGGAGTCTCTGCAATATATAAGTACTTACTTTTTAGCCCCAAGCCCCACCCCCCATCAAAAGGCTCCAAGGCATGGAATACTCTCCTACCTGACCTGGAACTCAACTAGGCCCAACTCTGGAAAGATCTGTATATTTATTTCACGTAAGACAGATACAGGCTAACTCAGTACCAGATCCTAAATAAAATGTATTATACCCCAACTAAATTAGCAAAAATAGGGTGCCTCCCTTCAGCTATATGCTCTAGATGTGGTAAAGAGGAAGGCTCCCTCTTGCACCTCTTCTGGTCCTGTGAGAAGGTATCTCCCCTGTGGACACAAATAGAGAAAAAAATGGACCCACTCCTTGGTCTTCAAGGTCTATTTTCTCCAGCTATCTGCATCATTGGGGATTTTTCCCAGATTCAAGGATGAGAAAGAAGGTACCACATGGCTCTCATCTCAATGGCAGTTAAGAAGTTTGTGCTTAGACACTGGATAGATCAGGCACCATTACTTATTCAGAATGGCTGCATGAATTATCTTTTGCCCTCAGAGCGGAACAGTTAATTGCCAGCGTCCACCGTCATAAATCCTCATTTACCAAAAATTGGGGGAAACTGTACGTTCTTTACCTGTCCTGAATTTCTTTGTTGACAATCCTGGCACCTCCATGATTATCTTAATGGACAGTACTCAGGTTGAATCTCTCTTATTTTTTTTGCTACATATACCTACGTATACCTTTATAATATCACACCTCGCTCAGTGGCGGAGGGCAGAGTGGGACAGTAGGGACTGGGGAGGGCTTATATTATCCAGCTCAGCATATTGCTACAGATGGTTAATGCCTTGTTGTTTATGGTGTTATTGGTTGTAAAATCCGTAAAATGTCTTTGATTTAAAAAAAAAAAGAATTTTGCTCTAACCTGCTCATATGACATGAGTCCTACGGAGTTGGGCATATAAAGGTCCTGCACATAGAGAATGCCTCAAGCTGCCCAAGATGGCCAGTGCAAGGGCTTATCTCCTACAGTTATAAGGTTATTGTCCCGTAATGCAGCATAGCTGATGGAAGGCCCACATCAGTCGAGGCATATTGGATAGGGTCATAAGACTACACCAGATGCGCTGGGTTTTGTGTATAGTCGGTGTCCAGTTAGCAGCAGGGTTGATGTCCCCAGAAAGTATGGATCCAAGTGGATGGGTTCCCACAATAGTAGCCTCCAGTTCCACCCATACAGGGGGAGTGGTGTGGGGGGGGGGACCACTTGGTTGCCTGTGCAGCCAAGTAATCCAAGTGGTATCCTTGGATCCATGGCAGACCTAACCTGCCCTGAGTCTAGTGGGCCCATAGCTTATTGCGGCTCCACCTGGGTGGTCTCCTTTCCCACAGAAAGTGTGATATAAGCTTTTCAATTGACTTAAACAGTTTATGGGACAGCCGCAGAGGGAGATTGTTAAGGAGGTAAGCCACCCTCAGGAGGAATAACATACATACTGCCACTACCTTTCCAGGTAGTGAGAGCTGCAGCTTGTGCCGCCTCTCAGTCTCCGCTGCTAACTGGGCTAGGACCGGGAAAAAATGTAGCTGCTTCAATCTCGGTACAACTAAATGGGATTTTAACCGCTAGATATGTGAAGCTGTTTGGAGCCCAAGCCAGCTCAGTGCCTTGGAGACATGCATCAGTACAGGCCACATTAAGAGAGAATAAAGTGGTTTTCTTTTGATTGGTTTGCAGTCCAGAGAGACAGGCAAAGTCCTGCAGTATTGCTAAGACTGCAGGCAAGGAGCATTGTGGGTGAGATAGGGTAAGCAATAGATCATCCACATAGACTGCTACCAGATATTGTTTCCCCAACACACTAATCACAGATATATCCTTAGTAGCCAAGAACCACTCACCAGAGGGTCTAAAGCCACCAAACATAACAGGGGGTGAAATGGGGCAGACTTGACGGGTTCCTCTGTGAAGGGGGAAAGGTGGTGAGATGTCTGAATTAGTCAGGATTCTGGCCAGAGATGAGCTATATAATGTAGCAACCCATTGTCTGACTTGAGAGCCAAAACCGTAGAGTCAGAGTACCTCGTGCAGGTAGCCCCACTCTACCAATTCGAAGGCTTTTGAGAAATCTACAGCAAGAGCAGCCATTGGGATTTTAGAGTGGGACGCAAGCCATTTTAGATTGAGAAGCAACCTGGTGTTATCTGCACCGGATTTGCCCCGCATGAAGCCTACCTAGGCCGGGTGAATGATGGAGGGCAGTACATTAAGCATCCTAGTGGCCAGAACCTTGGCTACAATTTTGGTGTCAACAGACAGGAGGGAAATGGGCCAAAAGTTTGCACAATCCAAGGGATCATTCGATTTCTTTGGGAGCAAGGTTATTAAGGCCACCCTCATAGTAGATGAGAGGGTGCCTGCTGAGTGTGCTTCTTGCAGGGCAAAGAGTAACGGTTGAGCTATTACCTGGGCAATGGCCTGATAAACTTCAACCATCATTCCATCAGGGCCTGGAGCTTTACCCTTGGCCATTTGCAAAAAAATCTAAGCGCAGTTCTTCTCCTGAAATTGGAGCATCCAGCATACTAACTTGCTCAGGTGTCAGGCTTGGTACTGAAACTTGGTGGCAGAACTGATTTAGTTTCTGGGCTAGTTGCACAGGGGTCAGTGAGGAGTATGATTGATAGAGGGACTGGTAGTACTGTTGCATAATACTATTCACTCCCTTGAGGTCAGTGACAGTTTGGCCTAAGGGGGTCTGCAAGGCATGAATACAAGTGGCAGCTCGTTGCTTCCATAACTGGTAGGCCAGCAATCTACCCCATCCCCCCACTCCCAGTCGGTATGTTTAGAGCGTAAAAGAAGCAATTCATCATTGTTGTAGAATAAAATGAATCTGATATTTTAGTATAGTTATGCGGTAGATCAGGGATTGGTCCCTAGCAGCCACAGGGGATGCTCTGAAGTGGGACTCAAACCCCACAAGCTCCAGTTGCAGCTGGTTCATGGTCGTCTTGCGTGACCTATTTTTGGCCACTGAGAAAGAGATGATGCGGTCCCTAAGGACCACCTCAAAAGCCTCCCAGATAGTCCTAGGTGACACCCCTGCATTGGAGTTGAGCAAAAAATAGTCCTTAGCTGCTTGAGTTACCAACTGGCAAAATTGTGGATTTTGCAGTAGCATCGGAAGATGATGCCAGTGGGTCCCCGATGCTGAAGGGTGGGGGAAGTGTATGTCACCATGATAGCTGCATGGTTAGAAATTAGGATTCCACCTATCTGTGGGGTAGCCAGATCACTCACCACTGCATCAATGCCAAACCAGAAATATATCTGACTATGGGTAGAGTGCGCGCAGGGGAGAAATAAGTGTAGTCACGCCGGGATGGATGGTTATGCCTCCACACATCGATCAAGCCCCACTCATCCATCATCTCTTGCAGTGCCAGCTGGGACTTAGGGTGGGTCTGAGGGGTCAGCTTTGATTTGTCCAGGAATATGTCATAAACTGAGTTAAAGTCTCCTCCAATCAGGATAGGGACTTGTGGTTGAAATGTAGCTAAAGAATAATAGCCTGAGTGACACATCGGAAGAAAGCTGCACTATCTACGTTTGGGGTATAAACATTAGCTAAAATCAGTCCACCTCCCAGAAAGGAGAAATGGGAGACAACCCACCTTCTGAATGTATCGGTTCAGACCTCCTGCTCTACCCATAGGCAAGAGCACCAAAGTAGGATGGCGACCCCTCTCTGCTTAGTATTGACCGAGCTCGCTGTCACTTTACCCATCCATGATTTCCTAAGCCATTGTACCGTCTTGCTAGTTAAGTGGGTCTCCTGAAGCAGCACTAAGTCTGTCCTGAGGGAGCGCAGGTGCTGCATCACTTTAGTGCATTTGATGGGGTGGAAAAGCCCCTTCACATTCCACAAAACCAATAGCACACACTGTGCAACCTGGGAAGCCATAACCTTCATCCCGAGAGAAAGAAACAAGGTACTCACCCACCAGATATGCTGTCCAAACAGGATAAAGGGTACCTGCATAAGGGGGAAAGGCTGAGTCCGGTGAGATAGAGGAAGAATAGAGGCTAACCTGAAAAAAGAGGTGTAAACACAGTGAGCTGTTGTGTAAACTGAAGTAACAACCTAGTTTTGTAGCAGAGACAACCACGTCAGACTGAAAGAAACAAGAATTCGTCAATGCCTAATGTTGTCTTGCTGGCATTGTCATTGGTAGTGCAGGAGACAGATGCATAATAGTAATGGCAGTGAAGTATTGAACTGACGCCAACCCCACCTCCACCCTGCAGAGACTGACAGACATTAGGGTGTGCCTTTGGGTCATCAGCTATAACGCTCATGCCATTTTACCTCACCCTACCCTGTAGACACTGACAAGTGTCATGGTGTGCTTTGGGGTCTTTGGGCCTTATACTTACCCCATTCCATAAGGAAATACACTGAGATGGGTCCAGCATAGGAAAATGGGGTGAACGATAGGGTCGAACACTCCAAGGCACACCTCGATGACTGTCACTGGCTGCAAGATGGTGGTGGTGGAGATAATCTTGTAAACATTACAGTCAATGATCCCAAGTCACACCCCTGACGCCTGTCAGTCTCTATAGGTTGGGGTGGTACAGTTGGAAACCCTTACGTTGTAGACGTTTGTTGGTATTTTCACTCCACATTGTCAACATAGGCTTTTTGTGACCCCACCTCATGAAGAGCGGCACAATCAGTTTGTTAGCTGAAAGGTGGTTTTGCACAGTGGTTATGTCATTTGGTGACACAGGGATGAAAAAACACATTTTGTGCAGGATGTGAAAAATGACAACTGTATTGTTCATGAGCAGGTGTAAAAAAATGGCAATGTTGAAAATTTGCAGTGAAAATTTGAAAAATTGGTGAAGTCATGATCATCCATAGGAACTGCGCAACACGTGTCAGTAACCCAATTATTTTTGGGATTTATTTAGCCACATTTTCAACATAGGCATTTTGGGACCTCCCCTCATGAACAGTGGTGCTGTGATTTTGTTAAGCTGTCCCAAAGGTTGATTTCCCACAGCGACCACACCATTGTGCACCACAAGTACGGAAACACACTTTGGGCAGGCTGTGAAAAATGACAGCTGTACTGTTCATAAGGAGGTGTGAAAAAATGGCAGTGTTGAAAATCTGGCATGAAAATCTTGCAAATTTGTGGAGTTACAAAGGTGCCTGGAAACTGTGCAACGCATGCTTGTAACACAGTCATTTTATGTACTTTCGTCACCAAATTTTCAACATAGGCAACTTAGGACCTCTGCTTATGAACAGTGTCACCTTCATTTTGTCAAACTGTTCCATAAACTGATTTCTCACAGAGACCGTGCTAATCAGCGCCGGACATGAGAAAACACATTTCAGCCAGGATATGTAAAATGACAGCTTGTACTGTTCATAAGGAGGTGTGGAAAAATGCCAATTTTGAAAATCTGGAGTGAAAATATTATAAATTCATGAAGTTACGAGCGTGTGTGGAAACTGCGCAATGCACTCTTGTTAAACAGTAATTTTTTGGATTTTTTCACCAAATTTGCAACATAGGCTTTTTGAGAGCCCACCTCATGAACAGTGGCACTGACATTCCATTAATCAGTTCCAAAAGGTGATTCCGTGTAGTGACCACGAAGTCACCTTTTGGGACTGAATAACGCTATGACAGTGACCGAATTCATGAGGAGGGGCCCCAATAACCCCATGTTGAAAATTTGGTGCCAAAATTCCCAAAAATGCCCGAGATATGCACCAAAGTTGAAAAATCCCTATTTATGCCATTATAAAGCTTACCGACATTTCTTCAGTTCGCGGTCCACTTTGAAGAGTGCAGACATGTTCCCGGTCCACTGAAGATCATCGCGCCAGGCTAGGGACCATATTCTTCTTTTACAGGGAAACAAAAAAAACAAACATTACGGGACTTTTTTCCTTTTACAGGGGCATTTGGCATACTGGGGTGGGCTCCCAGTGTGCTAACTAAGTGTTGGGAGGGCTAGCCAACAGGGGATTGTGTACACCCATCAGTACATAGTGAAGGGGGGGCCAGAGCCGAGGGGGATTAGGCACCCCCCTTGGCACAGAACAAAGGGGAGCGGTCATTATGCCGACGGGGAGTGGTATCCCCCATCTGCACATGAACTGAGTGATAGCATGGTGAAGGGGGATTGGGCAGTCCTGAAGTCAGTTCTCTGTGTGGCGTCAGTCAGCACCGCCATGTTTCTGGAAGGGTTTCACCAGGAAGGGCATGTAGGGAAGGCATGTTTTAGTGTCGCTGCATGACGAGTTTGGCTGTCATTGCAGCGGACCTTTTGTTTGATGTGCTCACCACAATATGTATTCCTGGTGTGGCGCCTGCATGCTGGCTTATTGGGGAATGAGGAAGACACCTACTGATGAGTACCCTGCATTCGCCCAACAGTGACTGCACCTCCAAATCTGCCATTAATGCAATATGTTGGCTGGCACGCAAGCACGAGCCAACATAAAAAGAAAATGTGTGAATTATTAACAGTGCAGTAACAATCAGACAAGTTGTCCAATAACTCTAACAGTAGTCAAGTAGAACAACAGACAACTATATAACAGGGTAAACACCAAACATCATAAACACACTAAAGGGTGGCGAGCTTACTGCGAAAGAGGTCTCCAAAAACAAAGACAGTCCTCAGCTATGCACACTCAAGCACCTACAGGGTAGTATTAAGGTATCAGGCACATGGAACCAACTCTTCCTTGGCTGGTGGAGACCAACCCAGGGTCAGACTCCATGATCCGTGGGGGGATGCATTGGAGGAATGGGGGGAGGGGGATGGAGGATGGGGAAGGAAAGGGCTGGGTAAGGGGGGAACCCCTCCAACAGACAGATTCAACATCTGCTCGAATTAAGTTGAATTGTGCATAAGAAATGCTGGTCAGCCCAATAAGTGTACTCGCAGGCTAGTAGGGAGGCAGACCCATGGGAGGAGGAAGGGAGAAAGGGGGGGTCTAGCAAAGAACAGGCTCTCCAGAGGGGGCACAGGCTCTCAGCCCGCTTACAAATGTTTGAGGGGAGAGGTTAGTATGGGGAAGGGGGTAGGGACATATATGGGTCCAGCATTCCTCCCTTTACCAGATGAGGACCACCAAAGTTATGAAAGCCACATCATTCAGCTAAATAGGAGAACATAAACTAGCACATGGTGACAATGCTGTGGCTGATAAATCACCCTAATCTTCTTTTCCATATTAAATCAAAGTCCAAATGACACCCTTAGGGACAGTTCGTGTGGCAGATAAGGCTGCAGCACATGACTGGACACCAGGCCTGATAGGAGCAGACAGTGTCATGGCCTCTACGAGGGACTTTTCTGGAATGTCCACCCAATCTGTAATGGGACCAGTGTCCGTGAAGTGCATAATAGTGTCCGTGGGTAGATCTCCATCTTCATCGGATGGGGAGTCCTCTCAAGAGATTTTGGCTGGGGGAGCTATGAGTTGCTGCTCTGGTGACAGTCATTGGCTACTTCGCGAGCATGGTCGGTGGTGTTGAGCAGGATTAGAAGTACAAGGTGGCAGGACTGGGTTCCCAGATGTTAGACCTGGCTCTGTTACAGAGGAAAGCGAGAAATTGGCAGAAATAGGTTTCCTGGGGCTAGGGGAGCATGATTCAGTAGGAGGGGTCTGTCCAGAAATGGGATCTCCCAGAGACAGCATCCCCACTCCCTGGTTCCCCCTAGGGAGGTTACTCTTGCAGTCTCCCACAGCTTCCTGGGAGTTGTAGTTGGGGAAGGCAGGGAAGGCCAAAACTTACTAACCCATCTCTCGACCTCCCCAGGATGCAGGGCCACAATCTCTCTCTGCCATCCTTGAAGACCTGCAGCTGGGTAAGATTTTTGTATCTCTAGTGAAAATTGTGACACTGCAAGTATTTTTGATGGAGATAAATGCTTTGTGATGCATGGCTGCTTCATGACTAAAATCCCTATGGAAAAAGATCCGTGCCCCCTGCCAACGAATCTCACCCAAATCCCTCGCAGCTCCAAGAATTTTTTCTTTGGTTGAATAGCACAAGCTATAGGCTATTATAGATCTCAGGGCCTGTCCAGATCCTTCCAGCTTGGGAGCTAGCCAGTAGACTCTCTCTACCTCTACTGGCCCCCTCCATCTTTCTCCCAGCATAAGAGGTATAGACTCATTAAGAAACCTTTCCATATTTTGAGCTTCCAAACCTTTGCGGATGCTAATAATGTGAATGTTGTTCCAGTATCCCTGCTTTTCCTGATCTTCAGCCCTGTCCCACAACACAGCCAACCTAGATTCGTGGGCCTGAAGTTTCTGCTATATGGCATTCTGTTGATCTTCCAGCGTATCAGCTCTCTCCTCTGAGACATTCATACAGTCTTGGAGATCCTTAATGTCTGCAGTGATACCAGTCAGGGCTACGCTGATGCCATCCACCAAGTTAGGAACACTTTGAGCATGTAAGTGTCATACTGGTGTGAATCCCCCCGGATGCTGACTGTGGAGGGACTGCACCTTTGGTAGACAGCGGCTATGGTGTCTGTAGGGCTGAGTGGGCCATAGCAGGAAGTAGAGGGCAGCCAATAGTACCGTGAGCTCCACCACACCTCTTAACATTGCTCCAGGTAGTCTACGACTTGGCCGCACAGGATCGCTAACTGAAACAGAGCAGCAGGCCTGTCAGGCCTAAGTCCCAGTTCAACTCGCGGACAACTGGCACTTTACACTCGAAAAATACACAGCGGATCTGCAAAATCATCGCACCGGATGGTTGGGGCTAAGTTACCCACAGTTTGAAGACTTTTTAGAGGGGAAGTTCTCCGGGATAGAGGTGGTTGACCAAGGATTGTTCCCAGCCGAGGATAGAGCACCAAGATTAGGCTGCCATATTGTTGGTGGCCAAACCACGCCCCTGGCATCAGGATCCTTGACCTCTTGGTCATACAGCTGGCCAACATGATGGTCTCCTTATCACTGAACTTTGGGTTCCTGGACCTTGTACCTGCCATCTTGTGCAGAACTGGGTCAGCCACACCTATTGCAACTGCTGGGGATAAGTGAGAGGTTGGGCACCGCTCTTGTGGATGTGTGCTGTGATTGCACAGTACAGTAACTGTGGACCTGCCTGCATGTGCTACCTTCTGTGTAAGCACCCTGCAGTGCCTAACCAATGGAATGTGCAGCACTGTGCTGGGGAGGTAGTATTGCACCTGTGAGAGCACAGTTATAGCGTTTCTGTGGTCCACAACATGCACAGTGATGCTGCATGTAGTTGAACTGTAATCTGCACAGTGAGTGATGTACATGCATGCTCCTGATGCTATGTGACCCCAATGGCAGTCTTCCACACAGCTCAACACACATGCAAACCTCGGATGCTGCCTGATGCACACCTGGTGAGTGTGAAGCAAAAATGACTGTCACCAACACTGAGGCCCAGGGTTTGCTGCTGTCATTGCCGGGCCAGATTTAATGCCACAATGTCAAGCAGGGACTGTAATCATGACACTGATACTGGGGCGTCTCAATGCATGATTCGATGTGATGCAGGGACTGGGGTCATGATGCTGCTACTCTGGCATCAGATATCATGACACAATGTGACACAGGGACTGGGATAATGATGCTGATACTCAGGCATCAGATAACATGATGCTATGTGACACACGGGCCAATTATGATACTGTCACTGCCAGGTCAGATGTCATGATGCAACATGATGCAGGGACTCAGAACATGTGCCTGATAATACTGCATCTGATACTTGCATTTGCATCTGTTGGTGTCAGCACCCCGCATATGTTGTGTACATGCATATTCATATCAGTGAAATTTGGTTGGCAGATGTGATGCTATATTGCCTGCATTAAACACACACAGTACTTAACAGTGCTGTTCATGGGATCAGGCCCATGAGTGTGCATCCCATAGCATCAGCATCAGCCATGGCACTGCTATATCACAGGTTGTGGCATCACGCTGCATGGTTTATGTTGTTTGGCATCACCTTGCATCACACTGTGACAGGTGCGTCATGATGCATGGAGCCTCACATTGCAGAGGTGGAGATCATTTAGTGGTGGGTCAGTGGCTGGCCGTGGAGGGATGTGGTGGGCTATACCAGTTAGTGACACCTGACAGGGATGGTAGGGTGATGTGTATGGGCAGTGTGGTGTATGGGGTGCCATGGCTGTTGGCCATGCCTTTCTGGGGGTGCATTACTGGCAATCCGGATACACACACATGGATATGCATATGCTATGTTTCAAGGGTGGGGGGGGTTGTGGTCTGTCACAGTGTCCACTGGCATGTGCCATGCCACTATTGGTGCAGTGCTATTAGGGTGATACCCTTCACCTCTACCTTGTCTGTGCTTGTACCCCTCTGTCCCTGTATTCCATGTTATGCCATTGTGATGCTGTTCTTTGGGACCCCATCCCCATAGGTGTGCCAGCTGGGGGTGTTGCCAGTTATCACTGCATGTGCCACCACCAGGGTAGCTGTTCTGAACACAGCTGATGGTGGCTACCATCCATGTGGGCCATGAGGGTCAGGTATTGTCAATGGTGCACATGATCCAGGGACTAGGCCCACTATCTCTGACCTCACAGGCTGTATGTCATTTTTAATGTCCCAAATACCCAACAGTAATGGTGAACTTGGACAGCAGGTCACATAGGCCATGGGACGGTGTGCCGGTGAACTGGTGCAGCCATCTGCACATGACTGTGGACCTATACAATCACATGTCACCTGACTGGATCTGGTTCACTGTCACACCACCACATATGTACCTGCGCACACACACCCCCCAATACCTGCAGTGTGTTTCTGTCCTTCTGTATTTGGTCATGCCTGCCATCTGGGTGTCATTCATACGCACCCAGGACTGTCCTCACATCAGCCATCCCATGGTCACACTGGCATCTGATTGGCATAGGTATCCAGGCATATGCTCTACCATGCCAACATTCTCTCCATATAGTGCCGCAATGCCTAGTACCATGGTGGTATGTGCATACCTCTGGTAACATGGTCCTTCTCTGGATGTTGCTGTGTATTGCTGCCATGGGCTGTCAGTCATTCAGCAAACAGTGTTTTTTTGTATCAGCACTGGTCTCTGTGTGACGGGCACCCCATGGAACAGTGTGCATGTCCACAGATGTTGTTCAGGCATCTGGGTACCATGGGTGCTAGGCCTGGTGTGTTCAGCATGTCCATATATCCCCATGACGTAGTTGGCATGTGCACACTCTGTGACGTTTGTTACTGTGGTAGGCATTTGATGGTTTGTATTTCTCATGGTGCTGGTTCATGTGGCATGGTGTTACACAAAGTGATTCCTTATTAGTTGTGCCCTGGTCCTGTGTCCAGTTACCTCATGCCTGCGAGTTTTCGGTTGTGTGCATTGTCAGGTGCTGCACTGGCATCTTCATTGTTGCCCCCGTCATTGCCACTGTCATCCATTTCCTCCATATCAGGCATGTTTATTCTGTTGTCAATGGCAATGTTGTGGAGGATACAGCAGGCCACGAAGATCTTGCATGACATGCAGGGTGCATACTACAGTGCACCTCCAGAGCGGTCCAGGCACCGGATCCTCATTTTCAGGAGTCCGAATGTGCACTCAATTACAGACCTTGTGGCTGCATGCACTTCATTATATTGTGTTTCTGCTGCACTCTGTGGTCTTCTGATTAGTGTCATTAGTCACGGCAGTAGGTGGTATCCACTGTCACCTGTGAACATGAGGGCATTGGTTAGTGGTTATGCATGCATTGTCAGTATTGTATGCTTCTATGCTGCTGTCCCACTTATGTCCTCCCTCCACCATGCATGCCATGTATCACAGATGTCACAGTGGCTCTTGCACCCATTTCATGCTGTCTGCCCCTTCTTGCATGTCCACATGTGTGCCATGTGTGTTCCCTGTGTCTGCTGTGTTGATGTCACCTGTGTTTGTGTGTGTGATCAGTATGCTTACCATTATCTGACATCCTATTTGCATTGCATGACTGTATTTCTGTGCAATGCCCTGCCAGGGTTGCCATCTGAGGGCAGGGGGGTGATTCATATGTGTCACACATGTCTGTGTCCATGCAATTGAGCTCAGGGATGCATATTCATGGGCAGTGCCATCCTGTTCATGGTCATGATTGTGTGTTGTGTGTTGCTGCACATTGCACAGTGACATCTATGGGCACCCCTGGTGCCATACCTATGTTAACTGTCAGTTGGTTGTGTGTCCATGTGTGTGTTTCTGTCATGACAGGGTGTCCTGTGCATGGCTAGTTATCAGGTGATCACACATAGTCATGTCCAATTGATATGTGTGCTCCTGTGTTCCTGTGTTGTTGCAGTTTTTGTTGGTCTCATTGACCTACATACTGGTAGTGGGGTCAGTGTCAGCTGTCTGCAGCATTACATGTGTGTACAATTGTCTTCTGTTGCACATGCACCTAACTATTAGCTATCCATCCTGTATTTGTGCATGCTCAAAGCCTTCACACAGGCCATTGTGCCTAAAGATGTAAGTTTTGTGGCATGAACCTGGGCACTGTGCCACTACATCCAGGATTCAGCAGCGACTGTCACTTACAACCTGAATATTGATTGAATGATATCCCTTCCAGTTCACTTATGCATCCCCATCCTGTGATGGTGCTTTTATGGCTCTGTGGGTACAGTCTATTGCACCCAGTACCCGTGGTAATTGGGCAATGCTGTAGAAACCCTACTGGCTGGCCTGCTGCTCATTGGCGTCCCATGGAAAACTGATACACTGTGCTTTCCTGTGCAGTAGTGCCTCAAGGAACTGCTTTAGGCATGTGGAGACAGGTGATTGGGAGATTCCCAGTGTGTCTCCTGTGGGTGTTTGGAAGGTGCCCGTTGCAAGGACATGGAGTGCAGCGCTGATCTTTAGCTCCACCAGTAGGGGGTGACCTCTGCCAGTCCTGCATTGTAAGTCTTCCTTTAGCTCATTGCAGAGCTGTGTGATGGTTTCCTTGTTCAAACTGTACCATGCCAGGCACTGTTCATTGGTAATGTCTGTGTACATAGTTCTTCTGTGGTACACCCTTTGCCTGTGTGGTCAGCATGGTATGTGTTGCAGCAGTGATCTGGCCTGTGCTTGTACCCTGGCAGCCTCCAGACACTGCTGCCTGGCATGACGCTGCTTCCATACTCCCCTTGCTGCCATGAGGAGAAATATTGTTGCTGCTCCTGGCATTGTGCCATTTTGTCATCCACCTCTGTCTCTCAAAGGGCCTCGCCCTCAGCTGTGTCCAGGTTTCAGCAGTGTCTATTGTGTTGTGTGCCTTTTTGTATGCTTTAAGGCTTCTTAGACCAGCTCTGGCTGGTCTAGCAGCTGACGGCACTTTAACATGATTAGTGTCAGTGGTGCAGCTTTGAAATTCCCATGGGCGCAGGTTTGCACCATTTCTGCGGCGCAAGCCAGCTGGCATCATGGTGCTGCAGTTTGTATGGTGCAAGGCTAGTGCAGCCACCTTTGACGCGTGGGAGCTGCCTTTGCTGTAGTGCTCTTTTGAAAATCGGGTCTGGCACAATGTTTGACGCAAGACGCTCTTGTGCCACTGTTGTTTGGCTCACATCTCTTGCGTCATTCCAGGGGCTTTGAAAATCCGGCCCAAAATGTCCAGATTTACACTAAAATAATTTATTTAATTTAATTCTATTGTTGCAACCATCCAACTTGATAATGCTACTATGCACCATTGTCAAATGTTAATGTCCTCACTCTATGCTATTTTTCTAATGTGGGATACATCAATATTATGTTAAACCTTACCAGAAGCAATTTACACACATACTGCTTTAACCCTTAGGCTGCCAACAGAATTAGAATGTATAGGAATTTTGGACTCATATATCAGTCTGCGACCCTGCAAGGGTTAAAGTAACAGTACTTCTGAATAACAGAAAGCATACATCAAGTGGGTGTGCAGGCTAATATGATTGATGTAGGGATAAATTTTGGAATGATAGGTACAGACACAAAATATCAAAAAAGGTTAACAATACAAACAATGTGCTATTTATGTATTATGTAAACTAAAACTAGTTTGAATATTATTTATTCTAAATCCATTGCCTTTGATATATAAAGGAACAGGATTATTTGGGGTGTTGTAAGACACAGACTTCACTAAATACTAAAAAATAACAGTATGAGTTAATAGATTCATAGCTAATCCATTTAGTGAGGTTTTCAGTGGAAAGTAATGATTTATGAGATGCTGAAAAGGGACCAATATACATTATAAAACATCACTACCAACAAATATTCCAGTTAGTGTCCCTATTCATATCAATTTTAGGATTTAAAACATCCATCTCAAAAATTGAATGCATTTCACTACATTATAAATCAAAATCTCCCTCTCTTACAGGTGGGGAGATTCTAAACCCCAAAACCTTAATGAAGCACTTGAATGTAATGCAGCATTAAACTGCAGGTGTCTGTAAGCAATTTCTTATGTTACTTTTATGCTCCTGCATTCTGACCTTTAATTTTGTTGTAGTCTTTCATATATATTTATTGCAAAAAACTTCAGTAATGCATGGGTTAGGGTTGAAGTGACAAAAGTAGTGAAGTGAGGCATTAGGTTTTCAAACTCTAACACCCCTCACCCCGACCATCCACTGTGCCCCCCTCCACACACCTACAGGTATCAGGGTGTGCCTTGGGGTCATTGTCCCTAACTCTCACTCCATTCCATGTGTAATGAAGCTGAGATGGTACAGTATAGGAGAATGGGGTAAGAGTTAGGCCCAACAACCCCAAGGCACAACCGACACCTGAAGGTGCATGGAGGATGGAGGCAAGGTGGGTGGTAGGGGTGGGGATTGTTAGGTTTCAAAACCTAATGCCTCATTTCCCTACTTTTGTTGCTTCAACCCTAACTGATGCATTAACACATTTTTTTTGTAATGAATTTTCTTACTTTTTGAGATAGTGTAATCTTTCCCTTAAATGTTTTTTGGAGCACAGGGCCATCAGTATATGGTGTGTTGTGGTTGCATCTCCCTGTGGGAGTGCAGGGCCTAGAGAGGGCCCTCCACTCCCATCATGCTCCCATCACTCCATAATGGTATCCATTTGTGCAGTCCAGAGCCGATTGGGCCCTGCGCCCCAATCTATCCACATCTGTAGAGACATTTTAATGAACTGTCATCTCTCTGTGGGAGTGCAGGACCCTCCCATTAATGCATAATGGTGGGCCCTGCACTCCCATTACTGCAAAACAGTATCCATATATGGGACCTACCCATAAGTGTAGAGACACAGCACAGACCTAGAGAGGTTCCAAGTCAACCTTGTGATGCAGATGGTGTAATATCTCAGTAATCATAGCAACCTTGGATGAAATTCCACCACAGTTGTAATCATGTCCTAGCAACCTGCATGCTTGCTTAGTACACCATGCTGCATTTAGTGATAAATCTGTAACTTTAACCATTTTTGAGATATAGGCACCGAAAGATACTATGTCCTCCACAATGTTATCCTATGGGACATTTCCAAACTTCAAAATGTTATAACTATGGAAACAATATAAATTTTATCACCAAACAAGCAAAAGTCACATCTGTGGGGCACACTCTTTCTACCCTTAAAATTTCATCCCGCAATTCTGAGCCATTTCTTTGCAGTGAAGTGGTAAAAAAAATGGCAAATCTAATCGAAATAAAATGTGATACATCAAGAGATCTATCCCACGGGACAGCGCATATCAAATTTTGTGCACATCCATTGAACGGTTGCAAAATTATTAAAGTGCAATTTTAGGGAGGGACATCTCTTCCCATGCCTCTGGTTTCCTCACCTACCCAATTCCCCTCTTTCCTCCCTACAGCCCCTCCACCCCTCATGTCTATTGTCTCAACCACCTACTGGCAGCCACCCACTACTCCTTGCTCATGTCAGGCCCTAACTTACCACTCTCTGCTGCTTCTCTACTATCTCTCTTTACCCTCACTCAATCCATATGGACAATGCCTTTCCTAGCAGCTGCCCATACCCTCACTACCCATATCCCAACTACCTCCAAACTCATTTTCACCCACACATTCTCATCCTTGACAAAGCCACCACTGGTAGCTACATCAATATTCACTGCACATAAGTACATGTCACATTAAACTGTTTCAGCAAAGAGCTTCTCTTGCATTTCTCAGTGAGCTGCATAAGTGTTATTGGATTTAGTGCAAAGCCTCAAAAATTCTGTTTCCTAAGAATTGCAACTTAATTTTGCATTGTATTTTGGCAGATCTGCAGATGCATTCCAAATGAGTTGCAAAAACACTTGATAAAAGTTGCTCTTGAGGTGGTTTAGAGTTGAAAAACAACAAAATATGAGTTGCTAATGCATTGCAAACTTCAAAAAATAATGCTAAACCAACTCATTGGTGAAACAGTTTAATGTGACTTGTACTGTAATATTGGGTCATCTGCACTTAATAACATGTCTATATTGTTTTGCTGCTAAATTGTTGGATATTGGTTAACCTGCATATAGTACATTGTCTGCCTGTATTGAAATCTGCTTTGTATTCTGTTAACAAATATGTCATGCAATGTCATCATAACTGACTAACAGTCAAACTCTTGTACTGAATGTTTTCCATTATTGTACATATTGTACTGTTTTGATTCCTTTACATGGAGCCTTTGTAAAAGAGCCATCTTGGCTCAAATGTTGTAATTCCAAGAAAGAAAGAGCAAACTTTAGAAATCCCTTTTCGTGAGCTGTCAAAATCCCTTTTCATGAGCCAAATCCCTTTTCTCAAGATGTCAAAATCCCTTTTCGCGAAAGTGGGGCCAGATTGGCCTGCCAAAAAATCCTTTCACGCAAAGGGATTTTGACAGCTCATGAAAGTGGATTTGGCTCATGAAAATTGATTTTGACAGTTCACAAGGAGGGATTTGAGTTGTCAGACCCGATGGCCCTTTGGCTAATCCCTTTTCAGGATGTGAAAAGGGAATTTGATACCTTGCAAAAAGTGATTCAGCTCACAAAGAGGGATTTTGACAGCTCATGAAAAGGAATTTGAAAAATGAATCCCATTTTATGAGGTGTCAAAATCCCTTTTCACAAGCCAAATCCCTTTTCATGAGGTGTCAAAATCACTTTTCGCGATTGTGGGACCAGATGGCCCTGCCAGAAATCCCTTTTGTAAAAAGGGATTTTGACAGCTCACGAAAAGAGATCTGAAAAGTTAATCCCTTTTCGTAAGGTGTCAAAATCCCTTTTAAGTAAGACAAATCCCTTTTTGCGAAGTGTCAAAATCCTTTTTTGCATCACAAAAAGGGATCGGAAGTGAGTCACGAAAAGGGATTTTAAAAATCAAAAAACAAACATTCTGGGGCCACAGTAAAATAACCAAAGGCAGATAACTGTAAATTATGTCTACATGAACAAACTCCATGCTTGGTGGTCTGCAGAAGACATCCCTGGATAAAGTTACAACATTTTGTTTGGGCAGAAAAAATAAAAACAAGATGGCTGATCCTGAAAAGGGATTTTTTTTCTCATGAAGAGGGATTTAATAAATCCTCCCTCATGAGCTGTCAAAATCCCTTTTCGTGAGCCCTATATCCCTTTTTACTTATTTTACTTATTTCGTTTTTGCTAACTGGGTAGGTGCACTAGCCATGAAATGACTATTTTCAGGCAAGTCCCGGGAGAGTACAACAATCAAAGACAGGTACATAGTGTGGTGATATCTATATACTTTATAGGGGCAGCCTTACCTTCTGTTCTCCCTCCCTCCCTTTTTTTTTTTTTGTTGTTATCTTTTTCTTTCTCCTTAGTAATGTGTGGTTAAGTCTGTTGCAACAGCATGTCTTCTGTCCTGTATTTTATCTCTTTGTTCTGAATATATATATTGATGTGCATACCCCCCTTTAAGATATATGTGTGGACCGGCCATCTATACATAGTGGTGATGCACATTTAAATATATATATATATTCCTAATCCTCTTATTTCTGTGTTGCCCTCAGTAAAATATAGCTCTTTCACCTGTTATTTCCCCCTATTTTCAAGTTTAGAGCCTTTTAAAATAAATATTGAGGCAGGTCCTGTTTTGTTTATATAACTCCCTCATTTCAGTTTCTCCTCCATGCTGCTGCTCCTTTCTACACGGAGGAGCATTGAGGTTGTTGAAAAATGAACCTTTTCTAGGCTTTTTGCTCTAAAGGCTGCTATTAGCAGACACTAAGGCCCAGATATTCAAAAGAGTTGAGCCATGTGCAATAGGGTTGCACCTGCGCAACTCCAAATTTGCACCATTCTGTGATATTCAGCAGGAGGCAGTTGCGCCCCCAAAATCATGCTGAGCAACAGCGCAATGATAATGAAGGCATGCTCAACTGAAGGGGGAGGAACCATGCATAAATGGCGCAGTGTGATATTCAAAGACTTGCACAATGCGCAACAGTGGAGCAAGCGCAAGTTGCGCCATAGCAGAAATGAGCCAAAATGAAAAGGAGCAAGGAAGAGGCACAAGAACGCTACAGGGAAGCCACATGAGGCAGAGGCACACAGACAGGGCAAGTGGCAAGAACAGGGCAGGTCAGAGAAAGGCCACAGTCAACAGCCAGGCACAGGGAAGGTGTGGGGAGCCACACAGCACAGAGGCCAGCACAGGCAGGTGTACCCGGTGCAGGGAGGTAGCAGTCAGGACAGCGGGGGGAATAAAGTAACAGCTGCCAGGGGGTGAACGCAAGCCAGGGACATGGCCAGTGCCACCTTCCACATGGAGGCTGTAATGAGGGAGGTAAGAAGGCAGGCAGCAGAGGGGCGTGGCCGTGGAAGGGCCCATCGGCAGTATGCCCCCAGCAGGCAGTACCGAGCCCGCACCAGCTTTGTGCTGTACACAGATACTGAGATTGTGGGCCTGTACCGCCTGAACAGGGCAATTCTGAGGCGGCTCTGTGAGCTGTGCAGTGATGTGATGCAGGCACCCACACAACGGAGCCATGCCCTGTCAGTTGAGACCAAGGTAACAGCCTGCATGTGCTTGCTCGCCATGGGTACCTTCCAGAGACCAACTGGGGACACCACAGACATAACCCAGTCAGCCACGTCACGCCATCTCACCCAATTCCTCAGCGCACTGCTGCCACATCCATTTCCCCAGCACAGCAGCGGAGTGCACAGCAAACATACAGGAGTTCCACAGGGTAGCACATATGCCTGGCATGCTAGGGGCAATAGACTGCACCCATGTGGCTACCCACACCACCTGGCCCCGAAGGGGCTGCATACACAAATTGAAAGGGCTACACCAGCATCAACTGCCAGGTGGTGTATGATGCCAGGGGTGCATCATCAATGTCTGTGCCACGCACCCAGGGAGAGCACACGATTCTTACATCTGGCACCAGTCAGCACTGTGCCACAGATTCAAGAGTGGGGACATCCCCATTGGACACTTAGTGGGTGAGTATGCAAACCAAATGGACAAATATAGGGCCTGAGGGGGCATGGCCAGAGGTGCCATGGGTAGTGGCCTACATGGCTTGGGGCAGGGCGATGCTGATCACCAAACTAACCTCCACCCTCTACACAGGTGACAGTGGATACCCACTCCGTCCCTGGCTGCTCACACTGTACCGGCGGCCCACGACCCCATCACAGCAACGCTACAATGAGGCATACACCACTACACGGAATGTCATCGAGTTGGTGTTCGGTATGCTGAAGGCACGTTTCTGTTGCCTGGACACCTCTGGCGGTGCCCCACAGTACAGCCCCTCAAAGGCCTGTGGGATATTCCTGGCCTGTTGCATCCTGCACAACATGGCCAACAAATGTGGGATAGCCGTACAGGTCAAAGAGGGGGACAGTGATGAGGACGATGGGGACGCCAGTGACGATGTTGATGGGCAGCTCCCCCTTGGCTGACGGGACCCCCGACTGCTCCAGCTGGCACAGCTGCACTGGGACACCTTCACGGAGGAGCACTTCAGCCAACCCAGGTAAGTCATGGGGCCATGCGCAACCACCAGTGGCCAAGGCACAACCCACAAACATGTAGAAACCCACACTGGGGGTGCATGCCATCGAGGGAAGTGGCAGGGCACAGAGGCACACACACAGCCAGGGATGGGTGAGGATTAACATGCCAAGCTGAAGGACACACACACACACACGCACACACACAATGCAACAAATGTGCACAGAGGGCAGAAGGCACACTGACCCGGAATGCACACCCTAGCAACACACATGTCCACAGGCCACCATGCCCACTGCCTGTCCATGTGCATGTGTCAGATGCTGAGCACCATTGCACATTGGTGTACAGTGCAATGCAGGCATCATCATGCACACGTAACTGCGGACAGCAGCCGGGAGGGTATTGCAGGTGGACTGCGTGTCCATGCGGGGCGGGTAACCACCGTGCACTGCCCACTAAAACGCACAATGCACACAGGGCAGCACCAGACAATGCCCAGCACTGGAGCAGGTCAGTCCCGACAGGTGCCACGGCCTGCGGATGCGTGGGTGGCCCTGCCGAGAACAGCCAGCACTGGGAGGCTGACCACTGGCCTCATGGGGTGGTACCAATGGTCCCCCAGGGGTTCCACTGTGTGAACGCGACCATGCCCGTGCAGGGGTTTGCAGCACACTGAACATGCCTGCACCAGGAGTGCTCGGGATGCCCACAGATGAACCCGGCGAGGACAGGGTGGGAGTCGCAAGATGCTGGGAACAGGGGGTGTATAGTGCACTGCGTGGTATCCGTGACGCATGGGCACCTGACTGTGTGCCCATTGTGGCCATGACAGCAATGAACGCCTGTGCATGCCTGTCAATGGCAGAGGTCACATCCTCCCGCAAATGGTCCATCCGTGCCAGGATCCATTCAGTGTCCCTGCTGCGACGCTCCTCTGCCCACTCCAGAGCCACACACAGTGCTTCCACAGACGTCACAAGCCGCATCTGCTGCTGGACCAATGCTCACAGTAGGCCGGTGTGCTCATCCAAGAGGTCATCAGCCTCCTCGGCATGCTGTCCTTCAGGGTGTGCAAGGGCCTGATGTTCAGCACCCCTTGAGGGTGGGTGCTGCACACCAAGACCAGGTCTAGGCATGTCCACAGGTGGTGCACAGATGCCGCCGCTGAGCCCTGTACCCCCAAGCCCAGTGGGTGACTGCTGATGCTGCCCCTCTGGCTGCCGCACCCCAGCACTCAGTGGTGCCACCGCAGTGGCTGCAACAGTTCCACTGTCTTGAACAGACACCAGTGCTGCCCCACTGGTGCTGACAGGTACAACCTGGGACTGTACTGACATGCAGGCCCCCACGGTGGCACCACCCACAGCCATGGGTGCGAAGTGCCCTGCTGTGTGTCCATCCTGTGGCACACATGTGTCACTGCCCCGATGGTCGTGTCATCATCACTGGTGCCAGACTCTGCCCTGGCCACAGCCACAGCGTGCTGGCATCCATGGATGCCAGCATGCTGAGACACAGGTAGGGCTTCCTCCACACCTGTCTCAACGACATCAGTGTGGACAGCCAGGCGGCCCCACTGTCGTACAGATCTACATATACCTGTGGAGGTGGATGGTCCCACCTCTGACTCCATCCAACTGTCTGCAGTGGACAGGCCCACCACCGCTGACCCATGCAGACGCTCAGGATCTGTAAGGGAAAGCAAAATCGTATTACTGCATGTGACCTACCCTGCCCCTCCCCAGACAGACCATGACTTACCATGCAGTGATAGGCCACCACCCGTCTGGAAGCCACCACCCGGAACACCCTCTATGGCACTTTGCAGCATGCTTCCAGCAAGCCTGTCCTCCGTTGGGGTGAGCTGTAGCACCTCTGGCTGTCCCCCACCTGTTGCAGCACATGCCACCTTGATGGCAGCCACCTTCTCCTTAACCCTCCTCCTGTCCATGCCCATCTTCTTCTTACACTCCTGCACGGAGCACTGGTGGCCGCCATGCAGGTTTCCGGCACATGCCACCTCCTCCCATGCAGCAGCATGGGCCTGAGGGGTGCTCCGCCGTCCACTGAGCAGTGGCTCCTGATCCAGGTAGGCCTCGAAGAGGGCCTCGGTTTCAGCCTTAGTAAAATTCAGCCTCCTCCTCTCACCACTGTTGTCCTCCTCTCCAAGAACGTGCTTGATCATTATGTAGCCTGAAAGAATGGCAGTTATTACCTGTGACTGTGCAGTCCCATGCATGTCCCTGAATCCACAGTCCACACTCCCAAGCAGCATGCAACTCACCAATAAACTGCAGTAACCGACTATGGCCACTGCAGCACATTGTTGCACCTTTATAGCGCAATCCATGCAAATGAGGCGAGGAGCAACTTTAATTAGATGCAAATTGCAGTGCTGCGCCATTGAATGGCTGATCAGATGATTTGCATATGACGACTGAATATCGTGCTGTTGCGCTTTGCGCAATTGTGTTGAACGTGCTGAGTCAATGGTGCAGTTCTGTGTCATGCGTAGTACACCTCACTGTGCATGCCCGGGTAGCTGACGCAGGCGTCTGCCGCGCTGATGATGTGCTGTGTGCGGTAGGCAATGCAGGGCATGGCACCATTGTGCCAGTGGCGCTATAGCGAAGGTCACTACATGGCGCTGTGGCATTGGGCCTTCATAGGCGCAATGGCCCAACTGCCCAACCTTTGCCCCTTGGCACCATGCATCAGGCATAGGTGCACCTCTATCGTGCTGTTTGATAACAGCGCGATAGGGAATGGCAGCGCTGTACCACGCTGCAGAGCACCATATTGCCTACTATAGCTATTGCAATGGCGCGGAGAAGAGCTGCTCCTTGGACGGCCATTGAGCTGGCAAATCTGGTGGCCATAGTTGAGCCACACCATGGGCCTCTCTTTGGGGAGGCCCCCCTGGATAGGGCAAGGACCCAGGTGCGGCAGGAGGTGGCCACAGCCCTTGAGGAGGCAACAGGCAGGGGCCGTAGTGCAGAGCAGTGCCGGCACCAATATGGTGACCTGCGCAGGAGGGAGCCGGAGCAACTGGCCTGACTGAGGTCACGTGCCAGGAGGGGCACAGTTCCACATCCAGGTAGGGGTTCCGTCAACCCACTTTTATCATCCATATGAGTCACAGTGTTGTATGTGTCCAGCACATAGGGGAGGGACCGTATGGGGTTGGCCGTGGCGGTGTTCACAGGGTGTGGAGTGGGTGGGTCTGGCTTGGTGGGAGGGCACACTCCTTGGGGCAGGGGGACTTTGCTTCGGGAATGTACTGATGTTCTTCTCTCCTTTTTGTCCCCACAGGCCTGGAAGAACTACACCGAGTGCGGGCAGAGCGGAGGGGAGTGGAAACTGCAGCCAGGTGGGCCGAGGACCAGCAACGCCCACCTGAATGGCCTGATGTGGGTGAATGCCAGACATCCATGATTAGTTTTGCATGCTGTGTGACAAGGTGGGAAGCAAGGCATGGCCACCATTCATTGACATCACTGCCATGCACGCCACTTGTTACAGTCAACACTGTCCAGTGGCAATGCATGTCTGGATGTGCGTCACTAGTGGTCCATGCATGCACCAGGTGCATGGCTATGCCACTGCCTTTGCACCACATAGCCATGTCACTAGACGGCCATGGTGGTGCTGTGCGTGACTTGGACGGTGGGTCTGTGCAGTGTTCTGCATGGCTGTATGCGCCTGGGTGGGCAGGTCCTGTGGACGTGATCACTGTAGCTGGTCACACACCATCACAGTGGTATGTCCCATGGCCGTATGCCATGGACAGTGGGCGGGCTGTATAGGGTTGTGCATTCACACCTGTTGACTGTGCTCCCTTGTCCTAGATGCAAGACATCTGAGGGAGATCAGAGACACCATGCGGGAGCTCCTGAATCTGGCCCACGAGACAGTGGCAATACTGCGGAGGCTAGACGAGTCAGGGGTTCTGAGGCGACACAGAGCCAGAGGGAGCCAGAGCCAAGACCGGCGGAGCCTTCAATAGTCCCTTGGTCCCTGACTTCCCCTACCCCCTGGACCCACCCTCACACCCCTCCTATCCCATCCCGTTTTTTCACCCTTCCCCTGCCCACCCCAACCTTTTTGTGTCCCCCCACCACAAACCTGTAAATATTTTTTATTCATGTACCTAGTTGAGTTTTCTATTTTTATAATACATTTGACTTTTATATGAATACTGTGGTGGTCTCTGATTTGCAGCGGGCTATAGGTGCTCAGCTGCAGTGGTGTGCATGGCATCAGGGGTGGTGCAGTCATGGGTATGTGTGTGTGTCTGTGTGGAGGTGTTTATGGTGTGGAGGTAGATGTTAGTCAGTGTCTGTGTTGTGTGTGTTGTTCCCTGTGCACTGGATGACTGTGTGCAGTGGTCCATGGCGCATGCTCTGTGTCCATGGTGCACCCATCAGCCCATCCATGGCCTGTGCAGCCAACACAAATGCCTGTCTGTGACCTGCATGGTCCACTGGCATGTCAGTGGTGGCATTCCCTGCAGGGCGGACACTGTACCCGTCACTTTGCTGGGTTGCCCATGTCACTGGTGTGGAGCATGCCTGACTCAGGTGGCACTGTGGGCAACATGGTCATTGTTCCACCTCCATGCTGTGGCTTGTGTGTGTGTTGCAGGGGATGTGCCCCAATGTCTGTGGCTTGTGCTCCGGGTGACTACTGGTGGTGTATTGGTCCATGGTGCCTGCGCAGGGTGGTTGGCACTCCAGTGCCATGGTGGACTGCGGGTTGTGTGTACATGGCTTACATGGGCCCACAATGGGGGTTTGGTTGCCCCACCACTGTGTCCATGTGTTGTTGTGCCCTTGGGAATGGGTGGGTGTCTGTCCAGACCCTGTGTGGCATCCGGTGTGGTGCATGCTTCCACGCACCACTTTGGGTGTCTGTGCTGGCTGTTGTGGCCAGTGGTGGGCCAGGGTGTGTCACTGGAATACTGTGCAGAGCGCTGTACCACTGGTGGTGGTGTCAAGGACACGACCGTCCCATATGGGGTAACTCTTGTGCCAATGCATGGTCGGTCTCTCAGCAGTACCTCGGGGGACTGTGCATGGTGGCACTGTGTCTGCCGTTGTTGCATTGCCGTGTGCTGCAACCTGCTGATGGGTGCTCGTGGTGGGGCTGGCTTGCATGGTTCTGTGGTGCACAGGGTTGCATTGACACTGTGGGGTGGTGGCATGCATGGGGTTTCCTGCTGTAGTGGTCACTGCACATGGGGAGGTGTCTAGGGGTCACGGTGCAGGGTGTGCTGTGCACTGGGGGGGATGGTGTGACACAGGGTGGTCTGCCCTCCTTGTGTGCCAGTCACAGCTTGCTGGTAGGTGTGATGGGGCACCATGGCCAAGCTGTGGGTTGGTTGCTTGTCTCCATGAACCAGTGGTTATTCCAGCCCTCCCCTGGTTGTGATGTGCTTGGGGTGTGGGGGGACAATGTCTGTTCTGCTGTGTGTTCCTGTGCCCATCTGTGGCATGGGTGGTGGGCCCCTACCTCCCTGATTGTGCAGTTACATTGCTCTGCAGCTGGGGGGCTCCCTGCTTGCGCTATGGCGCCTCTGGATTGCTCAGCTGAACATCCCTTGTTGAGCTATGGCACATCAGATCTGCTCAGCTTCCCTTCCCTAGTTGCACTATGGTGCAGGTGGTGCAATATTCAGTCATTGGCTGTAGGCGCAATTTGACCTGCTCCTTTTTTGAATATTACATCTCTTGCGCATGGGCGCAATAGACTTGCACTTGCTCCTGCTATTGCGCACTTTTTGGGCGCAGTTTGAATATCTGAGCCTCAGTGTTTTTATCGACGAGAAGCGCTTGGAAGTGCTTCTATCAGGAGAAAATCCCTCTCGCTTCTGCGCATGTTCGAGAAGAGCACTGCGAGAAGGATTACTTCGGGTTTTTCTGTTGCTGCTGAAGTGAGCAGCTGGTAATGTGGAAAAATGCTTGTTTTTGGGCAGAAAAGCCCCAGAACATTTTTCAGTGCTGTCACACTGTCCACAAAAGGAGGCTGTAATCCTTTAAAATAAATGACGGTTCTGTAAAAGAACTATAAAAAGATTATAAGGCTGGGCAATACCATTTTCAAACATACAGGCAGCATAATGCAAATGTTTACAAAGAAATTCAAAGACTTCAATTTCTGTTGTTTTGTTATCTCTGTACAGTGTTTCCTAACAAAGCAGAGGTAACTACTCTGGTGGTCCAGCTACAAGTGGGGGAGAAGAGATACCTCACTGCCAAGGAGGCACTGGAAGAGTTACAAGGGGAACTTCCAGATTTATTCAGAGCACCGAGCTGAGTTGCCTGAGATGACTAGGAGAGATGCCGAGAGTCTCTTTGGGCTGGGACTGTTGTAATTTCAAATTTGTTAATTTTAAGCTGGTTAAATTTACCTTTAATGTGGTTGAACCTAAAGTTTCCACTGGTTGGTTTTAGATAGTAGCTTTGAGATAGGGGCATAGGAATGGTTATGGACGACTATGGGCTTAACAAGAAGAACCAAGGGGAAGGGTAAGTAAGGTAATTTTATTTTGTTAGATGATGTCATGTTTGAGGGGGGGTTAGAATAGTGAGGGTGGCTCTATTTCTGGGAAGTGTCCCCTCCTTTTTTTTTTTTTAGGGTATTTTTTTTTTGGGTATTCCTGTAGGACTGTGCTGGTTTTTCTGTCTCTTTGTTGGGGGGCCTATGGTACCACCCCCACCCTGACCACTCTAGAGAAAGGGGGATGGGCCAGGATCTGAGCCAGGGCTATACTGCTACAAGTGAGTGATATGGGTACTAGGATGGGAGGCGGTCAGTAACTCCAGAGGTGGTTTAGTTGTTTTGCTAGGGCAATGATGAGTGGTAGGGGGGTTGGGGGGTGAGGCAGGGAAGAGGGGACAGAGATCGGGGTTAATTGGACAGATACTGATGTAAACCTCAACTTGGGGGTACTATAGATGAGAAGATTGTCTAACCAATCACGTTTACCAATAGCTAAAGCTAGGGTTGGAGATTATCGCGGTTTATAAGGCTTAGAGAAGTGGGAAGGTTACTTCTGAGCGCCCGGTTAGGTGTTATGGGTAAAGGTGGGGTAGGAGATTGACTACCTGAGGGTTCAAGGGAAAGGGAGTCAAAGGATAGGGTGAATAGAGTAATGGTTTATTAGTAAGTTTGTGGTGATTTTTAAGAGGTCCCTGAGAGAGGAAGGGCATGGAGGGCCGGGGAGCGGCGCAGGAGGGAGCTCATCGATGACCTGTGGACTTGGGGGCGAGCAATCTAGGGATTGGGGGCAGTGGGATTGGGGGGAGGGATTGGGGTTTGTGAAGGAGAGACAGTCCCTTAAGATAAAGGTAAAGAAGGCAGGCTCAGACAGGGTTTCGAGAGTCAATTGTCCCAACATATGTCCTTGGCACTACCAATCGCGAATGTTAGACTGATCTCATGGAATGTCAAAGGGCTCAGGGGTAGACGCAAAAAAATGATAATCCTGAGACATTTGGATCAGTTGGGTGCTCATATTGTGGCTCTATAAGAAACACACCTTTTGACAGAGGAGTTGAATAGCCTCAAGCGATCATGGGTGGGACAGGTTTTCGGGGTGGGCAAGAAGAGGGCGTCAGGAGGAGTAGCGATCTTAATTAGGAAGCCTTGTATGTATAGTGTTGAACAGGTGGTTACAAGAGAGGACGGTAGAGGGATTTATATCTCGGGCTTGCTATATGGTAGGGTCACTTCGGTGGCTTCCATATATGGTCCGACACCTCCCAATGCGGAGTTCTTTGCTTCAATAGAGAGGGATATAGCGGGTCTCCCGGGGTATGCCCTTATCTTGGCAGGAGATTGGAATGCTTATGTTGACAACTGTAGGGATAGGATTCCACTGGCGAGAGGACCGTTAACAAAGGGCCAACTTGTCTTGGAGAAGCTGATGGAGGCTTCGGCCCTGGTGGACCCTGCACGGACTCATACTGGTGGGGGTAGGAACATGACATTTTATTCATCAGTACATAAGACTCAATCTCGTATTGATTTTTTTCTGGTGAATAGGGAGGTACTTACAGGGATTAGGGGTCTGACTACGGAAGGCAGAATCTTTTCAGATCACTCCCCGATTTCACTAGTCTGGGAACCAAAAGTGGGCCCACCTAGACCTTTTCGTTGGAGGCTGAGTGACTCGTTGCTGACCGAACCTGCGACTAAGGACAAGCTTGAGGGAGCTTTGCTGGATATTATCCAGCAACAGTTACCCATGATGACAGATAGGAAACTAGCTTGGCCAGCTTGCAAAATACTCTTTACAGGGGTGATGCAGGAATTGGCAGCTCTGAAAAATAGGCAGAGGAGGGTAAAAGAGGACTTCATTTTAGGAACTATTAGCTACTTGACACCTCTAGAAGGGTCCTCAGAGAAAGTCGATGGGGAACTTAGAAGTCTAAGGCGTGAGCTGGAGGACATGGTTTACGGTAAGGTGGATTATTGGTTGGAAAAGATTAAAGCTAAATATCTCCCGAAAGGAGATGTTCTGGGTCGCCTGCTGGCAGCTAGAGTTAGGGAGTGGGAGGCGAGCAGAATGGTGACATCTATACACTACGATGGGAGGTTAATTATAGACTCCCAGGAGCTAGCTGACACTTTTGGGCAGTATTTTAAGGATTTATACCAGATTGGGAATAGGGTAAGGGAAGAGGAGATCAAGGCATTCCTGGAGGAAATACCTCTGATTCTGATAGACCCCTCACATATTAGGAGCTGATAGCACCTATAGGTGTAACCAAGATTGTGGAGGTTGTCAAGTCCCTACCTGGGGGGAAGATACCGGGGCCGGATGGCCTTACGGCGAAGTTCTACCAGACTTTCATTCAGACTATACTGCCTATCCTCCAGGAATTCTATAACATTATAATGCAGGAAGGAGTGCCCCATTCTCCCCTTTACCAGGATTTTATCACATTAATCCCTAAAGCGGGCAAGCCTAAGGATGAACCAGCGAGTTATAGGCCCATTGCACTGATGAACCAGGATATTAAGATTCTTACCAAAATATTGGCCAATAGAATTTGGCGGATAGCACCCGATATAATTAGTCAAGAGCAAGTGGGGTTCATGCCAGGGAGGGGGGGCTCATGATGCTTTGAGGAAGCTTCATCATATCTTGAGTTATGCTGTGGACTCTCAAATCCCTGTAGCCTTAATATCTCTCGATGCTGAGAAGGCCTTCGATAGGGTCTCACATTCCTTCCTTTTTGCCACAATGGAGAAGATGGGTTTCCCCGAGGGCCTTCTGAAGGGCATTAAAAACCTATATGCAGCTCCGACGGCAAGAGTCTTGTGCAATGGTTACATCTCACAGGAAAGACACTTAGAAAATGGGACGCATCAAGGATGCCCTCTCTCCCCGATACTGTTCAATATCTATTTAGAATCCCTGCTGAGAGTTATTAGTAAGGATAGATGGATAAGGGGGTAGAGATAATAGGGAGGGAGCTAAAATGTTCAGTTTTTGCAGATGATGTACTCTTGCACTTAAGAGACCCAGTGGATGGATTCAAGAGGGTGAGAGGGTTAACTGAGCGATTTTCTAAAGTATCGAATTATAAATTCAACTTGGCTAAAACTCAGATCTTACCCCTGACGCCACATGTACATAGGGTGGATTTCTCTCCCTTACAAATCCAGTGGATGGCAGACAAAATGAGATACTTGGGTGTATGGATTACGAGGAATTATGAGTTGGGGTCCAAAACAAACATAGAGGAGACAATTTCAGATATTAGGGGAGATTTAATAAGATGGAATAAGCTTCCCCTAAACTTCAAGTCCAGGCTTGGGCTTATCAAAATGAACTTGCTGCCGAGGCTGTTATACCCGATATATCTAGCTCCATATAGTATCCCCAAAAAATGGTTTGGACTGATTAAGAAGCTACTGTCAGATTTTTTGTGGGATTGTAAACCACCTAGGAAAAAACATAATGATTTACGACTTCCTCCGGGCTTGGGAGGAATTAAGCTACCAGATCTCCACCTGTACTATGTTGCAGGTCAGTTGGGTTTACTGGCCCGGTTGGGTAGGAGCGTGGTAGGAGATGGTTATGTTCCAGATTGGCTGCATCTAGGGACTCAGATATTGAGAGAGGCAGGCCTCTCCCCAGAGGTGTCCTTGTAAGCTAATATAGGTGCTTGTGCCAAACAGAAGATGGGAAGCCCAATCTGGAAGACGGTAGAAGCTTGGTGGTCATTTTTGACTGCGACCCAGAAAAAAGAGCAAATGCGGGCCCAAGAGCAACCGCTTATGGGCAACCCCAATTTAACAATAGGCAACAAGGTAATCAAAGGGAAATGGGCTAACTGGGTCTCGGGCATGTCCCTTAATGAGGTCATCCAGGACAATGGGGTAGTCCTTCCAGTGCAGTGCGATAGAATGCCCTTTTTCCATAGATTGCAACTCACATGGGTGCTTGAGGGGGCATTAAAGAAAGTGGGGGGTCTTTCAGATTGTTCATTTAAGTGGGGTGAGTTGAGGGCGATTGACCCGAAAGGCAGAGCTTTGTCGCAGGTTTACAGAATCCTATTGGCCTTCTTTGTGCCGAGTTCTCTTATAGCAGTGCCATATTGGGACAACAAATTGGCGCCTCGAAATATTGACTGGGCCAATGTTTGGAAGAGTGCTAAGTATATAGTGATACCTAAACATAGGAGTTTACACTTTTTTATTGCTTCTAATCTGTATTTTACCCCTGTGAAATTGTGTGAAATAGGCCTTAGACAGACAGACCTATGTTTCCGGTGCAAAATAGAGAGGGGAGACCTTTTACATGTTCTGTGGAACTGTAATAGAATACGGCCCCTATGGGATGAAGTAAAAAGGGGGATGGATCCATTGTTGGACTACTCAGGGCTTATAACACCGGAGGTATGTATTTTGGGGGAATTTTTCCAAAATTGCAGGCACTACTCCTAAATATCATGTATCCCTGATGGCTATGGTAATTAAAGCGTATGTGGTCCAGCACTGGAAAGATGACCAATTTTATGGGTGTACACAATGGGTGGGAGATCTTATTGGAGCCCTATCTAGGATCAAGAGACATTTATATCTAGATGGGAGGAAAGGGCTATATGCTAAAAGATGGGCAGTACTGGAGGCAATCTATTCCCAGTAAGGGCCGCGTGGCCGGAAGTGGGTCTGTCTGTCGGGCTGTGACTAGTTTCAGTTTGATTGGAATGAGAATATAGAGATGCATAGGGGGTCTGAGGACCTTGTAATATTTGAAGGTGGACTGGTAGGGTTCTGGGAGCTAGTGTAGTAGTAAGAATACTGGGTCTGCTACAAAGATGGGGGATAGGGACTCTCTCTCTTTCCGGGGGGCACAGAGAGGTGTTACCGTTTGAGGTGGAATTAGCCCACTATATATTAAGGTTAAGGAACACCGGATAGGCTGGGGGCAGCTGTATTAGGATTAAGGGGAAATGGTCTGATTTGTAATGGGCCTAAGGGTGCTGTTTTTATATATAAAGGTGTGGTTGGGCTTAAAGCTAGAATTGGTGGGGAGGGGGACATCATCTCTGTGCATGTACATAGTTGTAATGTACATAGTTTTCACAGTCAGTTTTGGGCTGTGTGCCGAGGTTCAGGTTCTGTTCTATGTTTGTTTTGTTCTGTATTAAAAAATGAATAAAGTGATTTAAAAAAAAATGAGTAACTCACTCTACGATTGTGTGGTCGGCGCTCTGATATATGCTGCGCCTTGGGTGGTTGATACATGAGCGTCACAGGCCGAGTAAGCATAACGCACACCAAGCGCGCATGATATCAGAGCACCATAGCACACCTAAGAGGTTATCTATTTATATATATATATATATATATAATATAAATAGTCACATGGACACTGCAGCACATAACCTATTCATTGCCATTTAGAATGGCTTGCTCTCACCCTAGCCCAGTATTTAGCACATAATAAAGTCCCTACAGGACTACGGGTATGTGTGGAACATTTTTTAGGCATATAATCAGCAAAACTAGATAAAAAATCGGTTAGTGTCAGAACCAGATGTTCAGTTGACTTCAGGTATGTGCTGATTGAGGCCATCATTGAAGAATGATGTAAGATATCTGAGAGTTTAAATCCGGAACAAGAAGCTTTAAGGTTAAAATAACAGCTTGACGAATATAACAAAACTCTTGAGAATATTAAAAAGAAATTAACAGAATATGAGGCAGCACTAAAACAACAATAAATGTGTAAGTTTCAAAGGGACACTAATGACTACTGGGATAATAAAGTGTATACTCATAAAAAATCTGTTCCGAAACAATTTTGAAATCATCCTTATAAACATTTGCATAGTGAAACTGAGAGTGATGATAGCTACACATTTCCCAGTTATCAATGCACCAGACTAGTAACACAACAAAAATCTGGGGCTTTTTCTGAGCTGGTTGACACATCACAAGGTATTGTGAATAAGCAGGGTCCTCTGGAACCATGTTATATGACTTGGACCACAGAAGCAGTCAAAGGAGAAACAGAGCAGGTTGGAGAAGGAGGAGGAGGAGGAGGAGAAGGAATATGTTCAGGCAGAGGGAGAGGAGTCATCAGTCCAACCCTTCCCCGGCAAGGTCAAAGATCGTTCCAATTTTCAATTTAAGTTTCAGACAACTCTCTGATGCAGAACAGACTATGTTGTCAAAAGGTCTTCCTTTTGATAGTAATACAAGTGTTATCAAATTTGAACTAGAGTGTGGCTTACAAAAATGTATAAGATCCCTGAAGCTTAAAACACAGTTTTCAGGGGATACCCGGAGAGATAGTTACTAACAGAATTTGAAGAAAGCTTTAAATGTAAGATACAGATATAACCTACCACTAGGAAGGAACCCTTCCACTGAAACCTGTACAGATATCAGATCTGGGATATATGCTCTATTCATGTGAAATGAAGATGAGACCTAATTTTGATAATAGGGCTTGCCAATAAAAGGCAGGCCATCTTGTCTAATATCCCCTGCCAGAAAAACAAAGGGGAAGGGGTGGAGGGGGATGGGGGGAATGTGATGTCAGAAAGGGTCAAAAGACCAGGGGGAAGGAGAGCTTCCCAATTGGTTAGGGGGAAGGGTTTGCCATTTGGGCTATGTAAGGGCCTGTTGCTTTCTGATCACCCTCTTTTTGCTGGGAAAATGATTCTCAGCACTTCACTGGCAGTCTATAGGTAAGGCACTACCCAGGGACCCTTGGGTCTCCTTGGTGTTTGTTGATATTAAAAAAAAAACAAAACAAAAAAAAAAGAATACCAGGTGGTAATGGTGCTGTTTTGAAATGAGGTGCTCTCAGTTAGAATTGAACCAGGAGCGAGTATTTGTTTGTTAAGGAATATAGCAGGAGTTTGCTAGCTCAGTAATGTGGAGAAGCGCTGTGAGGAGTGACTGAGAATGTGTTGATTTAGCCAGGAAGAGCACCTTTTTACAGCGGTTTTATACTATAGGGATTCAGCTGTGAGGTTATGCATTTGCACTCTTCAGCACATCAGCAGTCAGAGTATATTTCAGTTTGGTTTTCGAAGTGCCCCCCCCCCCGGTCTGTGTAATTTCAGGGAAGATAGAGGTCTGGCATGGAGCCCGCAATGGTTGAGGAGGTCAGGCGCCAGAGCTGCCCACTACAGGAGGGCACGTTGGCTTGTGCTGTGGTGCGGGAAGGTTTGTTTTGTTTGTGGTCAGGTCAGCAACTCTGCATTGGCGAGCCGCTGGGGCAATCGTTGGAGACGTGCACCACGTGGCGAGTGGGGCCTTCTATGGGAGGCACATGGGGTGTTGGTGCTGTGGTAGCCCGCAAGTGGGTCTTTGATGGGCACTCCTGGTTCACTGGTCAGTGGGAGACAGGTTGGGGAGGTTTGTGCAAAAAAAAAAAGCAGCAGTGTAGTGAGCGAGGCTGAATCGGTTCTGGGGTGAAACATCTCTGCTGGTAGTGTGGCCTGGCAGCTCCAGCCTTAACACAGCAGCCTTGATTGGGGGCACAGCATGGAGGAGGTTTGGAGGGGCCAGTGGAAAAGGCAGATGATTTGCTGCAGCTGCTTTGGGGGGGTATTTAAAGTGGAATGGCCATCAGAAGTGTGGGGATTGGAAGGTGCAGCTTCCATGTAGAAATACTTCTGGAGGGGTGACTAGGTTGCCCATCACAGCAAGGAAGGCCTGTGGCATACTGTTTTTTCACCTGGTGATACACTTTAAATGAATTACATTGTGTGATCATTATATATGTTTGCTGTTCCTTTCTAGTATACAAAGCACATGGTAGTGACTGGGGAGATGGGTGGGCTGGTTTTGATGCAGGGGTCCCATCACAGAGAATAATGTTTTCCTGCAGTATGCTCCTGTCTGATTTTGGTCTGCTATCAATGGATAAGTAGCCTGTGGTCAGGCTCAGTTTGCTTGTCTACGTTCTCTAGTGGAACAAGCCGGTAGTAAATATTCACCTTGTAATGCAGGTTTAAATAAATTACATGGGGTGCTCACCATAGATGAGTTGTTGTCCTTGTCTAGTATGCATAGAACATGGTAGAATTTAGGGCATTATGGCCACCGCGACAGGAAGCACCACTGTGTCAATTGGTCCTGTGGTTTTGTGTGGGACCAGGGCAGCGATTAGGAGGGGGGCCAGGTGGGCGACTGGCCGTTTTTCCTGGTCAGCAGCCAAGCCAGTCCTGAGGTCAGTCAAAACCTTGGATACCCTCACAGGAGCAAGTACTGCTAATAGCATGGCCTGCTTTAGGTAGCTGGCTACTGGAGGGTAATATGGGGTTGCCTTGCAGAGGGGACATTGTGCGTAACCACGTGAGCCACCATGGCCAGTTGGGGGAGGTCACGGGACAAGGAGGGCGCAGGCCAGTCGCAGGCCTGGTGTTAGGAATTCCAGGGCTCGGCAGCCAAGCGGGAGGAGGCCATTGGGTAAATGGTGTAGATTAAAATGATAATGGATAGATTGATGTGGTATCTGTGGTGGACGTGGTAGGCCGGGGCCTAGCAGATTTTGGGGCTTGTATACAGCGTGACCGTGTACGGAGGTGATGTGCTTGGCCCAGCCTGGAGAGTAGGGGTGTAGCTGGGTCACTCATAACATAATCTGGAGTGTGGAACTGGTAGCTTCAAAAAAAACTAAGCTGGTGCAGAGGCAGAGAGGACAAAGAAGGTAGTGGTGAGCACTTCGGGCAGGGCAATGGGCAGTAGCAAGGGAAGGGGTGACCCAGAAGGAGCATAGGGATCGCAGCCGGACCGGCAGCTAAGGGAGCACAAGGGGGATTAGGCTGAGGGGAGAGAGGGCCTCTATGAGATGGAATGGTAGCCGTCTGAGGTGTCGGTGCAGTCTGGGGAGCAGGGAGCAGTTGGGAGCAGTTTGGGAGGTGGCGGGTGCCACGTGGGCGGCAGGCCGGGCACTGAGCACAGCAACCTTGGAGTCTAGGGAGCCAGGCAAGGCTGATAGCATGTCAGTTCATCACTGGATGGTGCATGTGGATTTTCATGGCGGGAGGAGGGGTTTCCAGTCACTGAGATGTGGATGGGACAGTCAGACGCATTACAGGATATTACTAGCGCCTGATGGTGATTTAAAGCGGGTGCATTGGGAGAAAACCGCTCGGAGGTTCCTGTACTTCACCAGGTGAAGTGGACTGGAGAGGTAGAATACCTGTTGGATGGAGTCACAGGAGACACATGGAGGAAGCAGACAGGTTATTTGATGTTGAAGCAGCTAAAGGGCTAACATAGAATGGGTGCACATGCTGTGCAGGTGAGTGTTTTGTGCTTTTGAACTGCCTCGCTAGTGGCAGGTGGAATCTGGGGGGTGTTAACTCTGGCCATCCAGGCCGGGTTGTGCAGAGTTACATGCAGAGCGGTGTTTTGGGCCGACGGGGGGGGTCTCTTCAGTGGTTCCTACTGCATACATAATAACCCTGGCAAGGTTGCAAAAGGGGGGCTCAAAATAGTTGCATGAGGGAGAGCAGGCCTAACCAAGTACAAGGATCGGCTTTCCTAAGTTTTAAGTATCGGAGGTAAACATTTTTAAATAATTTTCATGGGACAGCATACCAGTTTATTTATTTATTTATTAAATTTTGGTTACCGGGTAGGCCCACTGAACCTCGAAGGTCCCTTTTTCAGGGGCGACCCGGGATACAGAACAGAATCAGACAGTCAGGTACAACATGTTACATACAGAGTACCAAATGCTAACCAGGTTGTAGAAAAATCAGTCAAACAGTACAATATTAGGTCGGTAAATCATAGACATATAGACATAGGAGTATCAATTGTTTGAGGCAAGGCCTAACCATGAAGTCAGTTTGGATGGCAAAGGGAGAGGGTAGGCATTGTTTGTTGGACTGGGTGAGAACTATCCTATCCCTTGACAGTGACAAGTGCTGGTCTCAATCATGTGGGCCTTCAGCTTAGTGCGAAAGGTTGGTGGAGGGGGGGGGCTTCCTGTACAGGTGGTGGAAGGTTATTCCATAAGTAGGGGGCTGTGTAGGAGAAGGATCTGCTACCTGCATTTGTCCTGACTCTGGGTGTTTCAAGTAGAGTCCTACCTAAGATCCTCAGTGTCTGAGTATTGTGCTTGAAAGATATAGTCCCTTCTAGGCTAGGGTGAGCAGCCGGGCTCAGTAATTTGAATGCAAGGCAGAGTAGGGGGTATTGAAGTCGAAAAGCAAAGGAAGGCCACTGCAGCTGGGCAAGCATATTGCAGGGGTGGTGTCTTTAAAAAAAAAGTAAAAAACAAGGGAATGGTAGACCGGGGTTATCCTGGTGCAACACGAGGTGATTTGTTCTAGAGGGGGCCCATGGGAACATGTGATGGGCATGACTTTAAAACAAACAAACAAAAAAAAACCCTGTTGGGGATCAACCAGAGAGGCAACCCAACCAGAGATGGACTGAGGTGACTGTTATGAGTTATGGACTCTGCTAATGTTAAAGCAAGGGTTTTTTCAGCTAGCAGCAGCGGGGGAGTTTTTCTCCAACCCAATATGGATGGGATTCGCCATTAAGCACCAGGCAAGAACATTGGGGGAGGTAGACACGCTGAGAGCCAGCCCCCCTGAACACCAAAGTGGGTATGGCCTGCAGGAGCACAGGGTGGTGAGAAGGGATGGTACAAATGGCCACCGTCTAGCCATGGGCTAGAAAGGTTACTGGATACAGTTAACATATACAGGGTATGGGGGGTTCTGGGCAAACCAATTTTGGTCACAATATTGCTAGAGATGGGGGGTTTAACTTGGGTCAGTCTTGGCCCAGGGGGGACTGGTATAGGGCATGGGCAGATGTGCCTTGGGGTCCCTGGAAGCCAGCTGCCTCGCAAGGTGCTGTTGGACCCTGGGAAGGGGGTCTGGAATGGAGCATGGGCAGAGGAGAGAAGGTGTAATCCAGTAAGGAGTGACGGGCAGGACACAATACAGTCTCAATAATTGCTTCTGGGGGGCAATAGGGCACAGAGGTCATTGGGGACCCGGGCGGCAAGACCGGGATGCTTGGATGTGTGATGCCCTCAGTGCCTGCGGACATCGGCATGACCTTGGGCAAGGCCTTTAGTGGGGATACTCATTCAGGCCCCCCCCATGGTAGGTTCTTCCAGTTGGAAAGGAAGGAGTAGCAAGTCCAAAAGAGGGCCACTGGATCCCAAGCAGCCAGAGCATTGTCCCTGGGATGCAATCAGGTAGGGCATTCAAATTTTAACCAAAAGGCCAGTGGTTCAGGTCCACCTGCAAAAGTTATAAGGGTGGTGAATAGCAGGCTGAGGGCAGGACCGCAGTTGGATGGTACTAGCAAGAGAATTCCTTGGCCGTGGTAGCCTGCCAGGCCCAGGGGTGTGGCATGTCATCCCAGTGGGGATGAGGACAGGTTGTATGCAAAGGGGGCCCAGGGCCCATGGTCGGCATGCCTGGCGGGGTGCTCCTCCTATGCCTGGGAGGGGCCCTCACCAAGGCCACTGGTCTTGGGTGGGGGGACTGGGTGCTAGTACTCAGCTCTGCAAGGGGGGGGAGATTTTGAACCATGGAGCGAGGTGATCCTGAAGAGTTGCGTAACAACTAGGATTCCTCCAGAAAAGGCGGAAGATTACCAAGGGGGTTCTATGCTGGGGGGAGGGGAGGCCAGACCTGACATGCAGGAGGAGAGGTTGAGAGCCCAGATGTGCTAAGAATGGGGATTCAGTGAGGGCAGGCCAGTGGATTGGCAGCGGGTAGAACCAGGGGACTAGTGGAGGAAGGTACAGAAGGTAGTGACCAACAGGAGGAGGAAGGGTGTTGGCCTTGGGGGAAAATAGCTGGCCAAGGCAATACAGGATGGTGGCTCCATCTCCTCCAACGGGTGGGTGAACTATACAAACACAGTGAGAAGGCCACTGGCAGCGGGGTGCAGCAAGCGGTGCCACCCCCATGCTGTGAGAATGGTGAAAAAAAAAAACTGTGACACATGCTGAAATGGAGGCCCCCAGCAAGAGGGTGCTGTGCAAGAGGGCGGGAGCAATCATGGCATCCAGAGCATTGCAAACAGTTTTGAGTTATCCTGTGGGGGCTATTGGGAAGCCTCAGGGAGAGGGGGAAGGGCATGCAAGCAAATCGGTTCCCATGCAGAGGGCTCTGGCCTCCCTGGGGGACCAGCAGCGGGCACACTAAAGCTGGAGGATAGCCAAAGGAAGGCGGCATGTCCCCACTAGGAAAATGGTGGTAGGGTCACAATGGACATAGTGGTCGGCTGAGGATAGGGATGGGTGGCAACTCATTGGTGGTATGTGGGGGGCCAGGCCAGCCCGGCCATGGGAATTTGTTAAAAGAAGAAAAGTAGGGGAAAAAGGCAGGTGGAGCCCTGCTCAGGCCCAGTAAGGAGAATAGGCAGCAGCAGCAGGGGTGCAGCTGCACTGGTATGAGCCAGCACGTGGCGCAAAGGGGAGCCCAGCTGGAGGGGTGCAGAGCATGAGAAAAAGCATGTGGCCAGGGCTACAAGAGCCCTGGAGGGGCAGGCTAAGGGGCCATGAGGGGGACGCAGGTCCAAGGGCACACCGCAGTGAGGTCATCGGGTGCATGCCTCCCTCTCGGAGAGAGGTAGTAGCTAACCCAGGCAGAGCACACAGCGGCCTCAGACCACAGCCACAGCAGTGCAGGGGCAGGGTGTTAGGGGAATTGGGGAACCTGACCCCATCCAAGTGAACATGAGGAAGGGATGGGGACAGACCAGCATACAGGACCAGCCCTGTGGGGGCACCAAGGGGGAGGTGTGGCCAGGGTGAGGACTGGCAGGCAGCAACAGCCAGGGCAGTGGTGCATAAGGCTGAGAGGGGGTAGGGATCCAGGCCCATCCCTGGGACAGTTTGTGTGGTCAGAGGATGCCTACGAGTGGACGGGGCAGGCCTGGCAGGGGGCAGGTGCCCCTACTGGGGCCTGCTGTATATATGGGGGAGAGGTGCTAAGGCAGGGGAGAGTACCATGTTCCTAGCCTGCAAGGGGGGAGCCCCATCATCCATCGCAAGCTGGAGATGGGTCAGTGGAAAGGGGGCAAATGAAAGGGAAAAAGGGGGGCAGGAGAGGAGGGAGAGGGTAGGCAGCATGGACTGGGGACCAAGGAACCCAGGAGTGGAAGTAAAGGAGGGAAGGGATAGAAAATAGGGGCTGGATCACATGTCCAGACCTGGGGGGTATGGACTGGGAACTGACCCTCTGCGGGTTGGTCCCAGGTAAGGGGAGGGTACCTGCTAGTGGTAATAAATGGTGGTGGTACCAAGGGGGGTACCTGGTGGTGGTACTTTGTTTCTGGTGAGGATAGGGGGTGCTGGATCAGCTGTGTCTGGACCCCGAAGTACTGCAAGCAAGGAGAAGAGGATAAAGTCGGAAGAAGGTTCCCAGAAAGAAGAAGCAGAGTGAATTATTGTGTTCGTACTGTACTGTACTGTATACTGTTGAAATATGAAGTGTGGGATGTAAATACAATTTGCGTGCCTTAATAGACATTGCCAGCGAGCATCCAACAGTAACAGGTGTGGAGAGATTTATTTCTGGGAGGGGGATCAGGGAACAATTTAACCCAGATGGAGAGAACTGCTCTTAACAATTTATGTCAGGACTCAAATATTATTTTAATGCCAGCAGGTTAGGGTGAGGGATTGTTGTAATGGATTATGAGAAATTTCAAAAAATGTGTTTAACATTATTGGGTGACCAAAGGAATTAAAAACTTTTGTAAAGGGACCTGACTTCCATACTTAAATGGCATTTGGCTTCCCTGTTGTAAGAACTAGTTCGTACAATTCAATTAAAGGAATGGGAAGCAGATTTACTATTACAAACACATCACAGAATCTCAATATTTTATATAATTCCAAAAATACTTAAAAGCCTAACAGATCCAGCAGGGAGGCCAATAGTTTCTGGAATAGGTAGCTTATTTGACCAGTTTCAGCTTTCATTAACTACCATTTACAAGTATTAATAGAGGGCACTCATTTACTCCAGATTCTTAAAGAAGCCAATCTCCTTTTTGTGGAAAGAGGGTATATTTTAGTAACTCTGGATGTATCTGACCTTTATACATCTATTACACATGATGAAGGGGTTAAAACAGTAGGTCTCTTGTTAGACACATGGCCCCTTTTCAGCCTCTCATAAACCATTGATTTCCACTGTAAACCTCACTAAATGGGTTAGCTATGAATCTATTTCCTCATACTCTCATTCTTTAGTATTTAGTGGATATTGTGTCTGCAATACCCCAGATAATCCTGGCAATTTGTATAATATCAAAAGCAATGGATTTATCATACATAATATTCAACCTAGTTTAAGTTTACTTAATAGATAAATAGCACATTGTTTCTATTGTTACCCCTTTTTGATATTTTGTGTCTGTACATGTCATTGTAAAATTTAGCCCAACATCAGTCATATTAGTCTGCACACCCACTCGATGTATACTTTCTGTTATTCAGAAAGGTTCCATGTCATGTCATTGACAGGAAATCCAGTGCGGCACAAAAAGCGCAAAACTGAGAAACTCAAAACCACTCATCCAGAATACTGTTGCCAATTTGGGGGAAAGTAAGATTTACTATTACAACACCATGCCACCATGGACCACTACTCCAGTGAAATTTTGTAACTTCATTGTTTTTCCTTCCCTGGCTGTATTCTGGATGCACAATTTTGACTTTTGTGGATTTTTCTGTGCTGTTTCCAAGCGCTCTGGTTTTCCTCTTGAGGACTTGGTGTGCTACCATTCAGAAGCACTGTTACCTTAATGTAGTATTGGTGTAAGATGCTTCTTCTAATAACGTAATATCGATGAGTCCCATGTTAGAAAAATAACATCAAGTGAGGCCATTAACATTAGATAATGGTCCGTAGTAGCATTATCAAGTTTGATGGTTGCAACAATAAAATAAAATAAAATTAAAACATATTTTAGTGTAAATCTGGACATCTTACGTACTGTCTAAGGATGATGTAGAGCAGACAATTGATGGTGAAGGGATTTTTCTACTAAACTGCAAACAAATTTGTACAATAATTATCTTTGTGATTTCTGAGACAACTTACTCTCCCTAAACATGATCTGGATGAAGGTGTCCGCATGGTTTTAGTATTGTGATACATTTATCATAACCACAACTGAAATAGAATGCAGTTAATTCTAACTGCATGAAACACTAACCACCTAAAGCAGCTATCTCATACTTTCAAGCACTAACACACCGCCATGACCCTGAGCACTGTTACCATGGGACAGTGTTTTGTTTTTTGTTGCTTAGCAACCCTTAGCACTTCACAAGCATATCACACACTCAGGGGATGTACAGAGTGTCATCACGAATGTTGGGTCATGGCAGTGTATTTAGAATTCCAGTTTCAAGTTTGGTTTGTACCTGGCTGCCACCATATATCAAAAACTAATATACAGGATGCAGATAAATGGACAACTTCCACTAAATCAACAGCTTCTTTGTGAAATAATTTTTAGCACATCATCAATTAGCATTTTGGTTATTTTCTTAATGTTAGCTTAGCACTTTTGTTAGCATATCATATGTTGAAGAGATGCTCAGTGTGATGTCTGTTATATAAACTAGTGAATCTTTTCAATCCACCTTGTCTAAGAGGAATTGCCTATCGTAAAAAGTTGTTTGGCCACTCAGGTCAGCAATGTTACCTATCCTAGTAACCCCAAAACCTCACTGTTTCACAGGGAGGCAATCTTTTGCCTACTCTGCCACCACAACCTGGAATTTGTTACCACCTCTGCTTCTTTCTTGCCCTTCACTGTCACTGTCCAAAAAAGCACTGGCCACTCACCTACTTAAACCTCATCCTGCATTTGTTTCCACTAACCAATGCCTTCATTGTACCCTGTTTTGTCTCAAATAAATTTTTCTCAGGTGCATTTTTTAAAGCATGTTTTCTCTCTGTTCTATTATTATGCACAACCTTATTCCTACTATTGTTCTATAGTCTGCTGAAGATATCTAAATTTTGAATTTCCTACATTGAAGTTCTATAAATATATATATTCCCATATAAATTTTGTAAATCTCACTGTACATAATTATGTAATGTATGTATTTTATTTACAAATTGTTGCAGTTTTTGTTACCTTGTCTATCTCCAACATTTTTAGTTCACTTATTGCTGTTTAGATGCCCATGTCAACTGTGCACTGATTATCTGTCAGCTGTTCTCAATATTTGCTGCTCACAAGTTGTATTCCTGCTCTATGTATTGCCTTCATGGTTCTGTACTGTTTTGTATTGTCTCCCTGAAAAAAGGACTGCATTGTCTCAGCAGGCTCACCTGGTTACCAAAATTCTAATAAATATATAAATAAATATTAATTATGTTGGGGTATGTTGACGGGTTTAAATTTGAACACTAAAACAGTTTGCTTGTGATTGCCATTAACTAAAGATAAAAGGATTGTTTGCATTTCTGTGACTTAGTAAAGAAACACTTATCAAAAAGAGTCAAAAAAGTAAGCAGCTTTCACGCTAGAAGCTCTAAGTTTATAGCATGGAGCTGATCCTATAAGGTTTTAAATATGTTGTCCACCTTGGTTTTCATTACTGGCATATGGAATAGTTTCAAATTTTGAAATCGTATGTTTGGGCAGCCAGGTATGATAACAAATTGGTAATAGTTTTCTAAGTCCTTTGGTGAGCATGAATTGGTGTTTGGTTTATGGTGGTGGGGAGTGCAGATTGAATTCATAAAGCATTGGTAATAGGGGTTTGAACATTTGAATATACATATAAACATATAAAGATGCCAGCAGAAGATGGCCATTTGGTCTATCTAGTTTGCTTGTGTTGCAGTATCCACAGATTGAGCTACTGTCCCTGCCCACACTTCCCACTCCTCCCATTATCACTATTCATGATCCTTATCTTCCTCCTATGCCTATCCCAGCCATTTTTGAAACTGCCCACTTTCTTCAATGAGACCACCTCTTCTGGCAGTATATTCCAAGTGTCCACCACCCTCTCTGTGAAGAAGTGCTTCCCGACTTCCTCCTAAATCCCCCTCCAGCTTAGAACTTCTCCCCCATGTTATGGTTACCACTCAACTTAAAGAGACCCTCCTTATCCACCTTATTTATCCCTTTCAAGTACTTAAAGGCCACAGTCTTGACCCCTCTCCCTCTCCTTTCTTCCAGTGAATACATGTTCAGTGCCCTCAGCCTCTCCTCATATGCCTTACCCTGCTGACCTGCTATCATCTTTGTAGCCCTCCTCTGGACCTTGTCCAACAGGTTAATGTCCTTTTTGAGGTGTGTGCACCAGTACTGAGCTCTATACTCTAGATGTGGCCTCAGCAGTGACCTGTACAAGGGTAGTATAACATCCTCTCTCCTACTACTGATCCATCTTGCTAAGCATTCCAGCATCTTGTTGCCCATCCTGCTGCTTTCTTGCACTGTGTGGACCTCCTAAGAAATTCATGTATGTTTATTATAGGACTTAATTTCGATTGTTTGTTGCAAAGCATGGAATAACAAAGTAATTGAACTGTGAGTAAATTTTAAACTTGCTAATTATGACTTCTTTTGAAAGGATTAAGCATCTATAATAGAGCTGATTGTTTATTTCAATATTAAAACTATTTAATATGTTTATTACCTCTTTTAAGCAATCTCTTGAGGAAGCCTGTACTTAGGCGAAATGCATTGGATAATGTTTCATGCCTGGTTGAATTATGTGAAATAAAACAAGTGAAAGAAAGTGAATAAATCAGTCTGAAAGCCCCCACACACACACACATTACCTGGTCTTGTTCGTAGAGCCTGAAATAGAAAGATAAATCTGGATAATACATTCATTTTTTATAACATTTGTTCAGCCAATAAAAGTGAGTGGTAGCATTTTCTACATTTCCAAATCCATTTTAAGCTGATTCTTCAATGGGATAGATTTCCAGAGAATAATTCTTCTGGACTTTTAGTTATTGTTACACCACGATATTTAATTTTGTTGGTATTAAGTGGTGATACTTCTTGGGAAAGGAAGAAACATAGAAACATAACATTTGTCTGCAGATAAGGACCTCTTGGCCCACCTAGTCCACATTATTTCCTCTACCTACAGTGCCATCACAGACCCTACTTAATATCCGGTGTAGTGGAGGCCATTGGTTCCCTGCTAGTAAGTCAGACTTGACCCAGTTGGCCTTATATCCTGAGGTGTTACTAAATTGTTGAACAGTGTTTAGTAAGGTAATCCAGGATTTTACTGGGTTTGAAATAAAAAAGTACATCTTTTACATAGAAGCTAATTTTGTGTTCTGCATTGCCTTTTGTATTTATTTATTCATTCATTAATTTTTAAATGGGATAGGTGCACTGATCCAAGGACCATTTTCAGGCATGACCTGGGCCACTGAGGTGGCACAAGAATACAGCAATGCAAATACATCAGGATACTACATACATCAAATATATTACAATGCACTAGCTAAATAGAAAATAATGGGGAAAATATACACAGGTTGTGTGGAGGGGGGGAGGGTGTAACACCCAGAGAGTAAAAACGAATAAACAGGAATAGCAAAAAAGCACAATGCATAAAAACAAGTTATTTGTATATGCTTGCCTATCTTGGCAAAGACTTTGAGATGCAAAACAGGGGAAGGGCTGCTTCACAATCACCCACGGGAGCAAGAGCAGGTAGTAGCGGTTAGTACGTGTGTCTTGAGGAGATGGCCAGTAGGTGTGTCTTGTGGAGACAGTGGAAATGCCGTAATGAGTCAAGGGCTCTCAAGAGGATGGCATACTGTCCCAAACGATAGGGGCAGCAGAAAAGAAAGCCCTTTGACCCATGCAAATGGAGACTCACTGACATTCAAGCATGAGGTTAGCAGCATGGTGAAGGTCATGGCAAAACATCTTCATCTGAAGAAGAGGGGGGAGAGAGGGGATGTCATAGGATATGCTGATAACTGTGTCTACGGTACAAACCAGGAGGTAGCTATGTCTGGCTTGGGAGGGGAGCCATCCAAGTTTTTGATATAGGGTGAGGTAGTGGGAGGAGTAAGGAGCTAGAAGACAAAGTGGCAGACGTTGTTGTAAGTGGTGTTTAATCTTGTTAGATTGGTGGAGGAGGTTTGTGTGTAGATGGGGGAGCCATAATCCATGAATCATAGGAGGTTGCTCTGAGCTATGGTGAGACAGGCTTCAGGAGTGAGGCAGTTGATTAGTTGGTAGCTGATCCATAGTTTTTGATTTAGGTGATGTATTAAAATCTCAATATGGTCATAGAAGGAGAGGGCAGGGTCGAGGATGACACTCAGGTATTTAAAGGAACTGATGTTCTCGAGGGGTGAGCCATCAGGGGAAAGGACGTTGAGTGTGTTATTGGCTAGAGCTAATTTGGTCAGTTTAGGCTTGGAGCCAAACAGCATTGCCTTGGTCTTCTTGGCATTCACCAGCAGTCAATTAGTGGTGAACCACTTGTGAGCATTAAAGTAACTGATGGTGAATGTAGAGGAGATGCTGGTCAAGGACAAGTCACTGTAGTAGAGGACTAAATCATAAACGTATAGTAGGGAGTGGACAACCAAATGAATTGGTGCACTCCGGCATGTGGCTCAGTTGCCAGACAAATGTCTATAACTGTCCATTGGTTTGTAAGTTAAGAAAACTGCAGTGCAATTACCAGGAGGTATCCACAGCATTAAATCTCTGTTCTTAAAAAATGAACAACAGACCAAGTTCTGTGCCAAAATGTGATTTATTCCAATGGACAGATGTACAGAGACAGTTAGGAGACACTAACCACACTGCCTCAGTGCTTTGGGTTCAACAACCTATTCTCTGGAGGTGTGACTTACCAGGAGCATGTCATTATTACATATCTTCATTAAAATACAAAACACCTAGTAGCACACAATCTCTCTCTAATCAACAATTGATTAACTTGTGCCAAAGAACTTGGTCTGTAATTTGTTTGTTTGAGAACAGAGCTATAATGCTGTGGATACCTGCTAGTAATTGCACTGCAGTTTACTTAAAGATGACAGGAAATCATTTAAACAGTGCAGCCCTATGAGTAGCGTGATGTTACTCAGTTTTAGTTTGTATATGTGTTTGTCTTTTCCCCGATGGAGGTAGTGTTTTTTTCTATTTTTAATGTCAAACAACAGAAAAAGTAAATATGGCTGTTTATGTACCAGTACGCTTTAGGTTTCCTACTTTGACATCGGGAGAGTGAGCGAGGCAGCCAAATGGTGACATTATCATTCACCCATTCCATGAGCTCACTCAGACACACATGCTTGAAGCTGTCAGAAAATGACAGCATCCAGGAAGTGATATTCTGTAATTACAGGCCTTGTTTTATTTTGTAGCCTAAATAATTACATGTGCCATTTATGAAACAACTTATTTCAATGTGCCTGACTAGCAATAGCATCTGCTCTATAAATCAATCTGATTTCAAATTGCTAAAATAAAATGAATGGATTTATAATGTGGTTACTTTGTTTTCTCAGTTTCTGCTGAAAATGTGTTCTGTATGTAGCTGCACATTGAATGAATGATGTGCTATCATCATTTTTTTATATTTAACTTACATGGAAGGAGCACTCCTCCTTATTGTAGATTGTGCCCACACACACACACACACACACACACACACACACACACACACACACACACACACACACACACACGAAGATTTGCATTCGCTTTACGTCCTTCACTTGTTCTGGTTTCAAAATCCTCAGAAAATCCTAATTGTTTACTTTGAGTCTGACTCATCAGTTTTTCCTTTTTAAATTTGCTTCTGCTTTTGATTGGCTAATCAACCTTTGCATTCCTGTCTGTACTCTGCCCGGTTCTGCTATTTATATTTGAACCACACTGTTTGTTAATGTTAACTTGCTCTAAACCTTCCGAGCACTCACTGAGCTATTTGTACCATTTCTGAGCTGTAAATGTGCATATTCTGTTCTCAAATAGGGGAAATGTCATCAATGTCCAAAATCTGGCTGTAGTTCCACATTCACATTTCAATATCTCATAACCATTCCCCCGATCCTCTATATATGTGAAATCATTATAAAAATGTAATTTCTTACTTTTCATGCAGTATATATTTTCAATCTCTTCAACCCCATCATAATGCACGCTGCACTGGCAAGAAGGTTGGATGACATCACTGACGGGCCCCACTCCCCCTGCACTATTGAATTCATTTTCTGCCCCCCCCCCAATACTGACCACTTACAATTCGCCAACCATACTCCTGGCAGCATTGTAATGGGCCATGTGTATGCCACAAACTGGCAGTCCTTACCCCAGTGTTTTTTGTTTTTTTTTACTTTGGCACAGTCACAGCTCTCTTGCTTACACACACCTAGCATTGCAGCATGCAATTCACTGCTTCCCTAAATTAGCAGTGACCTTGGGGGGTGCGGGGCATACCTCTCAACCTCTCAGCATTAAAATCATAGCACTGGCCTTCAAAAATCACAGCAAAAGGTCAGAATGTGGAGTACTTTCTTATTTTAAACAATATCATGTCTACAGATAGTGGACCCCATATAGTAAGTGATAAAAAATGTTTCTATCAGCTTAGTTCAATGATTTAATAGTTTGTGTGTCCAGAAATAGCCCTAACATTATGAGCAACATCGGTAAACTTGTGAAGAGCAAGGGTAAATTTAAGTGTGAAAATCATAGCTATGTGGAATTCAAAGCAGTTGAGAGGTATGGGGTGGGGGTAGTCTTAGTTGCAGTCTCACCATCGCCTTCAGAAGCCAAGCAGTCTAGTAGATAGCCAATAGAAGAGTTATCCTCCAAACAATGCCTCTGAACATTACCTTTGAATCAGCTACTAGCCGTGTGTTAATAGCTGCATGCCCATCATCTTAGCATGCAGTCTGTCATTTTTCACTTGAGAAAGCAGTCATGTACTGTACGATCTCTGCCCACTTCATATAATTTCAGTTCATCTTATAACACAATGAAAAAGAATTACATGTACATTTAATGTTGCCAGTCACTGACATCCACTTGACCCCCCAACCCCCACCTGTCACATAACTGCCACCAACAAACACTGGCATGCTTACAGTCCTATTGCTTTTACTGTGATGTCTACACACATACGTTTGTGTCTCTGGAGAAAAAAATTGGATGTGTGACTATTGGAAGTGTGTTAGTCCTTATACTGCAGATGGCAGTTCCGATTATGTAGGACTCTGGTGTCCTCATTGTTTCAGATCATGAGTGTGTTTCCTGGACCATACTAATGTGGGTAGAATGAAACAATCAGATGCTAGGGAATAGCCAGGTACTGTAGGACAGTGGAGTTCATTTTCACAAAAAGACGAACACGACTGAAACTGAAATCTTTTTTACTAATATTTTACTGTTTTACAATCCCCAGTGGTTGGTCACAGAAACACACATCTCTCTATGCACAGAAGTTAAAGTTTATGTGAGATAAGTGATGGCCTGCAAAATATGGGACATATTTTGAGTAGCATGACATGCACCCGGAGTTCGTGTAAGCTGTCCACAGACAGTGCAGCAGGAAAACTCTAGTTGCATACCTCCTTACAAAATTTGTGCTTTCCTTGTTGAGATTCCATCTGAGTGAAATGGCAAGGCCATCTTTGAGAAGTATGACTACTCCACTTAGATAAATCATGAGAACAATACTGGGAAACTAGCCTATTTTTTCACCAATGCGAATAATGTTCTAAAACACTGGACTTGAGAAACATATGAGTGGGGGGATACTGTTTATTTTTACCACCCTGATGGATGTAATCTAGCAAAAATCAAGTGGCAGGTTTGGAGAGAGTGACATTTTCTTTTTTTCTAACATTTCAGCTCACAGAAACACACACATTGTGAAACACTTCCCAATTCCAAATACATGACAGTGAAAAAAAAAATACAGTAACTGAAATCTTGACAATGTGGCAAGAACCATATCTACGTGGAACTGCCGTCACCGTGTTACTGTTGTTTCAAGCCAAACCAGAAAATTTGTAGGTCTGAACAGCCTTTCACGGCACTTCAAGTGTAGCCTGCAAAATCACAGAATGCAGGAACAGAGATGCAACTGCTATACACATATCTCATGCATAAAGAGAACCTTGGTTATCATAACAGTACTAGCATTCACAATTATGCACAAAATGACACAAATGTGAATAAACCACACTGGATTTGAGAGAACATATGTTTATTTCAATTTTTCAGGCATAGAACAGCACAATATCATTAAAAACATTGATTCCTGTCCCCTTTAACTTACAAACCAACTGATAGCTACATACATTTGTCTGGCAACTATGCCACATGCTGGAGTGCACCAGTTCATCTGGTTGTTCTCTAATTGCTGCCTGGAGTGGCCCCCCATATATTGTGTGCAACCTGCTTACCACTGGCTTGCAGAGTTTATGTTGGTTTTCGACTATAGTAGGGAGTGAAAGGAGAGGTACTCCTTGGGGAGAAAATTAACACAGTGGGAAAAGAGAATGGTCCCCAGGATGGATTCCTGGGGAACACCACTGGAGACTGGCAAATCAGAAGAGGCTTTGTCCAGGAAACAGACCATCTGGATACGTCCAAAGAGGTAGTCTCTGAACCAAGCCATGGTGGCGGGGGATAAGTCCAAGCTACCAGGTTTGTCAAGGAGGATATTGTGGTTCACCATGTCAAATGCTTTTGAGACATCCACAAAGATGGCTCCAGTAATGTTCCTAATATCCATATTCTGGAGAATGTGGTCAGAAAAAAATGGCAAGGGCCATAGAGATGCTGTGGCCCTTTCTAAAACTGTGCTGCTGAGGGATGAGGAGGTTATATTTGGTGATGTAGTCAGTGATTTAGGTGTGTACAATCTTCTGCAGTAATTTGTTAAGATAGAAGAGGATGGATATTGGGTGGTAGTTGTCCATACTGCTAGGGTCACCTGTTTTAAAGACTGGGATGACCTTAGCCTGTTTCCAAACAGAAGGTACCAAGGCTGTGGTGAGGGAGAGATTGAAAACCAAGGTAAGGGATTTGGCAATTGTATGGGCCACTATTTTGAGGAAGCAGGGGGAGAGGTGAACACTTCCAGTGCTACCCCTATTTGGGAGGCCCAGGAGGAGTTTGAATGTATTGTAGGGGGAGATGGGCCAGAAGCAGAATGGAGGAATATTGGGGTGCATGGTGAGAGGGTCAAGGAGCAGAGAACTGGGACTGTGAGGTGGGAGCTCGGCAAGGTATTTGTCAAGATTAGTGAATTTGGTGTTGAGTTCATCTGCAACTTCAGCCGGGTCTTTCATGGGTCCATTGGGTGGATAAGTTGGGCAGTGGTTCTGCTTGGGCCCTGGGGCAAGCAGGGAGTAGACAGCAGACCAGAAGCACCTTGTATTACAAAGGCTTTAGAACTGTAGGTTGCGGAAGTAAGCAGCCTTACAGGAATTGATATGTCATTTGCAAAGATTTTGTAGGAATCCTTGTTCATTCTAACGCAGAGGGGAGGGCAAAGCTTTGTACAATGCCCACTTGGCATCCCTTTCCTTCATATGTTTTAAGAGATCCCTGGAGAGTCAATGGGTGTCACCACCTCATACTCTATGAGTGGTTAGAGGGAAGTGCTTATCTTGAATCCTTGAGAGGGCAGTGATGAAGAAGCCAAGAGCTGAGGAGATGTGTTTGGAGTTATAAAGGGGAGACCAGTCTATGGACAAGATGTCAGCATACAGTTGAGAGGAGTCATCAGTTGAATAGTTACGGAAGATCAGATATTTGGGAGGGGGGACGAGGCGTTTTAGAGGACCTGATATAGTAGGTGGGTGAATGATCACTAATGGAGTCAGATAGGATACCAGCATGGGTTATCCTAATTCCAGATATGTCTTTATATTGCCTATTTTAATTCCAGATATGTCTTTATTTTTCCTGATAGAAAAGAAACAAACAAGGCTGCTCTGACAAGTGAGAAAATAAGAAACATGTGTCAACAGTGGAATGGGACTTAGTGCTCTGCAGAGTCTTGCTGACCCCCACCCCCCGAGACAGAGTTCAAGAAAGTTCAAGACGGCAGAGCACTCACCAACTGCCTGCTTCTTTCAAAATAAATGTAGAACAACTCTAGTGTTTCAAAATCTTCAATTCTTTCATGATGCAGGTTCAAAATTACAAGACTAGGTGTGTGTTGTGTAACCATAAAAAAACATAAAGTCCCATTGTTGTCAATGGATGCACTGTTCCTGAGAGGTTAGTATTTTGCCTGATTCTATTTCTGGTCAGCGCTGTTTTGACTGCAGTGTTTATAGCCACACTGTTTTTGTGTATGGCATAATGACCCTGTGCCAGTTTCACAACATCTTTAATTATGGCTAAAGGTTCTATCACTAGTGTGAAGACTTACAAACAAAGACCACATTGCTGACATCACAGTGAGTAGTTCCCTGAGTGCAAGGGATCACTGTACTGTGTGGTTTGACATACATATAGGACTGGAAAAAAGACATTAAGATGAGAGTCCTAGATTTTAAGACAGCAGATTTTAAAGAAATCAGAAACTGTCTTAGAGAATGCTTTAAAGGGTGGGAAGACAGAGGTGGAGAGGAGGCTCAATGTAGAAAAAAATAAGGAGGGTATATCCCAGGCAGTGGCATGTTGCTTGAAGGAAGTGAGCAAGGGAAAGAGGAGGAAGAGGCCCTTGTAGTTCTCTAAGGAGGTGGCAAAGCAATGAAGGAGAAGAAAACAGCATTTAGAAAGTACAAGGAGACCCAAAAGGATGAAGTCAAGGAGGTATATCTGGCAAACCCAAGGGTGGCAGGAAGGGGTGTGAAGGTGGTTAAAGCACTAACCTAGGCAAGGATAGCAAAGGAGATCAACAAAGGGGACACAACCTTCTTCAGCTATGTGGGGAAAGAGGAAGACAAGGTGACAGTGGGAATCAGAAGGGCCAGAGGGGAACTGCAAAGAGGAAGATCAAGAGGAAGTGGAAATACTAAATGATTACTTCTGCTTAGTCTTCATGGTAAAAGATGGGTGGGGGATGAACCAGCATGCTACAGTAAGAACTGAGGGGGGGAGTGGACACTAATCCGTTCTTGGAGAAGAGGGTCTGGAAGGGATTAGAAGCCTTAAAGGAGAATAAGGCAATGGTGCAGGAGGGGATTCATCCAAGGGTCCTCAAGGAACTAGGCACGGTGCTGGCCGCCCCCTACCAGGCCATTTTAGCAACTCAGTGGAGATGGGAGAAGTTCCAGAGGACTGGAGGAGGGCTGATGTGGTCCATCGGCACAAAAGTAACAGTAGCAAGAATGTTATGAACTACAGGACAGTCAGTGTCACATCAGTGGTGGAGAAGTTAATAGAGACACTACTGAGGAAGAGTGCCGTGGAGCATCTAGATGAAGAAGGGCTGCAGGAGTACCAGAAGCATGGTTTCATGTGGTGGGGGGGTCATGTCAAACTAATCTTATAGATTTCATTGACTAGGTTACCAGGGAGGGGGATCAAGGGAGAGCAGTAGACATGGCATATCTGGACTTCAGTAAGGCTTTTGACACTGTGCCACACAGGAGGCTAGTTAAGAAACTAAGAAAGTGACATGCTGGGTATCAGATGGTTAAAGGATAGGAGGCAAAGGTTGTGGTAAACGGTAGCCACTCAGGCTATAGGAGAGTGACTAGTTGGGTGCCACAAGGTTTAGTGTTGGGGCTGGTCCTCTTCAATGCCTTCATAAGCAACATTGGGGAAATGTTTGAGGGTAAGGTGTGTCTCTTTGTGGATAATACAAATATCTGCAACAAATTTGATACTCAGAAAGGGGTGGAGAGAATGCAAAGGGATCTGAGAAAACTAGAAGAATGGTCTAAGGGGTGACAGCTGTGTTTCTATGCCAAAAAGTGCAAGGTTATGTAATTAGGGATGTGGAACCAAGTGGCTGTGTATAAGGTGGGGGAGTGGAGCTTAGTAACCAAGCAAGAAAGACACCTAAGGGTAATCATATCTGGTAACCTCAAGGTAGCTGGGTAGTATGACAAAGCAATGGGAAAAGCTAGCAGGATTCCAGAGTACTTTGGGAGAGGAATTTCTAACAGGAGGAGCGAGGTGCTGCCATTGTATTGCTCACCGGTAAGGCCCCACTCAGAGTACTACATGCAGTTCTGGAGGCCACACCTCCACAAGGACATCGAAAGATGGAGGCAGTGCAGAGGAGGGCAAACAAAATGGTGAGGGGGTTGCATGAGAAGCCATATGAGGAAAGACTGCAGGAACTTAATATGTACTCCTGGAAGAGAGAAGAGCATGAGGGGATGTGATTGAAACCTGCAAGTACCTCATAGGCGTGAACAAGGTGCATGTGGAGGATTTATTTCAGAGAAAGGAAGGCACTAGACTAAGAGGGCATGCAATGAAGCTAAGGGGGGGGCGAGTTTAGGAGAGATGCGCAGAAATACTTCTTCATGGAAAGGGTGATGGCTGATTGGAACAGTCTGCCAGAAGAGGTAGTGGGGGCAAAGACTGTGGGGAGCTTTCAGCATGCATGGGATAAGCACAGGGGCATATTAAGTAGAGGAACGAGGGGAGATAGAGACATTTATGACCAGCTAGGATCAGTGGTGATGGAATAGGCAGAGACAAGGGGCAGACTGGATGGGCATAAAGGTCATTTTCTGCCAACAAAATCTGTTTCTATGCTTCTATCAAAGGAGACAGGGGCAACCTTGTCTGGTTCCTCGTTCAAGCCTTATTTTCAGAAATATATCACCATTTTTTAAAATCAAGGTAATACATGAAATGTACAGTAGTTCAATCCAGTGTCTGAAAACAGGACCAAATATCACTTTTTGAAGTACTGACATAAAGAAGTTCCATTTTACTCTATTGAATGCCTTTTCGGTGTCTAATGAGAGAAGGATGGAGTTTGGGTGTTTATTCTGCTGAATAATACTAATGACACATCTTGTATAGAGCACTTCGCATTATCATAATGCTACGCGAAGTGACCTTTGAGAAATGCTGACTTCGTGTTGTTATTCCACCTTAACGTGAAGTAAGGCAGAATGACAGGAACATAAGCACTTTAGGAAGCCCTCCCCATACATCACATGGTTTACAGTACTGTAAGTCACATGCTTTTGCCAGGCAGGAAGGAAGTGAGTCATAGAAGCAGATACTTTTACTTTCTCTTTTTCAGAGGTAGAAGGAAGAAGCATTTTGTGTAGGAGAAGAGAGTTCATTATTAGTTTCTTTCTTGAGCAAATTTCAGAAAACCCAAAAGCTTTTTTAAAAGCTAATTCTTAAATTTTTGTTGTACTGTTCTGTCAGCTCTTTTTGGCGACCGATTTCTTTGTTTTATAAGTTTTGTTTTGTGTGTGTGTGTTTGTGTGTGACTGTGTGTGTGTGGGTGTGTGTGTGTGAGACTGTGAGTGTGTGTGAATTCTCTCATCCCATGATGCGTCGGAGAGGGAAGGAGTGTTTCGTGTGATGGACCAGGGACAGTCTGTGGCCCATGGCCAGAGGGGAGTGCGCACATGTGGGGGTCATCATAGCCGGGTGTCGTTGGACCACTCCAGACTGTTTGGTTCTGCCTCCCCCTCTCCAGAAACAGCAGCACCACAAGTGCCACTGCCACATCCACCAAGTCCTCCACCACCAGTAGCAGCTGCAGAAGTTCCAGCAGCACCACCTCCACAGCAGCAGGTGGAGTCCAAGGTGTGTGGCAACGCTGCCGGCACTACATCTGTCTCTCATGTGCCTGGTCCCCCCCGAAGCTCTACGATTTTGGAGTTTTTCAACTGTGTCGGGGGGCAGCAGCATTGTGGTGTGTCTGCTTTGTGGTGTGCAGGTGAGCCGTGGCCCCTGGGGACTGGGGGCCAGCACACACATATGCTGAACCACTACAAGGTGGAGTGGCAGGCTGCCATAGAATGGGCCAGGTCTCAACCTGCTAGCCCTTCTCCGGCAGTGGCAGAGGGTGCTGCTGCTGTGCATCACCACAGCAGGAGGAGGGCCACAGCAGCAGCTGCTCCACCACTACCCCCACCACTGCCACCAGCACCATCCTCACCACCACCACTACCTGTTTTTTCCCCCACACCAGTGGACCCCACCACAATGCCTGCAACACAGGCAGACATAGCATTCTTGTGGGTTATGCTGGAGGAAAGTAATGAGAGGGTGGGTGCTGTCCAGCAGCAGGTGGAGCAGATCGAGCAACACCAGCTACAGATATTGTCGATGCTCCATCTGCTGCTGGAACATCATGGGATCTCCCACTAGCTTTTTTTACTGCACACACCCCCCACTGCTGTAGTGTTTTGTGTTTTGTTTATGTTTAATAACAGACAGAGGAAAATCCACACAGTATTAGTTTAAAGGGAAAAAGTCAGCTACAGGAGGTCCTGACCCCTACAAGGCCTACCCACTGGCTAAGCCTTTCAAGTATGTTGTGGCATTTTTCTCACACTGCAACATACTTTATTTTAATAAAGAAAAGTCAGCCACCCGGAAGTATGGCGGACGCTATGAGGGCTCCATTATGTGTAAAGGTGCAACAGCGACGCACAATGCGTTTCAATACAAAAGTATTGAAGTGCATGGTGTGTCTCCACCACACCTTTCCTTTCCTTTACACATAATGGAGCCCCCATAGCATCCACCATCCTTTGGGGTCACTGACATTTCTTTATTAAAATAAAGTATGTTGCAGCATGAGAAAAATGCTGAAACATACTTAAAAGGCTTAACCGGAGGGTAAGCCTTACAGGGGGCAGGAGCTCCTGTTGCTGACTGCTTCCCTATAAATATATACATACACATACAGACATACATGCTCCTTATTGCCCTGTTATTATAATCCAGTGCCTCAGTAATGTTTACTTTCTGTTGTGGAGTAGTTGTGGAAAAGCTGGTGTGAGCAGTTCAAGTATGATGTGCTAAATTGCATGTGTGCAGTCAGTGTTGTTTTGTGTGTGTGTGTGTGTGTGTGTATGTGTGTGTGTGAATGACATCAGACATTGTGCAGCTTCTTGCAAGCATATATTGCTGACTTGTTGCAGTGATTATGGTATAAAGAATAGTGAGCAGAGTAACGTATATTTTATTGTCACCATCATCATCAGCAGACTAAGTGATATGATACTTTTTCAGAGGTGTCTGGCCAGAGTGCACCTTAACCACATACTGCACACATGACTTTTAGGAGATCATGTGTTGTTTGTGTTATGATCTCTGCAAAGTCATGTATGCACTGTGAGTGACTGAGGTGCACAGTGACCCGATACCTCTGAAAAAATATCATATCACGTACTCTGCTGGTGCTGATGGTACAAATAAAATATACATCATATATTCTTTCTCATCTTTATTCTTAAGATACTGCAACAAGTCACACCATATGTATGTTTGCACAAAGCTGGACAATGTCTGCCCACACAGGAAAGAATACTGACGGCACACATGCAGTTTAGCACAACTTACCTGCACTGCTCAGTCATGCTTTTTGCAAAACAATTCAAATCATGAGTCCCGACACAAAGTAAACATTACTGAGGCTCCAGAAATATTTCTTTTTTGAAATAGACAGTAAAGAGAGTTACCAAGTTACAGTATTGCACCTCCAGGAGAATCTGCCTTGCTCCACATGTCCTTACATAGTGCAATACTTTTCTGGCAAAAATGCTCATAATTTCAATAAACCGGGTCCCAGAGGACTTCCCATTCTGAAGAGTCACCCAAGTTCCGCCCCCACACTCAACAACATTATGACGTGATGCCAGGGAGAGTGTGGCGGTGTGCTCCATTATACTAAATGGCAGGCAGCTTTCCAAATGTTTCTTTATGTTATAATAGTCAGTTTGTGGTGAAACATGGGCACGTTTCCGCTAGCAAGGCTCTTGTTAGTTGAAATGTGCCCATGTTTCACCATAAACTGGCCATTATAAAATAAAAAGTATTCGGAAAGCTGCTGGTCATTCAGTATAAAGGAGCATGCCCCGCACTCTCCCTGGCATAACGTCATAACATTGCTGAGCACGGGGGTGGAACTTAGGTGGCTCTTCAGAACAGGAAATCTTCCGGGACCCGGTGTAGCAAAATTATGAATGTTTTTGCCAGAAAAGTATTGCACTATGTAAGGACATGTGGAGCAACAAAGATTCCCCTGGAGGTTAGGTACCCATATATTGGGTGCAATACCATAACTATGTAACTTGGTGAATCTCTTTAAAGCAGCCGTGCAACAATCTGTTGAAAATTTTGACCTGTACTTTTTATGCTATTTTACTTTGCCACATTACTTACATCCTGACGTGTATGATACTATTATTTCCAGTATTTGAGTCTGCTTTAGTACTTTTTTTCATGTCTGAAATAATAAAAGGAGCACTCCTTTTAATACAATGCAGACCAGGACTTCGTCAGTATTTTCCACTGTTTTTCTCCATCAGTTGTTATATATTACTCCTGTTGTAAAATTAACAATTATGCAGCAGGCAGTGTTTCATGACCTCACAGAACAATATTCAAAAATAGCTGCAAATAGTAATGAAAACCTGGTCAGAGACACACTAAAAGGCATGATACTTTTTTTTTCAGACATGAGAAAAAGTAGTAAAGCAGACACAAATTGTGAAAAGAAGGGTATCATACAATTCAGAAGGTAACTGGCGGCTGGCAATGTAAAATAGCATAAAAAAGTATAGGTCAAAATTTTAACCACATTGTTGCACTGCTGCTTTAATTTATAATTTAGGTATGACATTATGTGCTCGCAAGCACAACACCCAGAATACATCTGTCTTGAGTCCAGAAAATTGCCAAGTGCTGAGGAAGTGAAATGGGAGCACTACACCACATGCAAAGTTCCCCAGAATGTACTGCGCAGTCACTCATGCTCGAAGTGGTCACAGAGTCCCCAGAATTTTTCTGCATCCCCAAAATGCATCTGTCTTGTGTCCAGAAAGTTTACATACTCTGTGATGATGATGTACTCATGATACACAGTGTCTTGCCAAACCAAGTGAAGGAGGAATAACATGACGTGAATCCATTCAGTGTTCCATCAGAAATGATGACTGTGACAGGACTGTTGCTGGTCCAAAGTGTGATGCGATTCCCACAAATGCGATGCGATCACCTCAACAGTATGGAAGGGTGCCTTTGTGTGCACACTAATAGTAGCCTTGGTGAGTTGATATATATATATATATATATATATATATATAGATATATACAAAAATATATTTTGGTATTTTCTAGGTGGGGGGGCTGACATACTGTATATAGACATGTATTCATTGTATTATTTTGTATCACAGGTCACACAGATACTGTTGGTGTGCACATTCCAGTGCTTGATGAGAAATGTTTGCATTGAAATTGGAAATGGAATACTCTCAAGCCAATGAAGGTAAGTATTTTTTTTTTGGTGGGTAAGCATATTTGCAGGTAGGTCTCATTAATGGTTTCCTATTTGGTTACTTCTTCACAGATTTCATCTGCATCCTTCTCGGGTCTGGTTGGTGATGATGGTCATGGTCATTGATTGAAATTACTTCTGTGTGTTGCATGTCTGCCCCAGCCGGGGGTTGATGTTGAAGAACTTCTTTGGATAAGGCAACTATGACACAACAAAGCATCTAGAAGTTTCCTAAAAAAAGAAATGAAGGACTTATTACAACTTGATTGCAGCAGTAACACATTGGGCTGGATATTCAAAAGGGTTGAGCCATGCGCAAGTTCGAAATTGCGCCATTCTGCCATATTCAGCAGGAGGCAGTTGCGCCCCCCCAAGGCAAGCTGAACAACAGCGCAATGCAAATGAATGCATGCTGAAGTGGAGGAGAACCATGCATAAACTGCACACCCAATATTCAGCGGGCTGTGCAGAGTTATGCAGTGCAACCCCAACCTGCGCCTGCACAACTTTGAGCCAAAAAAAGGAGTAGTCAAGGGCCACCCACAGGTGAGCTGCCGCATTGCAAGGTGCAACACAGCAGCTGCCACCTGTGGCTGGCCCTCAACCCTCCCTGTGCCCCTGCAGCCCGATCGTGGGCAAAAGGTGTAAAAATCCCCCACCCCTGACTGGCCCGATTTCAGGCAAAAGCTTACATAAACCCCCACCAGCCCGATCGTGGCAGCAAAGTGTCCCCAGAACATATCCCTGGTGGTCAGTGGACCGCTAAGCCTGATACGTGGGCTGCAAAGTTTAAACCCCACCCCCAGGAAATATCTCTGGTGGTCCAGTGGACCGCTGTGTCAGCGGACTGCATAATGTGGCGACACCCCCAAGACCATATCCCTGGTGATCTAGTGTCCCCCACCCACCCATGAAGCCCCACCCGCTCCCCCCCTGGCAGCCAGCGGGCGGCAGCATCCACCACCTGCCACCCCGCGCCGCCGCCCGCCCGACTGACTGCCGGTAGGGCTACCTGCGCCATTGGTGCAGAGCAAGAGCCAATGGGTGTGCAGCCTATACTGTAAAAAGCGGTCAGATATGTGAATGAATGAATTCATTCACATATCTGAACTGCCTTATATCAGTATGGGCTGCAGCCCATTGGCTCTGCTCTACACACCGGGCGGCAGCCCTACTGGGCAGTCAGTCAGTGGGTGGGGGTGGCAGCGGTGGATGCTGCCACCCGCCGCTGCCGGGGAGCGGGTGGTGGGGCTTCATGGCTGGGTAGGGTGGGGGGACACTAGATCACCAAGGATATGGTCTTGGGGGAGGTCGCCACATTATGCAGCCCGCGATCGGGCTTAGCGGTCCACTGGGCCACCAGGGATATTTCCTGGGGGTTGGGGGTTTAAACTTTTGCAGCCTGTGATCGGGCTTAGCGGTCCACTGGACCACCAGGGATATTTCCTGGGGTGGGGTTTAAACTTTGCAGCCAGCGATAGGGCTTAGCGGTCACTGGACCACCAGGATATGTTCTGGGGGAGACACTTTGCTGCCCACGATCAGGCTGGTGGGGGTTTGATGAAGCTTTGGCCTTAATCGGGCCAGTCGGGGAGGGGGGATTTTATGCTTTGCCCGGATCGGGCTGCAGGGGCATCGGTCCCTCGATGGCTGCTGCCAGCAGGCGCCAGGCACAAGTCCTCGGGGATCGGCACACCTGCATGCTAATGGCATGCAAATGGGGCCATAAATAGATGCAAATGCCCCCCCTGCACCTTGCATGAATTATGGCCCCATTTGCATGTCACCTTTTGAATATCAGAAATTTGCACATGGCGCAATGGTACTTGCGCCACCGCAACTTGAATGCTCCACTCTGACCACTTGCAGTAGCACAAGTTCCACTGCACCATGCACAGTGGCTGTGCGGGGTGATATTCAAAGGAGTTGCTCAATAGCGCAACTCCTTTGAATATCACCCCGGCCACACCCCTGAGCAACTATTTTGTGCAGCACAAGGGCTTGCACCACAAAATAGTGCAGTTTGAATATTCAGCCCATTATGTTTAAGCTGTGGCTGTTCCACGGGTATCTGGATTAACACAGATAGCAAGCTGTCCCACTGCAATCAGCAGATCACAACTTAATTTAGTACCAGGCTGTGTAACAAATAAACTGTGTCAGTGTCCTTGCATCTCAACTCAAGTTACATTTCAAAACCACATCTTGCCAAGTAACACAACCAGGGTCCAACTTTTTCAACACTGTCTTGGCTGCACAGCTGCAAATTTTGAATACAGTGCCTGATATGTTGCAGAAATATTTTTTGTGACATACACATGTCACCTAGTTTATGAATCCTCAGTCAGATTTGTTGCACTTTTATGAAAAAAAAAATAACAGATGAAATAAAATATATATATGTACCAGTATGGATTGGAAATGGATTTTCCATAGGTTCCTGTGGATAGTACTTCTGCTGTACCATTGATGCTGATTTTCAGTAAAGGAGAGTTGTTTGTTGTTAACCTGTAAAAAACAAAAGAAGTTTACCATTTGTGTTTGACCATTGCAGCTCAGAGAAGCAACAGAAAACAAAACACACAGCTAAAGGAAGTTGAATAGCATAAAAAACATTAGTACTCATACTCACTTTATAGTTTTAATAGTAAGAAGCCTTGTGCCTGTGGCTGATGGATGTGGTCTCCTGTTCGACTCCCTCTGCCTTGGCATGGTCAATATAATAGGAAAACATTGTCAGAATGACACTGGTGGTGGGTGCTGGTGGTCATAGCTGCAGCACATGATGACATTCCCTCTGACATCTTTCTGCATCTGGTGGTGGTGGCAGTGGCTAATAGTGGTCTTATGGTGGTGGTCCAGGTGGGCACACAAAGTCATTCCCTGTGGTGGTAGTGGCTAACAGCGGTCTTATGATGGTGGTCCGGGGGGGCACAGAAAGTCATACCCTGTGGTGGCAGTGGGTAACAGCGGTCTTATGGTGGTGGTCCAGGGGGCACACAAAGTCATTCCCTGTGGTGGAGTGGCTAACAGCAGTCTTATGGTGGTAGTCCAGAGGGGCACAGAAAGTCATTCCCTGTGGTGGCAGTGGTTAACAGTGGTCTTATGGTGGTGGTACAGGGGCCAGGATATATGGTGCTTTCTGTTACAAATGTGACGTGACATATGGAATTTGAGTCCCTCTAAGTGTGACACTCATTTAACCTTGTAAAAAAGAAAACATGCATCATACAACAAATGTGACAGCCTTTTAACAATTTAAGTTGAAACCTGCCAACATTAACCTCATCATCATCCTCATAAAGAAAGTTGCCTTCACAGTCATGTATGTCTGAAGTCTGACCACTGGGAAATTCTTTCTCCATTGTGTCATCGTCTACATCAGTGGTAGGCCGTTTCATGCTGCCACTGCCAGTGCCACCAGTATGGTCCATTTCTATATCACCAAAACCATGACTAGGCCAAGGTATAAATACTGAGGTTGCAGTCTGAGCTGGTATGTGCCTCTCATTCATTTTTATGAATGTTAGCAAACTGACATTTTCAGGAGAGAGGTTGGTATGACGATCCCAAGCTATTGCACCTGCTGAGCTGAATACCCTCTCAATACTTGCACTGGAGGGTGAAAATTTCAGGTACTTCAGTGCCACTGCAGTCAGCTCTGGCCATTCACTGACCTTTCCGCTCCAGTATAAAAGAGGATCATCAGTTATTGACAGTTGCCTATTTTCAGACAAATTTGACTCAACCATTCTCTGTGCCACACTAAGTCCAGTGGTTGATGCATCATCCTGTTCTCCGGAATCATTTATGTCATAAATCCCCACTTGGGACAAAGCCTCCAAAAGTGGGTTGACGCCAACCACTTTGGATGACAGACCACCTGGAACTGCAGTCCCCTTACCCTTACAGGAACAGGATATGCTTGATACTCCTCCAGGTTCACCTTCAGCCTAATTATGCTGCTGAGGTTTGCTGACCTTGAAACATGACTTCTGTGCCCCATGAACCAAGTGCACTAGTTGCCCACTGACATTTTTTGCCTGTTCAGGCCCTCCCTCCAGTACTGAGGCAATCCATGTTTGCATTGTGGGTCCAGCATTGTTGCTATTGCAAAGTTGTCACTATGCTGAATGCTCAAGATGTGACAGTTCTGGTCAAATACTGTCAGCATGTGTTTCAGCAACATACTGCTATCACTGTCTCCGGCAACATCAATGCTATGCTGTACATTCATTAATGTCTGTCTCAGCACCCGCAGAAGTGGAATTGATTGGCTAATGGAGGCAGACTCACCACTCACTGCCTGTGTGGCATGTTCAAAAGGCTGCAAAAGTGTTATTACAGAGTCCATGAGGAACCACTGTGCAGTCATCATAGACATGGAGGCCCCAGAACTGTCACGGTAAGTGTGCATGACAAGATATTCTGAGATGGCTTTGTATTGCTCATACAACTTCTCTACCATGTATAAAGTGGAGTTCAACTGGGTGACAACTTCCAGCTTTAAGCGGTACTGAGGGAGGCTGTTTCAGATCTGCAACTGCCGAAGTTGGTCACGGGCCTTTGCAGATCATGAAAAGTGAGAACAGACATGGCGTGCAACTGTCAGCATTTCCTTTACATCAGGGTGCTGCAGAAACTCCTGCACCACAAGCCTTAAACAGTGGGCCATGCATGGAACATGAACAAAGCCACCATTTGTGAAGCATTTCATGACATTTGACCCATTGTCACTTGCTATGAACCCAGCACTCAGGGGCAGGGGGTTCAGCCACTTGTCAGTTTCCATCAGTGCCAAGTTCAACATGTTTTCTCCAGTGTGTGAACAGGTCACATTGTGCATAGCAATTGTTGCATGCTGTCAAATTCCTGGAAGATTGCTACCATGACACTCACCTCACTGCACTGATTATACACACTACCAACAGCACAAACAACACCCAGCACTTGTGCCCAATGTGCAGTTATACACAAATATGAACTCCCTGCTGTTTTGCCACTTGTCCACATATCCATACCTAAATGGATGAATGGAGAGGAGGAATGTTGAAGACATGCCGTCTTACAGAATCAGACACAGTACGGTACAGCTCGGGGACAGCATGGGTCAAAAAGTATGTCCTGGATGGGACTTTCCATTTTGGACAGGCACGTGCAGCGAACCGCCGAAACCCAGAATTCTCCACAAAGGAGAAGGGCAAAAGATCAATTGCCAGTATTTCAGCTATAGCAGCATGAAGTTCACATGACACTGTATGTGTGGGTGGGTACTTCAGCTTATGTGTGAAAACACTCTAATGTGGGCTGACTTAAACATTTTACATGGGGTGTGATGACAAATGGTTCTGCTCTGTGAATGATAGGGGTGAAGTGTGGACGTTTGATGAAGGTGGTTGCACAGGTGATGATGACAAACCCACAAATGCAGTTATTTTGCCAGATTTACCAACCGGGGTTTATGTACCACTTGCACTAGACATACTGCATTCACCACCACCACCAAAACTGCTATTCTCACCAGCACTGGACAACATTTCAAAATCATTATGCTCCTCCACCTCATCATGCCTGTAGTAACCCTCCGTTCTTATTTCATCACTACTGCACACGTTTCATTTACTACTTGATTTAACAGTCAAGGAAGGGGATAACATGCTAATTATGGTTGATGACGAGGGTGAACACCCCACTGTGGTATTAGCTGCTATTTTGTGCTGGATCCACAGTGCCATGTGCCTGTTCTTAAGATGTGTATGTTGTCCTCCTGTGCCCAGATGGCACCCCTTTTTCCTCGACTCACACGTGCATGGCAAACCTGGCAGATTGCAACTGACTCATCATTTGCATCTTGCACAAAAAAATCCCAAACAAGGGATTGTGGTGCTCTAGTTTTAACATGTCCCTGATGCTGCTTATTGGACTCTGTTTTTTTAAGCCATAAAGTGGGGGGGTATGCTACATGATTTTTTGGGCAGGATACACTTGGACTGCAACTGACCACCATGACTACTACCTATCATTATTACTGGGTCATCACCATCATCATTATCATCGACTGAAACTGGTAAATCACAACTTTTTACGAGGGGGGGTTGATGTAAACAGACCCATACACAGCCACCTTGAATTTCTTTTTCTCCAGTTCCCAACTGGGGTCACTTACATCGTAATCATATTCATCAACGTCACCCACATCTACATCTTCTGCTTGGATGCTGGCATGTGGACTGCATGTTGCAACCACAGCAACATCATCAAAATCAGATTCATCATCATCAACACCACCATCTCTTGATAATTTTCCACCACACTGTGAATCACTGCATGGAAAATACATGACCTGAACTGCAGTGGAAGAAATGTCACACTGTATGCTATCGTTGACATGACGATCAGGATCCTCATGTTCAGTTACTGGAATTTTACTGGAAAGTATGACATCATCTACACTGCCACTCACTCGCACTGCTTCACACTCCACTACATTTTTCAACACAGTAAACTGGTCAGAAGTGGTACTTGAGGCAGCAATACTCATACCACCACCAGCAACTGCACTAACTCACCTGGCTGGGACAACATCATTTCCTCCAACTATGAGTGAAGTTACTGATTGGGCTGTAAAAAACATTGCAGGAGAAATACCTTTCCTCACATCAGCAATGCACTTCTGCATCTGTGTACTACCATGCCCGCAGACAATATTGCCACTGGCAGCAGTGCCATGGTGAGAAACAGCTTTGCTTGCATGTCTCTTTGTAGGCATTTTGCGGGATCAACAACAATATTCTAAACAAATTTAGATTTTGGAATGTTCACTCTGGGTGGGGGGGACGCTGGATGTGAAGCCAAAAAAAAAAAAACAACTGTGGCTTCAGCAACAGATACAGATGCAAAGTCACAAGTTTAACAACACCTTAACTAACCAGTGGTGCTGAAGTCACAAACAATCCAATCTGGAAAACAATTCCTTTTGCCGGTGGAGGGGAGGGGGCACTAACTGCAGATTTTTATGGCAGTGCAAGCAAAACAAACAAAAGATATCACAATGGCAGTACAAAATCATGCAGCTGCAGTGGATAGCAGGTTCACAGTGCTGCACCTGCAATTACACTGTGGCACAAAAAAAGGTGTATTATTTGATGTCACACACCGCACACACACACTCACACACACACACACACAATTTGTTTACAAGTAATGCGTAGCAAATTGAAAACTTCAGTAATATACCAAGTATTTTAAACAACCTGAAATTATGAACTGCTGCATCAGATCCACACAACACAAAATCAGCAAAAAAATTTCAACAATTACTGACAATATTACTGTGTATACATTAACACAGTCAGTTATATAACCAAAATATAACCAAAAAACAAAGAACTCCCTATTTCTCCAACTTAAATCTACCTACACCACAGATACACCCCTTCCCCAAAGCACACTTTCACTGTCTCTTACTACACAGACTCAATGTCATACATTAACATTCAAAATGCACACACAAACAATAACTGCTCGATGATATGAGCACAGAAGGGTTTCCTATAATCGATGAATTAAAATCTGAGCAAAACAAAAATTACTCAAAAAGGGAGTTTTAACAGATTTTAGGTTTGAATCACAGAGAGCTCTCAGAGCAGACCATCTCCTATAGCTTTCTACACACACTAATTGAGGCTGTGCAGAACAATATAGAGCCCATGTGACCTGAAATCCCATGAGTCACTGCAAAATTCAACTTTGGAGCTTTAAAAACAAGGTGAAGTGAGGCAAAATACATTGTTTTCAATGCACTTGGCCTTTAAAATTGGTGGAGTAGTGGTCAGGGAATGCGGATTAACGCAAAGTAATTGTTTTCAATAAACTTTCTGTTACCCATCATAACGCGAATTACTCCACTTCGTATTGCAGAGTACTGCACAAATTCGCCTTCGCTCCATGAATCACTTCATGGAGTGAATTGAGCCCACTTCACCCACTACTAATCTTGTATTGGAACTAAGCTTTCAGCCAGGAATAAAGCACAACTGGTCTGCATGTATAAGTTGGGGGATCATTTTAGCTAATTTATTAGCAAAACGTTTTGCAATGACCTTAGCATCATTACTGATCAGTGAAAATGGCCTATGGGAATCACAGTTTACAGGATCTTTATCTTTTTTGAGAAACAGCAGTATTTTAGCAACTGTAAAGGATGGTGGGAGACGGTCTTCCCTCAGAAACAGATTAAATAATTTCAATGAGTGTTCTAAAAATAATTAAAGACTTGTTTTGCAAAACTCTGAAGTTTTATTGTCAGGTCCTGGGGATTTTCCTACTACTCCTGGGTCTAATTCTGGGAGAGTTATGTCCCTCATGAAGTTCTGAAAGCCTTGAGAAGCAGTCTATCTATCTGAAGAGTACAGTTTTTATAATATTCAGCAAATATACTATTTATCTATTCTGGTGAATTTTTAGTATCCCATTTTTTGCCTTCCTTTATACCTCCTGAACCCCCCATTCCTTGTGGCTGCTTAACATCCCTGGAGTTGAAAACCAGCCCTGATGATTTCTGGCTTGGCCCTTTAAAGGCTATTTGCATTTGCTGTATGCAGGCCTTGAATTCCCTGCAAGAGAACAGCAAAAATGAGCATCACCTGGTAAGCATGAAAATGGAATCAGACAGAGCAAGTAGGAGGTTTTGGAGCTGGAGAGAAAAAAAAGAGCTGGGCTGTTCTTTACTGTAGAGCTGAATCAAGCTAAAATATTTTGTTTTGTATTTGCTCTGAAAAATAAGCTGCTTTGAGCCATTGTTTAGTACTGAAGTAAATCAAGTTTTTGTTTTATTGAACTTTGGATTTTTTCTTAGGGATCCCCAAAATTGTTGGCTTACTCGAACACTGTTACATGTGGTTGACTTCAGTGATGGGATCGAACTTCTTCATGTCTAAATAGGGGTAAGATGAACTCAAACATAGTACTGAAATGGCTGTCAGAACAGTAAGTACAGCAAACCCAAATTCAAAAGGACTGGATGGTTCAGCAAGTAAACAGCAGGCTCAGAGAATTCCAACAGCTGTTGTGGAGAGATCAACATCTGGCACAACAGCAGGCTCAGAGAGAAAACTGGCACATCAGGTCCAGCTGCAAAGGGACTAGATGGCCCAGCAAGCACAATTGTTGATGGGGAGAGGGTCCAGCAGCAGGTGCAACAGCAGGCATAGAGAAACCAGAAGCAGGCACAACAGCAGGTGCAGAGACACCAGCACAAGCAGGTACTGCAAGCACAGAAATAAACTGTGCCCCACCTTCAGGTCACAGGGAATCCAGTTGCTGTAGGACTTCACCCCATACTAACTAAAATGGGTCCTGAGAATAATCCAAAGCCTACACTATGACTTTTGAAAGAGTTGACAGTACCACTGCCTGGCAAAAAGAAAGTTTAGCTACTCACATTGCACTATATCTGACTAGAGATGTACAAGCTGTTTATCAGAGCCTAGACAAAGATACCGCCAGAGATTGCAACCAGCAAAATGTGACTATCTGGGACTGGACTGGGATAACTGGAGAGAGCTATTGATGAATCTTTTGCACATTTTGTTTTAAAGCTTTAACCCAACCCAGAGTGGTGGCTCAAAAATTGAAAGACTTGGTAGATAAATCCAGAGGCAAGCTCTAAAGAGAACGTGTTTGGATTTAAATGTGTTGGAACAGTGCCTGAATATTTTGCATAACTGAGTATGTGACTAGGTGAGTTGTCACAAGCAAACCACCCTGGCCACTGCCTTCAACATCCCTGAGCATTATTTGGAAGCAGAGAGACTAGAGGCTGCAAAGAAGAGTGGAACCCATGTTGAGCCTCAAGTGGCAACCAGATTGGAAGATCCCAATGAGAGGGGAGAAAGGGCAATTGGTGAATGGGAATAAGCATACTGGTATGCGTAAGTGGTCAAATAATGTCTACCTCTCCATGCCCAAAATGTATAACCCTCGTGTGACAACCCACCTCTCTCTCTGGGCTTGAACAGCTTTTAGAGAGGTGTCTGTCCTCGGGTATTTGCTGCCACCAGCTGGAGTTGTCCAGTGCCAACCTTTAAGTTTACCAACCTCTGCCAGTGGAAACCATATATTGCCTTAGAAAAATAACATCACAGTCACAACTGTTGAGTAAATAAATAGCTTTTTACTAAACAGAAAGTGAACAGAGCATTGCAGGATATCTATTTTCAACACAAGAGAATAACACTGATACAGGAAAAGTAAACAAATGTTTTTAAATAACAGATGACAAAAGAAAAAGGCTATTACTGCAATATGCTAGTATTAAGCTTACCCTTCCCTGTCCTTTCAAGAGAACACTGGACCCCATGCTTACTGCCAGCTCCAACAGACATAGCTAGAAGGGTAGTCTCCAAGCTTCTGTTTCTCCCTCCAGCTTCAAGAGTAACCACCCCAAACAACTTCCTTTCAGCATCTTGCATACTCTCTTGAGAACAGGTAATCCCTATCCCCCCCTTTGAATGTACCAACCATCTACCATGTATGTATTTAATTGTCCCAATCAGATTGAACACCTATCAGTGACCAATTATATTCCCTTTTAACCTTAAGTTTATATTTGAGTGTACCAATCCCTTTAAACTGTGGGTCTGTGTGTGGACAGGTCCACTCGAGATTTATGACCCAGCTCTTATCTAGCAGCTAGGGAGGACAGTGAGAAATCCAGCTTGTGGAACTTCAGCTTGTGAGAGTGTTTTTTTTTTTTTCCAGACTGCTACAAAATGTGTTTGGAAAATCCAAACATTAACTCCTTCCTTTCCATTTCTGTCACCCCCCCCCCCAGATGATGAAGGCATGTCCCTTGGGCCACCACAAGTGACACAGCCATTCATGCAACTGCTGGGAGGTGTCCAAAATATCCAGCCATGCCATTATCCCTGTCTAGATAGCCCATCTGTATTTGCATTTTGTTTGCCGCTGCAATGTTGGATGATCATGTTGTATGCCTGCAGTACCAAACTCCAATGTAGTAGTTTTCCACTTTGCCCACTTGACCTATGAAGCCATATCAGGGGATTATGATCTGAGATCACAGTAAATTCTCTCTCATATAGGTAAGGCTGCAGCTTCTGAAGGGCCCACACTATTCCCAAGCATTCCTTCTCGATTGTGGCATATGCCTCCTCTCTGGGCAAAAGTCTCTGGCTGAGGTACACAACTGGGTGCTCTTCCCCCTGCTGAGTAACTTGGTTCAGCATGGCCCCCTCCCATGATCTGAGGCATTCACATGGACCATAAACTTTAAACTGTAATTGGGGCTGGCCAATACAGCTGGACCACTTAAGGCCTTCTTTAGCTCCTGAAAAGTGACCTCACAGCCTTCTGACCACTGCACCTTATCTGGTTTTCCCTTCTTGGTTAGGTCTGTCAGGGGCTTAGCCAAATCACTATAGTGAGGAACAAACCTCCGGTAGTGCTCTGCTGTCCCTAGAAATGCCTTACCTATTTCTTGGTGGTAGGAGTAGGCCAGGCCAGGATGGCATCAACCTTGGCAGGCTCCAAGCAGATGTGTCCACTACCCACCCGGTACCCAAGGTAGGACACTTCTGCCATACCTATCTGGCACTTTTCCACCTTACTGTCAGATTCATTCTTCAGCCTGTGGAACACATCCCGTACATTCGTTATGTGCTCATCCCAGGTCTGGCTGTCTACTATGGCTATATCATCCATATACACCAATGCAAACTCACCTACCCCAGACAGAATACAATCAACAAGCCATTGAAAGGTTGCAGGTTCATTATACATTCCAAATGGCATTACCTTGAATTCATAGAAACCAAATGGAGTGACAAAAGCTGATCTCTCCCCCTGGCTGTAGGGGTCAGAGGTACCTGCCAGTAGCCCTTTGTTTGGTCTGTTGTGGTCAGATACTTGGCTCCCCCTCTGTCGCTTCAGGGTCTCCTCTGTTCTGGGCATGGGATAGGTGTCAGACTCCATACAGCTATTAAGCCTCTGGTAGTCAATGCAGAATCATGTGTTGCCATCTGTTTTGGGCATCAATACCATGGGTGATGCCCAGGGACTACTAGATTCCTGGATTACTCCAAGTTCCAACATCTCCTTGAGCTCCTCTTTCATGGTCTACTTAACATGCTCAGGTACCCTGTAGGAAGACTGTTTCAGGGGAACCTGGGTCCCTGTATCCACATGGTGTTCTGTCATCGTGGTGTACCCTGGTTTCCCTGTGAACATGTCCTCAAATTCTCTCAGCATGCGTCACATTTCTTGCACCTGGGCTGGTGTCAGCTGTTCAGAGAGGGTAAGGTTGTCCACAGAGGATGCAACGTGGGCCTCCCCAAGCAGGTCCACCAGTGGATCCATCTCAGTTTCCTCCTCTTCGGCACTGCATACAGTGAGGATCAATTCCTCCCTGTCATGGTAGGGCTTCAGCATGTTAACATGATACACCTTTTGCCTACATCTCCTGTCCGGTAGCTCTATCATGTAATTTACATTACTAACATTTCGGACAATGGAGAATGGCCCCTCCCATGCAGCCTGTAATTTATTCTGTCGGACAGGGATGAGTGCCATCACTCACTATACCACCACATATTCTCTGGCTCAGGCCCCGCAGTCATACCAGACTTTCTGCCACTGTTGTGCAGTGGCCAAATGCTCCTGAGCAAGCCCCAAGAGCTCCTTAAGGAGGGTCCTGAAGTTCAGGACATACTACACAACAGACTCCTCTTGGGAGGCACGGTCACCCTCCCATTCATCCCAAATCAAATCTAGGGGCTCCTGCACCCTATGACCAAACAGGAGCTTGAAAGGTGAGAACCCTGTGGACTCCTGTGGGACTTCTTTGTATGCAAACAGGAGATGAGGCAAATATTTGTCCCAGTCCCTCTTATGCTGGTCTGCAAAAGTCCTTAGCATGGTATTAAGGGTTGAATTAAAACACTCCACCAGACAATTAGCTTGGGGATGGTATGGGGAGGATTTGAGCTGCTATACCCCACACTTCTCCCACAAACTACTGATTAACCCTGACATGAAATTGGCACCCTGATCTGACAGTATCTCCTGGGGAAAGACCACCCTGCTAAATATTTCCAGCAGTGATTCTGCCACTGGTTCCGCTCCAGAGGATGATAGGGCCACTGCCTCTGGGTATCTTGTGGCATAGTCAACTACCACCAGGTTATACCACTTGTGAGTACAACTTGAGGGTGCTCAGTGGCCCCACTATGTCCATAGCTACCCTCTTGAAGGGTTCATCGATAATGGGCAGGGGCACCAAAGCTGCCTTGGCCTTGTCCCCATTATCCCCACCCGCTGGCACTGTGGACAAGTCCTGCAATAATTTGCCACAACCTTGCCAATACCAGGCTGGAAGAAATTGTTGGTCAGCTGCTTTTTTATGCATCTCACCCCCAAGTGGCCTGAAAATGGGATATCATGGGCAAGGGCCAAAAACTGCTGACGGTGAACCTTAGGGACTACCAGCTGCTGGAGCACCTCACCATCTAGCCCTTCCTCTGTTGTACATTCTCTGTCCAGCAGCCCCATTGTCCCAGCAAATGGATGCTTTACCCTCCTGAGGACCCTCAGCCCTATTAGTTATTTCCCTCAATTTTTGCAAGGTAGGATCAGTTCACTGTGCAGCGCTCAGCTGCCCTTGTCTGACCCTTCCCAATGCCCCTTTGTGACTGGGGTTCAGGACTGCTGCTTCTAGCCAGCACCTCCCCAGTGCTAGCCACTTTCTCAGCTGCTGAGGGAGGGGCTGGACCACCTTGAGTCACCCCTTCTTCCCCCTCAGAAGTGTGCCCTTTTGCCTGACTACGAGTTGCAACACATTCCAGTTTTTTTCTGCGGTCAAAATCATTCCCCACAATCACATTTACAGGGAGGTCCTCTACGACCCCCACCTCCTTTTCTTCATGGCCCCCCTCCCAGCTCAGGAAGACTCTAGCCATTGGTATTTGGATGGCTGGCCCTGTGAATCTCTGGACCCTGGAGTATTTCCCAGGCAACAGCTGCTCTGCCTGGATGAGATCCTGCCTCACCAGGGAGATCTAAGTGTCTGTGTCCCTCAGTCCCTGTGTTACTGTTCCTTTAACTAAAATGGGATGCATATTCTCATCAGAGGAGAGTGGGTCTTCAAGCTGGGTGCACCCCACAAACAAACCAGTGCAATTATTATTACCCCCTTCCCCATGCCTCAGTCTCTTAATCATTTTCTGAAGGTAGTTATATCTCAAGTGCCCCACTTGATTGCAAATATGACATTTCTTGGGTCCTGTCTTTTGAGTCCCTTTAGAACCAGAAGGTTCTGCTTTGGTCTCAGGTGCAGGCTGGTTTCCTTTGGGCTCCCCCCCATGGGATCCCTTATAACCATGTGCTGCCCCCTCACCATGAGACTTACGCTGTGCATATGGCCAGCTAGACATGTACATGTCAACGCTTGCTGCCACCTCTTTTGATGAGGTGCATGCCCTGTCTAGAAACCATACACACATATCATCAGTTACAATTTTAAGAAATTGTTCCCTCACCAGCACATCTTTGATTAGTTCCACAGTGTCTGCTTTAGGCCCCTCCACCCATCTATCAAGGTAAGTACACAGTTGAACCTGCAGTTCTAAATAACTGTCTTCTGGGTTTTTCTTTAACTCCCTAAATTTCCTTCTATAAGCCTCAGGAGTTAATTAAAAATGTTTCAACAACACTGTTTTAACTTTATCATAATCAGCATAGTCCTTTTTACTCATTTTAGAAAATGCATGCAAAGTCCTCCCCATAAGTAAGGGTGTGAGATAAGTTGACCACGAAACCTTAGTCAATTAGAATTGCTCACAAACTCTCTTAAATTACCTTAAAAATAGATCAAGGTCATCTCCCTCTCTAAACTGAGGGAACAATTTAGAATTAATTTTGGCTTCATGAGGTGAACTCACTCCACCATTACTCACAGTTTGCTGGCTGCGCAGGGTCATCATCTCCTTCTCGTGCTGTTGTCTCTGGAGTTCATGCTGTCATTCTCTTTTTCTTTCTTCACATTCTTTCTCTCTGTCTTGGCATTCTTTCTCTTTTTCCTGATGTTTTTTTCTCTCTGTATGCCAGTGTCTTTTCTTCCAGTTCTTTCTCTGCTTCCGACCTTCTTGCTTCTGCTTCAGCATCCAGTCTTTTCACCTCCAGCACCTTGTCTTGAAGCAACAGCTGTAGTCACAGTGCATCAAGCTGGTTTGGGGGGTCTGCTACATCAGTTCCTGACTCACTCACAGAGATTGTTTGCTTCAGGTCATGTGCCACGAGGGCAGCTATGAGGTCTGCCTTTTTCTTGTGTTTTAGACCTTCAAGCCGAATCCATTTTCCTGGCACCTTACAGTTAGTGAGTCATACTCCGTGGAGCTCATTCTCTACCGCTACCATATACTGTGCTTACTAGAAAAGAAAAAAAACAGTTGTACAAGTATATTCTCTTACATATCCTGTTTTGCAACTGCTAAGGTAAATGTTCCACTGGCAAACTCTGTATTTCAGTGTGCTATGCAGTCTGCTATCATCATCCCACTCCTACCACCAATTGTGACAACCCACCTCTCTCTCTGGACTGGAACAGCTTTTAGAGAGGTGTCTGTCCTCAGGTATTCACTGCCACCAGCTGGAGTTGTCCAGCCTCACCTTTTAAGTTTACTAACTTGGGTAATTAAACATGCAATTGCACAAATCAAAGTCTGGTAGTGTGTCTCTCTCAGGTGGCGGATGCTAAACAGAGTTTACCTCAACCAGTGGAAACCATATATTAGTCATAAGTTTCTTTGGCTTATACAAGCAAGTATACTAAATTCCATAATGCTTGCCAATTAAAATTACTAGAGATTTTGGCAGAATTTAGTTGAATCAGTCATCGCTGAATCCAGATTAAATTTAAAGTGGTTCATGCTTGGACTATCCACCACTAGAGCCTGGAGATTATTCAAAACTGGAATGGATCTTATACTGAACCAATTTTTCCTTCTTAGAGTATGCCACTTACTCATCAATAGTTGTTTATAATGTTTCCGATTACTGACTCTATATTCAGACTCAGTTAAACCTAATCCTATTCCAAGGACAGAATCCCTTAGTGCACTGTAAATAAGACACAAGCCTCCCCTCAGTCTCCTATACTGCAAATTATATGTTCAGAAGCTTTAGCCTTTCATCATAAGTCTTTCCCTCCATGCCCATCTGGACCCTCTCACTTTTTAAGATGTCCTCTTTAATATAAGGAGACCACACTTAGACACAGTATTCAAGGTGTTTGCCTAACCAAGGCAGTATACAGTGGTAATAGTACATCCTTTGAGTGGCTGGCTACATGTCTAAAAATACAATTTAGGTCCTGGTTTTCCCTGTTTACTTGGGTGGTACAATGGGATCTAAATTTTAAATCAGGAGTAACCAATATTCCTAGATCTTTCTCTTCTGTGGTTTCTTGTAATATTTCAGACACCAATTTATGTTGAAAATGTTGGTAATAGGCTAATAGGCCTGTAATTTTCATGTTTATTTTTTGGTCCTTTCTTGTGGATGGGTACTACATATGCTACTTTCCAGTCATATGGAATGTCCCCAGAATCTAATGAATGCTGAAAAATATTTGTTAGAGGAAGGCAGATGAACTCGGCCAGTTCTTTTAATACTCTTGAATGATTTCATATGGGCCTGGGGATTTATTAATATTAATTTGTTTTAATTTATCCAGTACATCTTTGAGCTGAATATTAAACTGTCCAGGTACAGAAGTCCTGAGTTTACCTATTTTACCTTGTACATTTTTGGTAAACACTGAAGAAAAATATTGGCTCTGTATGTCTACTGTCTCCTGGTTGTTGGCTATGCTGCCTGAGTTTGTGATAAATGGTCATATGGTATTTATTTTTCCCTTAACTTTGTTAATGTGAGAGATAAAGGCTTTTTTGTTGTCTTTAACCCTAGATACCAACTGCAACTCAAATTGAGATTTTGCTTTTCTAATCTTAGACTTGATATTTTTTAATAACTCCCTGTATTTGATATTTAGGTGGGAGAACGCCCTTTTTTTATTTGTTTAAAAAGTTTGTTTTTCTTATTAATCAAAGCTTTTTATTTTAGGGTTCATCCAGCCAGGAGTTGTGTTATATTTAGTGCCGTATTTTCTTATTTTGTTGGGAAATTAGCTTTAATGAAATATTTTAATTTGTAAACAGGCACCATTTAGATTCAACAGTAAGATTGGTAAATAATTCAGGCCAATCCCAATGATCTAAGCTGTTTTTCATGTTCTTGAAATTGGCTTTATAAAAATCTGGAATTTCAGTGACACCGGTAGCAGCTTGGGATTCACTAGCTGAGATCGAAAAATGAACAGTATTACAATCGCTGTTTCCCAGTGGTGCTTTTATATTGATGTTAGATATGTAATGGGCAGAACTGGTTAATATAAGATCTAACATATTTATGTTCCTCATAGCATGTTGGACCAATTGCTCAAACCCCATTTCATTGAATAAATACAAATAAAGATTATCAATGTTGGTGGCTGCTGTTGCTGATGCCCAATTTAGACTAGATAAATTGAAGTCCCCCATAATCAGGATGTTATCTGATGGATCAAGATTCCCAATATGTCCTAACAATTCAGCATCATTATCAGGAGTCATAGAAGGAGGTCAATATACTAAATCTAGGGTAATAGAGGAACCCATATAAGATGTTAATTTAACCCAAAGGGTTTCTAAATTGGTGTTAACTACTAAAATTTCTTCACTCACTATTGTTTTGTGAATATATATAGCCACACCTCCACCTTTTCTGTAATCCCTGTTTTTAATATAAACATTATAGCCTTGAATATTTTTATCACAGGGATCATTTGCATTCCATCAAGACTCTGTGACAAGAGCGATGTATATGTTGTTGGTAATGAGGAGAAGTTTGAATTCATGAAATTTATTGGTTTAACTGCTGGCTTTAATTAATACCCCATTCCATCCATAATGTTTGTTTTTTTGAAAGTTATTGTCAATAGTGTTTAGGTTATTAGTGAACCAGTGCCCCACCCCCCTGATTGCAGTTTAAATGGAATTTTAAACCTTTGTTAATTTTTTTACCCATACCCTAATTCCAAGATGATTTAGGTTGTGAGGGAATTGTCCATGAATCTAATATTTTCAGATAAGCAAAATTGTCTGAGCCAATAAAGTTCTTGAACCTGGTCATTTTTGCATGACTGTTTCCCAGTAATTGGTAGAACCCCAGACAGAATAATATCACCTCCTCTGTCTTTAATTTTTTTGACAATTTTTTTTATAGTCTTCTTGGGTGTCAGACATAGCACATGAAAAAAGGTTATTTACCCCACATGCAGGAGGAACAAGGGTTTGTTAGTATTCTCAAGTGGTCCATCTAGTAATACCACTATATCCCTGGTCCTTACCCCAGGGAGAGAACTGGCTGTGGTATATGCTTTATGCCCTTTGCAAACTATGGTATCAACTCCCCTTAGTAGTGAATCACCTATAACTACTATATCTCTGGGTAAATCAGAAGTATTTTCTGAGGATTGACATTCAGGGAGCACATTAGGGGAGAGAGCACAGTATCTAATGTTTTGGTAGTTATCAAATTATATTTTTTAACAACTCCATCTGAATCTAGTGTTAGGGTTTCAAATTTATTGTATAAAGTAATAGGCTGTATATCATGCTTGTGCAAACCATAAGGAGTAGATGTACTAGGTTCTCGTGTCAGTTTAATGTGGGAAGACATGTTTTTTACATCATCATTATTAGCAGAGTCATTGTGCATTGTGCTTGCTTCTCTAGTTGCTTCATCAATAACATTTTCCAAAAGCGTTATCTCCTTTTGAGTTTCTAGTCTCCTATGTACCTGGTGAATCTCTTCCTGCAGCATACTAATTAAGTTACGTTTTTCACAGACAAATTCCTGGTTTGGCATGTTGTCTGAATACATTTTACACTGGGAGCATGCCTTTTTCTTGGTGTTTTTATCTTTTTTTGCTTTTACCTGCGCCATTTTAGGTATGAAAAGGTTTTGTTCAAACGGAATTAATAACACATACCTAAGAGCTTACTCCCTCGAAATGCTAATAAAATTCACAGCCTAGGTCCCAGTGTCCTCGGCATCTCTGTGCGTTGCACTGCGCACCCTGTTCTACTCGCCCCGCTCACAGCAGGGCTCACTGAAATAGTGTAAACCACCCCGGAAGCACACAGCAGGGGTCAGGAGAATAGCGAGTGACAAAAGGCTTCAATTAATAAAATATTCACCCTAATATCTTGGTATAGTGAGTGCCAGTAGCGTAGGACACCCCCAAAACCTTCCGGCTAAAAAGTTATTTAAACTAAACACCAGCAGCTAGGAGACTGCTAGACGTCAGATTGCAAAGCTGTCTCTCTTTCTGGATACCGTTTAGGTAGCAACAAGGCTCAATATACACAAATGCTCATGGAGCTTTGCACAATTACAAATGTTTCATTTAAAAATAGCCAGAACCCAAGTACACACACTTCCCAAAACTATCTGCCTTCTGTGCTGAGTGTTAATTACAGCACTTGCAGCAGGGCTTGCTGAAATCGCTTTTTACTTAACAGAAAGTGAACAGAGCATTGCAGAATATCTATTTACAACACAAGAGACTGACACTGATGCATGAAAAGTAAACAAATGTTTTTAAATAAGAGATGAGAAAAGAAAAAAGGCTCTTACTGCAATATGCTAGTATTAAACTTTCCCTTCCCTGTCCTTTCAAGAGAACACTAGACCCTATACTAACTGCCAACTCCCAGGGACATACCTAAAATGATAGGCTCCAAGCTTATGTTTCTCCCTCCAACTTCAATAGTAACCACCCCAAACAACTGACTTTCAGCATCTTTTTTTTTGTTTGTTTATTTTTATCCCCAGCAATTCAGATCTTAAGCCCATCTTTCTTATCATTAGGATTATCATAAGCCGGGCAGACTTAATCATCATTATTAAAGGGAAAAAGAGTGGCGGGGAGGAAATGGAGGGAAGGGACCCAGATTTCAGAAATTATCTGAATTTTATATTCACATTAAACAATATTACCCAATCTTATGTTATCCCTGAATGAGGCCCAAATTTTATCATATCTACTGTATGTACCTGTCCCACATTAATATAATACATCTTTTTCCAAATTCATAATGCCTATCATAAAATTAAGCCAAGTTTGAGTTTTTGGAGGATTTCCATCTTTCCACTTAAGTAATATGCATTTTTTTTGCAATTATTGTTGATATTGAAGTAAAAATGCTCTCTTCTTCATCTAGTGGCATAGATGGTATCATTAGCAATGCCAATTGTGCTGTATTGGCTATGTCCTTATTTATTGTTATTTGAATATTCCGAATAATTTTATGCCAAAAATTTGAAAGGCATGGGCATGCGTAAAGCACATGAATCAGCGTTCCAGTAGTTGTAGTACAGCTGGAACATTTTTCCATAATAGTTGCATTAAAGTGATTTAATCTAGATGGGGTATAGTAAATTCTAAAACATGTATTTATTTGAATCTGTTGAAGCTTGCTAGCTTTTACATAATATGTATATGATTTTATTGCATTTTGTCATATGGGTTCTGTTATATTTATACCAAAATCCCTTTCCAATTTTTTTATTATTTTCTGTTGTTCTTTGAAAGAAGTTTCAGCCAATGTGTTATATATAATTGTAATTAGTTTTTTTTTCTCCTTTTTATCCACTAAAGCATTAAGTAGAGATGACATCCATTTTTTATTTTGTTTTTTATAAGATACTTGTATGTATGAAATTTCATAATTGCAGATATTGAAAATAATGCATATTTGGTAAATTAAATTTGTGTTGAAGAGTTGCATATGTCTTTAGCTGATCTTTATCTATAACATATTTCAATTGCTTAATGCCTCTCACACACCAGCTTTGAAAAGTTTGATCCATAACTGAAGGTTAAAATTTATAATTTAGCACAATAGGTGTGTATAGGAAAATTATATTATTTTCTTTAAGTAAGCTATAAGCTTTATTCCATACAGCTATTGTAGTTTAGGGGCCTGGCTTATTCCTTTATTTTTCCCTTTTTTGTTGTAATCTGTGTATAATAATTGCATCATATCCATATATGGATGTGTTTTAAGTTTAAGTATTGTTAAATTGTTATTGTTATTGTACATTTTTATTCTCATGTATCCATTTCCATACCAGAACTATTTGTGCTGCCAAAGAATATTTAAACATATCTGGTAAAGCCATATAAATTGTGTTATTATTTTCTTTAATCGATGAAAATATGTTCGGGATGGAATTAATGGTAAGAATTGAAAAAGAAAAATATATTTGGGCAAGATCTTCATTTTTATTATATTAATCTGGCCAATCAATGTTAAAGGAAGACATTTCCAGTGATTTAATTCTTCAGATTTTTTCAATATGAGGGTCTCATAATTAAGTGCTATTGTTTAGTTGCTTATGATTATAAATGAGTCTAATACCTAAATATTTAATCTCTGTATCCATTTATATCTTATAGATCTCTAGATATGTTATTTCATAACTTGGGTCCAATGGCATCATTATGGTTTTATCCCAATTAATCTTATATCCAGATAATAAACCAAATTGTTTAGATGTTTCAATAATTTCTAGGATAGATGTTTCCGGTGAGGATATATATATAGTAATAAGTCATCCATGTACATACTTAATTTATGTGTAATATTATTTATAGTAATTCCTTGAATAGCAGCATTTGCCCTCATTCTGTCTGCTAATGTCTCTATTACTATTGTAAATAATATTGGATAAACTGGGGAATCTTGTCTCCTGCCCCACAAAAGCTTAAAAGGTTGTGAATAGTTGTTGTTAGTTTTGACAATAGCCATTGGATTTTTGTATATTAATTGAAGCCACCTGCTGAGCTGCTCTCCCACCCCCACCTCCTCTATCACATTTAGCATTTATTTCCACTTTACCTGATCAAATGCTTTTTTCTGCATCTGATGCTAAAAAAATTGCCTCTACATCCTTGGCTAGGGACAATATATTAATGGATTGTCTGTTATTTTCTCTAACTGCTCTACCTTTTATAATCCATTTTAGTCGGTGTTTATAATCATTGGCAGAATAATTTCTAATCTTTTTGCTATAATTTTTGTGAAGATTTATAATCCACATTCAATAGGGAGATGTGACTGTACGAGGTGCAGCTCAGCAGGTCCTTATCTTTCTTTAAAAAAAAACATGAATGATAGCTTCACAAAAATAATTGGGTATTGCCTTAGATTTATTAAATTAATTAAACAGTACAAACATTATTGGAATCAATAAATCCTTGAGTTGTCTATACATTTCAATTACTAACCCATCAGGGCCAGAAGACTTATTTGCAGGTAATTGTTCAATGGCAGCTTCAATCTTTTCATACGTAACACCTACCACTAATTGATTTTGAAATTTAATAGGTATATATGGTGGAGGTAATTCCTGCAAATATTCTTTAATTTGATCTATTGTATAATTAGAACATTCTGACTTATATAAATGTTGATAGTAATCAAGGAAGCAGACATTGATCTTATCTGGATCCTCAATTAGCCTGCCCTGTTGATCTTTTATTGCTAATATATCATTTTTTTTGTTGTTGTTGTTCTCTCCTTGTTTGCCAAGCCAGAAATTTCTGAGGCTTATCAGATAAATATAAATAATTTGATTTTATTTGCATTATTTGTTAACTAATTTGGTCTAATTGAATATTATTTAACTGCTCTTTCTTTTGGATTAGCTTATTGAATACTCTATCATCTAAAGTTTGAGTATGTATATATTGAAGAGATTGTATTTATTTTTGTAACTTATGAACTATTAATTCTGCTTTTTTCTTAATATGTTCTAAATCAATTACCCAACCTCTTAACCAAACCTTAAATGTATCCCATATTATAGTAATTGAAGTGTCAGTTCCAAATTATTCTTGAAAAACTCCTGAATTTCCACACGTAATTTCTGAGAAATACTTGAAATGCATATAAGTGAGTAATTTAATTTCCAATGCCTAAAACCTATCTGTGGTTTAGTGTATTTTATATTTAACAAGCAAGGTGAATGATCTGAAATCAATATCCCTATATAGTTTACTAAAGGTGACCAAAAAAAGAACAGTTTCTGATATGAGATAAAAATTTAATTTTAGAATATGAATGCTGTGCTGATGAATAATCAGAAAAAAAACTTTTCCCCTTGATATTTAATGTTCCATGGATCCACAAGCCCCAGCTCGCTAATATATTTTTTAATAATCAATCGTGTGGATCTTTGCACTTTATCTAACTTAGATGTTTTGTCTTGTGCATACAATACTAAATTACAATCTCCTGCTATAATATATGGATGTGGAAATGTAGAAAGTGTCAAAAAAATAGTGTTTAAAAATTAAGACTGTTCTCATTTGGTGCATAATTAGTTGTCATTGTTACTTTTAAATTAGGGGGTTTTAACTCTACTGTAACCCACTTTCCTTGTATATTAATGTCCGATTTAATATTTCTTTGGGTATGGGTTTAATTTGCTAAACAATATGGCAACGGCCCTCAAATTATTAGTGTAATTTGATAACATACCATTCCCCCATCTATTCATAAACCATGATGATTCTTTATCCCAAAAATGGGTCTCCTGTAGCATCAGTACCTGTATATCTATTTTCTGTTTTTGCATGAATTTTATTATATGTATTATTTTCATTTTGTTTTTTAGACCTTTTACATTCCAGGATAACATCCGAATGGAATTACTCATAATCTTTTTTTTAATGTTAGCTGGGTTACCATCCCTCTACCCCACCACCACTCTTGCCAATTATAACAAATAGGCCCATTAAAGTTTTTTACTATGTAAGTATTGCAAACCACTGAATAATTCTGCATTTTATTCATCTTTTTATTAAGAAAACACTTTCTAACCCCCATCCCCCCACCCTAAAAACCCAAAACACTGGAATTAACAAGGTTCCAGATCCCAACCCCCAATTCATGATGACCATAAATGGTCATCATTATGCTCTGAGCAAATAGATTGAACAAGACAAGAGTATAGGTAGCTTGTGAATTCTTACAAAGTTTCATACCTAATAAATTTTGTATGCATAGTAGTACTCTTAATTAAGAAATTAGTATTCCTAACTGAGAAAATATTAACTAAGATCTATGATAGAGCAAAAAAAATTCCTCAAACTCCCCCAGTTCTCCCTTTTTTACCTCCATTTACATTTCATATTTCCTTTCTACCCCCCCCAAGCAAAAACCTTCTTCCTGGCACTGAACCTATTACTATATGGCTAATTTATATTTCACAGTTACACACTTTTGGTGTTTGCTCTGTATATGTAGTATCCATTTTGTCTCTGTACTCAGTCACTGTACTTATCATACTCTGTATTTGTCCACGTTCAATATATGATGTGGAGCCTTTGTAAATAAGTCCCTGACTCAAAGGGTTGCAATTCTGAGACTTTATATAAATAAATAAAAAAAGAAATAAAATAAAATAATATATATAATTATTAACCCTCCCATGCTGACTTTCTATCATTCAAATCTCAATTTATTTATAGCTATCGAGTATCAGCCATAGTTTTCATTAAATGTGGCCATTGCCTCTTCTGGGTCATCAAAAGTCTGTAATTTTCCCACGACCACAAAGCGCAGCTTAGCCGGATAGTTCATTGAGAAGCAAAGGCCCTTATGTTACAACTTTTCCTTAACTGGATTAAACAGCTTGCACCTTACAGTTGTTTCAGAGGACATATCTGGAAAGGCATTGAATTTAATTGCTTCATATATTAGGCCCTTCTCATTGTGAGCTTTGGCCAAAATCGCTTCTTTATCCAAAAATCTATGAGGCTTAACAAAAACTGTTCTGGGAAAAGCATTGCTGTTCCCCCCATGGCTGCCTGCCCTATGCACACGATCCAAGTGAATTTTCTCCTCAGGATATTTATGATTCAAAACCTGGGCCAGCATTTTTTCAAAAAAGGGCAAAGGGTCACCACTACCTTCTGTACCTTCAGGTATTTTTAGCAGTTTTCCCAATGCTGTCTATCTTCTTGTTCCACCACCCATTCCTGTAGCAACTCTAGTTGCTTCAAAAAGCTTCTATTTTTTTGAGTCCAAGAATTCATGCAATCCTCTGTCTGAGACACCTGTTTTTCCACAGTGTCAGTTTGTATAGTTAATGATTCTAATTTGGTGCTTAAATCAATTACAGAGGTAGCTACTGAGGTTAATGATGTTTTAATTTCAGCCGGTGAACCCAAAACCTTCATTTTAAAAAGTGACATTGCTTCCAACATCTCATTTTTAATCTCTGTAACTGAATCTTTCACTACATAATCTGCTTGCATTTTTTAACAGAGATATTATTTAATGAAGGGATCAGTTCTTCTGTAGTTTTAGTCTGATTGTTAAGCTCCTTATTTTCTGAGCACCCCTCCCTACCCTCATTTGGCTGTGTTGGAATCCCTACTACATTTTGTGTAGATTCTGCTTGCCTCTCAGGCATCTCCACTAAGTTTTCATGCTGTTCAAGCATTATGCTTTGCACCAAAATAGGTAAAATCTTACCAGTATATGTAGATTTTGTTTTTAACTTACCGGTCGGCGTTTCTAGGAGTGGGGAAATCAGGAGCTCTTGAAGAATTAGATTCTCGTTGGTTTGCAGTGGTGATTTATCCAGCAATATTGCAAATCCAGTCAATTGTGGAGATTTGAGTTCTTGTTTCTTACTTCAAGGAATGCTCTTTTCAAGTAGATATCTGTTAGAAAGCTCACAAGCCCAACAAACTCTTTTAGACATGCCAAGTCACGAGACACTCTTTCATACATTCCGTGGGGAAAATGAAAGAAAAAATGAAGGAACAAGCAATGAAGAAATGTAGCAAATAAAAGGAGATTATCTGGGCACAGATTAACATCTATTGACTAAAATATTTTTTCAGTTTTTTCCTTCTCCTATCTGTTGTATCAAACACTCTTGTTTTAAATTTTTCTTTTTGTTCACAACGTTTCTAACAGACCATTTAAAAAGTTCACAAGTCTGAAGAGCTTTCTTCTTTTTTCTTTCCTCCCTTTTAAAACATACCAGGATGCTAGTCACTCTTTCATACACTCTGTGGGGGGAAACTGAAGGAGTTTAGCGAGCAAGGAAAATAAAAGTTATTTGCACCTAGGTTAACATCTATTAGCATACATAGTTTCCTGTTTTTCTTTTAACTATTGCATCAAATACTCCCGTTTTAAGTTTTTCTTTCATTTGCATCCCTTCTAGCTGTCCACAGCTCCTGCTCTGGTTCATCCAGCTTGAATAAGTTCAGAGTTGCATCCACCTGGCAATCTCGGATGATGTCAGGAAGATGTTCTATACAGGTGCTGTTTCCCCCATCTTTCAGCATCTTATATACTCACTTGAGAATAGGCAATCCCTATTCCCCCTTTGAATGTACCAACAATCTACCATGTATGTATTTAATTGTCCCAATCAGACTGAATACCTATCAGTGACCAATTATATTCCCTTTTAACCTTAAGTTTATATTTGAGTGAACCAATCCCTTTAAACTGTGAGTCTGTGTGTGGACAGGTCCACTTGAGATTTATGACCTAGCTCTTATCTAGCAGCTAGAGAGGACAGTGAGAATTCCAGCTTGTGGAACTTCAGCTTGTGTGAGTGTTTTTTTATTTTCCAGATTGCTAAAAAAATGTTTTTGGAAAATCCTTACAGTAACTCCTTCCTTCCCATTTCTGTCACACCTTGGATCTAGTATAATTTCCCCAGTCAAAAGATTACTGTGCCCAGTCACTCAAATGGGGGTGTTGTTGAGGCACAGGTCAAGAGGCATAGCAAAACCAGGAGCAGTTTCAAACTTCATAAACAGAGTTTTATTTTTCTCAATAACAGCAAAATAAAAAATTAAAATTATTCATTGTAACTATTTACAAAGGCAGTACAAACAGAAAAAACTAAGTCCTTCTTCTGATGGTATCTCTTAATTCCAAGTTTCAGTCTCTCATTCTCATGTCTCTCTAGAAAAAGCATTGCTGCTCTTCTTATAAGTCTTTGTCTGTGAACTCGTTAAGAGAGCATGCTTCTCACAGAATGTTATGGTTAGTTTACAGAATGTTCTTATCAGTTTTTTTCCTTGCAGGTGCAGCAAAAGAGTACATGGTGTCCCAGAACTGCTCTCTTGTTTACAGCTCTGCAAAAGGCTTAAAAACTGCATCTCAGGTTAACCCCTTGAGTTCCAAATAGCTTTTTGCAATCATTTCAACAGTATAACTATATAAAGTTTTAAACAAAAGGATCCCAGTTTCAGATGCAGTTTTACACAGAGATTCACATATATTTTTATAACTGCAGATATGTAAGGGGGAAGAAAAGACAGACATAGCAAGGGAAGGCAGAGACATAGCGAGAGATGGAGAATTGATAAACCATCAGAATGATCAGTTCCTAGGTCTCACAAGAAAATTTGGCTGCACAACCAGATGGACAAGAGACAGAAAAGAAGAGGATAGAATAGACCCTTGTGTTTAAACTCTTTCTACATAACAAATGGGGCAAGGCCTTATTAAATCCTGTCACAGGGGAGACACAAGTCAACTACCTGATAGTATCATTATGCTTTTGTTGTGGTCAAGTGGGACATAACTTTAAATTTTTTGACAGTATGGATTGTGATTTTGTGCAATGTGTAGCTACAGAGCACAATTGCAGACCCTATTCCTTCCATCCATATATGATACCGGTGCAAGTGGTGGACAAGTTATGGCTCTGGTGGATTCGGGTTGTGGGTAGATACTAGTTAACTCTTACAGTACTGAGAGAGTATATACAACCTGAACCTATATATGTTGAAACATACTCAGCATTAAGAGTTAAAGAATCTGTGGCAGGATACAGTTTACTGGGAAGAATCCATAAAATTGTCTTTATACTGTACATGGGGATATGCACACTGTGGTTAAAAGTGGGCAACTGGGCAGGAATAATAAAGGTGGGAATTTTAAAAGCCATAACTTAGCCAGTAGTCCTGGACTGAGAATGGGATGGTTTTCATGCCTTCCTACAAAATAATGCTGAAAGTGTATGCTCACAGAAGACTATTTGTCCAGAAGAGAAGCCCAAGAAGTCCCAGGGAGAGAAATGGGGGGGGGGGCAAGGGAATCCCTCATTTTAAAGTTATAGTGGTTGGGGACTGCAAGAACTTGGGCTCAAAGAAGGTCTGAAGCCACTCCAAAGAAGAACTGAGATCCACATCAACGGGAGATCATGAGGCACTTCCAGAGGTCAGAGCAGACATGTTCAAAAATCGAGTCACTATCATATTTTTTATTTCTTTTTATTAGTTTTTAATCTTATAATGGACAGTTCAACATCAAATACAAATTCTGCAAGAGAAAAACAAATACATCCTTGTCAACAGAACCTGTGCCTGCTTTTGCTAGCTAATCTGTTAAACAGACTAACTGTATAATGCCTATGAACCTTGTCCATTTCTTATAGTGCTAAGTGCCTTTGAACACTTATCTGCATCCTGTATCTATCTGCTGGACCAGTTGCACAACGTTTTTCTTCTAGAATGCAAATATATTGTATTCACTGTATTTTGTCATTTACTTATGCACTGTATGTAATTAATATTCTGTCTGCATACTGTCTATATAGTCCATGCAATTTTGTAGTTTGTCATTTACCTATGCACTGTACAGTGCGTAATTCATGTATGCATTCCACATAATTAATTCTGGGTCACTCCTCAAAAAGGAACAGCTTGTCTCAGTGAGCCTATTCAATTACCAACATCCAATAAATAAAAAAATAAATAAATAAACATGAAGTTCAGCCTTTACAACAACAGAAAATAAGTGCCAGAATGAGTCTATTAGAGATATCAAGTACAATCTTATTCAATTTCTGGATCATAGAGCTCTGTTAGTTTTTCACATTTTTGTTCTTTATTAACGTTTGCTAATTTATTAACCAAGTAGGAAAGGCAGGATGATGGTCCGACGTTAACCCTGGCCAACTGTGGTACAAAAGTTGGGTCCTTATTCATGCAATAAAATGTCCATCTTTGCCAAAGTTAATCAAAGGCTAGTTGCTGATTATTTAGCAAAGCTGTTTGCCTTTCCAACCTCTATACATATTCTATCAATTTATACCACATTGATACCATAAGTATTGTAGAGCTCAACCATAATCTAGCTAACACTTTTTCACAATTGTTACTAAAGTCACATTCATTTATGATTGTTTCCCCTTTGACACTTTTCAAGAGATTATATCCCTAACAATACCAGTGAATGGTAAGTATGGTTCTCTGAAAATTATTTCTGCCACTTCCCTCTATAGAGATCTAATTAGGTCAAGCCTAGAATATATGTGTTTGATCTGCACAGGATTCCCAGATCCCCCACCAACATACTCCCCAAGTTTGATCATTTAATTTTCTTGGATTGCATTTGTGTGGACAAATCTGTTTCTGCACTTCCAGGAAAACTCCTGGATATAGGGTGCTGGGAAGGTTTTAATTGCTGGTAGGGTATATTTATTTCAGAGGTCCAGGGGATGGTCTGTGCTTAACTGCTGCTTTCAATGATCCAGGGTGGGTCCTGAAGAGACCCCTGTAAATTCTGTTAGTCCCAAATATAAATATCCTGTGACATGTTGCCAAAGTTTCTCTTTCTGGGCTCCAATTAGAATAATATACAGGATCCCTGATTTCTCTATCAATTTTGAGCCATCCTTATGTGGTTGAATAAGATATGTGCATAACTATAAATAATGAAAAGTATCTCTACTGGAGTGAGATTGGGACTGTTGTGATGTCTGAAAGAGTACCATCACTGGTTCACCTACCATTTGATCTACATTAGTCAGGCCTGTTCTACTGCACCTCCTAAGAGAAGTATCCAGAAACTTCGGAGGGCAGTCATGAAATCCTTTAACAAGGAAGGAGGGTTGGGGCAAACACATTTTGAAGTTTAAATTGCATTTACTGGGCAGGGCACATTAGAGTATGAGTACATGGTGTTATAAGCTCATATGAATTAAAAGGGTTTAACATGCATTTTAAGGGGAGATATAGAGGAGAGAGGGAAGGGGAAGGGTTTGGATAGGAGACTTGTCAGACTGGGAGGATGGAGGGGTAAATGGCAGGGGTTATGGAGATGAGAACATGATCAAGGAGAAGAGTGGGGTGTGATGGATGTGGTGCAGTGGTATATATGGAAATGTTGTGGAGAATGGGATTTTGTCCAATATGTAACAGAATGGCAAAATTGGAGGCAGAGGTTCACAGACTGTGGGGAGAGATGGATAAATGGTACATGGACAGCATGAGCAGGGTAAACAGCTGGGTGGCTAGCAGCAGATCGGGAGAGAGGCATTCAGTAAATGGGGGGGGGTTAAGGGGTACAATTCCAGGGCAGGGAACTGTCCAGGCTATTTGAGAAATAAAGGAGGAGGAGGGCAGATGAACTATCGGTCAAGGGGGAAGGACAAGGAGGGGGAGGGAGGGATGGAGCAAGAAAGGGGTACAGGCAGGAGAAAAAAAGTAGAATATTAGCAATGAGGCTATGGGTGGTGAGGTGAACCTGAACAGCTATACACCTTTAAGGAAATTGATGGATTCAGGTGAGCAGGAGAAGGAAGGAGGCAAAGCGGATGGAAAGAGAGCATGGAGGAGGGATGAGGAGCTAGAAAGGAACGAAGAGAGGTAATTAGGAATGGGGAACCTAACAGAGATTTTGGATAGGGCATAAGGGGAGAAAATACACAGGGGATGAGGAAAAGCATGAAGGCAAGGCCAAGGAAGAGAGTACATCAAATGGGATGAAGAGAGATGCATATAGGCAAAGTGCACAAGGGAGAGCTACAGAGGTGAGGGATGGCACCATGGTGACATGCAAGGCAAAACCAGATTGGAAGCAGCCAAGAAGGGAGTCCAAGGACTGCAAGGGGATGGAGGAATGTAGAGTCCTTATAGTGGGGGACTCAGTAATCAAGGGAATCAAATGGAGGATAGGGGGAACTATTATGACTGAGTGCATGCTGTGTATGATGGCACTCAGGGCCTCACACTCAATACTCACCTTGGCCAGGAAGCATGGGAAGTTCACCCACATTGTGGTGCATCTGGGCACTAATCATCTGGTGGATAACAGTGTAAAGGAAGTGCAGGCTAAATTCAGGGAGCTTGCTAGTATCTGCCAGGTGGTGGGTAAAAATGTCTCATTTTCGGAAGTCCTGCCAGTGCCAAAAGCCAGTATGGATAGGAATGGGAGAACTGAAGAATTCAATTTGTGGCTGAGGGGGTGGAGTAAGGAAAAGGGATTCAGACTGATAGGGGAATGGGGTGAGACATGGGATAATGTAGAGCTCTATGCTCCTGACAGGTTACATTTCAACAAGGGGGGGGCACAAGGGTCCTGAGGAAAACATTGGATAGCTAAGTGAGGGAGAGTTTACATTTAAACTGATCAAGTAGGGAACAGCAGAAAATAGCCTAGCTAGGACTCCCCCACAAAATGGGGCAGGTAGGGCAGCAAGGGTTAGGAAGGTGGATGGGGGTTTATGGTGGAAAGGCCTGTCAGAAAATGCCAGGAGTTTAGGCAACAAAATGGTGGACCTAGAGACCACTATGGTGAATGAGGGCCTTGACTTTGTGATGATCACAGATACCTGGTGGACAGAGCGCCATTCTTGGGAAGTAGATATCCTGAGGTACAGGCTTTTCAGAAGGAACAGGGCTGGCAGAAAGGGGGGCAGAGTAGCATTGTATATCAAAGAGGACATTAGGGCAACAGAAGGGCAGGAGGTAAGGGAGAGTGGAGGTCCTGTCGGTCATATCAGAAAAATGGTCTGAGGCTTCATTAAAACTGGATGAGATGTACAGGCCTCCTGCACGGGGGAAGGAAGAGGATGGACATATGGTGCAGGCGATACAATGCATGGCACTCATGGGAGAGATCCTACTACTGGGGGACCTTAACCTGCCTGACGTGGACTGGGAAATACCAACAGCAACATCAGCCAGGAGCAAAGAGGTACTTGGAGTGATTCAAGGAGATTTCCTATAACAGCTGGTTAGGGAGCCCACTAGGGGGATAACATACTGGACGTGGTCCTTACCAACAGGAACAGTGTGGAAGAAGCTGAGGTGGTAGGCTGCCTAGGTACAAGCGACCACAATGCAATGAGTTTCAGGATAAAGACAGGGAAGGAAACAAATAGAACCAACACAAAGGTTCTGGACTTCAGGTGTGAGGACTTTGCAAGAATGAGAGGGATTTTCTGGGAGGAAATGGAAGGTAATGAGCAAATAGGGGATGTAGGGGAATTATGGGAATGCATTGGGGGCGTTACTGAGAAACACAGAGCTCTGCATCAAGAGGGTAGGTAAAAACAAAAAAAGAAGGAGACCACTATGGTTTACCAGGGAGGTGGTGGGGGCAATTAGGGAAAGAAAAATGACATTCAAAACATACAAAAAGACCCAGAGGACGTAAGACAGAGAGCTGTATATATAGAGAAGTGGAGGGCAGCAGGGCGAAAGATCAAGACCACAAAAGCGGATACAGAAAAGAAAATTGCTTGGCAGGCCGAAAGGGGAGATAAAACTTTTTTTAGGTATGTGGGGGAAAAGAGGAAGGCACGGCTGGGAATCAGGAGGGGGAAGGGGAGCACTGGTGGAGGGAGACTTTGGGAAGTCAGAGGTGCTAAATAGCTACTTTTGCTCAGTCTTTACAGTGGCAGGGAAGGGGAAGGGGAAGGGACCTGCGTTAAAGGGGAGGAGATGGGATGACAAAAGAGTGGATCCTAACCCATTCAGAGAGGACAGTATAAAAGAGGAACTAGGAAGGCTGAAGGTGGACAAAGCAATGGGGCCAGATGGCTTACATCCTAGGGTACTGCAGGAACTAAGAGAGGAACTGGCAGCACCTCAGGCAAGGCTGTTTAACTTGTATCGGGATACTGGATGGGTGCCAAGTTGTTGGAAGATGGCAGACGTGATGCCACTACATAAGGGGGGCAGCAGAGAGGAGACGGGAAATAATCACCTGTTCAGCCTCACCTCAGTGGTGGGGAAGGTGATGGAGGTGATAATAAAAGAGTAGTAAACTACCTGATAGACAATGGACAACTAGATGACAGGCAACATGGTTTCAAGAGTGGGAAGTGGTTCCAGACAAACCTGACTGATTTTTTTGATTGAGTAACAAGGGTGATCAACTGGGGGACAGGGGGCAGTGGACATGACCTATCTGGACTTCAGTAAGGCCTTTGACTCTGTCCATCACCTCAGGCTGGTAAAAAAGTTGGAGAGTTTAGGGGTAGGACAGAAGATAACTAGATGGGTGAAAAACTGGTTGGAGGGCAGAAGCCAGAGGGTGGTGGCAAATGGGGTGCACGCCTGGGAAAAGGGGGTGATGAGTGGGGTGCCTCAGGGGTCAGTATTAGGACCAATCCTTTTTAAAATTTGTATCAGTGATATGGCAGAGGGACTTGAGAGAAAGCTGTGTCTATTTGTTGATGATATGAAGATCTGTAATAGGGTGGACACCTCGGGGGGGGGATGGAGGCTATGAGGGAGAACCTGCATGTTCTGGATGGGTGGTCGGACACAAGGCAGCTGAAATTCAGTGTCAAAACATGTACAGTAATGCACATGGGGCATAAAACCCACAAGCCAAATACACATTGGGGGAGGGATCAAGCATTTGAAGCAGGAGAGGATCTAGGGGATTATAATTTCAGACAACCAGAAAGTGGGTGATCAATGCAGCAAGGTGGTGGGCAAAGACAAATAGAATGCTGGCATGTATAGGTAGGGGCATAACAAGCAGAAGGAGGGAGGTGTTGATGCCTTTGTATACAACTATGGTCAGACCTCACCTGGAGTACGGGGTGAAGTTCTGGAGACCTCATCTGCACAAGGATATAGATGGGATAGAAGGGTTCAGTGAAGGGTGACAAAGATGGTGCAGGTATGCAAAGGAAACTCTATGAGACGAGATGGAGAGAACAGAACCTGTACCCACTGGAGACTAGAAGGGAGAGGGGGACATGATAGAAACATTTAAGTACATGAAGGAGATAAATAAGGTGAAGGAATGGAGCTTATTTAAAAGGAAGTGGAGGATAAAACAAGGGATTACAATCTAAGATTGGAAGGAGGAAGATTGAAGGGAAGTGTAAAGGGGTGTCACTTCACAGAGAGGATGGTGGAGCCCTGGAACAAACTACCTGTAGACGTGATGGAGGCTGAAATGGTGGAGCGATTCAAAAGGGCATGGCACAGACATAAAGGGTTTATCAGTGGGCAGAGAGGGATATCACCTCACAGAGGTGACAAGTAGAGGGGTGAAAGGGGCAGACTAGATGGTCCAGAGTGGTCCTTTTCTGCTCCCAGATTTCTGATTCATTCTACATTAGTAGCACCAAATTAGTCAAAGGATTTTTAAGGATTTTTAAAAATTCCTATTGAGAATTGTGAAACCTTTAGTTAGGGATTTTGTTTTGTTTGTTAGTGTGTTCACTGCTACCCAGAGAGGGTTGTCTCATCTGATTGTGTAGTTGAAAATCGACCAGATTGCACTTAAGTACTGTACTAGGAACTGACCTCTTTCTGTAAGTATAAAAAAAATAATTTTAGAACGGGAGTGCAAGGATCAGAAAACAAATTAAAGCATTGCTGGATGTTTGCATTTCCCTATGCCATACTTTAATTACTACTACTGTGGAGGCCATGAAATTAGAGAGGTGAAGAAATATTGGGAGACCTGCATGGAGGCATTTGTCCAGGGTGTAAAGGTCATTTAAATGGAGCTTTATGTTTTTCCAAAATGGTTTATATGTGCTCACTCTTCAGTAACAATAGCATACGGAGGTGTGAAGCAGTGACATTGTTATAGAGCATGGATAAGTTAACCCCACCCTTTGCAGTTGGAAGTTGCAAAACTGTAGCGATCTGTGTCACCCCCCCATAAAGTGGGAAATATAATTATCCCAAGTGAAAAAAAAAATTTTTGTTGGGAATAAGAGGAGGGTTTGCAAGAAATTAAGAATACAAATAGGCCATTCTGCCATATTACTTTAATACAGATAAAAAAGCCAAATGGTTTCTGTGACCATTGTAAAAATCTTTCTGTATGGCATTGGAGACTGGCTCAGAATTAAGTGGTTTCCAAAAATATCTAGCTGCTTCATGAGGGTCACTCCCAGATATTTAATGAAACTACAATTCCATCTAAAAGGGAAGAGTATTTTTATAGTCTGGGATAGGGTGAAATCAAATGGGAGTGTTTGTTTTGAGTGCATTCAGGAGGAAACATGCCAGGGTTTCAAAAGTATCTAGTATATTCCATGCCCGGGACATGGATGTGTCCAGTGAAAGTAGCGTGAGTAAAGTCAGTGTCATTTCTGAACAAATAAATGATGAGGTTCTTAAAAATGCTTATCAAAACCTAGCGGTGGTAAATGGCAATGTGGCTAATAAGCAGAAAGTAAAAGATTTTCAAGGTTTGAACTGAAAAATCAAATTTTGTACTGTGGGGAACAGGAAAGAAAAAACAGGAACTGCACAGTATCAGTTTCTGGTTCCCTGCTCCACAAGAAGGGAAGTATGAAGACTTGCTCATACCATACCAATTGAGGGCCACTTGGACTGAGAGAAAACAGAAATGCACACTTGCCTCATTTTTCTAGCCAGGCATATGGAGGGAAGTGGTGGATTTTTGTGCTTCCTGCACAGAATATCAGTTGTCTGTCCCTGAATTATAAAGCAGGACCCAATGATCCCTATGCCCATAATAGATATTCCATTTGAAAGAATCGGGGTTGCTATAGTGGGACCCCTGCTCGAAAGTTCAGCAGGGTATCAGTATATTGTGGTGCTAATCGATTATGTCACCCAATACCCCAAAGCTATTCATGTGCTCCACTATAGCCCGTTAAGTAGCCAAGGAACTGCTAAAGGTATTTTCATGAGGTGGGCTATGAAAGGAGATCTTAACTGAACAGGGCACTAACTTTATGTCAAAGCTTATTAGTGAGGTCTGTTCTTTACTGAAGGTTAAATCCATCAGGGCATCAGTGCACCACCCTCTGATCAATGGCTTAGATGGAAGATTTACAAATTCTTAAAGGGTACTTTGTCTAAATTTGTTTCAGCAGAGGCAAAAAAGTGAGTTAAACTGTTACCCTATTTAATGTTTGCAGTTTGGGAGGTGCCATAATCATTTACATGTTTCTCACACTTTGAATTGTTGCACGGATGACAACTTTGAGGGATGCGGGATCTCATAAAAAGGCACATAGCCCCCCCAACATGCTCCATATGTAATGCAAATGAAAAAAGATAGGACATGGTTGATAGATATGCCAGAGAACATTTATTTAAAGCACAGCATACCTATGCAGGACACTATAACCAAGGGGCCAGGCTACAGAAATTCAAACCTGATGACAGAGTACTTCTTTTGCTTCCTACAGTAGCACTGAAAGTAAATTCCTGTCTAAATGACAAGGACCATATGAGGTCCTGACAAAAGTGGGGCCAATTGATTATGAGGTATTACAATCTGACAGTAAAATGGAAAAACAAATTTATGTTAATTTGTTGAAAACCTGGAAAAAGAGGGAGCTTTTTCTAGTTGGCCCAGAGGAACCTAAAGAGGCCCCTAGACAGGTGATGGATGAGGAAACTGAAGATGGAATCGTCAATTTAGGCCCTAAAATTTTAAAAGAATCAAGCCCTGTCACATTGGATGAGTGGCTTAACCTGACCCAGAAAAAGGATGCCCATCAACTGGTAGAACATTTTGGGGATATGTTCTCCCCAATATTGGGATTAACTCATGTGACCCAACACCACAAAGGCATAGACCCAGGTGTCCAGATTCACCAATGGCCTCCTGGAAAAAAGGTCTGAGAAGTGATAAGGGAGGAGATCCGCTCTATGTTTGAACTGGTAGTCATTGAGGAATCACAGTGACTGGTCTAGCCCTATAGCATTAGTACTAAAGCCAGATGGAAATACTCGTATGTTTTTTTTCTTTTTTTAATTTCCAATAGTCAATGCAGTCTTCAAGTTTGATGCATATTGTATGTCTAGGGTGGACAAACCTCTGGACGACTGGCAAGGCCCAGTATATCAATACCCTAGACCTGACCAAGGAGCATTGACAAATTCTGCTAACTCCTGAATTCCAGAAGAAAATGTCATTTGTCACTCCATTTGGGCTGTATCAGTTTGCTGTGCTGCCCACTGGGTTACAAGGTGCCCCAGCAACATTTCAGATAACGATGGACTGACTCCTCCATCCCTATGGGTTAGATGCAGCAGTGTACCTGGACTATGTAGTCATAGTTAGCTCTGATTTGGACACTCACCTGCAGGGTGTGGCTGCAGCAGTTTAGTTACTCAGGGAGGCAGGTCTCATGGCCAGTGCTGCAAAATGTGGATGGTGATGGACATGTATGCCCAGTTGTTGATAAAGTAAGAGCCCTTGCTTACTGCTCTATACCAACTATTAAAAAGCAAGTTATGCCCTTCAGTGGCTTAGCAGGGTATTATTGTCATTTCATTCTAGAGTTCTCTATATTTGCTGCCTCACTGACTACAAAGGCTTCCCCAAATAAAAGTCATTGATCCTCAAAGTGTCAGAAGGCTTTCCAAACTATCAAATGTGTGCTGTGTACGGAACCTGTTGCATGAAGTCAGATTTTTAACTAGCCATTAATTTTGTACATGGATGCCTCAAACATAGTGCTGGAAGCTGCTTACCACAAGAATTTGATGAAGGGATTCACACCATCTTCTATTTGTCTGGAAAATTGTTTCCTGGGGAACAATATTATGCCATGTTCAAGAAAGAGTGTCTGGCAGTGAAGGTGGCCGTGGTAGCCCTACATCACTCTTTGTTGTGAAGATGCATCACCTTAGTCACTGACCACACACCCCCCAAATGGTTGCATGCTATATGGAACATTAATTCCAGAGTCTCCAGTGGTACCTGGCTCTGCAGCTGTTTTCATTCCTGGTGCACCATAGGGCAGGTTCCATGCATAATAATGTTGACTTTTTCTCTAGACGGGGCAGCTTGATGGTACCCAGTGCCCAGTGTGCCACAGGCATAGCTCTGAGTGGGAAGATATGTGAAGGGGTCTTAACAACCTTCATGCAGGACTCCCTCTCTCCTTAGATACTAGCATAAGAACAGGTTGGATTGAAACCCAGCCCTGCTGCTTTCAGGCCTGGCTCTTATTTTTTTATATATAAAGATTTTTTTGTTAGTTTTTAACCCTGTTTTCTCCCTGACCCATGCCCAGGCATCCGCACGCATGTGGAGGCCCATGCACACCACATGTCGAGGCACTCTTCCAATACACTGGCACCCCCTCCCTCCTACACTATCCATCGCACTGCCACCTGATGGGAGTGGAACTATGGGGGCAATGACCACCCCAGGAAAGGAGAGCTACCTTTCAGTTGCTAAATCCTGCTCCCTCCCCACCCCATGCTGGCTCTCTGATGACCCAAGGTTGTTCCCGAACCCAAGCAGTGGCATAATGTGAGGTAAGGTATCCCAGTGCTTCAGCCCTCAATGCCACTTGGCTGGCTCAGGCCTGGCCCTTTAAAGGCCATATGCACTGACTGTATGCAGGCCTGGAATTCACTACTGGGGAATGGCATAAATAAGCCTCATCTGAGATGCATTAAAAGGACACCAAACAGAGAAAGAGGGAGGTTTTTGGGTTCGAGAAAGAGCAAGCAGGGCTGCTGTGAACTGAAGAGATGAATCAAGCTAAAATGTATTTTTTTTTCATATTTGCTCCAGCAAAGTAAGCTTTGTTGAACCATTGCTTGGTGCTGAACTAAAGCAACTTTTTATTTCAGCGAACTTTGCCTAGAGTTTTTTTTTTTTGGACTTCCCCAAAAGTCTTGGTTTGCTGCAACCCTGTTACAGGGAGCATGATCAGAAATTGTTATACTTTCATACTCTATTGCATGGATCTCTAAAATAATAACAGTTAAAGAAAAGAAAATAGCCAATCCTTAAATAGGCTTGAAGAGTGTGCTGAGAAGAAGTACTGTAGAACTGGGAATTAGATAATTATTTCTCCACACATTCATTAATCATAGATCCAGCATAAATATTTTATGAGTTTTCTGTGGGCCATTCATATTGTCTGAAAATAGATGGCATTTAGGGTATCAAACATATATCCAAAAGACCATACTGATCATGCTCAGAAGCAAAATTTCAAATCCTTATAACTTGGGAACAGATTAATATTTTTTCACCAAACCAATGAAAGGCACTTTCTGGGACAAAGCCTTTCTACCCTAAAAATATCAGAGCACAATTCCTAACTGACTGGGATGTAGGAGATGACAAAAACACCCCCCCCCCTTTTTTTTCCTAAAAATGCACTGCCTAGATCTTGGAATCCATGCACCCAACTGAAAAGAAACTTGATAAATCAAGAGACCTTGCCCCCAGACCGAGCACGCAACATTTCATGCAATTCCATTAAATGGGAGCAAATCTATTAAGGTAATAAGTTAAGGATTTAAGTATGCAATAATAACCAACAGGGTGGGTGGTATTAGACTATACTAGACTGAAAAAGGGGTGTAATGAGACCGATACTGCAAGCGGGGGCCTTATTGACCCTGGAAGGTCTAATATAGCCCAATTCTACCCACCCTGGAGGGTATTATTGCATTTAGAAAATGGGTTTATAGGTAACATTTTGCTAAAACATAGCAACATTTGAAAAAAGTATTAAAAATGAGTAAAAATTAATTTAATAATACATTTTCTTGTAAAGTAGTTATTCTACTGGTATTCTCACCAGCAGAGGGAACTGCTGTGTTTGAGAGTCTTTTTCAAGGCCCCCTGTTTTCTGCCATTCTGCAGCATGTGGGCGATTGCAGCAGAAATTATGACCTAATGTAGAATTTGGGGCTGGCAGCAGAAATTGCACAGAAATTGCTCCAGTAAGCTAAACAGAGACTGTCAGCACTCCTTTCAAGCAATTCCTCTGCCTGCTTGTAGCGTTATAAGAACTAAAATTCACCCCCAACCATCTCAGCCCCTCAGACAATCCCCACCTATGGCTGAGAGCACCTTGAGTCAACCTATTATTTTTTATATTGTCACCCCATTTTTGGTCCAAGACTGCATGATGATCCATTGACTTTTCCTATCACTGCTAGTGGGCCAGAATGCTTTTTTCTTATCCCAGTAGTGCTTTGTAGGGTCCACACAAAGCCATACTGGGGCATGAATCCAGCATTTGGGCCCAGAAGTAATAGGAAGAGGCAGAGGATTGTCCTACACTGTTGGACCAAAAAAGGGTACCAATATAAAAAACAGAGTGAATCAATGAGGCTCTAGGTGGAATGATCTTTGGGACTTAGATATGCATGGTTGGTATTTCTTGTTTTATGAGGGGGCAGAACAATGTCTAAGAAGAGACTTTATAATACTTTTGAGGCAGGAAGAGGCAGAGGATCACTGTATAGTGTTGGGCTGGATAATGACATATATTTAAATCTACAAGACCACTTAATGGCATTCTCAAGGCTTATTAGGAAAGTGCAAGGTGTTGAGATGGGCAGTGGTGGATTTTACCTGTTCTAAAACCATAAGAAGGTAAAGTGCTGTTGGGGGGAGTGCAATCTGCTATCCTTATGGGGTTTAGAGTTCAAGAGATTGCTGTGGATTGGGCTGTGAGGTTGACAACCTGATGGGTCACCTCTGGTGTCTAGGAAAGAGAAATGTACTGTAAATTATAAAAAATGCAAGCAAAGGGACAGCTAAGTAAATAAAAACAAGCATTTGTCAATGCTGAATGTTGTCACGCTGGCACTGGCATTGCCAGTGCCAGAGCTAAAGATGCATAATAAAAATGGCAGTGAAGTACTGAAGTGACACCAACCCCACCCCCGCCCTGTAGAGAATGAGAGGCATTGGGGTGTGCCTTTGGGTCATCTGCTATAACGCTCATGCCATTGTACCTCACCCTACCCTGTAGACACTGGCAAGTGTTGTGGTATGCTTTGGGGTCTTTGGGTATTATACTTACCTCATTCCATAAGGAAATACGCGGACGTGGGTGTAGTATAGGAGCATAGGGTGAACTTTGTGGCTGAACAGTGCAAGGCACACCACGATGCCTGTCAGTGGCTGAAGGGTGGGGATGGGGGGTGGAATGGCATTAGCATTACATCCGATGATCCCAAGTCACACCCCTGACGCCTGTCAGTCTGTACCGGGTGGGGTGCTACAGTTGGAAACCCTAACACCGTAGGTGTGTGGTGGTAGTTTCACTCCACATTTTCAACATGGGTTTCTTGTCAGACCACCTCATGAAAAGTGGCACAATCACTTTGTTAGCTGAAAGGTGGTTTTGCACAGTGGCTGTGGCATTTGGCGACTGAGGGACGAAAACACATTTTTGGGCAGGATGTGGAGAATGACAACTGTATTGTTCATGAGGAGTCGTAAAAAAAGGCAACACTGAAAATCTGGAGTGACAATATGAAATATTGGTGAAGCAATGAGCATGCATACAAACTGCGCAACACACGTCCATAACCCAATTATTTTTTGCAGTTTGGTAGTCACATTTGTAACATAGGCATTTTGGGACCTCCCCTCATGAACAGTGGTGCTGTGATTTTGTTAATCTGTCCCAAAACTTGATTTCCCAAAGCGACCACGCCATTGTGCGCCACAGGTGCGGAAACACATTTTGGGCAGGATATGAAAAATGACAGCTGTACTTTTCATAAGGAGGTGTGCAAAATTGCCAGTGTTGAAAATCTGGCATGGAAATATTGCAAATTTGCAGAGTTACAAGGGTGCATGGAAACTGCGCAATCCACGCTTGCAACACAGTCATTTTATGGACTGTCAGCACGAAATTTTCAACATAGGCATTTTAGGACCTCTGCACATGAACAGTGTCACCATCATTTCCTCAAATTGGACCGAAACATGATTTCGCACATCGACCACGCTATTCAGTGCCGGATGTGCGAAAACACATTTCAGGCAGGATATGTAAAATGACAGCTATACTGTTCATCAGGAGGTGTGGAAAAATGCCAATTTTGAAAATCTGGAATGAAAATATTACAAATTCATGACGTTACAAGCGTGCATAGAAAAAGAGCTACGCATGCTCGTAAAATAGCCATCTTTGGGAGTTTTGTCACCAAATTTGCAACATAGGCTTTTTGAGAGCCCTCCTCATGAACAGTGGCACTGTCATGTCATTACTCGGTCCCGAAAGCTGATTCCGCACAGTGACTGCAAAATCACCTTTCGGGACTGAATAATGCCACGTCAGTGCCAGAAATCATGAGGAGGAGTTCCAAAAACCCCATGTTGAAAATTTGGTGCCAAAATTCAAAAAATGCCTGAGGTATGCATCAAAGTTGGAAAAACCCTATTTATTCCATTATACAGCTTACCGGCATTTTCTCAGTTCACGGTCGGCTCTGAAGAGTGCAGACGTGTTCCCGGTCCACCGAAGATCATTCGCCAGACTCCGGAGGTAAGTATGGGGGTGGGGAGGCAGGGTGTGCAGTGGGTGCGCCGCGGGTTGTGGGAGGGGCAGGGAGACTGCCAAGGACCATTTCCTTTTAATACAGGGAACAAAAAAAATCATGGGCCTGTTTTTGTTTTCACAGGGGCATGCTGGGGTTGCCTCCCAGCATGCCAACAGAGTCTTTTTGTGGGGGGCAGCTATGGTAGATGGGGGATTGGGCACCCCCGTCAGCACACAAGGAAAGCTGGGCCGAGGGGGATTTGGCACCCCTCTCAGCATATAACAAATGGGGGTGTTCTTTATGCCAACGGGGAGTGGGCTCCCCCTTCAGCACATACATTGGGGGCAGGGTAAGCCGACAGGGGGATTGAGCATCCCCGAAGTCAGCAGTTTGGTGGGCAATGTGCCATGTTTCTGTTGCCGGGGAAGCACGTTGGGAGGTCCACTGCATGTGATGAGCTTAGCTCGCATTGCAGCAGACCATTCCTTAGATGTGCTAACCACATTATGTATGCATGGTGTGGTGCCGGCAGGCAGGCTGATTGGGGAATGAGGGATGCACCTACTGATGTGTGCCCTGCATTCGACCAGCAGTTACTGCGCCTCCAAATCTGCACTGCTATCATAAAGATGTTGGCTATTGCCAATATAAAAAAACAGCTGCAGCAGAAAAGAATGAGAGAATGCTGGATAAACTGAAGAAATTTAAAAGATGGAATCAAGGTAAGAAAAATGAAAAGCTAAAGATTATTTATGTAAAATTTGGAAACTAAATAAAGGAAGAGGAAACCAAATTGAGAAAATAGGGAAAGTCATAATGAGATTGCATATGAAACATTTTAACATTTTTAAATATTTACATGTTGCTCCAGGACAATATGCAAGGGTGGGCAAGACAGATTTCAAGCTCACTACATTACAATAAAAAATTACTCTGAGGGACAAGTAGATTTGCTCAGAACATCAGTGCAGCTTTTAAGTTTTTTTAAAGCACAAACAGCTTGACCATTCAATACAGTGGTCAGTTTTTTTCTGTTCTTTGGTAACTAAGTAAGGTTGCCAGAGAATAAATCTGATGTAGCCCACCTCCAGTTTGAATTAATTAAATTTTGGATCTGTTAAACTGGCAGCCCTATCTCTTCTACTTCCCTAGTCTGACAGCCAGCCACTGGTGTGTTAACATTCTGTGATAAAATTGTTTGGAGAGCATTGCAACTGCTATCCTTTTCCTTCCTGGATGAGTAGAGGCGCTGAGATGGGATGAGGTGGGCTACACTGGATTTTGAAAACTGGGATCAGGCAAGGCTTTGGGGGGGCAGGATCATGTTAGGGAGAGGAGAAAATACCTTGCTGTCATTAGGTCTAGGGTGTGGGGCAGTCACAGAGAGCATCACTACCATTACGGGGAAGGGGAGGAATGAGAGCATTCTTGTGATTAGATCTGGGGAAGAGAGGAGAGATTAGTGCTGCCATTATGTAGCTTGGGGGAGGAGATAGCATTACTGCCATTAGGAAGGTGGGAGGTGGGGAGGAGAAAGCTTTTCTTTTACTAGGTTTTGGAGAGGGAAGAAGAGAGCAGTCAGCATTTTCAGCATTTTGGTCTGGAGTGGAGGTGGAAGCACTGCTACCATTTTTTCCTCCAGGGGAAGGGGAACTTTGCCTGACTTAGAAACAGACAATGAGACTACAGAAGCAGAAGAAAAAAGGGAAAATACAAAAAGCTAACTGAAGCACCCTACCACGCCAATAGTAGTGCATTGAGGTTCCATGAGGGCAACCCATGGTTAGGTGCGATTCTGAGATTACCTACTTGAGGACAGCCCATGGTCAGAGGGCATTGCAGATGCCAGGACTTTCAGGCTAGGGGAGTGAGGTGCACATGAAAGAAAATAAAAAAAATAAAGCCAATGTAAGAAAGATGACAACCAAGCTAAAGATTATTAATTCAAAATATGACAACTAAACAAGATAAGAGTGAAACAAACTGAGAAAAATAAATAATCATGCTGACACTGCTAATGTTCAATATTTTACATTTTTAATATATGGCAGTTTTCAGGGTGGCAGTATGGGGAGTCCACCACCAACTATGACTGTGTAAGGGAACCCTGATAGGTGTTCACAGGGGAAGGGAGGGAGTCTTGTGTGCTCCATGGCTCTGCTACTTCAAGCTATTCCTTGGAGAACAACTATTCAGCTTTTTGCTTTGTTGTCAGTACATTGCGGGGGGCCTGCCAGTAGCCATTAATGTTGCATGACATAGCACTAAGCCCTAAATAGATTTAGATAAATGCAGAGAGCCAGAGCATCGTCAGAAGAGCAAAAGAATAAAACTGAAGGTTTAAGGGAAATTATGTAACTTACATTTATGCGTTGGAAATCAGGTATCCTCCTCACATGCCACCCTTACTGGGGTCCCCCAAAACTGTAAAGTAGGCTCTGTATTATTTATATTTGTGCTGCAGAACTTTAAACCTTGCCACAGAACTTGACCTATCAGTGCTGCAGACATTCAGAGTCCCTGCTGCAGAAGTTAGATTAATTTGCTGCAGAGAACATGGGACCTTGGTCTTTTTAATTAATTTGTTTTCAGTTTGCATTTGTAGGTCTTTGTGGCTTGCTGTTCTGCCCCCCCCCCCCCAAGTAGCAGTTCTGTGTGGCCCCCTCAGTCATTCCATTTATTTACACATTTATAGTGAAATATCCCTCACCCCTTTTACAAGCTATGGGGAGGGATGAGCACTGTAGACAGCAGCATGAGGAACACCAGAACATAAGTGCGATCACTGGTGGGGACTCTGTCACAGGGATCCTAAGTTTTGACAGTTTTTATTTGTTAATTATTTACCTGTGTCATTGTGGTTCCCACAATCTGGATGATGGCAGAGACACAGAGTGAGTGGCTGACAGGAATGACAAGACGTGCAGCTCCCTCCCACCCCATTTCACCACTTGAAGATTTGTTTTTTGAATGCTTTATGTTCCCTTAACTTGCCTCATCACCCCCTCCAGTTTGAATTCCATTACTTTGTTTGTTACTTCAGTTTTATTTTGGGGAGGTACTTTCTTTACTGAGTGTGGTCACTCTGGAATGCACAAGACAGCAACCATGGCAAGAGATAAGTGACTGCTCGGGAGAGGCGTGTGTGGTCTCATTGCCTGATCTTCCCTTTCCTTTTCTTGCTTTGCAGTTGAAAAAGAAAAGGTTTGATTCCCGGTTGAAACAGTTACAGATTTGGCTGGATATCGTGGTAAAAGTAAGTGCAGTAATGAGCTGGAGTGAAAGCACTGCATTTAGGCAGAATGCGGGTAATTTGAGGGATGGACAGAGGAACATCAGGAGTGCTACTGGAGGCAACGCTTTATTTTCAGGTACAGGTCAGGCTGAGAAAAATAACAAAAACAGTGATAAAAAAAAAACTGTGATATCAGCTTGCAGCAGTAGGCTAAGCAGGTGGGTGGATGGTTGGAGGACTGGAGTTGAGTGTCGCCTCTCACTAAGTGACAGAAAAAAAATGAATGCTGTTTAAAATTGAACATTCCATTGGCACAGTGACACTCCATCATAATCAGGCAGCCAGAGACTGGGACTCATTATTTCCATGTCTCTGTTACCTGATACCAGACTTGTTAGTTGGTGGGATTAGTCAAATACTAATGAGAATTCTCTATACCCATTTTCTAACATTAAACAGCCCACTGAACCCTAACAATAGTGGTGCTATGGTGCCACTATAGTACTGTGTGTGGATATACACACTACATTCATTGCAAAAAACATCATTAATGCACTAGTTAAGGTTAAAGTGAAAATGTAGGGAAATGTGGCATTTCGGTTTCCAACCATAACACCCCATCCTCACCCCGCAGGCAGCAACAGGTGTTCAGGTTCAAGGTTCAGGTTCAAGTTTATTGCAGGAAAACTCCATTGAGCAAGCTCATTCACAAGGAGGTCCTGTGACATAAACACTTAAAGTACAAACACAGATAGGTAATAACAGTATATACATGAAATACACGTTACATGATACAGGCTGGATATACATACAAGGGTACCACATAGGGTGACCGCAGGTGGTAAACATTGATATGAGACAGGGAAGCGACTTATAGGTCGATACTGATAAATGAAACATGATGACTGGTGTGATTTGATTTAATTAAATCAAATCAAATCAAATATACAGTATTTTGCAGCTAGAACAGTCTACAACTGATATGGGAGGGAGGAGATTTGATAGAGTAGCAGTGGAGCGTAAGCAAAGATAAAGCCAGGAGTAGAAGGGAAGGGAAAGCAGTTAATATGACAAATCAATTATACCTTACCAGTGGATAAATATGGCATACATGGGGAAGGAAGAGACTTAATGACAGTTACAGGTGTCTTTTATTTGGCTGAACTTAGCGATTTGTAGAAGTTTATTGAAACTGTGCTAGTTAGTTTCAATGCAGGTTTGTAATTGGTTCCAAATGGAGGGAAGGGCATATGCAATTGTAATGCTTACCAAAGGAAGTCCCGCGGCCCTTGGTATGTCAAGCATAATAAAGTCAGATTTTCTTAACAGTATGCACTATGTGAGATACTAATAAGGGAAGAGAGATAGCTTGGCAATTTCTGCAGGAGCAGTTTAAGAGTCCATAGCCCAGCACAGAGCAGCGTCTAGTAGTAAGGATGTCCAACCAACAGCTGCATATAAGTCACAGTGGTGCAAGCAGTAAGGGAGTTGGTAATGAACCGTAATGCACGGTGATAAAGGATGTCCAGTTTACTTAGATTTGCAAGAGTGGTGGAGGAATAGATTACATCGCCATAGTCGAGTAGGAGGAGAAAAGTGGCCTGTACAAGCTTGTTTCGAGTTTCAAGGGGAAAGGGTTTTCTGTAGAAGAAACCTAACCTTGCTTTTAACCTTCTAGAGACATTTCGATGTGGTCACTGAAAGATAATTTATTGTCGATCCAGATACCTAGATATTTAAATTTGGTTACAACTTCCAGAGGCTCGTTTAGCGTGGTGACAATGAAGTCTTGGGCAAGAGTATTGGGGCCTGAGACAGCACTGCGGGAGAATATCATCGCTTTAGTCTTCTTGGCATTGAGCAGAAGCTTTCCTTTATTAAATTATGCTCAAGTTGTATGGAAGTCCGCTTGAAGCACTCCTTGACTTCAGATAACGATGAGCCAGAAGTATACAACACAGTATCATCTTCAAAAAGTGCAGATTGGACGTAGATATGTTAGCATCTAAGTCATTGATGTACAGAGAAAACAAGATAGGGCCTAAGATGGATCCTTGGGGACTCCTCTTGCAACTGGCAAGGCAGCAGAAAAAGCCTTCCTCTTTACTTTTTGGAATCTTCCAGTTAGGTAGCTAGAGAACCACTGGGTGGTATGGTATGTGGCACCCAACTTTGCAAGGCAATTGACTAATAGTTTGTGATCAACAGTATCAAAAGCTTTGCTGAGGTCCAAAAGACTGCACCAGTTACCTTCTTAGCATCTATAGCAGAGATCCAATCATTGGTTACTTTTGCTAGTGCAGTGATTGTGCTATGATTAGCCCGGAAGCCAGATTGAGCTGGGTTAATGAGAGAGAAGGTTTCCAAGTGAGATTTTAACTGAATATGGATCAGTTTTTCGAGAACTTTAGAAAGGATAGGCAATAGGTGTGGGGTGTGCTTTGGGGTTGTCAACCTCAACACTCACCGCATTCTCATATACTGTACACATCTTAGTGTACTAACTCATGGAATGGGGTGAGCACTAGGGTTGACAGGAAATCTATATACAGTAGTACCTTTCATCCCCACTCTAGATTTCACCTACTGGTTTACAATTGCATGGTCTCTTTTATGGTCCCTTTGAGCCCCTTTTCTTCCCACTGATTGCACCAGGTTGTGTGAGAGAGTTCCTAACTTGTGGGGGAGTGTTGGCTAAGCTCCTATCAATTGTTCTGTAACCAATAGGTTACTTAGTCACTGACTTCCCCTATCCTACTTTAAATGTTCGACATGGACGTCAAATTTCTGTCCAAGTGCACTCACCCCCACCCTTGTCAGGTGGATAACATCAAATTTAAAAAACATACTCTCCCAGAAGACCCCACCATTCATCTATAAAGTGATAGCCTTTTTCAAGACACCATTTTTTCAGTCATGTGTTAAATTCCTCCAGTTCTATGTTTCCAATCCTGTCAGCACAATCACCTTTGCCCCACATTGGGAGGGCTTCTGAGTAAGTGAGGGAGGTCATTTGAGCAGCCAACCTTTCCCTCAGCTTAACAAAGCTTTTCTTGGTCTCCTCTGCTGTCTGATTCACCAGGTCATTGGTTTCAAGGTGAACCAGTACTCCAAGTTCTTCCACTGCTTTGTCCACTATCCTCCCTATGCATTCTATCTCACACTTAGCCAATGTTCCTGAGAGACATTTGACTGTGACGTTGTTTTAGGTGTCTCCCAACTCCTCTTATCATTGAGTTCTCCAGAATAAGTAATTCCTTGAATTTATTGCTCTTTCAGTTCTCCTTGCTGCCACTGGATGCCGTTGCCCTGTTCTGTTTTGTTTTCATGACTGGCACATTGTCCTCCCCTCTTGGAGTCAGGATCCTGCACCTTTACCAGGGGTGCAAAATGATTTATGGTCAAGATTACATTTGAATGAACAGGGTTTCCTTGGTTTATCCTTGCAACTCTACCCCCTCACTGTCCCACCACCTTCCACCCCCCTGAGTAGATGGGTTTCTGAGAAAGTAGACATGAAGGGGGTGAACATTACAGCTGATGTTGCAACCTAGCTATTTCCTTCCAGCTGCATCAAGCTGAGCCCTGTGCTGGTTAAGATTTTTACATAAGGGACAGTGGCCCATTCTTCAGAGAAGATGCCTGAGGATGAGTGCCCTGCATCCTTGGCAACTTACCTCATCCATTATGATTCAGGAATGGCCCTTTACTCTGTAATGGATAGAGCATTTCTACTCTGATAGGTTCCATTATAAAGCTCCCACACAGCAGAGTGACTGTATGTGAACTCGTGTTCCTTTTCTTCCTGTCCCTTGATAGGAAGTTCCTGCTGTCAGTCAAGTTCACTTCCTGTTCCTGAACAGGAAGTTCATGCTGTCAGTCAAGCTGCAGTACCTATAAAAATAGGAAAGGGCCTGGGTGGGTGGGTTGGAGGCAGAAACAACTGACAAGGTCAGTGCATGAGAGCTTCTGCACCCCAGCTCATCACCCAAACTGCAAGGACGAAAGGCAAAGAATAAAAAAATCAAACTACAGTAACAACAAGGGACAGCTGATATGAAAGCACTGTCCCCTTGTCTGCTACTGCTGTGGTGAATCTTTGGTGCTGAGAAAGATCAGATCCCTGATTGGACGTCCCCTGCTGATGTCAGCCAACTGAAAAGGTCAATGTGTGAGTGCTCCTGCAGCCTTGCTCATCCCCTGAATTGCAAGTATGAAAGGAAATGAAATAAAATATCCAACTACAGTAATAGCAAGGGACAGCCTATGTGGAAGTGCTATTCCCTTGTCTGCTACTGCTGTAGTGAATCTTTGACAATGAGGAAGATCTGCTCCCTGATTGGATGTCCCCTACTGGTGTGCCCTGCTGATGTAGGCCAACTGACATTGTCAGATAGAAAGATAGATTGATAGATCAATAGATAGATAGATAGATAGATAGATAGATAGACAGACAGACAGACAGACAGACAGAGAGAGAGAGAAAGCAGGAGATTGTCATCTCACTGCTATAACTGAAGTCGGCAGCATGACTCCAGTTGTGGCTTCATATTTCAAAAAAGTCCCACTGTTCTCATACTGAGAACATGGGTGAATGGTTCCACTGGCTAAACTTTGCACACAGAAATTTTGGGTGCCCAGAAATGTCATATCAAGTGCAACTTTAAAATAAAAACACCAGAATCTAGTTAAATGGTCTCATTCACCTAAGTTCTAATGTCTGCTTTTTTAAAATACATCATTTTATATATGTTCAATGTTTTTGAGTTAAAAATAAACAAGATAGCTATCACCACGTTATCATGACAAATCAATTATTTCTCACGATGAGTAAATATGAAAATAAGCACTCATTATCAATGTATTTTTACCATTCAAACTTAATGGTTATCAAAAAAATCCTTATAACTTTGGAACCACATACTATTTTTTTTACAAAACCTTTGAAAGGCATTACCTTGGTACAGGCCACTTCCACCCTTAAAGGTTCATGAAAAAATTCCACACCATCTAGGCTATGTGTAAGTTTTTTAAAAAAGAAAAAAATGTTAACTACTGGAAAACCAAACACCTTTTTTTGTATTTTGTGGGGTTGGGTGTCACTAAAACCAAACAACATGCCATCACAAAACTTTTCACATCTTGAGACTCTGTCAGCCTGACCACATGTGCCAAATTTTGGACTGTTATGTTGAATGTCACCACAATTATTAAGGTGCAAAAGTTGGGGTTTAACATTAAGTAGCCTAATCAACCCTAACAATATGGGCACTACTGCCCTCCTATTTTATATATATGTATATATATATATATATAATATAAATATATATATATATATAAATATAAATATATATATATATATATATATATATATATATATATATGTGTGTGTGTGTATGAGTATATGTTTTATTATATATTTAAACCATTCACATTCACACATCATTTTCAGTATGTCAAAGGTCGTGGTTTTCCTTTTATCCTGTGTTCAGAGAGACATTTTGGACTAATTAAGCAAGGATTCAATATAGATTGGTATCCTATTCAGCTGAGGTTAGGCTTTTAGTTTATCTGAATCATTGTTGTTAGAAGAAGCAGAGCCATCTCTGCCTGTGTATTCCATCTCCTCAAAGTCTGCCAATGTTTCATGTGATGAGGATGTTCCTATTTCTTTATCTGCTCTTCCCTAAGTCTGAACATCCCTTTTTGGCTGTTTTTTCTCTTGTATAGTCAGCTTAAAGGAAACTGATGAGTTTGCTGGTTTTGATGAAGCAGGTCTAGCATTTGGAACATCAGCTATGGCTTTTGAGTCAGCATATTACCTCAATTCTTCCCTCATAGAAAAACCTAAGCTTGGAAAGAAGTAGGAGTGTATAGCGAATGCCTTTAACTGTTAATGAGCTGGTAACCTCTGAGAAGGTTTTGCATTTTTTCCATGGTTTCTTTAATGAAATCAGGCTAGACTTGTATCTTTATTCTTTCTGTTGTGAGCCCTCCTTACAGTCTGCTTTGCATAGAATTATTTTGTTGTGAGGATGAATACAGACAAAACATGGCAATGACGTTTACTGCAGTCAGGTTTATGGGCTGCCCTTTGAGCTCAATCCAATGGAATTTAGTTTCTGGGGTACTTTCCTCCATTGCCTCAGTTCTCAGTTTTTCCAAAAATGGTCTAGGATCACCAGAGACTTCCACTCCTCTGGGATCTTCCTCAGCTTCAGGTTCTCTCTCCTTACTCAAGCTTCAGGTTCCCTCTCCTTCACCAATCCTCTTGATCATAGACTTTTTGCATTAAATAAGTCAGCTGTAATGTATGATGTGCTATTGTATTATATATGGAACCCAATGGGTCCTCAACAGCACACACTCTCTCTTTCAGTTCCCCATCTCCGAGTGACAAGCTTTCAAGTTTTTGATTAATACCAGCAATAGCAATAATAAGAGAGACTTGAATTTGCTGGACAACATGTCACTCTTCAGCTCTTTAAAAAATGTTTCTGTTCTTGCCATGTGGTCAGAAATGTCAGGAGGTTTAGTGGTGAATGTACCTTTAATACAGACAGTGTATGCACTTTTATTTATACTCTTATCTCCCCCTTAAAATGCAGATTATCACTGAAGTGTCCCCTAACATAGGGTTTTCTGCCAGAAATACTGTGCCCCTTTGAATTGAGATCATCTTTCAAATGTCACTCTGTGTTGCTGCTTTTAATGCTAGATGTGCCTGGCTTACCTGAGTTGGGTATAACTGAGAATGGAGCTACAGAAACTGACATGGAGTCCATGGTGTCGAACTGGCTCCCAGTTTCCATTGCAGTGGGTGTTGGAAGCTGAGCTGACTGTAGCTGTTTGTTTGATGGTAGCTCCAAAGGTTCAGGCAGCAGTAACAGCAATAGTAAGATGTGTTGGATTTGAAACAGTTGCTGGAAATTAGTCTCTGTCAAGGCTGGAGATGTAGAGGCTGACGTGACCCCTTTTATCTGCCTTCTACTCTGCTTCTTCAGTTGCCGGGTATCGGCCAATTCCCTCATCCTCCTCATGAATTTAGACATTATGAGCAGATATCGATGGAAGTCACATGATGTGCTTCTAGGTGGCAGCTGCTTCTTGGTGTCTCTCTGGCCCTTGCTCTTACTAATAGTATTTCCACTCCAGTGCAGTTTAAAAGGTTTTTTTGACACCCAGTACTTACACTACCAATACTTCTAAATGCAGAGGCTTCAGAAAAGTGGTGAGCACGGGACTTTCAGTAAACGATGGACACTGAAATGAAACTTGCGCACCCATGCCACACTCCTCCCTGACCCCTGAAAGGGATAAGCAATCAAAGTGGACAAAATCTCATATAGGCTCTGCATCTAACTCTAGCCCATCCCCGTCTGTCTTTACTGAAAATCACGTTCTAGCAGAAATAGGTCTTGTGAAGGATTCTCTCCAGATCATCACAGAAGAGCTGTGGGACTTTCAGGCAACTTCTGAGGCCCTCACCCAATGGGTCAGCGATGCTGAAGCCCAGATATCCTCACTGGACTACTGGAAGGATAACATTGAGCCAGAGGTGGTTGGGCTGTGGCAGCATATCCATTGGCTGGAGTCAAAACTGGAGGACCTTGAGGGATGCTCATGGAGGAATAACCTTGTGGTTTTGGGGCTGGCAGAGAAGGCAGAGGGCCCCAATTCAGTGGTTTTTGCACAGCAATTATGTGAAAAATTAGGGGGGCCCTCACTGAATGGCCCTTCATAGATCATTAAACAGGTACAATGAGTTTGTGGGCTATGCCCCCTCCCACTGAGCCTCCTAGACCATTTATTTTCCATTGCTTGAATTACCTAGATAAGCAACACCTTCTGTCCAAAATAAGGGAGCTACAGTCATTGACCTGGGAGGGGGTGATTATTTGAGTGGCCCAGGACTTAGCCGTGGTGGTCAGGTAAAAAAGAGCAGCATACCACCCACTCACCTCAAAGCTGGTAGTGGCCAATATCAAATTCAAGATGGTGTATCCAGCCAGATTGATGGTCATGGGTAATGGAGGGCAAAAAAAGCTTTGACTCCACCAAATTAGCCCAAAAGGAACTCCCTGCTTTACTACCAGATCTAGTTAAATCCCCTTGAAGAGCAGGCACATGGGGCTTTTTCTGCAGTTGTTCACTTCATGCATAGCAAGATGGCGGCCATGCTGGGCTAGCCTTCAGAAGCAGGAGAAATAGCAGCAGCAGTGACAATTTTAAAGTAGTTGTTTTATTTTTTTATGCATATTTGTTATTTTATCTTCATGTTTTTATTGTTGTTTATATTTTTTAGCTTTACTTCTAGCTGGTAGCAAACAGTTTAGTTAGGGACTTTAGTAAAACAGTTAGCAATCATCTAGCATCTCTGATTTAGTTCTGGGAGTAAGCGGAATATGTTAGACCACTAAAGTTTTCTTTTTAGCACTTTAAATACACCATCTTTAAATACAATTTGCTTAATTCAAAAGAAGATTAATTACTGACCAGCTCCTGGTTGCTGAGTGGAGAGTGGCCAGTGGATTGTGAGGAGATTCGTGGAGTCAACTGAGGCTCAGGGAGGAACTATATTGGCTGAATTGATGATTTGGATGGTGCATTTGACTGGAGGAGTTATACCGGAAGACCTTTGGAGCCATGACTGGATGGGGCTGTTGTCTGCATTGGCTGTGGCAGTGAGCAGGCCCTAAGCGAGATTGGAGGCCCATAGGAAGCAGACAATTAGGGGCTTCCTTGCAGCTGCCCACCTGGGGGGGGAGTTGGGTGCTTAGTCCCAGATGGGAGGCACGGGACGAGGGTCAGCCAAATGGCTGGGTCTTGCCTGGGTACCTCCGAGGTCTTCGAGGCACACCTGGTGTTGGCTGGGTGATCCCCTGGGTCCACAGCTCTTGGGATAATTTGGGAGCTGTTCCCGTCCTGGGTGGTGGTGGTTTGGGAGCTCTCCCACATGCTGGGCTGTTATCCAGTCCTGTTTGTGGGTACTGCCTATATATTCTACCTGGACAAAGAGGCATAAGTATTTTTGGTAAAAAGAGTTTGCACCGAATGGGGTTTTGAAGGATGAAAGCCAGGGAAGGAGTTGGAAGAGGATGGGCCCCCCTGAGAAGTTTTTGCCCAGTCGGTCTCTGCAGTTAACTTCCCCAGACATCTGTGGAACTGGTTTGGGATACTTCTTTTTTTTTTCTTCCCTTAACTTGTTGCTGGCGAACTGATGTTTTAAAGCAGTGAGAGTTCTTTATAGAGAGTGGACTCTTTAAATCTGTTGAATTCCATGAAGCCCATGTGAGAGCTGGTTGTCTTCTGGATGTGCTACCTGGTGTTTAAACCCTAAGAAGTGAGAGTTCTAAGGGTCATACATTCATACAAACTGGTTTTGAGAGACTGAGTATATTACTTGTATGGACATCTACTTTATCTTTCAAGGACACTTTATTTTCTGATATACTTCATAGGGTGATATGATTTATTTTAGGGGTGGGGTGGTGTTCTGTAGATTGTGGAGTTTGATTCATTTTGATAGTTTAGTGTGTATATTGTTGTGATGAGCACTGTAAGTCACTGCTGGTGGAGGTATTAGTAGGCGGCATGTGTTGGGAGTGTTCTTTGGTGGACAGGCATTACTCCCCCTCCAGGCTGAGGGATCTACCTCCATTTGACTGTCCCCCACTGCAGTCTGAGATTTATATGCATTGTCAGGCCTTGGAGATAGTGAGAAGGGTTGGAGGAGTGGGGGTCCCAAGCCTGGTGGGGGGACAGAGTGTGGTGGGCCAATTGGAGTAGTGAGATCAAGGAGGTGCCCTGGGGTGAAATGGGTCCAGGAAAGGGTGCCTTCCTGCCTGGTTCCCATACCCAAGAGCTCCACTGTTGGTGGCTATTTAACATGCTCTTCTATGGCCTCTCATCTGACTCAGGCAGTGTTATGCAATGTTAGGTCAATAAAGAACAAGAAAGCAATAATTGCTGATCTTGTTGAGACATCGGATCTGGCTTGCATCACCGAGACCTGGCTGGATGAAAATGCTGGTCTGATATTGGAGTCAGCAGTTCCAGCTGGTTACTCGGTGATACACCACATGAAATTGCAGTGTAGGGGTAGGTGTTTAGCCATCTGTTTTAAGACAGAACTGGGCCTCCTAGAGTTACCAGTGGGGGCCACCAGATCCTTTGAGTGTATCATGGGCACAGGTGTGGGTTGCAGAATTCTTCTCACTTACAATCCACCCAGAGATGGAAAAGTCTTCCTGCAGGAAGTAGCGGACTTCATGGTCAACATGGTGTTGGAATCCTCTAGGTGGTTGGTCCTGGGGGATTTCAACACGTGGGTTGACGATGAACTCTCGCTTTTTGGTCAGAACTTCCTCCAACTGATGATCTTGTTGGGATTCACACAGGAAGTTACCACTGCAACCCATTATCAGGGTCACTCCCTGGACCTGGTGTTCCTTTTGGGGATGGAGGTCTCTGACCTGGTGGTGGAACTGGTCAGTTTTGCTACTCCCCCAATAGTCCTCCCCTTCTGAGATGTTCCAGTACCGCCCTTTAAGGGATGTAACCCCTGAGGGTCTAATGATGGTGCTGGACATATCAGGTAGGCCCTTGGAATGCTTGAATCCAGAGAACCTAGTATTGTACTACAACAGTGCAGTATTGGGTGCTCTGGATTCTATAGCTCCTGTCCAGGTTCGCTCATTCATTCTTTGTCCTTGGTCCCCTTGGTTTGATGGGAACTTGAAGGAGTTGAGGAGAGTGGGAAGAAGGTTGGAATGTTATTGGCAGAAATCTGGCTTGGAGAAAGACAGGCTTAGACTGATGGCCCATTATTCGGACTATCAGTCAGCAATCTCCGTAAGAAGGCAGAGTTCATGTCCAGGGAGATTGCTGCAGCAGGTAACCAACTGACTCAGCCCTGCTGGACTGTCAACAGGCTCTGCAATCCAACTTGTCTTCAGAGTCAGAGAACATTTTCACAATCTAAGTGTGATGAGTTTGCTCAATTCTTTGCAAATAAGGTTGCCACTATCAGGTTGGAGATCCACTTGACCCATTCAAATATGTGTTATGGAGGTTGGTGCAAGATCGCAGGAACCCAGCCTGTCTGGGTGAATTTTGACCATCCAGTGATCATGGATATCGTGAAGATTGTTCAGGGTTTGCAACTGACTTGCTGTAGTTTGGACCTTTGTCCAACCCGCCTTCATGTGGGGGGGTGTGGAGGTCATTGGGCCAGTCCTAACAGAGACAGTCTGGTGCTCGTTGGACAAGTGTGTGTTTCTGAGCCCCTTAAAGGAGGCAGTGGTGACACCCCTTTTGAAGAAATCTTCCCTCAACCCAGACTGTCTTGTGAACTACAGACCAGTCCCTAACCTGCCCTTTGTGGGCAAGATTATTGAGAAGGTAGTCGCGTTGCAGCTCAAGGACTTTGTTATCACCCATGAGGTCTATGATCCTCTCCAGTCTGGTTTCAGGAAGAGGCATAGTACCGAGATGGCTCTGGTTCAGGTACTTGATGATCTCCTGATAGAGAGAGATCAGAGGAGCCATTCGATCTTTGTCCTTCTTGATCTCTCTCTGCAGCGTTTGACATCGTGGACCATAGGGTGTTGCTGGAACACCTGCGGTTATTCTGCTGATTGTCAAGGACAGTCCTCAGGTGGTTCCACTCTTTCCTTGCAGGCAGGACACAGAGTGGGGTGTTGGGGATTTTTTCCTCGGCCCTCCATCTTCCTGCCTTGTGGGGTGCCACAGGGTTCAGTGCTGTTCCCCATGTTGTGCATGGTGTACATGCTACCATTGGGAGACATTATAAGGTGGTACGGGCTGAGTTTTCACTGCTATGCAGATGATACTCTGCTGTACATGTCCTTTGTACCTGAACAGAATGATGCTATCTCAGTCTTTAACAATTTCCTTGTTGAGATTCAGGACTGGATAAGTGCTAACTGGTAGAGGTTGAATCTGGATAAGACTGAGGTGTTGGTGGTGGATTCAGGTCATCGGATAGAGGGGTTATCTCCTGGCCAGCCATCTAGCCTTATGCTGGGGGGCAACTAGTTGAGATCCTCTGAACGGGTGCGGAATCTGGGCATTGTGCTTGATGGTGAGCTGAGTCTTAAATTTCAGGTGTCAGCAGTCTTTAAGTCCTCTTTCTACCATCTGAGGAACATTGCCCAGATAAAGCACCTGGTTCCACCTGAGGATCTTTCAATGTTGGCCCATGGCTTTGTGACCTCGTGCCTTAACTACTGCAACGCTCTACATCTAGGGCTACCGGGGGTGGACATCCATCACCTGCAGCTGGTGAAGAATGAAGCAGTCAGGTTGTTGATGGGTTTTTCAAGATCTAGCCATGTCTCACCTGTGTTTTGTGAACTGCATTGGGTGCCTGTGTGATGGAGGCTCACCTGCAAGGTTGCTTTGCTGATCTATAAGGCCCTACACAGACAGGGAAAATGTTACTTGCAAGACCTCCTTTAGCCCTACTGTCCCCTACACCCATTCTGCTCCTCCAACAAGGGATTGCTAGAGATTCCCAGGGTCCGTCTTCAGACCTTGGGGGCCATGGCTTTCTCTTTCCTGGCCCCGAACCTGTGAAACTCTTTACCTCATTGGATTAGAGAGTGCCTGTCCAAAGAGAATTTTAAGTCCTCACTGAAAACTTATTCATTTAATTTAGCTTTTGGGGATGATGTTTAATGGATATTTAATGTGCTGCCTATTTTTAATTGATGTGTTTTTATCTGTGTATATTTATGTTTTTATGATGTACAAGCACTTTGGCATTGGAAAAACGCTTTTAAAAAATAAAGTTGACTTGACTTGTCTTTGGGACATTACCCGATATTTTGTATTGGCTATGGCGAGTGCTCAGCATGAAGCTCCCTGCTAACAGTGGATCATTTGTGGATTATTATTGCTCACTACAGATGTGTTACTCTAGGGCTTTGCCTTTCTTGTACTGGACTTGAATTCTTTTAGAAACAAGCATTTGTCAATGCCGAATGTTGTCTTGCTGACATTGGCATTGGCAGTGCAGTAGTTAGAGAGATGCATAATAGGAATGGCAGTGAAGTATGGAAGTGACGCCAACCCCACACCACCCTGCAGAGACTGACAGGCATTGAGGTGTGCCTTTGGGTCATCGGCAATAACGCTCATGCCATTTCACCTCACCCTACCCTGCAGACTCTGACAAGTATTGCGTTGTGCCTTTGGGTCCTCTGGCCTTATGCTCAACCCATTCCATAAGGAAATACATTGAGATGGGTGCACTGTAGGAGAATGGGGAGAACTTTGGGACCAAAGAGTCCAAGGCACATCTTGATGCCTATCAGTGGCTGCAGGGTGGGGATGGAATGGCATGAGCATCACAGCTGACAATCCAAAGTCACATCCCTGATGCCGGTCAGTCTCTACAGGGTGGGATGTTATGGTTAGGAACCCTAACACCCTGTGCATTTGTTCGTATTTGCACTCCAAATTTTCAACGTGGGGATTTTGTGACCCCACCTCATGAAAGCATTTGGGACCGCTGTTCTTGAACAGTGGCACTGTGATTTTGTTAATCTGTCCTGAATGTTGATGTCCCACAGTGACTGTGCCGCTCTGCAACAGATGTGCAAAACCACATTTCAGGCAGAATGTGAAAAATGACAGCTGTACTGTTCATAAGGAGGTGTGAAGAAATGGCATTGTTGAAAATCTGGAGTGAAAACATTAAACATTCTCGAAGTTATGAGCATGTGTGGAAACTGCACAATGCTCACTTGTAACACAGTCATTGTGTGGAATTTTGTCACCAAATTTTCAACATAGGCATTTTGAGACCTCCGCTCATTAACAGTGTTACTGTGATTTTCTTAATCTGTTCCAAACATTGATTTCTCACTGTGACCATGCCATTGTGTGCCACATGTGTGAAAAAACATTTCAGGCAGGATGTGAAAAATGACAGCTGCACTGTTCATAAGCAGATGTTAAAAAAAGGCAATGTTGAAAATCTGGAATGAAAATATTAAAACATTCTCGAAGTTACTAGCCTGCATGGAAACTGTGCAATGCATGCTCATAACACAGTAATTTTGTGGAATTTTCTCACCATATTTTCAATATAGGCATTTTGGGACCTCTGCTCATGAACAGTGTCACTGTGATTTTCTTAATCTGTAATGAATGTTGATTTGCCACAGTGACCGCGCCGTTGTGTGCCACATGTGTGAAAACACATTTTGGGCAGGATGTGAAAAATGACAGCTGCACTGTTCTTAGGGAGGTGAGAAAAAATGGCAATGCTGAAAATCTGGAGTGAAAATATTAAAAATTCTCGAAGTTATGAATGCATGTAGAAAATGCCCAACACACGCATGTAACACAGTCATTTTTTTGAAAATTTTCACCAAATTTGCCACATAAGCTTTTTGAGAGCCCACCTCATGAACACTGACACTGTCATTGTGTTAATTATTCCCAAAAGGTGATTCCGCACAGTGACTGTGAAATCACGTTGTGGGACCGAATAACAAAATGACAGTGACTGAGTTCATGAGGTGGGGTCCCAAGACCCCCATGTTGAAAATTAATAGCCAAAAGTCACAAAAATGGCTGATATATCCACCTAAGTTGAAAATCCCCCAATTATGCCATTATACAGCTTACAGGCATTGCTTTAGTTCGCGGTTGGCTTTGAAGAGTGCAGACGTTTTCCCGGTCCACTGAAGATTGTCGTGCCAGGCTCTGGAGGTAAGTATGGAGTAGGAGGGGTGGGGAGGTCGGGTGCACAGAGGGTGGGTGCGGGTTGAGAAGGGGACCCAACAGTGAGGGACCATTTTCTTTGTTTCAGGTTACTAAAAAAGAAAATTAAATAATCACCGCAGACTGTTTTCTTTTTTAACAGGTGTTGGGCACACTGGTGTGGGCTCCTAGTGTGTCCCATTTGTTTGGGGGATCATGTTAGTCACACTGGGATGGACTCCCATTGTGGTGCACAATTGGGGAGCAGGAAAATGCCAATGCAAGGGGGGGTTAAACATGCAGACAGGGGGATTGGGCCCCCATCAGCAAGCATGTCTGTGTTTGGGGGGGATGATGCTGAGAGGGATTGGGCACCCCTACAGCAGACAAAAACAGTAAAGGGGACACATATGCTGACAGGGGGATTGGGCACCCCTGAAGTCGGCTTCCTGGGGACTGTGACAGGTGGACGGCAACAGCCGCCGCTCGCCATGTTTATTGAAATGTTACACCAGGCATGGCATGCCCTGCAATGACGGGTTGCTCCCTCATTGCAGTAGTGAATTTGTTTCAAGTTGGTGGCACACTTTTGCACTGTGGTCATAGACAGCATGCTACTTTGTTCGTGCCACAGATCCCAGCCCGAAAAAGCAGTGGCGCCATTGGCCACAACACGACCGCACCTCCAAAATCTGTTATTCCAAGCTACCACAATATGTTGCCTGAGTGTGTGCAAGACAACATAAAAAGTCTACTGGCCTGCTTGGGATACACAGAGTGGTGATGATGGATGGTGAGGACCCTTGCCACTCTGTGTTAGGGATGCAGCCTTCTTCTATTGCAGAACATTACGAGGAGTTTACAGCTAACTGGTCCAGCTGATGCCGTGCTGGAACTTATGCCTTGGCCTTTTTGGATCATAACTCATGGTTGTACTTCTGAGCTGCATCGACTTCAGTCTTTAGTTTTTCTTTTGGCTGGAATGACCCTGCATCGATTACAAATGTGCCATTTCTCATTTATACTGCGATTTTCTTCCTTTGCGCCCCCTTTGAACTTTTTAGACTGGCCTTATATGGTTAAATATGACGTACTACTTATCATCATGAAATGGAGGAGGGGGCATTGAGTCTATTTTGCCCTGGCTACTAACTGTAAGCCAGCGATCTACTCTCTACTTTCTTTAGACACTGAGGGATTATACAATTTTTTCCTTTGGACCCTCCTTTTTGGTGTGGATAGCCCTTTCTGATTTAGCCAAGGAACTGCAGTCAGGAACAATATGGTTTCTAAATAGGATCTGCTTAGTTTTCTTTGCAGGACAGTGACTTTGGACTTTCCTTGGAGCTTAAATTACTGGCTACAGGAGTACTTGGCCACTTCTACAGTTTGGACTGTTAGGGCCGAGTTTGGGGCAACAAAAGTTTTTATGCAGGCCTCTGCTCTTTTTCACTCTCAATTTTGCTTTTAATTGTGTAGAAGTTCTATGGGGATGGGAGTTATATAGTTATGTTATGGTTGCTTAACAGTTTACCTTAAAGTTTCATATTTTACTTGTTTATGGAGAGTTTAAATTAAGGGTTCCACACTTTTTCTATTTCTTGGGGTACTGGAGAGGGAATTATGGGTCATTTTTGCTATACTATTGTTTGGGTATTTGGGAAGTTGGTATATCTTTGTTTGTGGAGTGGGTTGGTTTGCTAGGAAGGGCTAACTGGAACCTGATATAAGGCTCAAAAAAATTTTCCTTTTTCTTTCCATTTTCCACATTATTTTGAAATGGACATTTTTCAGATATGGACTATTTGCCCGGGCACAGGGTTATGTTGTTGTTTTTTGAGGGGGTGGGGGCTGGGGAGGTCTCTGAGAGGCACCCTGGAACTCATCAGTGGACCGATGAGCTTAGGAGGTCAGTCATTAGGACCAGGGACCCAGTTCTTGGTTTGTGTTGGGAGATAAAAAGGGATATTTTTCTTTTCAAGGATAGGAGGTAATGGATGGTGGGGGTTCTGGGATTTCAGATTACTGTTTGGTACTATGTATATCTGTTTTTTATCTCCTGTTTTATAGTTGTGCACTTACCTCTCTTCACATCTCACAGCCAGGGTCTTGGTAATTGCTGTCTTAGGACAGACCAGATCTAAATACAGGATTCTATTTACTCAGCCCGACACCCCTTGTAGACAAACACAGACAAGGGATTACAAAATGACTATTGCTGCACTAAGGAAGCTCTTACTTTTTCTTCTGTTGTGCTCAGGAGACATTGAGCTTAACCCTGGCCCAGTTAAAGTTCTTACTTCCCCATCGGATCCAGCAAAACTTAAAGGAATGTGCTTTATGCATATGAATACATGCAGCCTGTAAAAATAGTTTACCTTGATCCAGGCCTGAATCAATCATACCACACCGGAAGTTTTGGTAATCTCCGAATCATGGCTCAGACCCTCTATGCCTAACAGAGAAATTAACATCCCAGACTATTCATTATTTAGAGCTGACAAGTTCACTAGAGGTGGAGGAGTGGCCATCTATGTCAAGGATAAATACTCAGTTTCATGCCTAGACTCGTTATCCATTGCAAACCAATTCGAATGCCTAGCACTAAAGGTTGTGATATCTTCCTCCACTGCACTTTGTGTCATAGGTTGCTATAGACCCCCATCAGATGGCTCTCAAATCCTCACCTATCTAACTACTATTATGGGTAATGGCTCCCTTGAAATTGTTATCCTTGGGGATCTTAACCTTGATTGGATGTTCAAGGCCGCTGCACCACTTAAGGAGTTCTGTGATGCCCACGGGCTGATGCAACTTATTGGTGAGCCTATGAGCCACAATAAGAAGAACCCTGCTAATAGTACACTGCTTGAAATCATCTTAGTAAGTAAACTGCACCTGTTCTCCCATGCAGGAACCTTCTTATCTGATGTTAGTGAACATAATAATAATAATAATTTTATTTATATAGCGCCTTTCGCTATATCAAGGCGCTGAACAAATTGATTAAAACTTCAACATTCCATACAAAACATCAAAGACCACAAACATTATAAAATACATCATAAAAACATAATAAATTACAATAAAATTTCAAACATATTGCAGTACACTTTAACTTTCCAAGAAGGCTATTCTCCACAAATGAGTTTTCAATTCCTTCTTAAATATCTCCACGGAGGTGCATTCCCGTAACCGGCATGGTAGAGAATTCCAAAGAGTGGGTGCAGCATGAGAAAATACTCTGTTGCCAGAGGATTTTAAACTCACTCTTGGAATCTCTAACAACCCCATGTTGGCCTAGAGGAGTGATCGGCCGGGGCAGTAAGGAACCAGTAGGTCTTTCAGATAGGCCAGACCCTGATCGTGAAGGGCTTTAAAAGTCAATAAAATGGCTTTAAAGGTGATCCGCCACCGTATTGGGAGCCAGTGCAGTTCGCGCAGCACCGAGGTAATATGGTAGGACCTACTTGTCCCAGTCAGAACCCAGGCTACCGCGTTCTGCACAAGCTGTAGGCGGCGGATTTCAACCCCAGAAAGCCCAAAGTAAAGAGCGTTGCAGTAGTCTAGGCATGAGGACACAAAGGCATGGACCAATGTTGACAAGGAGTCAGACGGAACAAGGTGCTTAACCCGGGCAATATTCCTAAGATGGTAAAAGGAAGTCCTGATGACGGTTGACACCTGAGATTGAAAAGTCAGCCTATCGTCAAGGATCACCCCAAGGTTGCGCACCCATTCAGAGGCCGGTAGTGACACACCGCCAAGAAAAATTCCAGAAGGCGCGCCAGCAAACAACCTCTCAATCTGACCACCCGGGTCCACAACCAAAACCTCAGTTTTCTCCGAGTTCAACTTTAACCAACTAGAATCCATCCAGTCTTGGATTTCCCCCAGACAGTTATTAAACACCTAGAGAGCTCCATCCTGGTTGGGTGCAAAAGACAGGTATAGCTGGGTATCATCTGCATAGCAGTGAAACCTCAGCCCATACCATCTTATGATGTTTCTGAGTGGCAGCATACACACTGCAAATAACATGGGCGATAGCACAGAACCCTGAGGCACTCCACACAACAAAGAGACTGGGCCGGAGGAAAAAATTCCCGACACAACTCTTTGTGATCTCCCAGTAAGGAATGAATTGAACCATTTAAAAACAGTTCCAGACATTCCACAGATTTGCCCCAGGCGTGCCAGCAACACCATGTGATCCACAGTGTCAAAAGCTGAAGAGAGATCAAGGAGAACCGAGATGGAATGTCTCCTTTGATCCCTCGCCCTCAGAAGATCATTTAGCACCCGAACCAGCACAGTCTCGGTGCTGTGTCTTTTACGGAAACCAGAATGGAAGGATTCGTAGATACTATGGATGGTTAAATGGTCATCCAGTTGAGCAGCTATGACCTTTTCAATAACCTTCCCAATAAAGGGAAGGTTAGAGATGGGTCTGTAGTTAGAAAAACAGTCTGGGTCCAAGGGAGCGTTCTTCAAGAGAGGTGTCACCACCGCCTCTTTCAGAAAGCTAGGAAACTCACCTGACTCCAAGGAGCACCAGACTATTTGCGCCAAAACTGGACCAATGATATCTACACAACCCAAAATTAGGGTAGTCGGTCCAGGATCCAAGCCGCAGCTTGTGGGGTGCACACTATGGATGATCCTCATAATATCCATGAACTCAGGTCGACAAAGGAACTCCAGGAGAAATGAGGCCCTGTGCTCACACACCCCTACCACGTCACACTTTAGAGGTTGTCTGACACAAGTCCGCCTGATGTCAGCCACCTTAGTTGCAAAGCATCGAAAGCAGCCTCATCGCACTCACTCTACGAAAGCTCTTCCGAACTTGCAGACAGGCTGGGCTTGCCAGTTCTATCTACAGTTCGAACAGCTGAGCCGGTCGATTCTGAGCAACTGCAATCTCCCTGGACAGGAATTCTGCCTTCTTATGGGTGATTTCAGATTGATAGCTGGTATAATGTTCAATCAATCTAAGACGGTCGGCATCAAGGGCGGATCTGCGCCAGCAACGCTCTAACCTTTGCCCTTGTCTCCGCATCTCCCTCAGAGTCCCATCAAACCAAGGGGACCTGGGGTGATGGGAAAGAGGGCACTCATGAACAGGAGCAATACAATCTAGGGCAACCATGATGGCCTCATTATAGGCCAGCACCAGTGCCTCTGGGCTACTGCCCACCAACACGAGGGATGATAGGTCAAGGACCGCTGCTAGGCCTTGTGAAGTAACATTCCGTAATGGGCGGTACCTGGCCATCTCCACAGGGGATGGCCTTCTCGGGGGGGGTGTGCAAAAATTGAACCTCACGATGTGGTGGTCAGACCAAATGACTGGTTCCACCCTCATGTCGGATGCGTCAATCCCAAGAAGGAAGACCAAGTCGAAAGAGTGTCCAGATTAATGTGTAGCAGTGGAAACTACCTGTGTGAGGCCCAAAGAAGACATTAGTTGGAGGAAGTGTTTACTAAATTGTGAGAGTTCATCGTCAACCCAGGCCATAGCATCATCGCCAGGGTAAGATCGATCCAGAATCCACTATCCTTGTCAAGGTTCTGTATTAAGAGGTCCAGATGTAACTTCAATCAGTCTGCCTAGCTTGATGAGATACAATACTCACTGCATTGGCAGGACTTTTACCTAGCTAACTCGATCCACTTGGCATATGGCATATTTTCTGAAATTGTGACTAGGGAATTAAATAAGTATGCCCCTCTTGTAAAAGTTAGGGTAAGTAGTAGAACCTGTCACTGGTTCCCTTTAGAACTCAAAACAGCACTGCAGGACAGGGACAAGCTTTGGAAAAAAGCACGAACAACTTAGGTCCTGATGGACTGGTGTCACTTCAGGAAAGCCAGGAATACATGCACCAAGATGATAAGACATGCTAAGGCCTCCTTTTATCATTCGGAACTGGATTCTGCTGCCAGGAGCTCCTCTAAATTTTGGAAGTCCATTTAGGATATGTGTGGACATACCCTGGGGAACTTTCTGCCTGCAAAGATTACCTCTTGCAGTGCCACCATCTGTGACAAAATGGAGATCCTGGATACATTTAACAACCACTTTGCCACCACAGGGCTGGCATTTGACAACTCTCCTGCATGTTCTTTATGCTCCCAGTTGGGTGCGCAAAACTCTGAACCTCTTCTTACCAACTCAGTCTTTTCTCTCCAGCCTACTTCGTTGAAAGAGGTCGAAGAACTTCTATTACAGTTGGATACTCGCTAGACCCATACTTTCTAAAGGTCACCTACCATGCTTTAGCTGTACCAATTACCCACCTATTCAGTCTCTCACTGTCCCTCGGGATCCTCCCACCCTTATGGAAAACAGCTCATGTTATCCCTCTGTTTAAATCTGGGGACCCCTGTGATCTTAACAACTACAGACCGATTTCTCTACTCCCTATACTGTCCAAACTGTTGGAAAAAATTGTAAGTAAGCAGTTGAGAACCTATGTATAATCTATGAATCTTCTAAACCCAATGCAATCTGGCTTTAGAGCACAGCATAGCAACATTACGGCCCTAGCCAAAATGACCAATGATTGGCAGCGAGACCGGAGAATCGAAACTTCGTTTGTGCAGTGTTCTTAGACTTAGGTAAGGCTTTCAACATCATCGATCATGCCCTGCTCCTTTTCTCCCTGAGGGCGATAGGACTGGACTCACTATCCTTGCATTGGTTTGCTGACTACCTCTCTGACCTGTGGCAGCAAGTCAAGGCAGAAGGTGAACTTTCTCCCCTTAAACCTCTGCAAAGAGGGGTCCCCCAGGGATCAATTCTTGATCCCTTACTGTTTGCAATTTACACAAACAACACTGACACCAACATAACTAAGGCCAATATCCATCTGTTCACAGCCAACATGGTTCTTTATCTAAGTTGACCTTCGCCAGAAGCTGCCTGTGGAGACCTACAGTCTGAATTCAATCTACTTCAGAGCCAACTCCTAAACAAAAAGCTTCTATTAAATGCCAGAAAAACTAAGGCAATGCTATTTTCTCCACTTCTTCATGCTTCAAACCCAGCCAGTGCTGGCTCTATTCCATAGATCACAACAATCCTGGGAGAAAACCTAGAATTTGTCATTAAATTCAAGTACTTGGGAGTGTGGCTCGACTATAGACTTTCTTATATGGACTATATCAAAGATCTGCTAAAGAAACTGAGGCAGAGGCTTGGACTCTTTTTCAGGATTAATAACTTCCTTACTAGCGATGCCAAACACCGGCTGGTACAAACAACATTTCTCTCCTTAGTTGACTATACTGACTTTCTTTATAGTCATTGTCCTGTCTCTCATCTTGCTAATTTGGATAAGTTGTATCACAGGGCTCTGAGATTCATTACTGGCCTACCTTTTTCCACTCATCATTGTGCCCTTTATGCTGCCGTGGGGTGGCCCTCCCTTCAGTAGAGGAGAAACAGAAATGCTATATTCTAGATGTTCAGAGCTATTATCAACAAACTACCCCTGTATATCTCTGATTGTCTTCCTCTATGCAAGCTTGGGAACTATGCACTGAGAAGCTACGCCTTTATTTCCTTAAGGGTACCTAAACTAAAAACACACTTTGGGAGAATGGCTATAAGCTTTGAGCTGCTGTCTCTAGTGAACAAAATACAAAAATTGTTAAAGCTTAGTACCCCAGTCAGTCTATCCTCCTTCAAGACATTATATGACCATTTGGTCAAGGAAATTTGCAACTGCTTCCTCCAATCCTAAACTTCTTGACACTTATAGCGTACCATGGTGGCATTGTCCTCTCCAATACACCTGACCTTGTGGCCTCTCCTACACATTTCTTTAATATGTAATTGTGCTTCCCGCCCTCCTGTCCTGTGTTCTCTCAAAGGTTTTATCTATTTTGGCAGAGAACACCAGGAGCAAGGAGTGCTGTGTGACTGGACTTCTTTACTGGGACTAAAGAAGTAGAACTCTTCTACTGGGACCTTCAATTTAGGGTAAAATAACACAAACAAAAGACAAGTTAGTGTGTTTGTCTGAGTTAGCTGAAGTGAATGGTTACCTGAAGCAGTTATCTAGGTGTAAATCTCAGGTGGCCTAAGGGGATTGTTATCTGTGAAATTTAATTACATGTAGAAAGATCTGTTAAGTAGGGGTAGTGGCTTAGATAGAAGGAAGCTAGATTTAAACACTGCCCTAGATAGATTCTGCCCGAGACTTGGCAGAGAACACCAGGAGAAAGGAGTGCTGTGTGACTGGACTTCTTTACTGGCACATCCAAGAGCAGGGCCATTCTCTATGCCCTGCAGGTGGCATGTCTCAGACAGCTAGTTTCAGAATCCACTCGTGATGGAGCAGTCTTAGACCCCGTACTCTCAAATGGGGACAGTGAGAGGATCTCAGATCTAGAAGTGGGTTGCCATCTGGGAACAAGTGACCGTCAAACAGTGTGGTTCATGATAAACTCAGCTACAGAATCAAGGTATACAAAAGTGAGGGTACTGGATTCAGGAGGGCTGACTTTGGCAAGGTGGGAGAGTGCCTTAGAAAAGCACTAGCAAACAGGCTAGAAGGATGGGTGAAATAACAATGGGGAAACATCAAAACTACCATCACAGAGTCAGCAAGTCTTAGTGTTAAGCAAATAAACAATCAAAATGAAAGAAAAAGCCACTATGGTTCTCAAAAGAGTTAGCGGAGAAAGTCAGGGAGAAAAAGATAGCATTCAGGAAGTATAAGGAAACACAGAAGGAGCAGGGCAGAGAGCTGTACCAGTTAAGGCAGAAGGAAGCAGGGAGGGAAGTCAGAATAGCAAAGGCCCAAACTGAGGAAAAGATAGCCAACTTGGTTGAGAAGGTGGATAAAACCTTTTATAGGTACATCAGGGAGTGTAGAAAGACAAAGGGAGGGATAGAAAGGCTGAATAGAATGGACGGTGGGTGGGCAGAGAGGGGCAGTGAAAAAGTAGGGATACTGAATGAATATTTCTGCTCAGTATTCACAAAGAGGAGGAGGGGGAGGTGCCTAATCCAATTAACAGAAGCACTCTTGATAGGGGAGTTGATCCCAGTCCTTTCACAGAAGAAAGGGTTCTGAAAGAACTCCTAAAACTGAAGGTGGACAAAGCAATGGATCCTGATGGAATTCACCCCAGAATTCTAAAAGAATTAAGGGGAGAACTAGTGAAACCACTGGCTATCCTTTTTAACAAATCATGGGAGGATGGTGTGGTACCTGAGGACTGCAGGAAGGCGGATGTGATTCACCTTCACAAAAGTGGGAGCAAGACAGAAGCAGAAAACTACAGACCTGTCAGTTTCACCTCTGTGGTAGGGAAAGTGATGGAATCACTTCTGAAGGAAAGAATTGTTGAGTACCTAGAGGCCAGTTGGGTACAGGACCCAAGGCAGCATGGGTTCATAGCAGGAAGCATGTCAGATGAATCTAATTGATTTCTTTGACTGGGTGACCAAAGTAGTAGACCAGAGAGGGGCTGTGGACATGGCCTACCGAGACTTTAGCTAGGCATTTGACACAGTCCCACACAAAAGATTAAAAGTCAAATTAACCAGCCTGGGAGTGGGTCCCAGGGTGGTATCCTGGGTAAAACATTTGCTGGAGAACAGGACACACAAGGTAATTGTAAATGGAGAACACTCTGAAGAAAGAGGGGTTACTAGTGGGGTACCACAGGTTTCAGTACTGGGTCCAGTCCTTTTTAATGTCTTTATAAGTGACATTGCAGAGGGACTCGAGGGAAAAGTATGCCTCTTTGCAGATGACACAAAGATCTGCAACAGGGTTGATACACAAGGAGGTGTGGGAAGCATGAGAAGGGACTTGGCAAGGTTGAAGGAATGGTCAGAAGTGTGGCAGCTTGTATTCAGTGCAAAGAAGTGCAAAATAATGCACCTGGGAAACAAAAACCCAGGAGAAGATTACACAATGGGGGGGGGGTAGTAACAACAACAAAAATGGAAAGGGACCTGGGGGTAATCATATCAGATGAACTTAAAGTTAGCAAGCAATGTGAGAAGGTAGTAGGGAGGGCTGGGGGTACACTGGGATGTATTGGGAGAGGCATCACCAGCAGAAAGCAGGAAGTTGTTATCCCTCTGTACAGACAGTTGGTGAGACCCCATCTGGAGCACTGCGTCCAGTTCTGAAAACCCCATCTCAGCAAGGACATAGACAGGATAGAGACAGTCCAGAGGAGGGCAACTAAAATGGTGCAGGGTCTGCAAGAGAAGCCATATGAGGAGAGACTACAGGAGCTTAATATGTATACCCTTGAGGAAAGGAGGGAGGGGGGGACATGATAGAAACTTTTAAGTACCTCAGTGGAATCAACAAAGTCCAAGAGGGTAGCATCTTTCAGAAAAAGAGATGTGCAAGAACAAGGGGACACAATTTAAAGATAGATGGGGGGTGGTTCAGGGACAATTTGAGGAAGTATTTTTTCACAGAGAGGGTGGTGAACACATGGAACAGCCTTCCTGAGGAGGTTGTGGGGTCTAAAACTGTGAGAGAATTCAAGAATACATGGGACAGACATAAGGCAATTCTTGTGGGGGGGGGTAAGAAGAAATAGGCTGTTGGTTAACTAGGATCTGCAGCTTATCCTGTAGGTAGGGAAATGGGCAGACTAGGTGGGCCAAGCGGTTCTTATCTGCTGTAAAAGTCTATGTTTCTATGTTTATCCCTCGTCTATCTCCTACCACCCTGCCTGTACCATATCTCACCTCGCCTACCACCCCCTTCTACCCTGTTACACTATTTTTTTCCTTTTTTAACTCACTGTCTGTCTTGTTACTTATGGCACTGTATGCAATATACCATTACCTAACAATTGTCCTCGTTAGTACTTCCAGCTACTGTTGCTAGACTCATTATGCACCACGAAGGAACTGAACCACTGTTTCCAAACAGTTCTGCACTTATGACTACATTTAACTATCTGTACTGTATAACATTACTGAGGTGTTATGATGTGACTGTTCATATATTGTATATCCTGGGTTCCTGTGCTAACCAGGTCCATCTTGTAAATGAGCTATGCTCAGTGGTGTTTGCCTGTGTAACCTCCACCCAGGTATGCCATTTCTATCTTGACAGCTGTACCTGGTGGGCTGGGTTCAGGGAGGAATATGTCACTCGGCACATTGGCTAGGTTTGGCTACTTTGCACAGGGACACCCAAGTAACTCTGAACAAAGGAAGCAATAACTGTAATGTCCAATACCAGAAGTAGGATTCTAAAGTGTGGCTTTTATTCACATCCAACAAAATAAACTAAGCATAGAAGGACCCCCACTGGGCTACACTCCTGGTAATGCAGATTTAAGGAGACCAGAACGCATCCTCATCACTTTAGCCCTCAGGCTCTGAAACACACTGGGCACACTGCCTGAACTTGTACGCTGCTCTGGGTTTTCCCTGGCTCGGCTCCCTTGCCAACCACTTGGACACTTTCCATATAGCATGGAAACATTTGCTGGTGGCTGCCTAAACCACCTATAAGCACTTCTGCTCCATAAGGGAATCTTCCTCATCAATCCCATGTCTGGGTGCTTTCCTCATGCACGGCCAAGTACCTGAGAGAAAGCAACAGGTGTCCCAGAGCAAATCCGTAGAGGTGAATTTGGTTACTACTGATGAGGGGTTCCCCACCTCTCGCTCCCATAATTCATACCCGGCAATTTCTCTGGACTGTAACACTTCATCCTTTAAAACACTTTGCTGTGTAGATTCTTTTTAAATGTATTCACATTCAATCTACTGTCGTTACATCCCATTTGTGCTGAACTTGAACATACTTAATAAGTGGCAGTGTCCATTACTTTAGAACCCCCACAGAGTTAAGCAGTCCAATCCCCACATCTTCCAAACTGTACTTGGCTGTCTTTTCCTGACCCCACAGTAACAGTCCCTTTAGTTTCATCTTGTTTCAGGTGACAACACATGGCCCTTTAGCAGAGCGAACTCACCCATTGGTTGCAGGTGCCCCACAGGCATTTTCTCCTCAAAGAACTCTCATTCTGAGCTTCTGGTGCCTCCGCCACAAACTTAAATCAGACAGCTTCTTTTCCCTAGCCAGACCGGGGGGGTTGCCCTTGGTAGCAGGCTGATTCCTTCCCCCTATCTCCGCAGGGATGGGGCCCTAAACCACTGAAAGCGGTCTCCACCACTTCAATGTGCTCTCCTTGTGTTCCTCTTCAGGTGAGAACACACACCTATACAACAAAAAACAGCTCTTTGACAGAGCTTAGAGCTCTGAGGGCCTGCCTACAGCAGAGCACCTCTTCTCTTCACTGCACAGACTCTGCTCACTCTACAGACTTCAAATTCCCCAACGTTCTACTCTAATCTCCAGCTGCAACATTCCAGTGTGGCTTATGCAGCTGCAACAGTTTTAAATGATGTCATCCCTCAGTCTCAGCTGAGACTGAGAACAGAGTGAGACAGTGTGAAATCCATTTAACTGGAGTTTCACAAGCTGCCTTCCCTGCCTACCACTAGGTCTTACTGGGATTCTAGTAACCCCAGGTAACAGGGTGGTTACACTTGGATAAATAACGATTTGATTGATTGATTGACAGACTTGTCGGTGGGCATGGTTGGGGGATGGGGAGGATGGGGTGGAAGGTAGAAGGGGATTGTTTGGGGATTCTTGTTCATTGTTTGGTACTATGTATATTTGTTTGTTACCTCCTGTTTCATATTTGTTTGATGAGTTGAGTTGTGGTGGGTGGAGTGGGGGAGTTAAGCACTGCTAGATCCAAGGGGGTGGTTTGTGTAAGGGCTGTACACATCCTGCCATATGTTCCCTTTTCCTTTTCCCAGATGTAGATGGAGTCCTCTGCAAAATTTATATCATTTAATATCAAGGGGGATCAGAATAAATGTAAATGAGTCATGGTGTTGAAACATTTAAAGACGTCTCAACCCAGGGTGGTCTTTCCACAGGAGGCTCATCTTCTTAAGGAGGATGTCTCCCTGTTTCGAACAGACTGGGTTGGTCAAGTATTTGGGGCAGGTATTAGTAAATGGAGAGGGGATGTTGATATTTTAATAAGCAGATGACTCCCCTTCTCCTTAATAAAAGAATTTGGGGATTCAGAAGGCCGTTATCTTTTTCAACATGGCCACTTGCGTCTTACAGAAGTTCTGATTTGAACAGTCTATGGTCCCACTCAAGACTCCCCACGCTTTTTTCTGATATCACAGCTCAACTAGGCTCCTTTACCATTTGCATATCTTTTTAGGAGGGGATTGAAACCTACTTCAGCAAACAGACATCAATAGATCTTGCTTGAGCAGCAGCGGACTGACTCCAGGTCAGAGGGGCTTAAGGGAACTCACGGATGTCCTTGGGTTGGTGGACCCCTGGAGGGTTCTTCATCCCTCCACTCGGCAGTATACATACAACTCACAACATGATTCATCACATTCCTGAATTGATTACTTTTTAATAAGTAAGACCATCCTCTCCAGTCTCGTAAATACCTCCATTTTACCTATGGCTATCTCTGACCATCCCCCAATATTGTTAGATTATTCCTTATGGAGATTAGGGGATTCTGATAAGATTTGATGACTACACCCATCCCTCCTTACAGATTCCGTTTCTAGAGAGCTCATCAGGCAGTATCTGGAGGACTATCTCAAAAACAATCAAGGCACAGTCTTAGATTTGGATGTTCTCTGGGCTGCTCTAAAGTGTGCAGTATGAGGTGAGTGTATCAGGCTGGCCACAGTGGCTAAGAAGCACCACATCCAAAGGGTGGTGAAGCTTCTTTCTCAGATCGAAGTGTTAGAATGTTCTCTATCTTCCTGCTCGGATCCTGCCTCATGGTACCGACTACAGAATTTACAGAAATTATATTACAAGCGCCTAGCTGAAAAGGTGGAATATGCTCTACAGTGCATTAAGATGTGATATCTTGAGGCTGGAAAATGGTCTGGAATGCTATTGGCTCTTGTTATAGGGTGGGTCTACAGGCAGACAAATAACGTACACAGAAGCAGCAGTTTAGGTGCAACCCACTGTTTGTTTGGTGGGATGTTTATTACTTCATAAACAATTTACAGCACCAAAAAGTAAAAATAAATACAGAAAACAAAAGAAACAAAATAATAAACAATCAATGGCAATTCCAAAGACTTCTCTTCACTCACAGACTGGAACTTCCCTCCAGCTAGGTCAGGAAGAACTGACCCTATCTAACTTGCCACTTGGAGAGGTAGGGTTTATATACCCGCCTCCTTGGTCAGGTGACCCAGTGTTCCTTTGGTGCAAGGTAAATTCAATGAATAACCTTTCAAAATAGTGCTAAGTATCATAACCTTCTTTTATACATTAGTACAAACTTCCTTCTTAGTTTTCTATACAATAAAATCTATGTACAAAGGATTTTATGTAATCAACAGTCACCTCACATTTGATTGACAGTTTGCTTTCTTTAAATATAGACCACTAGGGGCCGCTCACTCCCTATAGTGGCTCTCATTCTGCTGCGGGGGCTGCCAGCAAGCAGACCTCCTCTTTACTTCGAAGGAGCAGCCCAGCAATAGCTTCCTGGTAACTTCCTTGTTTGGCTTATCTTTTTTAATACTTTCTAGGTCTGAAATAACAAACCCTCCTTAGGTCTACTATGTCACAAGAGTATTTCAAACACAGAAAAACTGTAACTGTTTCCTCCTTTTCAAGTGTTTGCAGCACATGAGTTAGTTTTGCTTTAGTTGCAGTTTGAAATCTTCAAACATATTTTAGGGGGGTAAAACAACTGTCTTCAGCTTTGTTCTGTGCGTCCTTAAACATACACGTTTTTAAAACAGAAGCTAAGCAAACTATTGTAGCTATTCCCTTTTCTTTACAAAAAGGAGCCTAAGTGGTGTTTTTTTTTAAAGTAATGAGTCCAGCCATCAGCTGAGGGCTTTCATTTTCTCTAGCTGCACTTTAAAAAGGCTCTCCAGTCTCCTTAGAGAGCTTTATTCACACAGAAAATATGTTGCAGAGCTTAGTCTAGTTAGTAGACACTTCTTACAAAAGAAGTTTCCAATATTTGGAAAAATTAGCGCTGTGCGAGCATGCGCATGATCACGAGGGCTTAGCGAACATGCAAGCCGTCGCGCTGGCACTATGCAAGCGCTAAATTTGCAATTTTAAGCAGGAGCACTGCTTGGGGGGGGGGTTATCTACTAAATAAAGGCTTTTCTTCAGCCTATCCTTATAATACAGCTAGCTGCAGTTTATAAATGCCTTTTAAATCATATTGTGCTGCTTGCGTAACAGAGAGCGTTCACCAGCTCAGGAAACTCAGGGAGACATGAACAGACAAGGGACCAGCAAATGAAGAGAAATTTAAACAGCAGGGAATTAAGACGGGGAAGAAGGGGATTTTGTAAGGAGGTGGCCTGTCTCCATACAGAAAAATATGGACAGCATAAAAAGGAACAGGAAAGTGATTGCAACCAGAGGTTTAAGTAGTAGAAAAGGTCCCATGTCTCAGTGTCAGGGATAGACCCTGTCATACTTACCCCCCCTTTCTTAAGAGGAAAGGCGTATTGCCATGACCCCCCTCCAGAAACCTGGGATGAAGGTGGAACTCCCACCCACCCAGTCTCAGGAGTTCCATCCCAGGGTCCCTTTATGAACAGAAACTACAGTACCTCTGTTCAGCTTCAACTAGAACCATACATACCCTGGGACTAAGACGTTTAACAAACATTTCCAATCTGGTTGTCACAGCATATTTCAAGGTACATTTTTTTTTATCCAAACTGGACATCCTTCACAGTCCAACCTCTTTCCTTGACTAATAGAGGTTGGAGGAGCTCCAGCCCACCCACTCTGTGAAGCTCCACCCCAGGGTCCCGTTACACATATACTAAACAAGAAAACACTTATTATACCATATACAATAAATGCTAGCTTGATCCTGGGATCTGCATATTACATTGCTTAACACCTAGTATATACACATCTGTTTACACAGTTGCCCTTTTGTCTGTATCTGGTATCTCAAGGCCTGTGCCAAAATGGGACAGGAAATCCGCATTAATATTTTCACTCCCCTTTCTGTGTATGACGGAAAACCGGTATGACTGTAAAGCCAAATACCACCTCATTATTCGAGGATTCTTCTCTCTCATTTGCTGAATCCAACAGAGGGGATTGTGGTCCGTCATTACTTCAAATTCAGCTCTCCACAAGTAATATTTAAAAGATTCAATGGCCCACTTGAGGGCTAGACATTCTTTCTCCACGGTAGAATATCTAGGTTCCCTGTCATGCAATTTCCTGCTTTTGTAAATTACAGGGTGCTCTTCCTCCTGTATAAATTGTGTTAACACTGCCCCTATCCCTACCGCTGAGGCATCAGTTTGTACCACAAATGGTTTGTTAAAATCGGGGCTTCTTTAGAACAGGGTATGCACACAATGCTGCCTTGATTTTTCTAAAAGCCATGTCACATTCTGGGGTCCATTCTACTTTGTTTGCATATCTCTTTTTTGTTAGATTGGTGTGGGGGCCCGCTATATCAGAGAAATTCGGAATAAAGCACCGGTAGTATCTGGCCAGTCCCAAAAATGCACGTACCTGCTTTTTTGTTTTGGGTACGGCACAATTGGACACAGTGGACACTTTATTTACCTCAGGTTTTATTGTCCTATTCCCTATTATGAACCCTAGATGCCTGGTTTCTGTCTGTCCTAGACAACATTTTATTGGATTAATGGTTACCCTTGCCTTTTTAATCACCGCAAATACCTGCTCTAGATGTTTCAGATGGGAATTCCAATCAAGGCTGAATATTACCATGTCGTCCAGGTATCAAGCACAGAAATCAGAATAGGGACTCAACATTTGGTCCATAAAGTGCTGGAATGTTGCAGGCGCTCCATGGAGACCAAATGGCATAGTAACAAATTCAAACAATCCAATTGGTGTAATAAAGGCAGTTTTCTCCTTTGATTGAGGGGTAAGGGGGATCTGCCAATAACCTTTGGTAAGGTCCAATGTGGAAATGTATGCTGCGCTTCCCAAACGGTCTATAATGTCATCTATTCTGGGCATTGGGCATGCATCCAGAGCAGAGGCAGCATTCACCTTGCGAAAGTCAAGGCAGAGGTGAATACCCCCTCTTTCTTGTTCACTACTACAATAAGTGATGCCCATGCACTACATGAGGGTGTGATAATGCCCATCTGTTCCACCTTTCATACCTCTTTTATTACTTCCTCTCTGATGTGGATAGGAAGTCTATAAGGCTTCTGATATATGGGGGTAGCTTGGATAATTCTGTTGTCATGCTATACCCCAACTGCCCTGCCTGGGACACTGGTGAAGGTTTCCCCATATGTACATAGCAGATTTTGCAGCTGTTCCTGTTTCTGTGCTGACAATGCTGGGTTAACAATAACCTCCTGGATTTGTCCCCTCTGTTCCAACCTGCTATACACTATATCCAGTTCTGAGGTATCAGTCTCAGTCTGGATGTAGCAGCTTAGCCTGGGTTCCTCCTGCCGCTCATGCCATAGTTTTAACAAGTTAGCATGATAAATTTGCTTATTACTTCTTCTTGTGGGCATCTGTTTCTCGTAGGTGACTGGTTCTACCTGCCTGAGTACAGTATATGGCCCCTGCCACTTCATTAGCTGCTTGTTGTCAGTGGCTGGTAAAAGAAGTAACACCTTGTCTCCTGCAGAAAATTGCTTCTTCCGTACTCCCTTATCATACACTATTTACTGCTGCACTTGTTTCTCCAATAATGATTGATGGGCTAGGGTCACATATTTCAAGAGGCTTTCTTAAGGCAGACATATACCCAGTATCCCTGCTTCCCTACCTGGAGGTTTTCCTCCCAATGTTCCTTGATTACATCCAACGGTCCTCTAGGATTTCTCCCATACAGAAGGGAAAATGGGGAAAATCCAGTGGAGGCTTGGGGTACTTCATGGCATGAAAACAGAAGGTATGGTAGAAAGGTGTCCCAGTTCCGTCCCTCTTCGTTCACAAATTTTTGCAACTTCCGCTTCAGTGTCTGGTTAAACCTTTCTACCAAACCATCTGTTTGTGGATGATAGGGTGAGGTTCTTACTGTATGAATCCCTAGTAACCTATACAATTCAGTTAGCATAACTAACGTGAAATTAGTACCTTTATCTGTCAGTATCTCTTTTGGAATACCCATCCTACTGAACATTTTTGCCAATTCCTCAGCCACCCTGGATGCTGTTACAGTACGCATGGGTGTGGCTTCAGGGTACCTAGTGGCATAATCACATACCACCAGAATGAACCTATTCCCCTTGGAGCTAGTTTGCAGGGGTCCTACTACATCCATGGTGATGCATTCAAAAGGTTGGCTAACTAATGGTATGTTCTGTAAGGGTAACAACTCTTTCTTTCCTGTCCTGGCCACCTTCTGGCATACGGCACAGCTCTGGATATATTCAGCTATCTGTTCATGTATACCAGGCCAGAAAAATCTATGCAGCAGTCTACTCAAAGTAGTATCCCTCCCTGAATGTCCTGCTAGGGGTATATCATGGGCTATCTGCATGAGCTCTTTTCGATATTTAAAGGGGACAATCAATTGAGTGGCCAGGTTTCCATTTCTGGGGTTCACAAATTCCCTATATAATATGTTATTTACTATCACATATCTTGGAAACCCTTCCCCTGGTTGTTTTCCCACCTGCGAAAAAAAATTGGTTAGTGTACCATCTTGCTTTTGTTCATAAGTCAATGTCTCTGGTTTTATGTCCATAGGGCCCAGAATATGTTTATTCTGCCAGTCTCTCTTCTCTTGTTTTCTGATGGTCTTCCTCTTCTGATCTTTCCCTGGGGTCTCATATAGTTCATCAGAGAATGGAAATAGTCCTCCTAATTCACTCTGCCGCTTTGCTTGTGACCGAGTGATTACCGCTACAAGAGATGAACAGTTCTGTTTCACCGGTAAAGTCAGAAAATCAGGATAGTCTTGCCCAATAATCACTGGGATGGGTAAATGGTGAAAAATTCCAACTGCCAACTCCCATGATGTCCCATTTACTGTCAGTTTCAAAAGGGTGGTGGCATAAAAATGAGTATCCCCATGTATACAAGTTACCATGGTGCCTCTCCCAGTTCTTTCTAGACTCTCAACAAGATCTGCATGGACCAAAGTCTGTCGACTTCCAGAGTCCAGCAAGCCCAGAACATTATGTGCCACCATTTCTGCTGTTACCACATATGGCGCTCAATTGGCTAGGGCAAGATGTCCTGAATCTCTTTTAATTACTGGGCAATTTCTTATTAAACATCCCTTCTTCTGGCAACCATGAAATACTATCGCTGATAGGGGTAGTCTCTCTCTCTCCTATCTCTTCTTACATCAGGCTGTGATCTAGTATTTACAGAAGAATAAGGAGGTCTTACCAGGTTGTTGGAGGGGGCTGTTGTACTTCCCCCTTGGTTTCTCCCTCTTGTAGGTTGAGCAGCCAGGAAGTCCTCAGCCAATACGATGGTTTTCTCTGCACCTTCCGGTTTATGCTCACGCAGCCATAGTTGTACACCTTGAGGTAGAACCTTTATAAACTGCTCAATGGTTATTGCCTCTATGATATGGCGCACAGTCTTGCCACTGGGTTGTAGCCACTTGTCACTTAGATCTTTAAGACGGGCATACACATCTCTGGGGGCATCCGAGGCTTGCATTTTCAGGTACCAAAACCGCTGTCTGTAAGTCTCAGGACTGATATTACATCTCCTCAGGATCTCCTGGTTCACATGATCATAGTCATTGGCCAGCTGAATATCCAGTCAGCTGTAAACAACTTGGGCTCATCCAGTCAGCTGGGGGGGCAAGCCATACCACCCATTGGTCTTTGGGCCAACAGCATGTCTGTGCTACCCTTTCAAAGGTGGTATGGTAGGCTTCAATGTCATCCGGGTCCTGTAATCTGGCCAACTTAATGTCTCTCGGACTTTGTGGATGCTCTGCATGCTCTGTCCATATAGCTTGGAGCACCCTCATTGTATCTGCCCACTTAGCATCTTGACATCTGCGGTCAATCTCCCTCTCATGGTCCAGCTGCACCTGTCATACACACAGCCACTTCAATAGTCCTCCCACATCTTCCATGGGAGCTTGTTCCAAGTAGGAGGTGTCCACTTCTTTTTCTGGACCCTCAGTCTCCAGGGACTGTTCCAGGACTATTCCTTGTCCATGCTCACTGGGATCTCCTTCAGGAGACCTCTCAGAAGGCATCAGTTTCACTTTTGGACACACATCCAGTAAACCAGATAGTAGCTGAGCCTCTGTTTGTGCTGCCATATTTCTGGTGAGTATGCCTTGTGCCAGGCCACCCTCCACCATGTCTACCGCGGGCACCAGGAAGTACCTGCCGTAACACCTCCCTTCCCTGGCAAGGCATCCAAGCAGTAGAATCTCACTGACACCAAATGTTATAGGGTGGGTCTACAGGCAGACAAATAATGTACACAGAAGCAGCAGTTTAGGTGCAACCCACTGTTTGTTTGGTGGGATGTTTATTACTTCATAAACAATTTACAGCACCAAAAAGTAACAATAAATACAGAAAACAAAAGAAACAAAATAATAAACAATCAATGGCAATTCCAAAGACTTCTTTTCACTCACAGACTGGATCTTTCCTCCAGCTAGATCAGGAAGAACTGACCCTATCTAACTTGCCACTTGGAGAGGTAGGGTTTATATACCCGCCTCCTTGGTCAGGTGACCCAGTGTTCCTTTGGTACGAGGTAAATTCGATGAATAACCTTTCAAAATACTGTTAAGTATCATAACATTCTTTTATACATTAGTACAAACTTCCTTCTTAGTTTTCTATACAATAAAATCTCTGTACGAAGGATTTTATATAATCAACAGTCATCTCACATTTGATTGACAGTTTGCTTTCTTTAAATATAGACCACTAGGGGCCGCTCACTCCCTATAGTGGCTCTCATTCTGCTGCGGGGGCTGCCAGCAAGCAGACCTCTTTACTTCGAAGGAGCAGCCCAGCAATAGCTTCCTGGTAACTTCCTTGTTTGGCTTATTTTTTTAATACTTTCTAGGTTTGAAATAACAAACCCTCCTTAGGTCTACTATGTCACAGGAGTATTTCAAACACAGAAAAACTGTAACTGTTTCCTCCTTTTTCAGGTGTTTGCCGCATAGGAGTTAGTTTTGCTTTAATTGCCGTTTGAAATCTCCAGACATATTTTAGGGGGCAAAACAACTGTCTTCAGCTTTGTTCTGTGCTTCCTTAAACATACACGTTTTTAAAACAGAAGCTAAGCAAACTATTGTAGCTATTCCCTTTTCTTTACAAAAAGGAGCCTAAGTGGTGTTTGTTTTTAAAAGTACAGAGTCAAGCCGTCATCTGAGAGCTTTCATTTTCTCTAGCTGTACTTTAAAAAGGCTCTCCAGTCTCCTTAAAGAGCTTTATTCACACAGAAAATATGTTGCAGAGCTTAATCTCTTTAGTAGACACTTATCTTACAAAAGAAGAAGTTTTCCAATATTTGGAAAAATGAGCGCTGTGCGAGCGTGCACATGATCACGAGGGTTTAGCGAGCATACAAGCCATCGAGCTGGCACTATGCAAGTGCTAAATTTGCAATTTTAAGCAGGAGCACTGCTTGGGAGTGGGGGTTATCTACTAAATAAAGGCTTTTCTTCAGCCTATCTTTATAATACAGCTACCTGCAGTTTATAAATGCCTTTTAAATCATATCGTGCTGCTTGCGTAACAGAGCTTTCACCAGCTCAGGAAACTCGGGGAGACATGAATAGACAAGGGACCAGGAAATGAAGAGAAATTTAAACAGCAGGGAATTAAGAAGGGGAAGAAGGGGAGTTTGTAAGGAGGTGGCCTGCCTCCATACAGAAAAATAGGGACAGAAAAAAAAGGAACAGGAAAGTGGTTGCAACCAGAGGTTTAAGTAATAGAAAAGGTCCCATGTCTCAGTGGCAGGGACAGACACTGTCACAGCTCTTCACTTAAAACAGATGGATTCTGTAAAGGTAACTCCTGGTCTTCAGTCCACCCCCCAAGATCCTGCTCTTACACAGCCTCAGGATATAGCTCATGTCTTCCATCAGTATTATAGCTCTCTCTACAGTCAGGAAGTTTTTCCCCCACCTCTACACAATCTATGGAAAATTACTTGTATTGTCTCTCCCTACCCACTCTTTCACCACATCAGCAGGACATCTTAAAGGCCCCGATATTTGAGGTGGACATGAGACAAGCCATAAAGAGTCTCCAGAAGGGGGAAAACCCCTGGTCCCGATGGTTTTCTTAATATTTTCTATACTACTTGTACTGATATCCTAGCACCCTTTCTTACATGTTTATTTAACCATTTTCTTTCTTCTGGTTTTAAGGATATCTCTCTTACCCAAGCCTGGATCTCATTTATACTTAAGCCTGGCAAAGACCCTCTCCTCCTGGGTAGTATTACCTTCCCCTTCCCCTCTTCTGGAGCTCCATTTGATTGTCCAAAACCCACACTCTGTTTCTAACTTTTATGGTTATTGTCAGGCCAATGATTCGAGGAGCTTATCAGGGACGGGTTTTAATTGACAACACACTTTGAACTTGAAGATCTGGGGCGGGCTCTCTTAAACATATATTATGGGATTGCCTCAAAGTGACCCCATTTTGGTCTTGCATCCATAGCTCCCTTGCTCCTTTGCTGTACTTGGACTCCATTTTTACCCCTCAAACATGCCCAATAGGTCATCCTCCAGATGAGCTCTTTGGGATCCGTAAAGGCATAGCTTTCTTTAATTGTCAGAACTGCCAAACTGGTCATTCTCCCATCATTGGAAAGACTACAGTGTTCCATCACTTTCTGAATGGCGACAAGAACTTCTTCCAGCCTTGGTAGTTTAGAAACACATTGCCAAATGGCATGAGAAATTTGAAAAGTATATGGACGTTTGGGGATGCTTGGAAGCTCTTATTTAAGGGACCTATGAGCATTCCTGAAGAGAGTCCTCAGTTAGTAGATAGTATAGGCAGTATAGCACAGTGGTTTAAGGCTCTGAGTTGCAAATCTGGTGACATCCAGCAGACCAGACCTGGGTTTGAATCCCACAGCTTCCACTTGCATACTGTGTGACCCTGAGCAAGTCACTTAACTTCCCTGTGCTCCCTGGTCGCACCTGTAGAAAAAGCTTTCAGCTTGGTGTGCTACTCCTGGTTAAACAAAATAAAAAAAATAAAAAAATAGTACAGCCCACATGGGTTCCATTTTTATGTTCTCCTTTTTTCTATTTGTATGCTGCAATTTTCTTGACTCATCCCTTGCACCTTGGCTGTGCTCTGGGTTGAGTGGGGGGGGGGATTATGGAATGGGAGAGGGCCGGGGTGGGTTATAGAGGGAGGCTTGGTATGGGTTGTTGTTTGTTCTGCCTTTTGTGTTTTCTTTTGCTTTTGTAGTTCATTGTTATGAGATACTGATGGTGTTTACATATTGCTCCTTTATTATGAGATGCTGTTTTTCTTATGTTTGTAATGGCGAAAATTTTATTAAGTATATTAAATGAAAAAAAAGGAGCAGCTACCGATAGCTGAGTTGGTGAGTCGGGGGCCAAGTTACCTTGTCTGGCAATGGGAAGATTAATTTAAAGACCACTCCATTTCACATCTGATGGATTAGTTGCCGAACTTAGTACTGGTGTCCTGGGGTGAAGTTAGCTGTATGAAGCAGTGGTAGGAGCTCTAACCAGCACCACTCTCCCTGTATGAGGCCATGTTGCTCCCTTCCCAGATGATTTATTCTTAATATGGATCACCAGTTTGCTAATATGTTCTCAAGGATGAATATATTTGTGTAAGCAAATGTACAGTACCTTGGAATTGATCACTGCTTGATAGATAGCAAGAACAGAACCCATGGCAAGCAGATGATATGACCTGAATTTTAAAGTAAAGTCAGTAAACTTGCTGGATCATTTGTACTTAGCTGAAGGTGAAGTAAAAAAAAAATGACACAGTTTGCATCGTACGTAGTATAGTGTACGAATTCACATAGTCAAATTGATAGAATTGAGTGAATTATACCACCGAATTGCCACACTACACAGGCACTACACAACTTGCAACAAACCTAACTACAGGAATTGTTGCGTTTCAGAACAAACATTCACCACAAAGTGCAAATTGTGGCAATTCATAGTGAATTTCACTGCAACTGTGGCAAATTGGGTAGTTCATAGCAGCCAAATTCACAGCAATTTACCAGAAGATTTTAAATTTGCGACTCGCCTATCTTTAATAGCTGCAAGTGATGGTTCTGACCACATGGACAATCCATGTAGAGCTCATTACAGCAGGTCACTTGAAAGGAGTTGAGAGGCTGAACCAATGCCTTTAAATCAGCTGGTCCCAGAAATGGGTGGAGTCTGACTAGAAACACAGAAACATATCATTTGTCGACAGAAAAGGCCCACCCAGTCTGTCTAGATGATTTCTGCCTAGTCTGTCTCCATGGACCTTAACTGGTCTCTGGCAACCTCCCCCACCCACTTCCTTATGTGTCCCTGTGTCTATCCCATGCATGCTTGAAGCCCCCTACTGATTTTACCCCCATCACTTCTGCTGGCAGTCTAATTAAGGCGTCCACCACTCTTTCAGTGAAGTTCTGTAGTACTTTCTCATATCCATCATAATCTTTCCCCTCCAGATTCATCGAATGCCCTCTGGTTCTGGTACTCTTCCTCATTTGAGAGCGACTCCCCTCCTGCACCCTGTTCACCCTTGCAAGGTACTCATAAGCCTCTATCCTGTCCTCTCTTGCTCGCCTCTCTTCCAGGATGTATATGTTGAGAAATCTTTTAGTCTCTCCTTGTGGAGATTTTGCTGCAACCCCTCCACCATTTTAGTGGCCCTCCTCTGGACTGTTTCTGCCATATCTTTGTTGTTTCTGCTGCTGCCTCCCAAACTGGACACAATCCTCCAGGTAGGGTTTCAGCAGTGAGCGATACAGTGGCAACTCCACCTCTCTCCTCCTGCTGGAGATACCTCTCCCTATGCATCCCAGCATCCCACTGGCCCTACCCACTGCTTTATCACAATCTTCCTGCCACTTTGAGATCATAAGATATGATAACCCCAAGGTTCCTTTCCTACGTACTAACAGTACCCCCCATCCTGTACTTAGTTCTGGGGTTCCTATGTCTAGGTGTTCCAAGGCGTATTTCTGTTTTTGTTTTATGTTTTCAATTGTTTAACCAGGAGTGGCACGCTAAGCTGAAAGCTTGTTTACAGGTGCAACCTGGGAGCACAGGGAAGTTTAGTAACTTGCTCAGGGCCACACAGTATGCAAGTGGGGGATATTGGTTTCAAACCTAAATCTCCAGATTTGCAGCACAGAACCTTAAACCACTAGTAGTGTGTTCTGTTTTGCTACCACCCTCTCCATGAAAGTGTTTCCTCATTTCCCTCCTAAATCTTCCCCCCTCTATTTTTAGCCCATGCCCACTGGTGCCCATCCCACTCCTTAGCTTAAAGACCACATCTGCCCCATCCTTAGTGATTCCCCTCAGATACTTGAATGTCTCTATCTTGTCCCCCCCCCCGTCCCTTCTGTCCTCCAGGGTGTACATGTATTTATTTATTTATTTATTTAATTATGTGTTTTACCAGGAAGGCATGCTGAGTGGAGGACAACTCTATTCCAGATGCATCCTGGAGAAAGAGAAGCAATAATACAGACATATAATAGATAAACATTTGCAGATGGTACAAGTGACATTGAGCCGGTATTTAGAGTTACAGATCTCCCAAGGCTGAGAGAAGTAGCGGTCAAAGAAGACAATAGTAGAACAAAAATTACAGACAGTACTTGTGTCATGGCACCAGAGATTACTGGTTACAGAACAAGCAGCATTAACCTTAGCATATGACTCATTTGACCTATGGAAGAGCGAGGAGAGGAATCCGCAGCAGGACACCCTGGGTAAGTTAACAACCTGGTCCCTTTTTGCAAGGCTTGGTATGCAGAGGGTGCTTGTTGTGGGTGTACTAGACACTTGCTTGTGATAGGTGCATGTACATCTGGTGGAGAAGTGAGAATTTAGGAGAAGGTAGAGAAGCTGAGAGTTTGTGGTACATATTCAGGTCTTCTAGCCTGCTCTCATAGTCTCTCCCCGCCATTCCACAAATCATCTTCATTGCCCTTCTCTGTACCCCCTCCAGTAACCAGACATTACCAGGTATGGCCTTCACAACTGCACACAATACTCCAAGTGTGGCCTTACTCGTGACCTGTAGAGGGGCAAGATTACCTCTTTTCACCTGGATGAAACCTCCCTCGCTATACACCGCAGCATTTGGTTCACTTTTGCAGCTGTTCTCCTGCACTGGGCAGTGGTACTCATGGTCCCTGTTACCATTACCCCTAGGTCATTCTCCTCCTCAGTGATCCCCAGCTAAACCATGCACAGCCAGTATTGTTTTCTGAAACAGTGACATATTTACAATGTTGGGTGGAACATGTATACATTACGATATACTGCACAAAGTATGGAGCAAAATGTATACATTAGGATGCATTGAGTTGGGTGTTGACTCTGCATGAAAGCATTCTGGTCCGGATACATACAGACGCAGTATAATAGTTTGGCTGTGAACACTTTGTTTTGCTGTAGTTGGGGGGGATGGGGGGCAATTGTTGATGCAACACAGGAGTTCTGTTGAGTTAATGTGGCTAGCAGAGGCACATTTGTATTGTGTGTGTTTTCGGTGTGTGCATTGGTTGGGGGGGGGGAATCAAGCTGACATCTCAGCCTGTCTGATTGCATTCATGTCTGCAATAAGGAAATCTGGATCCTGTCCAGTGTAAAATGCAATTGAAAAAATGACAAAGGCTAGACTTTAGCTAAGAAGAACTCGCTAAAATACAGACATACTGAGGATGGGATCCGTAGGAAATGCAGCAGCTAAGCAGTGTTCCTAAACAGTTGACTGATCATCTTACACCATGACCTCGTTTGTTCAGTTTCCCCCTCCACCACCACCACCACCACCACCACCACACAGTGCTGCAAGTGGCTGCATGGTTTCGACTTGTTATTAACACCAATCCAATGGGAACTATACCATTATAAAGCAGCGCTAAAACATATTTGTAATAATCAAAGTTGCCATCAATACAGTACTAGCTACCAGCAGAAATCATGGGAAGGGCTCATGGTAATCACATGAACACAAACAGTCATGATGCATGCACTTTAGAAAAACCTGTCCTTTCCAATGTGTGACAGTAGAGACAGCTTGCAGACAGCAATAACTAAGATGGAGAACCTGATGTGTACTATGTTATGCAAAGGGAGGAGGTGGGGAAGTGTCAAGTAGCATTGTTGAGGGAAAGACACTAACTTGTATTACAAATAGATGAGCTCCATGGTGTTTCAAGGATACTTTATATAAAACATTCAAATTCTGCATATTTCCTTCTATGGTCTACTCGAACAACCTGTAACGTGATATTTTTTGCTATTTAGGACTGGTGCAAAAACAGAAAGGGACTGAGAGGAATAGCCAGATGAGTGCTGAAACAACCACTGTAACAACTGACATGATTAAAACACACATACACACACACACACACACCAGAACACAGCTGGACAAGTTACCAATAATGTATCTAAAACAAAAAATCATTAATTAAACTCACCCATAATCTAGGAGTGTCTTCTCTGGAAGCAATCTTCTGTCTGTGGCTGAGCTGTGGCAGACCCTGTAACAAGACACTGTCCTCCAGCAGGGGCGATTATACATCACAGTAAAGGGCACTCTGGGAAGACTTTCTGAAAGAGGAGGCCGTAAAAGAAACCTGAATGGCAGCCTCCAAGGGCAATAAAACTGCCATAGAAAGTTAGAAAAAAAACCATCTCACAGCCAGAGCGAAAAAAAAACACTGGGAAGGGTTAGAACACTGAAAAAAAGGCTAAAACATATATTTTTATGATTTTAACACAGAGATTTTCAGATCATTCTTGTCTATCATCCACCCGGTGACAAGAAACATTTCCTTCAGGAAGTGGCGGACATTGTCGTCAACATGGCATTTGAGTCATCCAGACTGATGGTTCTGGGTAATTTGAATGCCTGGGTCGATGACAAACTATCTCAGTTTGGTCAGCATTTCCTCCAGTTGATGTAATCTCTGGGTCTGACACAGGTGGTTACCACTGCTATCCATAAACACGGTCATTCCCTTGACCTAGTCTTCCTCCTAGAGTTTGAAACTTCTGACTTGGAGGTGGAACCAGTCAGGTGGTCTGATCACTACACTGTGGGGTTTAGTTTTTATACCCCCCCCCCGTAGGCCTACCTCTACGGAGATGGTCAAATACCGCCCTTTATGAAATATAAGTTTGTAGAGTATAATGGCGGTACTTGACCTATCGTCCAACTCGTTTACCAGCAATGATCCTGAGACTCTCGTGACCGCCTATAACTTGGCCGTCTCGACAGCTTTGTATTCCATTGCCCCCATCCGAGTTCGCCCTTTCTCCCTTCTCCTTCAATCACCCTGGTTTAATGGAACTTTGAGGGAGTTGCAGAAATTAGGTCGAAGGTTAGAGCATTGCTGGCGGAAGTCCACCCTTGATGCCAACCGCCTTAGATTGATGGACCATTATCAAGTCTATCAAACTGCAATCTCCCGTAAGAAGGCAGATTTCCTGTCCAGGGAGATTGCAGCCACTCAGAATCGACTGGTTCAGTTTTTTCGTACCGTGGATAGACTGTGCAACCCAGCCTGTCTACAGGCACGGAAAACTTTTTCGCAATTAGAGTACAATGAAATTGCTCGATTCTTTGCTAATAAGGTGGCCAACATCAGGGTGGGACTCCAGACGGCACACTCTGTTGGCACTAGTATCGATCAGTGTGAGGTCACTACACCTCGATTGTCTTGGAGTACCTTTGGCCGACCGGAGTTCATGGATGTCATGCTGATTATGCAGAGTGTGCACCCTACGCGCTGTAGTTTGGATCCTGGACCTACTTCCCTAATTTTTGGATGTATTGATGTTATCGGTCCTGTCCTGGCAAGGATTGTCTGGTGCTCCTTGGAGTCTGGAGAGTTTCCTTGCTCTCTGAAAGAGGCGGTGGTGACACCTCTCTGGAAGAAAGCTTCCTTAGACCCAGAATGCCATGCAAACTACAGACCTATCTCTAACCTTCCTTTCATAGGGAAGGTGTGTGATAAAGTAGTGGCTGCACAATTGGAGAACCATTTGACCTTCCATGACATCTATGAACCACTCCAGTCTGGTTTTTGTAATAGACACAGTACCAAGACAGCGCTTGTTCAGGTGCTCAGTGATTTCCTGATGGCTAGAGATCAGAAGAACCGTTCCATCTTGGTTCTTCTAGATCTCTCTTCAGCATTTGACACCGTGGACCATGAGGTGTTGTTAGGCTGTCTGAGGTTCATCTGTGGACTATCATGAACAGTCCTCAGGTGGTTTACATCATTCCTCATGGGTAGAACACAGAGAGTGGTGTCTGGGATTTGTTCCTCAGACCCTACTTCTCTGCCATGTGGGGTTCCTCAGGGCTTGGTTCTTTCACCCATGTTATTTGTGGTGTACATGCTTCCGCTCGGAGACATTGTAAGAAGGTATGGTCTGTGGTTTCACTGCTGTACTGATGATACCCAGCTCTACCTATCTTTTGCACCTGACCAGAATGGAGCTGTATCGGTCTTTAATAACTGTCTGAAAGAAATCCAAGACTGGATGGATTCCAGTTGGCTGAAGTTGAACTCAGACAAAACTGAGGTGTTGGTTGTGGATCCGGGTCGTCGGATAGAGGGGTCAGGGGAGGGTTTGCCCTCGGGAATTTTTCTCGGTGGCACCTCGCTCCCGACCTCAGAACAGTGCGTAACTTGGGGATAATTTTTGACAAAGGGCTGACCTTGCATTCGCAGGTGTTGGCTGTCATAAAAACTTCCTTTTACAATCTTCAGAATATCACCAGGATTAGGCACCTGGTTCCATCCGATGGCCTTCCTACATTGATCCACTCCTTTGTTTCCTCGAGCTTAGATTATTGCAACTCCCTTGACACCTAGGGCTTCCTGGGGTAGAAATCCACCACTTGAAGCTAGTGCAGAATGCAATGGCCCTGCTTTTGACGGGATCTTTGCGATCCTGCCATTTTTCACCGGTCCTGCGTGAACTTCACTGGCTACCAGTACAGTGGCGGATCACCTATAAAGTTGGTTTGCTGACATTTTAAAGCCCTACACAGACTGGGCCTGGACTACCTGAAAGAGCTCCTGATTTCCTACTGCCCTGGATGATCACTCTGCTCAGCCGGCAAGGGGTTGCTAGAGATTCCAAAGGTATGTTTAAAATTTTCTGGGGCAAGAGCTCTTGAATTTGCAGCCCCTACCCTTTGGAATTCTCTACCCCCTGGGATTCGGGAGTGCACAACTGTGGAGGCATTCAAGCAATCATTAAAAACATATTTGTGGCTTCAAGCTTTTAACAACTGAGTGTCTTGTTTTAGTTTATGGATATTTGTTTGATTTTATTGAAGCGTGTTATACTTTATATTGTTATTGCTGTTTTAAAATGTGAGGCACCTGGGCTTTGGAGAAGGCGTCATACAAATAAATGTTATTATTATTATTAATATTATAACATATAACCAATAACAAATGTCAGTGTATGCCATTGTGGAACATTAAAGTAAGTCAGAGGTTTCTCTATGTCATTTGAATAACGGTCATAATAACATGGGTCTTGAAAATCCTGTAACCTCTTTGGTCATTACATGTCACATTACCATGTACATGCAACCATTAAAGATCCCAATAATCAATCATTACTTTCTTTGAACCCAATTCATTTTTACTTTAATATTGAAGAACAGCATTGTATAATCGCAAAAATGCATTTCAGGGCATGTGTGTTGTAGTGGGATTTACACACTGCTTTTCTGTCACATGACAACAGGTCAGCAATACAGAAACATACACCCAGTCTGTCAGGGTGTGCTAGGGACACCACCACCATGCCCGTTTTTCAGGAATATGCGCTGTGAACCTAATATGAACAATATGGTCTAGTTTCTCCCCATCAGCTATGCTTTGTGTAACTCTGTTTTTAATGCTCCGCATGTTCCAGGACTAGGCCAGAAAAAAGTACCCAGCCCTACTCTCATAGCATGCCCACAACAATTACCAATTTTTTTTTATACTCCCCATCTCTTTTGTTGGCGGTTGCAGTTACTTACTGCCATTAAATTCATGTCTGATCATGTTGTCTCCTGCTAGTTGTGAAAACCAAACTGTGATCCGGGTTTACTGATAATGGGGGGAGGGAACATCTGTCAACTAGTGCTTGGAGTGCTTGATCGGTGTCCTCCACCCCACACGCAATATAAATGCACTGTTGCCACTGGATACTCCGCCAGCCTATGTTTACTCCCCCCCAACCCCCACCTGAACCTTCCATTCTAAAGTCAGTCCAGGACATGGCTTGCAAGCCTATATTTTCACTTTATAAATGCAGATCTCCATTGTTAGTGTGTTTTTCCACCACCACTGATGAAAAATGTCACACTTGAAACATAGAAATTGCTCACAGATATAGACCTCTAGTCCCATCCTGTCTTCCCTTAGGGCCTATACATTGTATGTGGCCACTGACACCGATTGAGGCCTTTTCATCATTCCATTCACCCTCAGACGTCCCACTGGCATGTCCCATGCATTCTTAAATCCTTACACTGTGCTTTCCCCCACTACCTCCTATGGCATACGATTCCAATACTGAGCAACCATTTTTCGGTTGAAAAACATCCTCACATTACCTCTGAAGTTATGCACTTCCAACTTTCATCTTATGCCCCCTTCTTCTGGTACTTTGTCTACATTGGAAAAAGTTTCCCTACCTGCACCGTGTTTATGGCCTTGATGTACCTGAAAGTTTGTCATTGGCTCTCACTGTCTCCTTTACTCCATGGACTACATACTGAGGTCCCTAAACCCCTCCTCACGTGTTTCATGGTGCAAGTCCTGCACCATCTAGGGCACATTAGAGCACTTTAAGAATTGATGTTTCACTTAGGCCCAACTATTCATGTTACAGCTAAACCATACTTCATGCTTCAGCATTGTCCCATTTCCACAGTACAATATGCAATGCATTCCAGAGCTGAATCTGTTACTAAAATTAAAGAATGTTCCAAGTGGAGGACAGACAAGTCCAGTGACAGTTGTGGTACAATGGATTTCAATTTACTTTTTTTTTTTTTTACTACTACTACTACAAATGAGTAATCAAAATGAGGCATAAGCGCACTCAAATGATTTCATTTTTTCATTTTTATTGAATGTGTTACAGCATTGAATAAAACTCATTTAAGAAGGTGAGCCTTGGCATTTGAAACTAATAACAGTCAATAACATAAAAAGAACAGAATATAATACATATACACATTATAGTTTAATCTACTGCTACATACAATTACTGACCATTAGCCTCAACAAACCTTCGTTGGAATGAACGGTGTCTCTAAAAAGTGAGTTTTGACAGCACTTTGCGAAGGAGTTTTGATGTTATTCAAACGGAATTTTATGTGCATGAATTACTCACTCTGTGCAAAGAGATGCATGTGCAATTTTGGACAAAAATGGGAGATTGTTGAGCAAAACTCACTGTATGCATGTGGGTACAAGGAACTTATGGTTTACTGGCAATGATACAGTAACCCGCACTTAGTCACAAGTATTACTTTAGCCATTCATTGTCTCTGGATATACCCAGAATCCTTCGAAGGGCAGAAATCCAACATAGTCTTCCTCATCCAATGGAAAATTATCCCGTATGGCATTCACAATGCATGATGGAATTACAACCCGATGTCCGTAACCAAACTAGGCCCTCATATATCCAGATAATGTAGCTAAACTGGCCACAAAGTGGAACATCCTAAAAAAAAAAAAAGGAACAGGTGAGTTACTGGGTCATGAATGGTTTGCTTCATAATGCCAAACATAATCATCATCATAACCATATTTGACAACCCGTGTGTGACACATAATGCTTCACTGCTGCTACACTGAAACAAATGCAGTTCTTTTAAAACATGCTGTAGGATTCTGTTCTTCACACATCAAGGCTTCCATCAGACTGAGCCCCACTGCCCTGTCATCCAGCTCCTAAAGTGGTCTTACCTTAGGTAGTCATGGCTGTAGGCATGTCACCTAGCCACTAGTATGGAAACTGTGGAAACCATGTGGGATTGGTTTTGGCACCCGGTGGGGGGGGGGACTAAAAACCTGCTATGATGATGAGTGCACCTTACCTCTATAGAGCCAGCATCTTTGGGAGGGTGGTTGGGAGAACATAGCATAGCGCAGCCATGGTACTTCACTGGGCTTAGAAGTTTGGGGGTTGCCCAGTGTGCCACCAGTAAGCACAGCTTAAAGAGCAGGCACTTAGAAGACAGCTGGGAAATACGGTAGGTGCTGGAACAGCAGGAGGCAAGGGATAGCATGCGTAACTGCACTGTGTGCTGATGAGTCAGGCTTAGGAAGAGTTGTGCAGGGTGTACTCAGGGGGCACATGGGGACACCAGCAGAGGAAGACCAAAAGGTGGATACCCCTAAGAAGTAGCATGCTTCTGGGATTAGTCCACATACAGCCGAGATGGGGTGGTGGGATGAGTTTGCTTGGTTCTTAGGCTCGGCAAATTGTTTGACCCATACCGCCTGGTAATAGAGGAGGGGATGTTAGAAGAAGATCAAGACAGGACAGGGCAAGTTAGTTAAGGTGACCAAACTGGGGAGGAAGGGGAGGCATGGTGGTGAGAAAAGGGGAGAACTGGGGGTGGGGCCCTGACCTGCAGAGGAAAGGGAAGTGGAGGGGGGGGAAGGAGAAGGAGGAACTGGTGAGCAGGGTGGAGGCACAAAAACTTGGGGGTGTGGGGGAAGCAGGTTCAGGCAAGGAGGCCATGCTAGTTAGGGAGGAGCTGAACATGAATGAGACAGAAGCGAGTAAGAACAAAGCTAGGTCAACAGATAGGTGGGATGGCCCAGTCAAGGGCAGAGGAAGGGGGATAGCAAAAAACAATAACAAAAAAAGAAAGAAAAAAGGGATGCGGGGGTGTGTGGGATGCCCAGGACTGAGGCGGAGGGGGTGGTCAGTGACTATAGGGAGTGGAGTACATTTGACTTCCAGATTGTGGCAGGTGTGAGTAGATGGCTTGCAGCGGTGAATGGAAGGAGGGGTGAGGATGTGCAAGGAAGAAGGGGACTTCAGCATGGTGAGCAGGGAGGCAAGGGGGGGGGATTAGAGTGCTACTGTTGGGGTACGCCAAGTTCAAAGGTATCCAATGGGAGTTGCCGGTAGAGGGCAGAACCTGCCTGGTAAAAAGCAAAGGTTGCACAGGCATGATGGTGATCTGGAGGAGGAAGTGTCAAAAGCATCCATGGCAGCCTTAAGCTGTTGAGTATTGGATTCAAAATGTCTGGTAATGGTTTGAAGAAGCTCTGTGTGGTAACTTAGAGTCTGGAAGAGCTTCTACTGTAGTCTTGCGAGAATGCCAAAGTGTATACCCATATTGAGAGAAGTTTTCCAACACCACAAATGCACTAATTAACACTCTATTAAGGACTTTAATTGTTATTGAGTTCTGCGGAACAAATTAAGTATACAAAGTGAGTTGCTTATCACATACAATAAAAATAAACCTATCACCTCAGAACAGAATAATAGAAATGAACCTGGGTGATTAATCACCTGTCCTAGTTGATGGCTCCATTTGACACCCTTTGGACCACACTAATCCTATGTGTTTATGCTCCAAGTTAAAAACACACACACACACACACACACATGAAAAATGTATTAGGAGTGTAGAAAATGGAAGACTGGCCAACCCTGTGTTCCTTTAATTTGAATGTGTTACATTTTTAATCAAGAGCCTGCCAAACCTGTGGATATTCTGCGAATCACAGGCCAGTGTATGCCTCATCATGAGTGTCTGCACCACACACTTCCAGTTCACCAACATGTGTCATGTATCTTTTAGTGTCATTGAGGGAACCGTGGTACATTGGGGTTGGGGGGAGTGGGGGACTGACCTCTTCAGTCACGTGTGAAGTATATAAAATACTCCCTCCACATGCCTGTACTGCATATTGCATAATGAGGTATATATGTCATAGTTTACTGCATTTCCAAACCACATAGTTATAACAAAATTAAACTCTTTAGAGTTACACATGCAGATGACCCCACAAAATCGTGATGTGTGAATCATGGTCTATGAACACTGCTGGGAAACCAGGTACCATCGTGTTCTTTATGTATGGTGAATGGGAAAAGAGAAATTATGGGGAAAGTGAAAGGAGAATTTAATTACCCTGGAAAGGCACACAGAGACAAAGTGTATTTCCGGGTATGACATGGGAGCGCAAAGAATGTAAATGACTTGCTCACTGTCACACAGTATGCAAGTGGGGCAGTGGGATTTAAACACAGGTCTCCAAGTTTGCAGGCCCAAAGCCCTAAACCACCATACTACAAAGGGCATCCTCTGGGAAGAGCTGGGACTGCTTGCCTGGGGCTGTATTGGCGCCAGGTGAATTTGGTCATATCGGAGACTGTGGAGCTGTGGAAGGACCATGCCAGGAGATGCACTGGAGGATGAGCAGCTGGGGAGAGTTTGTCGATGACAGGGAGCACTGTTGACCAGAGGAACAGCTGTAGAGAAGGTGAACAATTCTGCACACTGGGTGCAAATTTAAAAATGTGGAAGGGCTACAAAAAGGGGATAGCTCAGCCACTTTTGCAACACCCTGAAGAAAGAGCTTGGATTTTCTCCCACCTCCCCTCCCTGGGCCAACTTGGATAACAGTGGGCTGGACTTGAGGAACACTCAGTTCTAAAGTGGACAACTATTAGCTTACTAGATAGGTGTTTATGTAGCTTTGGGAAACCAGTTTATAATGCAATTCTGGCTGGATGTGTGAGGATTGTATTCATTCGCTCTGACGATGTGCACTGTCTTGTGGACTGATTGGCATGGACAGATACTAAGATGGGGATGGGAACATGTCACACAAGAGTGGGCATCTTCGGTTGGGTGGTTGGGTGTACAGGGTGTGGGGCATCCATGGTACTTGACTGGGCCTGGAATTTCACAGGATGCCCAGTGTGCTATCAGATGGCACACCTTAGGGAGGAGGTAGAGGCAATTAGGAGGCAGCTGGGGGACATGAGAAGGAGATATGGGGAAGGATGGAAAAGTAGGCGAATTGGGGGTGCATATGTTACTGCACATGGAGATGAATGTTTGTGCATAGGAGGAGGAGCAAAGGTGGGCATACAAGGGTCACAGGAGCACTTTGAAATAGGTGACCTGTATGTTGAAACCTACAGAACCAAAAAACAGACCAAAAGAAAGAGGGCTGCTTAGGATGCCTGGAGGGAACTGAGATTTTTTGGGGGGGAAACAGGAGTGCACAGTCATTAGGCTTAGTAAGCACTTTGATCCTTTACACCTTGAAGAAGATGAGGAGCATAGGGGTGGATGAGGTGGATGGGGCGGTGGGTTGGATAGGGACGGGAGGAGGGAAGAGGGCAGGAGGACAGGCCAGAAATTCAGAGGGAGGGCATGGAGTATGAGTAAGCAGGGATCGAGGGGAGACAGAGCAAAGAGAAGGATCAGGAGAGCAAGGGGGAGACTGCAGTACATAGGGAGTGCTAGGAATTTGGAACTGGGTGGAACGGCATAGGGGCACAAAGCGTGGACCAGTTGGATGGGAGCAAGAGACAGGAGAGAAAGGCTTGGGAGGGAGGGAAGGTGCAGCAGTAGCAGATGGGTCACCGTATAATAGACAGTAGGAGTCGCCTGGGAAGATCGTGTTGAGCAATCTTTGTGTAGTTCACGATTGGGTGATGAGTGACCTGGACCAGGGTAGGCCGGTGGATGTCCACTTTCCAGACTTCAGCAAGGAGTTTGATTCAGTTCCCCACAGTGGTCTGTTGACTAAATTGTGGGGTATAGTGGTGGGAGGGGCAGATGATCAGGTGGATAGAGAATTGACTTTCTGAGCATATACAGAGGGTGATGGTTAGGAAGTGGATATTCTCATCCCCAAGTAAGGTCATTAGGGGAGTCCCCCAAGGATCTATCCTGTGGCCACTCCTGTTTAACGCCTATGTCTGACATAAGGAAGGGTATGGGGAGTGAATGAGTCTCTTTGTGTATGACTCAAAGCTGGGAGCATTGGTGGATGGGAAGGAGGGTAGAGTGGCCCTGCAGGGAACCCTGCATCTCTAGACAGGTGGTCAAGATAGTGGGGACTAAAGTTTCATGATGGAAAATGCAGGGTTCTGTACCTGGCGGCCAATAACACAGGTCAAGTGTAGACCCTGGCAGGCGACACACTACAAGTCTCAAATAGAGAGAGGGATGTGGGGACAGTGGTGGTGATGATAAATGAACAACCCAGACATGTAGAAGGGCAAGCCAAGGAAAACAGAATGCTGGGATGCAGCTTAGGGATTACTTCCAGAAGGCAGGATGTGATGCTCCCTCTGTATATCTGCCTGATTAGGCTGCACCTTCAGTACCGCGTGCAGTTGCGGAGGACACACCTAAAAAAAAAAAAAAATTGCCCTCCTAGAGATGGTCTAGAGGAAGGAAATCAGGGGCATTGTGGTGGAGGATCCATGAGGAGAGGCTGGGGGAGCTCAAAATGTACACCCTGGAAGAGAGGAGGGACACGAGGGGGGGACATGATAAGTTTTTAATTATGTAGAGGAGATCAGTAAGGGAGTCTCGGAAGAGGTGTTCTAATTTAAACAAGGGAGGAGCAACCAGAGGATGCATGTGGAAGCTGGGAGGTGGTGGAGTAGGATTTACTTCACTGAGAGAGTGGTGGAACAATGGAATGTGCTGCCCAGGGGACTAGTGGAGGCGGATACCATGAAGGTGTTCAAGAGCTGCGGTAACAGGTATAGGAGGATGGTGAAGCTGTGGAAGTACCATACTGGAGAAATACCCAGGAAAGAAAATGGGAGAACACAAGGGGTGGGGGTGGGTCAGCAAAATGTGCACCCAGTATGGGTGTTGACTACTGAGCAGACATGAAAGAACATAATGCCTGTTCTGCTGGCATTTTAGTACACTTCTCCAACATGTCACCACTCTCTCCATGACTCATTGTGGTGACATGTTGCCTGCAAGAGCAGGATATAGCACACCAGAGTTTGCTCACAGTCAAAACTGTCATATTAACACCTTCAAGCACAATACTTAATCTAACTAATGGGCTTATTCAATTGTACAATCCCTCACACTTATTATTGTCAAAGTAATTCATCCAATTTGTGTTCACCAGATATCCAGATTGACCTATGTATGGAATGTCTTTGTACAATCCCGGTTTTGTAGGCAAACTGGGGTTTGTGAATTCCATGTATTCACAACTCCAAGTTGTACACAGTAAAACTGGCATTGTGCCAGGTCAAAAACCTGGTGAATCCTGCCTCAGGTGGTGACCGCATGTGGTTATACCCGAGCAGAATGCGTGCATTGAGAGCCACAATGCTATGGCACTGTGGCACATGGCCAGTGTATCTCTGGCCATCACTGCATAGAAACACACTGTTGAAAGGGAAACGCAGTAGATTTAAGTTATACAATGAGCATCGCTATTGATAGTTAATGAAGTATAAAAATTCCATGAGTTTCAGTTTCATCGACTCTGTTTGTCCATTGGATGTTTCTAGATTGTCCACAGAAATGCCGAGTTGGTAACTGAGTAATTTGAAGCTTCTTCATACAGGAAAAGGCGACGGAATGCTTCATTGTGTGACATGCAGTAATGGACACCAACGCTACACACATTTTGCACACCCAATATGGGGACCCATGCAGCAATAGTACTCAAGAGCAGTGTTCATAATTGTGCAATTATTGCACAAGCACCACTCTCTATTTTCCAAACGTGGATTAGGCAGTTGGAATCCTTCCACATAGCCATCACTGTCACTGTCACTACTGCTGTCACCACTGTCGACTGTGCTGCACTGTGGCATCTCATGGTCCTCAAACTGTGGCTCAAATTGGTATGGAGCATTATTTCTACCCCCTTGAGCCATGTGATCTTGATTGCCTAGGTGAAACACACCACATCAATAATTAAAAACAAAGGTCAATAGTATTAGAAATTAAATGAGCTAAAACTAGGCAATATTGAAGTGCTTACTTTTTGCTGTGATGCAATGCCAGGAGGAACATGTTTGTCTCTATGTGCATGACAGGTTCCATTCTTCTGCTCCATAACATGTTGCGCAGAACTTTGTAAAAGTACAGAGGCACACCAAAGTCCACAGTTTATTAGTATGTGTGTTTTTTGTTTGAAAACACACAAACAGCAAGTACAACTGGCCATATTGTGATGGAGAACAAAAGGTAGGATGAAGGACTAAAGGTAGCATAGGATGCAAAAGGCTTTAGCAGGTCTTATTGTTCTGTAGAACCAGCAACTATTAATAGCTTTATGGCAGAAAAATGATAAAGGCAAAAAGTTTGCATTGTGTGAGTACCTAGTAATATATCACTCAGAGCTAAACCCAAGCACTGTTCCTGTTTGTAGTGCACAACAACAATGTATTACTATATCTCAACATTGCAGCAGTGTAATGTAAGGCGCTATCTTGCATTCCTTGTTCAATGGCAATCATGCTAGGGAAAGTACCATCTTCGAATGGCTCACATTTACTTTGTGTGCCTTTGAGGTACTGGTATTGGTGGTACTACTACTACTACTACTACTACTACTACTACATTCCACATTGATCTGGTTTAGATAATAATGCAGTATGTGCTCTTACAATGTCAGTATCTACCAGACATCCCTAACAGTTGGCAGAAATTACTTTACATTGATGATTCCAGTCACATCTGTATCTCCCGCCTCATGCTGGCGATACCACTGTCTATGCACTATAAACTCTTTATACCCATACCCACCACCACCACCACCACCACCACCACAAAGCTGAGCCAAACTCCCAGTCTGCCACCAGCTGTCAGAGGTCTCACCCATGGTGCCTGGACTTAACTCCAAGGCAAAGTGCAGCTTCCCCTATAACCACCCTCCAAAGGGATCAAGTCTTCATCTGGGACCTCCTATTGCAGCTTTGATAGCTGGGGAAGGACCCAATATTGGGCCAACATGTTAGTGTTGCTCCTGGTGTTGTACTTGTGAGTACACCCCCCTGTGCAACGTGATATGCGATGCCATTGGTTGCGCTGGTGTCTGATTCCCTCTACTATTAGTTTGGATGCCAAGCCAGTTATACCTCCTGGCTTCCTGTAGAGGTCAGTACACCCCCAAGTCAGGAAACAAACAAAACCCATGGAGGAACTGAGCAGTCCATTGGACACTTAGACTGCACCCCCCCCACCACCCCAGCCAGCATGCTGGCACCCAGGTCTGCACCAGAACCAGGGACACAAGCACACATCAAAGCACTGCAATGGCAGGCAGGCTGCATGCCATCATCTTATTGGCCCTCCCATCTGCCATTGTACTCTGCGTTGACATCTTCTGGTCGTCCTACCTGATAACCACCATGCCCCTTTCTTCCTTTGTGACTGTCAGCAACACCCGTCCCCATCCAGTAGCTTTCCACAGGTTTTCTATGTGCCATGTGCATAACTTGGCAAATTTGTGATTAGTAAATTAAACTTACGTTGCCAGTCACCAGATCATTTCTCAAGCTTCAACAGGTACTTCCTTACCGCTTCCACCTCTTCTGAGGCATCCAGAATGTTACAGATCTTGGTGTCATCTGCAAACAGGTAGTCCGTTCCTCCATGCCAATTTTGTAATATAGCTAATGAAGGCTGCTTTCTGATACCCAGAACCACATAGATGAGAGGGAGAGATAGATTAAAGTAACAGAATTGTGTGCTCAAAGTCGTGCACCCTGCCGCTGACAGCTCTAGTCTCTCATCCTCTGCCTCTCAAGCATATACACGCTGTCATAGGTGACTGTTCACCAGAGGAGTAATTCTGGTATCGAGGAGGGGGCGGTGGAGACAACTGCACTCACAACCAGCCAGTCTCGCATCATAAGAGCTGTGCTAGCCAACAAAAGGTAAATCTACGGATAAATAATAAAAATTTCTAACATCAGTTAATGCATCAGTTACAGTTGTTTCCACATTGATAGTGTGGAAATTAAACATTGGGGTTACCACCGCAACACTACCAACCCCAACACCCACACACATTCTGGTGTGCATAAGTCTCACCCCATTTCATGTGTAAAGAAACAGTATAGGAGAATGTGGTGAGAGCGAAGCACAACAATCACAATGCACACCCCAATGCATGTTGGTGTATGAAGGGTAGAGTGGTGGTGGGGTGGTAGCAGTGGTAACCCCAGCGTTGAATTACCACCATTTTGTTGGTGTAGAAACAACCCAAAGTGATACATTAATGGAATTTTTTTGCAAAGATTCTTTTTTTTGAATTGCAATGTGTTGGTGGGAACTTATAGGCCCAACCACTAAGCTGCCAGTTAGTGCATAATGCTATGCATATGCGTGGAGCCATAAAACAGCCCTATAAGGACAGGAACCCTTGTAACACTAATTTGCCAATAGCTTGTGAACTGTAGCAGCTAGAAAAGGACATGACAATGAGCAATTGGAACAGTAATTTCCAAATATCTTAGAAAAAAAATGACAACTTCATGGTATTATTTTCCAGTTTGACTTAGGCAACACAGAGGATATCCCAGCAGCTGTATGCAAGATAAGCAACCCATAAAACAACCCCTTCCCCAACAAAACAAGAGTCACCTGCCCCCACTCCCTGCCCCTCACCAAAGCAGGCAATAGTCTTAGTCAGGCTCAGGTGTTACACAGGAGAGACAGTACAGAACTAAACAGTGACACAGTGCATGCAAGTATAGTAGACAAGGCCAACAATGCAGACCACCCAAAACAAACTGCAAGTTATATTGAGATTCTTCTTGCTCAAGCTGAGCTAGCATTGTTATATTTTGCTGTCAGTTGCTGACTGTGCTGGTCACAATCTATTGGAATAGTAAACCATTGGCACACTTCAGACACAACACTACCGTGTCTTGCAAACTGCATGAGTTCTCTTTGACAGGGCACTAACTCCCTGGCCCCTACTTGTGCAAAAATAAATGTCAAATAGTTTGCTGCCCCGCTAGCTTTGAGAAATTTGATCTCACAACCTTCTTTGATTGTTTGGCACTGTCCTGTGCCGCACCCCCCCCTCCAAAATCCAACTCACCCACCAACCACACTGCATTACCGCCAGGCACAGTCTCCCATCTCCCCCATTTAAAGTACCTGCAGTACACTTACTTGAATGCTTTTGCTTGCAGAAGACAGCTCAAAGCCTCATCCAGCAGCCTGTATTCTCCTAAGCTCTGCCTTTCAGCTCTGACAAAACTTGCTTCTAAAAGTGTGTGCTGCTAGCCTACTAGGCTTTTGACCAATGCACACTCGACGGTCCGATCAACCCCCACAAAAGACCACAATGCTCTCAGTCTCACCCAGGCCATAAGGCATGAACCCTTACATCGCCACCGGAATCACAGATAATGCTAGAGGAAAGCCGGCAGCAATTTACAGCAGTTCCTCGACCTCCCTTGGCAGGCAGACGCAGCAGCAGGCAAGAAGCAAGCAGCAAAATGAGGACTAACCAGGAATGCAGTCTGCAGCTACCAGCCAGCTCCTTTGATTCTGGACCCTTCACTAGCAGTCAGTCTCCTGTCCGCTCCTGCCGACTCCTATTATTGTGGTGGCATGCTAACGCTCATCCTGCTTTCCCCAAAATCTAATGAGGCTAGATTGTGCTGCGATGTGTCTCTTCTGCCCCCCTCCCCATTTCTAAGTATCACTGCCACAGCAGGCCATACTTCGATGCATGCTCTCTCTCTCTGTCCTGGGACATGGCCTGACCAGACCTACCCCACCAAAAACAAAATCCACCACCACCACAGAATGGCAGGCTCCCGAATTAGCATGTGGCAAAGGACTAGGAGCTGGTGAATTACACCACTGCCACTCACTACACCAAACTTCTCACTGTCTACAACGCTGGCTCCTGCTCCTGATCTCCATTAGTTCACTGTAGTCGGAGAGGGGGGACAAAAGCAAAGATTGGGCTGCCCAGAGATCGCAATCCGGCAATTGTTCCCTGTCTGCTCCAAGATGAGCAAGTAGCCCAGAGATACAACAAACAGACCAAACACGCTGTGAGCGATAATGCAGACACAACTAACCTTTGCTTTTTGCTGCGGGAATGAACACTTTTGCCTTGTCGGATAACTTGCTCACTGCCGGTAGATGTTGAGTCTGTTCTGCTTCACTCAATGGTTCAGGTCACAGCAAACTGACTACTACACCAGTGCTTAAATAGTTACACTTCTAATGTAAGCTACAAAACCAGAAACAAAGTATGTCATTTTCAGCTGCATCTCACGCTGGGAAAAATTTGAAACATCCAATAAGGGACAAAAGAAATCTAGAGCCAATCACGAGCATCACTGTGTAGCCAATCAGAGAAGTTGAGGCACTCCTGCTGAAGCCAACTGTGTAGCTAAGGGAACAGAATCAAAGATGGAAGCTGCAGAGCTTGATTTCAATAATACTATGGGAAGGTATAGGCGGCAATTGCACATAATTTTCTCGGGCAAAAGTGAGAGCACGAGACTAGTAAACAGACCGAGATGGTGATCCACAGAATGGGGGGTGGCCTGGAAAAACAGACATGAGACAATGGTAAAACTCTAAGTTGACTACAGAGGGCTTTAAAAGTTACTGGAGATTATTCCTGCTAATTTCGTCTATCATCGATGCTCGACAATTTCCCAAGATGTTAGCAGGCAAAAGCATTCCCTTAAAGAAATACGCCGCAGCTCCTTGAGGCTAGTCCTCCTCCTAATGCTGTCAGGCAACGTGCACCCAAACCCTGGCCCATTCTGCTCTAAAGCCATTAATCTGAGCAAGCCTTCAGGTGCCCTCTCATTCATATCAATCAACATCTGCAGCCTCCTTCCTAAAATGGATGCCCTACAGGCCTTCACCAGCAAGCACAGCCCCGACATCCTGGTGGTTGTCGAAACCTGGCTCACGTCATCAGTACTGGACCATGTAATCAGCCTTCCTGGCTACAACGTCTTTAGGCTGGATTGCCTCTCCAAAAGAGGTGGGGGCTGTGCTCTCTACCTAAAAGACTCCATACAGGGGCACCACATCATTACCTCACTCCAACCCACAACTGCTCAGATATTGCCAGTGAGAATCCTCCTCAGAGCCCAAAACAAAACCCTCACTGTCACCACCATCTACATCCCTCCCAAAGAACAGGGAACTGGTCTAACAGCTGTTCTTGACTTTGCAAAGTCACTCCCACTGGACACCGAATCCATCCTCCTAGGTAACTTCAACATCAACTGGCCTGCGGCCGATGCTGGTGCACACAGGGATACCATTGCTGCGGTGAACCTCACACAAATGGTTGACTCACCAACCAGGAAAAATTACAGGACTGGCACCAGCATACTCTTGGACTGGATCCTTACCAATCACCCATCGCAGATATCTAACACTAATGTCCTCCCTGACTCTGTCAGCAACCACTCCCCTGTTAGCTGCACCTGGTCAAATAAATTCATCAAACAACCACCAAAAACTATCACCAGCAGGGTTCTACCCAGTGGTCCCCTTCCTCGACTCAAATCCCACCTCCTCCATCAAGACTGGTCCCCTATCTTCAATGCAACCAATGTAAACACTGCCTTTGACCACTTCATAAACATCTTCACTGTGGCCTGTGACACGTATGCTCCTATTAAGAAACGCAAAGTCAAATCACTCAGTAACCCTAGGCTCACAGGTGACCTCCTCAGGATGCTAAAAACAAGAGACCACCTATGGGAGCTGGCCAGAAACTCTGGAGGGCAAAACAACATCCAAAACTACAAACGTGCCCATAATGACTGCACCAAAACCATCCAGCAAATGAAGTCCGCCTACTATAAGCATGCCCTCACAAACTCCTGGGGCAATGGTCGGGAATTCTGGAAGAACATAAAGGAACTCACCAGGAATCCACCCAACCCCCCCCCCATCAATACTCAACATCAACGAACCACAACCTCAACCCAAAACCATTATGGATACCTTTAACAAAGCCTTTACCAACCTCAGCGCTGTCCTACCCCAGGACTACTTCAAAGATGATGCAGCCCCTCTGTCTGCAATGAACACTGCTCCCACCAGCTCCCCCCACTTCTACTTCAAAGCAGTCAAGGCTCACCAAGTGCGCAAATATGTAACCAAAGCCCTTGGTAAATCAAGATTCAGTAATGACTCCCTCGATCTCAAAATCCTGTCTCTCACATTTGATGAAGTGCTTAGTCCTCTGACCAGAATTTTCAACCTCTCCCTCAGCCTTAGCCAGTTCCCAGACAGATGGAAATCTGCCACTGTCACCCCAATCCATAAAAGTGGTGACAAAACTGCCCACGATAACTACAGACCTATCTCCCTACTACCCCCACTCTCCAAGGCACTAGAATGCATCGTCTCAGACCAGCTCACAGAATACCTGGATACGTGCAACAACACGGGTTCCACAAAGGTCACAGCACCTCCACAGCCCTACTTGAATTCACCAGCGTGATCCACAATGCACTTGACTCCGGTGAACTACTAGGCTCAATCAACATTGACTTAACTAAAGCCTTCGACACCGTCAATCACCGCCTTCTGCTCGTCCAGCTTCAGAACACTGGGCTGTCAACTGACTCCATTGGCTGGTTTAAGAGCTACCTTGAAGAACGGTCCCAAACAGTAAGAATCACTGATACACTCTTAGACCCTAGACCTGTCCGCTCAGGAGTCCCCCAGGGCTCCATTCTGGGACCCCTCCTCTTCAGCCTATTCTTAAACTCACTACCGGACAGCTGCCCAGAACTAATAATTCTCTATGCCGACGATGCTGTGATCCTTACCTTGGACCTGATCCAATCAAATTACATAATAAACTTCAGCAGGCCTTCTCCTCCATCGAATCCTGGTTTCTAAATCATAAACTGCTTCTCAATCAGAAAAAAAACAAGTCTATGGTCTTCTGCAGCCCCCACAACAAAAACAAACAATTCCACCTCTCCACTGCAACCAAACAAGGTGGCATCCTAGAGCAAACTCTATCGTTCAAGTACCTCGGCATCACCCTTGATCCCCACCTCTCATACGCTGTCCATGTCAGCAATGTTGCAAAGTCTGCCAATGCAAGGTTAGGCATATTATTCCGGCACAGGAAACACCTAACCCCAGAAGCACTGGCAGTGGCCATCCAAAGCTCCATCATCAGCATCATAGACTATGGTCTTATCATATATGGGTCTGCAACTACCTCTGCTCTCAAATGTATCGCAACCTCCCTGAATAAGGCCTGTCATCTCATCACTGGCTCACATCGCCGTACCCACACATGTGTGACCTTTTATTCCCAATCTGGATGGCTTCAACTGGACAAACACTTAAAATACCAAACCTGCATCATGGCCAAGAAAATTATAATGGGTATGGCCCCACCTGGTGTCTGTGCCCTCCTTAAGCCTAGACATAGGAAAGTCACTACAAGGAGATCCAGTTCCCATCTACTACATATCCCATGATGTCACACGACCCAAGGACAAAGATCATTCACCTATCGGGCATCCAACTGACTCAACTCTCTTGGCAGCGATATAGCGACCGCTCCAACACTCGGCCTCTTCAAGTCCAAGCTGCACCTCTCACTGCTTGTATCCTGCAATTTCCCATCTTTACATTTCCACCATTCCAGCTGCAAATGCCCCAGCACCCAGCACTTAAAATCAGTCTTTGAACCCCTAACACCTTACCTGTCATATTCCCTCGACAAGGCCCCCTGGCTGCACTGTCACCCACCCTCGCCCACCTCCCCCCCCCGTATCTCCACCCTGCCTCCGCCCCAACCACCTCCCCATCCCCTTACCCCTGAATCTCCCCCATCTCCTACCCTCACTTCCCCACCACCCACCCCCCTTCCTTGTCTTGCTCATAGTTCAAGTCTTTGTACTGGTTATTACATGTCTGTAAGTCAATGACTATATGTTTGTAACTAAAAATGATGACTGTTGCACACACTGACGTGGAACCTTTGTAAAAGAGCCTCGGCTCAAAGGTATTGTAATCCTAGATTGAAATAAATAAATAAATAAATAACTTTTGTGATATTATAGAGGCATCCAGGCTTAGCTGTGGGTGGAGTTTCCTTTAAGGGTTCAATTTCCACCACAGGATGGAACTATTGCACAGTTAATGATAAGCACAACTTAATGTTTTCAATGCATGTTATAAGTTTTCTCTTTGTAAAGAACTGTAGGTACCTGTACCTTTTTTTTTCTTATAACCTATGCAGGTGACTCCTTTCTCCAACTTCTACTTTGCAATCTTCTCCCATTCCTGCTCATACTCTCTGCTGTCCATCTGAACGATGTCCCTGCCTTGCCTATCCCCATTACCTGGATGCACAAGATAAGGTCATAAATGTGACTAGTTCATCAAGATTTATCACTCACATCCCAAGGCTGCTTTTTTTTTTTCACAGTCTCACATTCCTTTGGTTTTTCATGTTTGAGTGCAAGTGTTCAATTTCTACCACAAGATGGCAGTGTTGCATTATTAATGATAAGCACTCCTTACGTTTTCTTTTTTTTCCAAGCATGTTATGGGTTTTCTCTTTGTAAAAAAACTGCAGGTACCTGTACCTTTTTTTCTTATACCCTAAGCAGTGACTCCTTTCTCTACTCTCTACTTTGCAACCTTCTCCTGTTTCTACTCACCCTCTCTGATGACCATCTGAATGATAGGGTTACCACCTGTCCCTATTTTCGTAGGACAGTCCTGATTTGGGCAGCCGTGTCCTGCAAAAAAAAAATGAAAAATACTGCATGTCCTGACTTTGTAGTAGTAAAAATATTATCTAATTTTCCACTAAATGTTGCAGAAAACTATCATACCTTAACTAAAATATCTTAAAATGATAAGAAACAATAGAAGCAACTAAGAGACTACAATACATAGCCTTAATTCTGATTATATAGAGAAAACAAGTATGTTGTTTTGGTCAAGGTTACATACTGTCCTGCGAAAAATCTTGTTTTGTAAGAAATGTCCACTTTTGTGACTTTGGGCTTCTTAAAAGATGGTAACCCTAATGATGTTCCTGCCTTGCCTACCCCCATTACCTAGGTGCATGTGATTACATCATAAATGTGACTAATTCATCCAGATTTATCATCCATGTACCATGGCTGATGTAAAATAATATTGGAATGTCAAGGGGATTAAACACCCCATTAAGATAATTAAAATATGTGCATCTCTTACTGTACGCCAGCCATGGCTGATATAGCACTTCTCCAAGAGATACACTTGGTTAAGATGGAGGCTGCTAAGCTAAGAAGGAGTTGAGGCAAGGCAGAAGTATAAAGGATATTTACATCAAAGAAAAAAATGTGTGTCCTTCCTAGTTCACAAAAACTGCCCATTTGTCATTGAAGAATGCAATGAGACAGGAAAGGCAGGTGGCAGGGAATATAAATGCATTTCATGTCATTGTTTTTAACATGGAAGCAAAATCATTCTGCAATCCTGGGCTGGGAGAACCATGTTTTTAAAAGGCTGGAAATCAGGGAAGAAAGCTAGCAAATCATCTTGCACTTAAGCTCCAAAAGAAGAAAGTAGAGACCAGAATCATCAAAATCAAAAGGAGGAATGGGTACAACACTTCCAATATGAATTTAAATACTTTTACCAGCATCTAATTAGAGCTGTGTGAACTCAGAGAAACTTCTCTTTGTTAAATACTTCACAAAGTTTCACAGCTTTACTAAATGTAATGCACTGGGGCTGGCAGTACAGCCTAGAGATTAGAGTAACAAGATGTGAATGAGCTTGGTACATCCAGCAGACCTAGGTTTGATTCCCACTACATCCACTTGCACACTGTGCGACTCTGAGCAAGTGACTTAACTATCCCAGTACTTCAGGGTCACCCCTGAAAATAGGCATTTGTGACTGGTGGACTTTACCTGGTTACCAAAGAATAAAATAACAAGTGTGATTCAGCATAGTTCTTCAAGTAGCAAATGTTTACTTCCCTGAGGGAAATAGCACTTTGCTCACAATGACCTACATGAAGTGATGTGATTAATGTGTTAGTAAAGAAAAACACCATCACTCTTGGGTCATTAACATTCACCACCTCCAACCACACCATGTGATTTAAACAATAAACCTCCCCCCTCTACTCACTAGGTGCCCACTTCCTCCTCTACCCCTGTATGATGCAAAGTTTGTTCACAAAGCTGACAGTTACAGCACTTCACCTCCCTCGACCACAAAAGCAAGTTCCTGCCCTTGTCCCGTAAAGAGGGGTAGGGAAAAGGGTTGGAGGATGGCTTTAATAAATGCCAGAGCCTGGGAATAAAATGCCTGAGTTTCAGGGCACGCTGTTTGAGGATGGGGTGGATGTAGCAGCGGTCACTGAAACTTGGGCCACCCTTGGCCATGACTGGGACCTTAATCTGAGTGGGTACCTTGTGCTAAGAAAGGACAGAAAGGTGGGCAGGGGGTAGGAGTAGCAATGTTCATTAGGGATATCATCGAGATTATGAGAGTGGAGGAAGCAGAGGGCAACGTGGAAGCCCTATGGGTTACCTTGCGCACCCCGGTGGGAGGGAAGATCAAGTTGGGGGTGGTATATAGGACCCAAGTACTAGCGGAGGACATGGAAGATTGCCTGTTGGCTAACATTAAGGGGCAGTGTGGACTGGAAGGGGAAGGAGTGGTGTTGATGGGGGACCTTAATATGCCAGCTACTGATTGGGGTACCATGATGTCCACTGTAACCAGGGAGCAGAAGCTGCTGGATGGCTTCCTGGACACGTTCCTCAATCAGCAGGTGATGGACCAACAAGGGAGGGTCATATCCTGGATGTGGTTTTAGTGGATGGGGATCTTGTACGAGATCTGGTTGTGGAAGAACCCCTGGCTGGGAGTGACCACAATACAGCCTGGTTTCGGTTTAAACTGGTGGGGAGAGGGATCATTCAAAGACATTGATAGTTGATTTTAGGGGGGCAGACTTTCAGAACATGAGGGAAATGCTCAAGGGGCATTTGAGGGAGATAAAACCAGGTTTGGACTTGGAAGGTAGGTGGGAGATCATAAAGCATGGGCTACAGGAGGCCACCAGGACCTGTGCAAGAGTGAAGCGCAGGGGCGGTAGGTCTCGTAAACCATGCTGGTGGACCAAGGAGGTCCAGGAGGCAGTAAGGGAGAAGAAGACTGCCTATAGTAGGTACAAAAAAATGAGAGGACAGAGGATAGGAGAACTATCGCCTTATAACCAGGAAAGTCACCAGAGTTGTGAGGGGGCAAAGGCCTAGGAAAGAGCAGAGGCTGGTGCAGGGGATATGGGGTGGGGAAAAGGGTTCTTTAGGTACATTGGTGAGTGGAGGGAATGCCAAGGGCCAGCTCAGTAGGTTGAGGGCAGCTAGGGGTTTGGTGGGTGGAAGAGGCTGGAGAGCAGGTGGATGTACTGAATGAGTACTTTGCCTCAGTGTTCACTAGGGAGGAGGATGGGGAACTTCCAAAAGAGGTTGAAGGACACAGAAGGTGCAGCAGACCTGACTATTGGGGTATCTGCTGAAGAACAAGCCACTGGGGGAGGTAGGCCAGGAGTGAGATATCAGGCTGGTTCTGCTGAATGGGGGGGGGGGGGACAAATGCTGATATTCCTATTGGTTGGGTGTGAGAAGCCCTCCAGTCCCTGAAAAAGGATCAATCTCCGGGACCTGATGCTATTCATCCCGGAGTACTGAAGGAGTTGGCGGATGTTTTGGCTGCGCCATTGGTGGATCTCTAAAACTTGTTACTCCAGACAGGGAGGGGGCCAAGGGATTGGAAACAGGCGCATCTTGTACCCATCCATAAAAGGGGATCGAGAGAAGAGCCAGGAAACTATAGACCCATCAGTTTGATGTTGGTGGTGGGGAAGGTAATGGAGAGCATACTTAAGGAAAGGTTGGGAGGTTTCTTGGAGGAGATGGGTTACTTGGATGACTGGCAGCATGGGTTTTTGCCAGGTAGATCATGTCAAACAAACCTATGAGTGGGTGACATCAGCACTCGACAGGGGGAGACCAGTGGATGTACTGTTCCTGGACTTCAGCAAAGTATTTGATTCGGTCCCTCACATTGGCCTAAGGGAGAAGCTGGGGAGGGGATGGGGGTAGGCCCATTGATGGTTAGGTGGATTGGAAATTGGCTTTCAGGTCACACTCAGCAGTTAGTGGTCTGAGGGGTGGTCTCGTCTCCCAGGGAGGTCATAAGTGGGGTCCCACAGGGATCAGTCCTGGGGCCACTTCTGTTTAAAGCCTACATCTCCGATATCAAGTAAGGTATCAGGTGTGAAATGAGTTTCTTTGTGGATGACTCTGTAAGTGTGGTGGGGGAGGAGGGGAGACTGGTCCTGCAATAGGACCTGGATAATCTGGATAGGTGGTCCTGCACCTGAAATTGAAATTTAACTCCTCCAAGTGCAAAGTGCTACACCTAGGGTGGGAAAACCCCAACTATGTGTACATCCTGGGGAGGATGAGTTGCAGGCCATGGCAGTGAAAAAGAGACCTAGGAGTCTTGGTGGATGTTAACATGAATAATCCAGAGCAGTGCAGGAGGGCTGCAGTCAGGGCAAATAGGATGCTGGGATGCATCGCTAGGGGGATTACCTCATCGAACAGGGAGGAGATTTTGCCACTGTACAACAGCCTGGTTAGACCACATCTTGAGTACTGTGTGCAGTTCTAGAGGTCACACCTAAGGAGGGACATCCAACTCCTGTAGAGGGTTCAGAGGAGAAAACCAGAAAGATCTGAGGCCTGGGGGATATGACATATGAGGAACAACTAGGGGAGCTCAACCTGTTCTCGCTGAAGGAGAGGTGGGACCAGGGGGACATGATTGAGGTGTTCAAGTACCCCAAGGGAGTAAATAAGGTAAGCCAAGATAGGATTTTTCGACTGAAGGAGGGTGGAATCACCACAGGACACAGCTGGAAGACTGAGGGTGGTAGGATTAGGGGGGAAAGGAAAAGGAGGTACTTCACCAAGAGAGTGGTGGAATAGTGGCATGCACTGCCTGGGGAGCTGGTACGGGCAGCTACAATGAAGGGATTCAAGAGAGGGTGGGGCAGGTATAGGCAAGGGGTGAAGCAGAGGCTGGTTTGCCCCGGGAGGCAGGACTGGGGGATGGAATAACAGTGGAAGGAGACAGATAGAGGGCTATGGTACCCAATCTGTGTGCTGAAGCATGAGCAGAGTTGATAGACCAATAGGCCTACTCTGCTGGCATCTAGTATGTTAGTATGTATAAATTCATCACAGAAGCACCTGTCCATTAATTCCTCTTGCCAGTAAATCCACCTTCTTTCCCCAAGGTCCACAAACTTGTTTTTCATTTCTAAATACCTGTGATTGACAAGCCTTCTGAGGACATGTCATGTTTCACTGGTGCTGTGAGAACTGTGCTCGCTGATGGTAAAGTGGTATATTTCTTTTAAAATTGGGTTACTATCTTACAAAGCCCCACACAGGTTGTGTCAGAGCTACCTGTCAGATATTCTGCATCCTCACATGTCTTTGCACTCTATTCCTTCCAGTCAGGTGGGCCTTTTGCTGGTGATAAGGGCCAAGTTAAAATACTCTGGTGAGACAATGGAGACCATCCTAAAGGAGAGACTGGTGACCTTCTTGGAGGACAATGGTCTCCAGGACAGTCATTAACATGGATTTGTCTCCAGCAGATCCTGCCAGACTAATCTAATTCAGTATTACGACTGGATGACAAGGGAACTGGACAAGGACCACATGGTGGATGTCCTGTATTTGGACTTCAGCAAGGCCTTTGATTCCGTGCTGCATGGGAGGTTTGGGGGGAAGCTGGAATACATAGGGGTGGAAGCAAGAATCATCAATTGGATCATCAACTGGCTGAATGGAAGGCAGCAGAGGGTGGTGGTGGGGGAATTCTCATTGCCAAGGGAAGTAAAAAGCGGGTGCCACAGGGCTCGGTACTGGGATCGGTGTTGTTTGGGATATTCATAGCTGATGTCTCACATGGGGTCCAGAGTAGGACCAGCCTGTTTGCAGACGGTACGAAGATGGGAGCTGTGGTAGATGACATCGAAGGGTGGCGGGGCTGCAGGAAGACCTGAGCAAACTACAGGAGAGGTCAGTAACATTTCAGCTGGGGTTCAATGCCAAGAAGTGCAAGGTGCTGCACTTTGAAACTAGAAATCAGCGGAGGAGCTATCAACTGGGAGGGGTGCAGCTGGAAAATAGCCAGGAGGAAAAGGATCTGGGGGTGCTTATAATGGGCAGCATGAACAACTCTGCTCAATGCAGGAAGGCGGCAGCAAAGGCCAATAGGATGCTAGGGTGTATAGCGAGGGGAATCTTCTAAAGGAATAGGGAAGTGATCCTTCCCCTGTACAGGTCTCTGGTAAGGCTCACCTTTAGTACTGCATCAGTACTGGCACCCGGCCCTAAAAAGGACAACAAGTTGTTGGAGTGGGTGCAATGAAGGGTGACAAAAGATGATCCAGGGTTTGAAGGAAAGTCATATGAGGATAGACTGGCAAAACTGAACATGTACTCAGAGGAGGAGAGGAGGGAAAAGGGGATATGATTGAAACCTTTAAATACCTTAAGGGAATAAATAAGGTTTATACAGAAGGGAATTTCCAGCTTAGAAGAGGGAGGAATACTAGAGATCATCAGTTGAGGTTGGAGGGGGGAAGATTCAGGAGGATAATCAGGAGACATTTTTTCATGGAAAGGGTGGTGGACAGGTGGAATGCTCTGCCTGAGGGGTGGTGTCCTGTAGAATGGTGGGTGGCTTAAAGAGGAGTTGGGACAGGGTGAGGGGGGGAGTTAGGATAAAGAGGGGTGGGAAGGGTGTTGCAGCTACAATTTGAGGGGCTAGTTGCACAATCGAGCAGACTTGCTAGACCATAAGGCCTGCTTCTGCTGGCATTTTTTTATGTTTGTATGACCATTCCCTTGATGTGGCTGGCCCTGTTCTTTGGAACTTGAACCCAGCAGCCCTTAGAGAGGTGCCCTCAGTGAAGGCCTTTAAAAGGGGTCTGAAGACACATGGGGCCAATTTCAAAGCCCTACTAGATCAGCGTACCATGTGACAAACTGATGCCTGTGGCAAACTCATGTGTGCCAGAGACCCTTTGCAGATTTTGGAAGAAGAGGGGTCCCAGCACCAAATTCCCTGAGTTTGCCAGAAGTTGTGTTGGATGCCAAGCAAATAGTGAATGGGAGGGGAATGCCACAAGCTCCAGGACAGGCTTGTGGCAGCAGTGGCCAGCAATGGTGAACCAATAGTCACCCAGGATGCTGGCAGGTCACGGCGGACAGGATATGCCATGCAGAAGAAAGGACAGGTTAGAATGGGGGAGATGGGGTAGGGGTGGCAACAGCCCCAGTTGGGGACAAGGCACAGTCACCAAGACACAGCTCACGTCTGGGGGGGGCAGATGCACAAGGCCACCAAGGTGACTGCTGAGGGCATGTACCTGCCATGGTACACAGGTCACTCCATCAGATGTCTGACAGGTGTCAGGGACTATGAAGGTGACTTAGCCAGGGGAGCACAGGGTCACCACACCACCCAGAAATGGCTCCGGAGTGGTGCAAGGCATGTTAGACCATCTCTGGGAGGGGAGATGCTGGCAGTCACAAGGGAAGAAGGAGACTTGGGCATCATCATCTCCGATGACCTGAAGTCATCCAAGCAGACCACTAAAGTAGTAGGTAGGCTAGGTTGATGTTAGGGTGTATTAGTAGGGGTATCACAAGTCGGAAGAGGGAGGTAATAATCCCTCTTTACAAGACACTGGTTAGGCCCCATCTGGAGTACTGTGTGCAGTACTGGAGGCCCCACCTTCACAAGAACATTAACCAGATTGAGGCAGTCCAGAGAAGGACAACCAAAATGGTGCAGGGACTGCATCAGAAAACATATGAGGACAGATTAACGGAGCTCAATATGTATACCCTAGAGCAAAGGAGAGGTGACATGATCGAAACATTCAAACACTTTCAGGGCATTAACAAGGTGAAAGAGTCAAACATGTTTCCATATAAGAAAAATAGCAGGACAAGAGGACACAGCATGAGATTATAGAGAGGCCGATTAAGGGGTAATGTGAGGAAGATCTTTTCCACAGAAAGGGTGGTGGATGCATGGAACAGCCTTCCTCAGGAAGTGATGGATATGATTACAGTGCAGGGCTTCAAACAGGCATGGGATAGGCATTAGGAAGCAATACAGATGAGTATGAATAGATAGGCCATTGACAGAGCAAAGGCCGATGGCACATTTATAAGGTAGAAAAGAAATGGGCAGACTGGATGGGCCTTGAGGTCCTTATCTGCCATCAGCTTCTATGTTTCTATGTTTCCTGGTACATTTAATAGCAGAAGACCATGCGCCCTTGAGGGTTCTTCCAAAATCCCACTACGGGGGTGTCGCAATGTTGTTGCACCCTAAGCCACTCTGCCATAGTACACTGGTGTGACCATCGCAAGGACAGTGCAAGATCTGTTGGCGCAGGTGGTCTCCCAAATGGCACAGGCAGTGTTACAAAATCAGGAATGGCACAAGAAGCCCCTTGCACCATTTCTCCTTGATGCAAGCACCTTACAACATTCACAATATTATGAAAATTGGGCTCACATCTCTTTAGACAAGCCTTTAGTGAGTAGTGTATACACTATACTGGTTACCATCACAGCTGAGATTGTATCTACATTAAAACTGTCTGATTTTGAATATGTTTGTCTTTACTTATGTATTATATTGCCTCACTTCTGCATTTGATTGTAAGGTGCTCTGTGAATTCCTGCTCCATGATGTTTTTATCCAGCTCACATGCTGTCCTGTGGTCCTCATCACTGTCACCACCACCACTGACCACTTCATGTGGCATGTATGGAGACACAGTGGTCAGCCATGAAATGTGATGTGAATTCATTTTAACAATTATTTGAATGGCAACATTTTTTGGTGACAAATTGGTGCACCTGTCAATCATGATGGCCCCTGTTCAACTGAAGCTGCTCCCAACATTTAAACTTGAAAATGGGCAGTTTAAGTATTTAATGGCTACTTTTGTCAGTGCTGGACAGTCAGTAACCTTGCCACTTCAGTACAACAAAGGAACATCATTTAAGGTGAGGTGCCTGTTGTCCACCAAATGGGCATCTACCATTCTTTGGGCAGTATACAATCCTTCATCATAACCTATCTCCTCTTCTTTTTCCTCAAATTCTTCCTTCCCATCCTGTGACAACAAATCCCACAGTGGACTGTGTGGGATCAACGTTTTTTCATATCCAGTTATTCATGTGCAGTAGTAGCAAAACTTGGTCTCTCCTGTTCTTTGATAACCGTTTTAACAGCAACTGTGCCCGACTTACCCATCTTATCAAAATCCCACTCGTGTTCTGCCCCTGATTCTGGTTGCCTTCAAGGGTATATGCACAGCCTTTTTAAGTTTGTTTGTGTGTATGTGCAATATAAACATTTTGATGCTGCCCTGGTAGTGTAGTGGCCTTGGAGGTGTGTGCTGTTAGTAGTTAATGGAGTTTAGCCTGCTGGAGGCCTTGCAATAAACCACCAATGGTAAGAAGACTGATGATGATGTGGCCCAGTGGCACTGAGGGTTGAGTCACTGGACACCACACCTTTCACAGTGCCCCCTGACCCAAGTTCGGGAGTGATCTCAGGCCACTGGGGATGTCTGGTGGAAGGACTGGGAGATGATTGTAGCAGCTGCTGGACTGCTGACATCTCTCTGATTGTGGAGGTACAGTTCCTCACCCTTGGCTGACACCTGCTAAAAGCCAGGTGTTGGAACAGAGATGAGGACTGATGCAATGTAGGGGAGGGTGGAAGTAGTACTAGGTTTCCAGGAGTGTGTGCGCACCTACATGCACATGTTCTCACTGCATCGACCTATGCTCTAAGAGGGTGGGGAGAAAACCAGAAAATACCATGTCTCCTCATGGCCGTAAATGTTGGCCCCCTCCATTCTCAGGCCCTACTAATTGCAGATCCCCGCTGGCATGACGGTGGGAAAGGCAGACGGGGATGGGGATGGTGGGGGACCCGATGGGAGGAGTAGGTGGCCATGGGATGCAAAGAACTATATATATATATATATATATATATATATATATATATATATATAAAGAGAGGCTGCTGATGATGCAACACAGCTTGCTGATAGGTGGGAACATCCACATATGAAAGGATGCAGCTACACTTATCATGCTGGTTTTCGTCCATTAACATGCTAGAGGAATCTCCCTCAGATTTCTGCTCCTCTTTCTGGCTGCTTATCACCACCCTTCACCTCTGTGCTTGTGTGCAGCTGGTATCATCCCAATCAACTTACTGTATGACCAGAGATGGGTGCTCATCGCTCAGCGCTAATACCCATCACGCTGCATACAACTTTCTTTATGGCGGCAATGGGTGCTCATTAACCCCACTGCAAGGATCCCTCCCACCTAACCTAACATTCTGTATGACTAGCAGCAGGTGCTCATTATCCCCACTGCAAGTATCCTCCTACCACCCAACCTAGTCTGCAGTACCCCACAACACAGAGAGTATGACACTGGGATGCACACCCCCATTCCAACTACCCCTCCACTCAAAGGATGTGACACCCAGCTTTCCACCCTTGGTGCCACCAAACAACAGAACAGTGGGGTGCATGCACAAGCTGCAAATGACAGTGGCAGCCTGAAATGATACCTCTGTGCCACAAGCTGTAAATGACAGTGGCAGCCTGAAATGATAGCTCTGTGCCACCAGCATTTAATTTATTTACAAATCTGACAATACTGTGGTGATTTTGCTCAAAAGCAGGCTGTACAGTAGCACATAACTGCCCTCTAACAAATTACCAAGTTTAAGAATGATAGTTGCATATGGAAAGAACTTATTACCTTAAATTATAGCAGTTTCTCTAAGAGATTACAAGTTTCAAGTTGTCGGTAGCCTCCCGGAAAGAGAAAGTACAGGAGCTACAGCAGAAATCGAGGGACACTGAGATATATCTGTCATGCCCCAATGATAAAGATACCCACCATGCAGCTCATATTCAGGAGCTACAAATGCTGGTAGCACTCCTGTGGGATTGGGCTTAAAACTCCGAAAACCGGAGCAACCATAATAATCTAAGGTTCATCAGGTTTCCTGAGGTGGGTGGTGAACAGATAAATGGTTGGCTTCCTCCAACAAGAACTACCTCAGCTACTGAAGCACAAATGGAAACCCATTTTGGATACTGAGAAGGCACACAGAACACTTGGCCGACCTCAAAGCCTGGTGACAGATGATGACCCATACAAGCCAAATTTCTGCAGTTTCCAGATAAAGAGCAGCTCCTCACTCTAGCCAGGGATAGAGGACTCCTGATGTGGCTGGGAGAGAAAATTTATATTTTTTCTGACTATTCGATGGAGCTGGTTCAACATCAGGAGGGGTACACGGCAGCTAAACAAGTTCTGGCCAGAGCCGATAGGGCTATATCTGAGGAATTTGGGGTAAAAATATTGTAAATTGCCTAAGTTACGAGCCTGCATTTACAAAATGTAACACAGGCTGATAAAATTGTTGTTGTGTAATAGTTTTACACCAGATGTTCAACTTAGCCTTGTTATGACCCTGTCTCATGAAGACGGGCAGAAAAAATGTTCAACTCCTGGCCTAGAGGTGATTTTGTGCAGGGACTGGGAAATCAACTTTCGAGATACAAAAACAGATTTCAGGCAGGAGTTGAAAAATAACAGCTATCACATTCATAAGGTGCTGTAAAGAAATGGCTATGCTAAAAAATTTGGTTACACATATTGAATAATACCAAACATATGAGCCTGCATTCTCAAATTTTGATGTAGGCTAATAACTGTTGTTTTTTAAATATTTTTACACCAAATTTCCAACATAGCCTTCTTATGACACTACCTCATAAACAAGGACAGAAAAAATTTTAAAATCCTGCCCAAAAGGGTGACTCATACAGGGACCACAAAATCACCTTTCAGAATGAAGAAAATCATTTTGGCCATGATTTGAAAAATGGCAGTTGTCACATTCATGAGTTGCTGTAAAGATATGGCTATGTTGTAAATTTTGGGTAAAATATTGAAAATTACAAAAGTTACGAGCCTGTGCTCACAAAATTCAATGTAGGCTCATAACGTTGTTGTTTTTTAATATTATTACACAAAGTTTCAACATAATCTGTAGCCCACCTCATGAAAAGGAAGAGAAATGTAACTCCTGTCCATAAGGTGATTTCATGTAGGCCTCAAAATCACCTTCGGGACAGATCTGCCTAATGAGAGTGCAATTGTTCATGAGTTGGGGTCCCAGAGAAGACATATTGAAAATGTGGGGCAATAATATTAACGAAATGGCCAAGTTATGGTACTAAGTTCAAAACACCATTGAAATACATTGAACAGCATACCTGTTTCCTGGTCCAGCTTTGAAGAGTGAATACATGTCTGTAGTCCAGACAGGAATAAGGCATTGGACCCTGATGGATAAGTAAAGGCTACGGGGGGTGGGGGGGTGAGTGCTAAGTGGAAGGGTCAGGTGTGGGGATGGTAACAGCGCAAAAGTCATCAATGGGCAGTTTTATTTTTACAGGTTAAAAAAAAGGACAGAGGAATCGCCATCATATCACTGGGGTAATGGGCACCCCCAGTGTCACTGTTATGTTTCTGGGGGAAGCAGGTTGGGTGCTGAGTGGGAGGGTCAGGTGGGAGGAGAAAAATATGTTTAAAAAAGTCACTGAACATAAATGCAACACTGGAGATTGGGCACCCACAGTGTCAATGTTTTGTTCCGGGAGGGGTGGGTGGTGGTGGTGGTGGTGGTGAGTGCTGAGAGGGAGAGTCAGATGGGGGGATATATATAATTAAAAGAAAAAGACATTGGTGGTCACAGTGGAACATAGCACAGACCGTCATGACCAAGATGGCCACCACACTGTACTGTGCGCTAGTAGTCACGCATGCGCAATACAGTTTGGCAGCCATCTTGGGCATAGAGGAGTGCACCATGTTCTGCCACGACCACTGAGACAGTAAAGAAATAGTGCGGTGTGACTTCCCCAGAGACAATGAGTCGAGTGCTTCATGGACGGGGAGGCAACTCTGTTGCTACTCCAACATGCTGTTCGGTCAGAAGGTATGCAGTCCTTTTCTGACAGCAAGAGGTCTGCAGGGCTATGTCTACTGCAGCCCTAACAAATAGGTGATATAGTACATTTCCTAGTGAAAATACATCAGAGTCTTGATTTAATGTATACTGTTTGAAAATAAATAGTTTGTATTAAAGTGTTTGGGGCATAACAGGGATGAAATCAGGTGTTTGGGTTGCAACAAATTAAGGCGTGAAGCCACCACTAAATTCAGTGGCTGTACAATGAGGTCCTTTGAGGTCATCAGGATTTGGGGCTTGAGAACGACAGTGACATGACCACTTAGGTACCCTTATTATACCCCTATTTTAACCCCAGAAACATAGCCTCACTATGTTTCTGAGACACTAATATTCAGGTGGTGAGGGAGGACAATGGATGGAATGAAATATTGAGACTCTTCAACCCTGTGCCCTTCATGGAGGCAAAAATTGTATCATAAGTAGGTGACATGTACATATGGCCCTGTGCATCCACTTTCTTCATCTTCTTCACAAGGCTATAAAACACCTGGGAGGGTGGGTGTGTTCATAATTTTGCTGATAAATAGCCAAGGGTTTGCTACAGACAATTGTTGCTACTTACCAAACCAAAATTTGTTGGTTTAGATTTGCTTAAGCATTGATATATTTAAAAATAAGTTTATTGTTTGCAAATAGGCAATTTCAAAATTGGTGTACACCAAAGTTGGACCCAGCAAATGCTGGACAAAAGTCCATAGCAGGTTCCTTTTCATTGTACATTTGAGCAGTGCAACAATGAAGTAATATGTTGACCTAATGTTCCTCTGCTGCACCTCCTGTCTTTATGTAATCCCTGTCTTTTTCAGTCTCACATTCCTTTGGCTTTGCATGTTTTATTTAAGGGTTAAATTTCCACCACAGGATGGCACTAATGCAGTTAATGATAAGCACTTCTTGAGTTTTGCAATGCGTGTTATGGGTTTTCTCTTTGTAAAGAACTGCAGGTACCTGTACTTTTTTCTTCTTAAACCTAAGCAAGTGATCCCTTTCTCTACCCCCTACTTTGCAATATTTTCCTGTGTCTACTCACCCTCTCTGTTGTCCATCTGAACAAAGTCCCTTCCTTGCCAACTCTCATCACCTGGATGCACAAGATAAAGTCATACATGTGACAAATTCATCAAGATATATCACTCTCATCCCATGGCTGTCTTTGTCAGTCTCACAGTCCTTTGGCTTTGCATGTTTGATTTTAAGGGTTCAATTTCCCCACAGGATGGCACTGTTGCACAGTTAGTGATAAGCACTTTTTAAGTTTTTCAATGCATGTTATTTTTTTCTTTGAAAAGAACTGCAGGTAACTGTACCTTTTTTTTTGTATACCCTAAGCAGGTGACTCCTTTCTTCACCATCTGCTTTGCAATCTTCACCTGTTTCTACTCACCCTCTCTTCTGTCCATCTGAACAATGTTCCTGCCTTGCCTACCCCCATTACCTGGATGCAAAAGATAAGGTCATAAATGTGACTAATTCATCAAGATTTATCACTCAGTTCCAATGGTTGACATAAAATAGTATTGGAATGTCAAGGGGATTAAACACCCCATTAAGAAAATTAAAATATTTGCATTTCTTACTGTATGTCAGCTAAGGCTGATATAGCACTTTTCCAGGTGATACACCTGGTTAAGACAGACACTTCTAAGCTAAGTAGGAGCTGGAGCATGGCAAAAGTATAAAGCACATTCACAAAAACGGCCCATTTGACATTGAAAAATGCAGTGAGACAGGAAAGGCAAGTGGCAGGGAATATAAATGCTTTTCATGTCACTGTTTTTAACATGTACGCAACAGCATTCTACAACACTGGGCTTGGAAAACCATGTTTTTCACAAGGCTGGAAATCAGGGAAGAAAGCTAGAAAATTATTTTGCATATGAGCTCCAAAAGAAGAAAGTGGAGACCAGAATAATCAAAATCAAAGAGAGGAATGGGTACAACACTGCCACTATGAATTTAAGTACTTTTACCAGCACCTAATTAGAGATGTGTGAACTAAGGGAAACTTCTCTTTGTTAAATACTTCACAAAGTTTCACAGCTTTGCTAGGTATAATGCACTGTGACTAGCAGATTAGAGTAACGAGATGGGAATGAGCTTGTTACATCCAGCAGACATAGGTTTGATTCCCACTACATCCACTTGCATACTGTGTGATTCTGAGCAAGTAATTTAACTATCCAAGTGCTCCTGGGTCACCCCTGAAAACAGGCATTTGTGACTGGTGGACTTTACCTGGTTACCAAAGAATAAAATAACAAGTGTGATTCAGCATAGTTCTTCAAGTAGCAAATGTCTACTTCCCTGAGGGAAATAGCACTTTGCTCACAATGACCTACATGAAGTGATGTGATTAATGTGTTAGTAAAGAAAAAAAACACCATCACTCTTTGAGTCATTAACATTCACCACCCTCCAACCACACCATGTGATTTAAACAATAAACCCTCCCACTCCTCTACTCACTAGATGCCCACTTCCCTCCTCTACCCCTGTATGATGCAAAGTTTGTTCACAAAGCTGACAGTTACAGCACTTCACCTCCCTCGACCACAAAAGCAAGTTCCCTGCTCCTTGTCCCTGTAAAGAGGGGTAGGGACAAGGGTTGGAGGGTGGCTTTAATAAATGCCAGGAGCCTGGGGAATAAAATGCCTGAGTTTCAGGGCACGCTGTTTGAGGATGGGGTGGATGTAGCAGCGGTCACTGAAACTTGGGCCACCCTTTGCCATGACTGGGACCTTAATCTGAGTGGGTACCTTGTGCTAAGAAAGGACAGAAAGGTGGGCAGGGGAGGAGTAGCAATGTTCATTAGGGATATCATCGAGATTATGAGAGTGGAGGAAGCAGAGGGCAACGTGGAAGCCCTATGTGTTACCTTGCGAACCCCGGTGGGAGGGAAGATCAAGTTGGGGGTGGTATATAGGACCCAAGTACTAGCGGAGGACCTGGAGAATTGCCTGTTGGCTAACATAAAGGGCAGTGTGGACTGGAAGGGGAAGGAGTGGTGTTAATGGGGGAACTTAATATGCCAGCTACTGATTGGGGTACTATGACGTCCACTGTAACCAGGGAGCAGAAGCTGCTGGATGGCTTCCTGGACAAGTTCCTCAATCAGCAGGTGATGGACCAACAAGGGAAGGTCATATCCTGGATGTGGTTTTAGTGGATGGGGATCTTGTACGAGATCTGGTTGTGGAAGAACCCCTGGCTGGGAGTGACCACAATACAGCCTGGTTTCGGCTTAAACTGGTGGGGAGAGGGATCATTCAAAGACATTGATAGTTGATTTTAGGGGGGCAAACTTTCAGAACATGAGGGAAATGCTCAAGGGGCATTTGCGGGAGATAAAACCAGGTTTGGACTTGGAAGGTAGGTGGGAGATCATAAAGCACGGGCTACAGGAGGCCACCAGGACCTGTGCAAGAGTGAAGTGCAGTGGCGGTAGGTCTCATAAACCATGCTGGTGGACCAAGGAGGTCCAGGAGGCAGTAAGGGAGAAGAAGACTGCCTATAGTAGGTACAAAAAAATGAGAGGACAGAGGATAGCGAGAACTATCGCCTTATAACCAGGAAAGTCACCAGAGTTGTGAGGGGGGCAAAGGCCTAGAAAGAGCAGAGGCTGGTGCAGGGGATATGGGGTGGGGAAAAGGGGGTTCTTTAGGTACATTGGTGAGCGGAGGAATGCCAAGGGCCAGCTCAGTAGGTTGAGGGCAGCTAGGGGGTTTGGTGGGTGGAAGAGGCTGGAGAGCAGGTGGAGGTACTGAATGAGTACTTTGCCTCAGTGTTCACTAGGGAAGAGGCTGGGGAACTTCCAAAAAAGAGGTTGAAGGACACAGAAGGTGCAGCAGACCTGACTATTGGGGTACCTGCTGAAGAACAAGCCACTGGGAGAGGTAGGCCAGGAGTGATATATCAGGCTGGTTCTGCTGAATGGGGGGGGGGGTGCAAATGCTGATATTCCTATTGGTCAGGTGTGAGAAGCCCTCCAGTCCCTAAAAAAAAGGATAAATCTCCGGGACCTGATGCTATTCATCCCGGAGTACTGAAGGAGTTGGCGGATGTTTTGGCTGCGCCATTGGTGGATCTCTAAAACTTGTCACTCCTGACAGGGAGGGTGCCAAGGGATTGGAAACAGGCGCATCTTGTACCCATCCATAAAAGGGGATCGAGAGAAGAGCCAGGAAACTATAGACCCATCAGTTTGATGTTGGTGTTGGGGAAGGTAATGGAGAGCATACTTAAGGAAAGGCTGGGAGGTTTCTTGGAGGAGATGGGTTACTTGGATGACTGGCAGCATGGGTTTGTGCCAGGTAGATCATGTCAAACAAACCTAGGAGTGGGTGACATCAGCACTCGACAGTGGGAGACCAGTGGATGTCCTGTTCCTCGACTTCAGCAAAGTATTTGATTCGGTCCCTCACATTGGCCTAAGGGAGAAGCTGGAGAGGGGATGGGGGTACGCCCATTGATGGTTAGGTGGATTGGAAATTGGCTTTCAGGTCACACTCAGTAGTTAGTTGTCTGAGGGGTGGTCTTGTCTCCCAGAGAGGTCATAAGTGGGGTCCCACAGGGATCAGTCCTGGGGCCACTTCTGTTTAAAGCCTACATCTCCGATATCAAGTAAGGTATCAGGTGTGAAATGAGTTTCTTTGTGGATGACTCTAAGCTGGGGGCGGTGATGGAGGGGGAGGAGGGGAGACTGGTCCTGCAATAGGACCTGGATACTCTGCATAGGTGGTCCTGCACCTGGAAATTGAAATTTAACTCCTCCAAGTGCAAAGTGCTACAGCTAGGGCGGGAATACCCCAACTATGTGTACATCCTGGGGAGGATGAGTTGCAGGCCATGGCAGTGGAAAAGAGTCCTAGGAGTCTTAGTGGATGTTAACAGGAATAATACAGAGCAGTGCAGGAGGGCTGCAGTCAGGGCAAATAGGATGCTGGGATGCATCGCTAGGGGGATTACCTAAACGAACAGGGAGGAGATTTTGCCACTGTACAACAGCCTGGTTAGACCACATCTTGAGTACTGTGTGCAGTTCCAGAGGTCACACCTAAGGAGGGACATCCAACTCCTGTAGAGGTTTCAGAGGAGAAAACCAGAAAGATCTGGGGCCTGGGGTATATGACATATCTGGAACGACTAGGGGAGCTGAACCTGTTCTTGCTGGAAGGAGAGATGGGACCAGGGGGACATGATTGAGGCGTTCAAGTACCCCAGGGGAGTAAATAAGGTAAGCCAAGATAGGATCTTTTGACTGAAGGAGGGTGGAATCACCACAGGACACAGATGGAAGACTGAGGGTGGTAGGATTAGAGGGGAAAGGAGAAGGAGGTACTTCACCAAGAGAGTGGTGGAATAGTGGCATGCACTGCCTGGGGAGCTGGTACGGGCAGTTACAATGAAGGGATTCAAGAGAGGGTGGGACAGGTATAGGCAAGGGGTGAAGCAGAGGCTGGTTTGCCCCGGGAGTCAGGACTGGGGGATGGAAAAACAGTGGAAGGAGACAGATAGAGGGCTATGGTACCCAATCTGTGTGCTGAAGCATGAGCAGAGTTGATAGACCAATAGGCCTACTCTGCTGGCATCTAGTATGTTAGTATGTAAGTAAATTCATCACAGAAGCACCCTGTCCATTAATTCCTCTTGCAGTAAATCCACCTTTCTTTCCCCCAAGGTCCACAAACTTGTTTTTCTTTTCTAAATACCTGTGATTGACCAGTCTTCTGAGGACATGTCATGTTTCACTGGTGCTGTGAGAACTGTGCTCGCTGATGGTAAAGTGGTATATTTCTTTTAAAATTTGGTTTCTATCTTACAAAGCCCCACACAGGTTGTGTCAGAGCTACCTGTCAGATATTCTGCATCCTCACATGTCTTTGCACTCTATTCCTTCCAGTCAGGTGGGCCTTTTGCTGGTGATAAGGGCCAAGTTAAAATACTCTGGTGAGACAAAGGAGACCATCCTAAAGGAGAGACTGGTGACCTTCTTGGAGGACAATGGTCTCCAGGACAGTCTTAACATGGATTTGTCTCCAGCAGATCCTGCCAGACTAATCTAATTCAGTATTACGACTGGATGACAAGGGAACTGGACAAGGGCCTCATGGTGGATGTCCTGTATTTGGACTTCAGCAAAGCCTTTGATTCCGTGCTGCATGGGAGGTTTGGGGGGAAGCTGGAATACATAGGGGTGGAAGCAAGAATCATCAATTGGATCATCAACTGGCTGAATGGAAGGCAGCAGAGGGTGGTGGTGGGGGAATTCTCATTGCCAAGGGAAGTAAAAAGCGGGGTGCCACAGGGCTCGGTACTGGGATCGGTGTTGTTTGGGATATTCATAGCTGATATCTCACATGGGGTCCAGAGTAGGATCAGCCTGTTTGCAGACGGTACGAAGAAGGGAGCTGTGGTAGATGACATCGAAGGGTGGAGGGGCTGCAGGAAGACCTGAGCAAACTACAGGAGAGGTCAGTAACATTTCAGCTGGGGTTCAATGCCAAGAAGTGCAAGGTGCTGCACTTTGAAGACAGAAACCAGTGGAGGAGGTATCAACTGGGAGGGGTGCAGCTGGAAAATAGCGAGGAGGAAAAGGATCTGGGGGTGCTTATAATGGGCAGCAGGAACAACTCTGCTCAATGCAGGAAGGCGACGGCAAAGGCCAATAGGATGCTAGGGTGTATAGCGAGGGGAATCTTCTAAAGGAATAGGGAAGTGATCCTTCCCCTGTACAGGTCTCTGGTAAGGCCTCACCTTTAGTACTGCATGCAGTACTGGCACCCGGCCCTAAAAAAGGACAACAAGTTGTAGGAGTGGGTGCAATGTAGGGTGACAAAGATGATCCAGGGGTTTGAAGGAAAGTCATATGAGGATAGACTGGCAAAACTGAACAAGTACTAAGAGGAGGAGAGGAGGGAAAAGGGGATATGATTGAAACCTTTAAATACCTTAAGGGAATAAATAAGGTTTATACAGAAGGGATTTCCAGCTTAGAAGAGGCAGGAATACGAGAGATCATCAGTTGAGGTTGGAGGGGGGAAGATTCAGGAGGATAATCAGGAGACATTTTTTCATGGAAAGGGTGGTGGACAGGTGGAATGCTCTGCCTGAGGGGTGGTGTCCTGTAGAATGGTGGGTGACTTTAAGAGGAGTTGGGACAGGGTGAGGGGGGGAGTTAGGATAAAGAGGGATGGGAAGGGTGGGCAGCTACAATTTGAGGGGCTAGTTGCACAATCGAGCAGACTTGATAGACCATAAGGCCTGCTTTTGCTGGCTTTTTTTTATGTTTGTATGACCATACCCTTGATGCGGCTGGCCCTGTTCTTTGGAACTTGCACCCAGCAGGCCTTATAGAGGCGCCCTCAGTGAAGGCCTTTAAAAGGGTCTGAAGACATGGGGCCAATTTCAAAGCCCTACTAGATCAGCGTACCATGTGACAAACTGATGCCTGTGGCAAACTCATGTGTGCCAGAGACCCTTTTGCAGATTTTGGAAGAAGAGGGGTCCCAGCGCCAAATTCCCTGAGTTTGCCAGAAGTTGTGTTGGATGCCAAGCAAATAGTGAATGGGAGGGGAATGCCACAAGCTCCAGGACAGGCTTTTGGCAGCAGTGGCCAGCAATGGTGAACCACCTGCTAGTCACCCAGGATGCTGACAGGTCACAGCAGACAGGATATGCCATGCAGAAGAAAGGACAGGTTAGAATGGGGGAGATGGGGTAGGGGTGGCAACAGCCCCAGTTGGGGACAAGGCACAGTCACCAAGACACAGCACACGTCTGGGGGGGGCAGATGCACAAGGGCCACCAAGGTGACTGCTGAGGGCATGTACCTGCCATGGTACACCGGTCACTCCATCAGTTGCCTGACAGGTGTCAGGGGCTCTAAAGGTGACTTAGCCAGGGGAGCACAGGGTCACCACACCACCCAGAAATGGCTCCGGAGTGGTGCAAGGCATGTTAGACCATCTCTGGGATGGGAGTTGCTGGCAGTCACAAGGGAAGAAGGAGACTTGGGCATCATCATCACCGATGACCTGAAATCATCCAAGCAGACCACTAAAGTAGTAGGTAGGCTAGGGGGATGTTAGGGTGTATTAGTAGGGGTATCACAAGTCGTAAAAGGGAGGTAATAATCCCTCTTTACAAGACACTGGTTAGGCCCCATCTGGAGTACTGTGTGCAGTACTGGAGGCCCCACCTTCACAAGAACATTAACCAGATTGAGGCAGTCCAGAGAAGGACAACCAAAATGGTGCAGGGACTGCATCAGAAAACATATGAGAACAGATTAACTGAGCTCAATATGTATACCCTAGAGCAAAGGAGAGGTGACATGATCGAAACATTCAAACACTTTCAGGGCATTAACAAGGTGAAAGAGTCAAACATGTTTCCATATAAGAAAAATAGCAGGACAAGAGGACACAGCATGAGATTATAGGGAGGCTGATTAAGGGGTAATGTGAGGAAGTTCTTTTCCACAGAAAGGGTGGTGGATGCATGGAACGGCCTTCCTCAGGAAGTAATGGATATGATTACAGTGCAGGGCTTCAAACAGGCATGGGATAGGCATTAGGAAGCAATACAGATAAATATGAATAGATAGGCCATTGACAGAGCAAAGGCCGATGGCACATTTATAAGGTAGAAAAAGAAATGGGCAGACTGGATGGGCCTTGCGGTCCTTATCTGCCATCAGCTTCTATGTTTCTATGTTTCCTGGTACATTTGATAGCAGAAGACCATGCGCCCTTGAGGGTTCTTCCAAAATCCCACTACGGGGGTGTCGCAATGTTGTTGCACCCTAAGCACCCTTCTGCCATAGTACACCGGTGTGACCATCGCAAGGACAGTGCAAGCTCAGTTGGCGCAGGTGGTCCCCCAAATGGCACAGGCAGTGTTAAAAAATCAGGAATGGCACAAGAAGCCCTTTGCACCATTTCTCCTTGATGCAATCACCTTACTATATTCACAATATTATGAAAATTGGGCTCACATCTCTTTAGACAAGCCTTTAGTGAGTAGTGTATTCACTATACTGGTTACCATCACAGCTGAGATTGTATCTGCATTAAAACTGTCTGATTTTGAATATGTTTGTCTTTACTTATGTATTATATTGCCTCACTCCTGCATTTGATTGTAAGGTGCTCTGTGAATTCCTGCTCCATGATGTTTTTATCCAGCTCACATGCTGTCCTGTGTTCCTCATCACTGTCACCACCACCACTGACCACTTCATGTGGCATGTATGGAGACACAGTGGTCAGCCATGAAATGTGATGTGAATTCAATTTAACAATTATTTGAATGGCAACATTTTTTGGTGACAAATTGGTGCACCTGTCAATCATGATGGCCCCTGTTGAACTGAAGATGCTCCCAAAATTTACACTTGAAAATGGGCAGTTTAAGTATTTAATGACTACTTTTGTCAGTGTTGGACAGTCAATAACCTTGCCACTTCAGTACAACAAAGGAACATCATTTAAGGTGAGGTGCCTATTGTCCACCAAATGGGCATCTACCATTCTTTGGGCTGTATATAATCCTTCATCATAACCTATCTCCTCTTCTTTTTCCTCAAATTCTTCCTTCCCATCCTGTGACAACAAATCCCACAGTGGACTGTGTGGGATCAACGTTTTTTCATATCCAGTTCTTCATGTGCAGTAGTAGCAAAACTTGGTCCTGTTCTTTGATAACCGTTTTAACAGCAACTGTGCCCGACTTACCCATCTTATCAAAATCCCACTCGTGTTCTGCCCCTGATTCTGGTTGCCTTCAAGGGTATATGCACAGCCTTTTTAAGTTTGTTTGTGTGTATGTGCAATATAAACATTTTGATGCTGCCCTGGTAGTGTAGTGGCCTTGGAGGTGTGTGCTGTTAGTAGTTAATGGAGTTTAGCCTGCTGGAGGACTCGCAATAAACCACCAATGGTAAGAAGACTGATGATGATGTGGCCCAGTGGCACTGAGGGTTGAGTCACTGGACACCACACCTTTCACTGTGCCCCCTGACCCAAGTTTGGGAGTGATCTCAGGCCACTGGGGTTGTCTGGGGGAAGGACTGGGAGATGATTGTAGCAGCTGCTGGACTGCTGACATCTCTCTGATTGTGGAGGTACAGTTCCTCACCCTTGGCTGACACCTGCTAAAAGCCAGGTGTTGGAACAGAGTTGAGGACTGATGCAATGTAGGGGAAGGTGGAAGTAGTACTCGGTTTCCGAGAGTGTGTGCACACCTACATGCACATGTACTCACTGCATCGACCTATGCTCTAAGAGGGTGGGGAGAAAACTAGAAAATACCATGTCTCCTCATGGCTGTATGTGTTGGCCCCCTCCATTCTCAGGCCCTACTAATTGCAGATCCCCACTGGCATGACGGTGGTGAGAGGCAGACGGGGGTGGGGATGGTGGGGGACCCGATGGGAGGAGTAGGTGGCCATGGGATGCAAACAACTATATATATATATAAATATATATATATATATATATATATATATATATATATATAAGAAGGCTGCTGATGATGCAACACAGCTTGCTGATAGGTGGGAACATCTCACATATGAAAGGATGCAGCTACACTTATCACGCTGGTTTTACGTCCATTAACATGCTAAGAGGGAATCACCCTCAGATTTCTGCTCCTCTTTCTGGCTGCTTATCACCACCCTTCACCTCTGTGCTTGTGTGCAGCTGGTATCATCCCAATCCAACTTACTGTATGACCAGAGATGGGTGCTCATCGCTCCAGCGCTATTACCCATCATGCACAACACAACTTTCTTTATGACGGCAATGGGTGCTCATTAACCCCACTGCAAGGATCCCCTCCCACCTAACCTAACATTCTGTATGACTAGCAGCAGGTGCTCATTATCCCCACTGCAAGTATCCCTCCTACCACCCAACCTAGTCTGCAGTACCCCACAACACAGAGAGAGTATGACACTGGGATGCACACCCCCATTCCAACTACCCCCTCCACTCAAAGGATGTGACACCCAGCTTTCCACCTTTGGTGCCACCAAACAACAGAACAGTGGGGTGCATGCACAAGCTGCAAACGACAGTGGCAGCCTGAAATGATACCTCTGTGCCACAAGCTGTAAATGACAGTGGCAGCCTGAAATGATAGCTCTGTGCCACCAGCATTTAATTTATTTACAAATCTGACAATACTGTTGTGATTTTGCTCAAAGCAGGCTGTACAGTAGCACATAACTGTCCTCTAACAAATTACTAAGTTTAAGAATGATATTTGCATATGGAAAGAACTTATTACCTTAAATTATAGCAGTTTCTCTAAGAGATTACAAGTTTCAAGTTGTCGGTAGCCTCCCGGAAGAGAAAGTACAGGAGCTACAGCAGAAATCGGGGACACTGAGATATATCTGTCATGCCCAATGATAAAGATACCCACCATACAGCATATTCAGGAGCTACAAATGCTGGTAGCACTCCTGTGGGATTGGGCTTAAAACTCCAAAAACCGGAGCAACCATAATAATCTAAGGTTCATCAGGTTTCCTGAGGTGGGTGGTGAACAGATATATGGTTGGCTTCCTCCAACAAGAACTACATCAGCTACTGAAGCACAAATGGAAATCCATTTTGGATACTGAGCAGGCACACAGAACACTTGGCCGACCTCAAAGCCTAGTGACAGATGATGACCCTTACAAGCCAAATTTCTGCAGTTTCCAGATAAAGAGCAGCTCCTCACTCTAGCCAGGGATAGAGGACTCCTGATGTGGCTGGGAGAGAAAATTTATATTTTTTCTGACTATTCGATGTAGCTGGTTCAACATCAGGAGGGGTACACGGCAGCTAAAACAAGTTCTGGCCAGAGCCGATAGGGCTATATCTGAGGAATTTGGGGTAAAAATATTGTAAATTGCCTAAGTTACGAGCCTGCATTTACAAAATGTAACACAGGCTGATAAAATTGTTGTTGTGTAATAGTTTTACACCAAATGTTCAACTTAGCCTTATAATGACCCGGTCTCATGAAGACGGGCAGAGAAAATGTTCAACTCCTGGCCTAGAGGTGATTTTGTGCAGGGAATGGGAAATCAACTTTCGGGATACAAAAACAGATTTCAGGCAGGAGTTGAAAAATAACAGCTATCACATTCATGAGGTGCTGTAAAGAAATGGCTATGCTAAAAAATTTGGGTACACATATTGAATAATACCAAACATATGAGCCTGCATTCTCAAATTTTGATGTAGGCTAATAACTTTGTTGTTTTTTTTTAAATATTTTTACACCAAATTTCCAACATAGCCTTCTTATGACACTACCTCATAAACAAGGACAGAAAAACATTTAAAATCCTGCCCAAAAAGATGACTCATACAGGGACCACAAAATCACCTTTCAGAATGAAGAAAATCATTTTGGCCATGATTTGAAAAATGGTAGTTGTCACATTCATGAGGTGCTGTAAAGATATGGCTATGTTGTAAATTTTGGGTAAAATATTGAAAATTACAAAAGTTACGAGCCTGTGCTCACAAAATTCAATGTAGGCTCATAACGTTGTTGTTTTTTAATATTATTACACCAAAGTTTCAACATAGCCTTCTTATGACCCCACCTCATGAAAAAGGGAAGAGAAATGTAACTCCTGTCCCTAAGGTGATTTCATGTAGGGACCTTTCGGGACAGATCTGCCTAATGAGAGTGCAATTGTTCATGAGTTGGGGTCCCAGAGAAGACATATTGAAAATGTAGGGCAATTATATTAACAAAATGGCCAAGTTATGGTACTAAGTTCAAAACACCATTGAAATACATTGAACAGCATACCTGTTTCCTGGTCCAGCTTTGAAGAGTGAATACATGTCTGTAGTCCAGACAGGATTAAGGCGTTGGACCCCGATGGATAAGTAAAGGCTACGGGGGGTGGGGAGGTGAGTGCTAAGTGGAGGGGTCAGGTGTGGGGATGGTAACAGCGCAAAAGTCATCAATGGGCAGTTTTATTTTTACAGGTTAAAAAAAAGGACAGACGAATCGCCATCATAACACTTGGGAATTGGGCACCCCCAGTGTCACTGTTATGTTTCTGGGGAAGCAGGTTGGGTGTTGAGTGGGAGGGTCGGGTGGGAGGAAAAAAATATATTTAAAAAAAAAAGTCACTGAACACAAATGCAACACTGGAGATTGGGCACCCACAGTGTCAATGTTTGGTTTCCGGGAGGGGTGGGTGGTGGTGGTGGTGGTGGTGAGTGCTGAGAGGGAGAGTCAGATGGGGGGGATATATATAATTAAAAGAAAAAGACATTGGTGGTCACAGTGGAACACAGCACAGTCCGTCATGACCAAGATGGCCACCACACTGTACTGTGCGCTAGTAGTCACGCATGCTCAATACAGTTTGGCAGCCATCTTGGGCATAGAGGAGTGCGCCATGTTCTGCCACGACCACTGAGACAGTAAAGAAATAGTGCCGTGTGACTTCCCCAGAGACAATGAGTCGAGTGCTTCATGGACGGGGAGGCAACTGTGTTGCTACTCCAACATGTTGTTCGTTCAGAAGGTATGCAGTCCTTTTCTGATAGCAAGAGGTCTGCAGGGCTATGCCTACTGCAGTCCTAACAAATAGGTGATATAGTACATTTCCTAGTGAAAATACATCAGAGTCTAGATTTAATGTATACTGTTTGAAAATAAATAGGTTGTATTAAAATGTTTGGGGCATAACAGGGATGAAATCAGGTGTTTGGGTTGCAACAAATTAAGGCGTGAAGCCACCACTAAATTCAGTGGCTGTACAATGAGGTCCTTTGAGGTCATCAGGATTTGGGGCTTGAGAACCACAGTGACATGACCACCTAGGTACCCTTATTATACCCCTATTTTACCCCCAGAAACATAGCCTCACTATGTTTCTGTGACACTAATATTCAGGTGGTGAGGGAGGACAATGGATGGAATGAAATATTGAGACTCTTCAACCCTGTGCCCTTCATGGAGGCAGAAATTGTATCATAAGTAGGTGAAATGTACATATGGCCCTGTGCATCCACTTTCTTCATCTTCTTCACAAGGCTATAAAACACCTGGGAGGGTGGGTGTTTTCATAATTTTGCTGATAAATAGCCAAGGGTTTGCTACAGACAATTGTTGCTACTTACCAAACCAAAATTTGTTGGTTTAGATTTGGTTAAGCATTGATATATTTAAAAATAAGTTTATTGCTTGCAAATAGGCAATTTCAAAATTGGTGTACACCAAAGTTGGACCCAGCAAATGCTGGACAAAAGTCCATAGCAGGTTCCTTTTCATTGTTCATTTGAGCAGTGCAACAATGAAGTAATATGTTGAGCTAATGTTCCTCTGCTGCACCTCCTGTCTTTATGTAATCCCTGTCTTTTTCAGTCTCACATTCCTTTGGCTTTGCATGTTTTATTTAAGGGTTAAATTTCCACCACAGGATGGCACTAATGCAGTTAATGATAAGCACTTCTTGAGTTTTGCAATGCATGTTATGGGTTTTCTCTTTCTAAAGAACTGCAGGTACCTGTACTTTTTTCTTCTTAAACCTAAGCAAGTGATCCCTTTCTCTACCCCCTACTTTGCAATAGTTTCCTGTATCTACTCACCCTCTCTGTTGTCCATCTGAACAAAGTCCCTTCCTTGCCAACTCTCATCACCTGGATGCACAAGGTAAGGTAATACATGTGACAAATTCATCAAGATATATCACTCTCATCCCATGGCTGTCTTTTTTTCAGTCTCACATTCCTTTGGCTTTGCATGTTTGATTTTAAGGGTTCAATTTCCCCACAGGATGGCACTGTTGCACAGTTAACGATAAGCAATTTTTAAGTTTTTCAATGCATGTTATTTTTTTCTTTGAAAAGAACTGCAGGTAACTGTACCTTTTTTTTGTATACCCTAAGCAGGTGACTCCTTTCTTCACCATCTGCTTTGCAATCTTCACCTGTTTCTACTCACCCTCTCTTCTGTCCATCTGAACAATGTTCCTGCCTTGCCTACCCCCATTACCTGGATGCAAAAGATAAGGTCATAAATGTGACTAATTCATCAAGAATTATCACTCAGTTCCAATGGCTGACATAAAATAGTATTGGAATGTCAAGGGGATTAAACACCCCGTTAAGATAATTAAAATATTTGCATTTCTTACTGTAAGTCAGCTATGGCTGATATAGCACTTTTCCATGTGATACACCTGGTTAAGACAGACACTTCTAAGCTAAGTAGGAGCTGGAGCATGGCAAAAGTATAAAGCACATTCACAAAAACTGCCCATTCGACATTGAAAAATGCAGTGAGACAGGAAAGGCAGGTGGCAGGGAATATAAATGCTTTTCATGTCACAGTTTTTAACATGTACACAACAGCATTCCACAACACTGGGCTTGGAAAACCATGTTTTTCACAAGGCTGGAAATCAGGGAAGAAAGCTAGCAAATTATTTTGCATATGAGCTCCAAAAGAAGAAAGTGGAGACCAGAATAATCAAAATCAAAGAGAGGAATGGGTACAACACTGCCACTATGAATTTAAGTACTTTTACCAGCTCCTAATTAGAGATGTGTGAACTAAGGGAAACTTCTCTTTGTTAAATACTTCACAAAGTTTCACAGCTTTGCTAGGTATAATGCACTGTGACTAGCAGATTAGAGTAATGAGATGTAAATGAGTTTGTTACATCCAGCAGACATAGGTTTGATTACCACTACATCCACTTGCATACTGTGTGAATCTGAGCAAGTAAGTTAACCATCCAAGTGCTCCTGGGTCACCCCTGAAAACAGGCATTTGTGACTGGTGGACTTTACCTGGTTACCAAAGAATAAAATAACAAGTGTGATTCAGCATAGTTCTTCAAGTAGCAAATGTCTACTTCCCTGAGGGAAAAAGCACTTTGCTCACAATGACCTACATGAAGTGATGTGATTAATGTGTTAGTAAAGAAAAAAAACACCATCACTCTTTGAGTCATTAACATTCACCACCCTCCAACCACACCATGTGATTTAAACAATAAACCCTCCCACTCCTCTACTCACTAGGCGCCCACTTCCCTCCTCTACCCCTGTATGATGCAAAGTTTGTTCACAAAGCTGACAGTTACAGCACTTCACCTCCCTCGACCACAAAAGCAAGTTCCCTGCTCCTTGTCCCTGTAAAGAGGGGTAGGGACAAGGGTTGGAGGGTGGCTTTAATAAATGCCAGGAGCCTGGGGAATAAAATGCCTGAGTTTCAGGGCACGCTGTTTGAGGATGGGGTGGATGTAGCAGCGGTCACTGAAACTTGGGCCACCCCTGGCCATGACTGGGACCTTAATCTGAGTGGGTACCTTGTGCTAAGAAAGGACAGAAAGGTGGGCAGGGGGGAGGAGTAGCAATGTTCATTAGGGATATCATGGAGATTATGAGAGTGGAGCAAGCAGAGGGCAATGTGGAAGCCCTATGGGTTACCTTGCGAACCCCGGTGGGAGGGAAGATCAAGTTGGGGGTGGTATATAGGACCCAAGTACTAGTGGAGGACCTGGAGGATTGCCTGTTGGCTAACATTAAGGGGCAGTGTGGACTGGAAGGGGAAGGAGTGGTGTTGATGGGGGACCTTAATATGCCAGCTACTGATTGGGGTACTATGACGTCCACTGTAACCAGGGAGCAGAAGCTGCTGGATGGCTTCCTGGACACGTTCCTCAATCAGCAGGTGATGGACCAACAAGGGAGGGTCATATCCTGGATGTGGTTTTAGTGGATGGGGATCTTGTACGAGATCTGGTTGTGGAAGAACCCCTGGCTGGGAGTGACCAAAACACAGCCTGGTTTTGGCTTAAACTGGTGGGGAGAGGGATCATTCAAAGAAATTGATAGTTGATTTTACAAGGGCAGACTTTCAGAACATGGGGGAAATGCTCAAGGGGCATTTGCGGGAGATAAAACCAGGTTTGGACTTGGAAGGTAGGTGGGAGATCATAAAGCACGGGCTACAGGAGGCCACCAGGACCTGTGCAAGAGTGAAGCGCAGGGGCGGTAGGTCTCGTAAACCATGCTGGTGGGCCAAGGAGGTCCAGAAGGCAGTAAGGGAGAAGAAGGCTGCCTAAAGTAGGTACAAAAAAATGAGAGGACAGAGGATAGTGAGAATTATCGCCTTACAACCAGGAACGTCACCAGAGTGGTGAGGGGGGCAAAGGCCTGGAAAGAGCAGAGGCTGGTGCAGGGGATATGAGGTGGGGAAAAGGGGTTCTTTAGGTACATTGGTGAGTGGAGGAATGCCAATGGCCAGCTCAGTAGGTTGAGGACAGCTAGGGGGGTTAGTGGGTGGAAGGGGCTGGAGAACAGGTGGAGGTACTGAATGAGTACTTTGCCTCAGTGTTCACTAGGGAGGAGGCTGGAGAACTACCAAAAAAGGGGTTGAAGGACACAGAAGGTGCAGTAGACCTGACTATTGGGGTACCTACTGAAGAACTAGACACTGGGGGAGGTAGGCCAGGAGTGAGATATAAGGCTGGTTCTGCTGAATGGGGGGGGGTGGGGACAAATGCTGATAATAATATCGGTCGGGTGTGAGAAGCCCTCCAGTCCCTAAAAAAGGATAAATCTCCAGGACCTGATGCTATTCATCCCGGAGTACTGAAGGAAATGGCGGATGTTTTGGCTGCGCCATTGGTGGATCTCTAAAACTTGTCACTCCAGACAGGGAGGGTGCCAAGGGATTGGAAACAGGCGCATCTTGTACCCATCCGTAAAAGGGGATCGAGAGAAGAGCCAGGAAACTATAGACCCATCAGTTTGATGTCGGTGATGGGGAAGGTAATAGAGAGCATACTTAAGGAAAGGCTGGGAGGTTTCTTGGAGGAGATGGGTTACCTGGATGACTGGCAGCATGGGTTCGTGCCAGGTAGATCATGTTAAACAAACCTATGAGTGGGTGACATCAGCACTCGACAGGGGGAGACCAGTGGATGTCCTGTTCCTGGACTTCAGCAAAGTATTTGATTCGGTCCCTCACATTGGCCTAAGGGAGAAGTTGGGGAGGGGATGGGGGTACACCCATTAATGGTTAGGTGGATTGGAAATTGGCTTTCAAGTCACACTCAGTGGTCAGTGGTCGGAGGGGTGGTCTTGTCTCCCAGGGAGGTCATAAGTGGGGTCCCACATGGATCAGTCCTGGGGCCACTTCTGTTTAAAGCCTACATCTCCGATATCAGGAAAGGTATCAGCTGTGAAATGAGTTTCTTTGTGGATGACTGTAAGCTGGGGGCGGTGGTGGAGGGGGAGGAGGGGAGACTGGCTCTGCAATAGGACCTGGATACTCTGGATAGGTGGTCCTGCACCTGGAAATTGAAATTTAACTCCTCCAAGTGCAAAGTGCTACACCTAGGGTGGGAAAACCCCAACTATATGTACATCCTGGGGGGGATGAGTTGCAGGCCATGGCAGTGGAAAAGAGACCTAGGAGTCTTGGTGGATGTTAACATGAATAATCCAGAGTAGTGCAGGAGGGCTGCAGTAAGGGCAAATAGGATGCTGGGATGCATCGCTAGGGGGATTACCTCAACGAACAGGGAGGAGATTTTGCCACTGTAAAACAGCCTGGTTAGACCACATCTTGAGTACTGTGTGCAGTTCTGGAGGTCACACCTAGGGAGGGACATCCAACTCCTGTACAGGGTTCAGAGGAGAAAACCAGAAAGATCTGGGGCCTGGGGGATATTACATATGAAGAACGACTAGGGAAGCTCAACCTGTTCTCGCTGGAGGACAGGTGGGACCAGGGGGACATGATTGAGGTGTTCAAGTACCCCAGGGGAGTAAATAAGGTAAGCCAAGATAGGATCTTTCGACTGAAGGAGGGTGGAATCACCACAGGACACAGCTGGAAGACTGAGGGTAGTAGGATTAGGGAGGAAAGGAGGAGGAGGTACTTCACCAAGAGAGTGGTGGAATAGTGGCATGCACTGCCTGGGGAGCTGGTATGGGCAGCTACGATGTAGGGATTCAAGAGAGGGTGGGACAGGTAAAGGCAAGGGGTGAAGCAGAGGCTGGTTTGCCCTGTGAGTCAGGACTGGGGGATGGAGTAACAGTGGAAGGAGACAGATAGAGGGCTGTGGTACCCAATCTGTGTGCTGAAGCATGAGCAGACTTGATAGACCAATAGGCCTACTCTGCTGGCATCTAGTATGTTAGTATGTATATAAATTCATCACAGAAGCACCCTGTCCATTAATTCCTCTTGCCAGTAAATCCACCTTTCTTTCCCCCAAGTTCCACAAACTTGTTTTTCATTTCTAAATACCTGTGATTGACCAGCCTTCTGAGGACATGTCATGTTTCACTGGTGCTGTGAGAACTGTGCTCGCTGATGGTAAAGTGTATATTTCTTTTAAAATTGGGTTACTATCTTACAAAGCCCCACACAGGTTGTGTCAGAGCTACCTGTCAGATATTCTGCATCCTCACATGTCTTTGCACTCTATTCCTTCCAGTCAGGTGGGCCTTTTGCTGGTGATAAGGGCCAAGTTAAAATACCCTGGTGTGATAATGGAGACCATCCTAAAGGAGAGACTGGTGACCTTCTTGGAGGACAATGGTCTCCAGGACAGTCATTAACATGGATTTGTCTCCAGCAGATCCTGCCAGACTAATCTAATTGAGTATTACGACTGGGTGACAAGGGAACTGGACAAGGGCCACATGGTGGATGTCCTGTATTTGGACTTCAGCAAGGCCTTTGATTCCATGCTGCATGGGAGGTTTGGGGGGAAGCTGGAATACACAGGGGTGGAAGCAAGGATCATCAATTGGATCATCAACTGGCTGAATGGAAGGCAGCAGAGGGTGGTGGTGGGGGAATTCTCATTGCCAAGGGAAGTAAAAAGCGGGGTACCACAGGGCTAGGTACTGGGATCGGTGTTGTTTGGGATATTCATAGCTGATATCTCACATGGGGTCCAGAGTAGGATCAGCCTGTTTGCAGACAGTACAAAGATGGGAGCTGTGGTAGATGACATCGAAGGGTGGTGGGGCTGCAGGAAGACCTGAGCAAACTACAGGAGTGGTCAGTAACATTTCAGCAGGGGTTCAATGCCAAGAAGTGCAAGCTGCTGCACTTTGGAGCTAGAAACCAGGGGAGGAGCTATCAACTGGGAGGGGAGCAGCTGGAAAGTAGCGAGGAGGAAAAGGATCTGGGGGTGCTTATAATGGGCAGCATGAACAACTCTGCTCAATGCAGAAAGGCGGCGGCAAAGGCCAATAGGATGCTAGGGTGTATAGTGAGGGGAATCTTCTCCAGGAATAGGGAAGTGATCCTTCCCCTGTACAGGTCTCTGGTTAGGGCTCACCTTTAGTACTGCATGCAGTACTGGCACCCGGTCCTAAAAAAGGACAACAAGTTGTTGGAGTGGGTGCAATGTAGGGTGACAAAGATGATCCAGGAGTTTGAAGGAAAGTCATATGAGGATAGACTGGCAAAACTGAACATGTACTCAGCGGAGGAGAGGAGGCAAAGGGGGATATGATTGAAACCTTTAAATACCTTAAGGCAATAGTTCTCAGACTTTGTCACAGTGAGCCTCCCCAAATCCATGAAAAAGATTTTGAGCCTCCCCTCAAAAACTGAAATAATCTTGAGCCTCCCCAAAGAAAAATAACATGCTGTACTTTGCGCAGTACACCATGACTAAATTGAAACCCTTTTGAGTACTTGGCTCACATTCAGTTCTTTGTCTTATACTGACGTGGAATCTTTGAAAAAGAGCTCCTGTGCTCAAAAGCATTATCTGAATAACAAATAAATAAAACAAATAAATGTAACCACCCACAGTTTACAAGCCAGCCTACTTGCTCCACTATTTTTATTCAACTATTGTTACCCCTTGTTGCAGCAACTTCCATGGGTCAGACTACTTTCTGTTTCCTCACTATACAAAATAACCTTCCTACATACTTTGCCTCTCCCTGTCCTTCCCTGCTCCTAAGCAACTTCTCAGAAATTACTTTGTTCCTTTCTGCTATTGCTCTTAGCACTTCTATGTTTAACCCTTGTATTTGGGCTGTTCTGCCATCAAGCTACAAATTGATCAATTCCCACCACTCATTATTAGTTTATTGTTCATATTTGTTTGCACTATTGCTCATTGTGTATTTCTTGATTGCTTTGTAGTTACCTTTTGAAATGTATCGACTCCCTACCCTTCCCCGGGTACACCTGAAATGAGCTTTGGCTCATTCACCTTTCCTTGTCACCTATTAGTAAATAAATACATAAGATTTACCTACTATTATCCTCCTTCAGTTTGCTTCACCTCTTCACACAAAATATATAAAACTCAGAATTTAAATACAGTACTTTTTCAGACTTGCTTGAGCCTCCCCTGGAACAGGTTGGGGCCTCCCCAGGGAGGCTGGCCTCACCATTTGAGAACCCCTGCCTTAAGGGAATAAATAAGGTTTATACAGAAGGGATTTTCCAGCTTAGAAGAGGGAGGAATACGAGAGATCATCAGTTGAGGTTGGAGGGGGGAAGATTCAGGAGGATAATCAGGAGACGTTTTTTCATGGAAAGGGTGGTGGACAGGTGGAATTCTCTGCCTGAGGGGTGGTGTCTTGTAGAATGGTGGGTGGCTTTAAGAGGAGTTGGGACAGGGTGAGGGGTGTTAGGATAAGGAGGGTGGGAAGGGTGGGGCAGCTACAATTTGAGGGGCTAGTTACTGTCGAGCAGACTTGATAGACCATAAGGCCTGCTTCTGCTGGCATTTTTTTATGTTTGTTTGACCATTCCCTTGATGTGGCTGGCCCTGTTATTTGGAACTTGCACCCAACAGCCCTTAGAGAGGCGCCCTCAGTGAAGGCCTTAAAAAGGGGTCTGAAGACACATGGGGCCAATTTCAAAGCCCTACTAGATCAGCGTACCATGTGACAAACTGATGCCTCTGGCAAACTCATGTGTGCCAGAGACCCTTTTGCAGATTTTGGAAGAAGAGGGGTCCCAGCGCAAAATTCCCTGAGTTTGCCAGAAGCTGTGTTGGATGCCAAGCAAATAGTGAATGGGAGGGGAATGCCACAAGCTCCAGGACAGGCTTGTGGCAACAGTGGCCAGCAATGGTGAACAACCTGCTAGGCACCCAGGATGCTGGTAGGTCACAGCGGACAGGATATGCCATGCAGAAGAAAGGACAGGTCAGAATGGGGGAGATGGGGTAGGGGTGGCAACAGCCCCAGTTGGGGACAAGGCACAGTCACCACCACACAGCGCATGTCTGGGGGGGCAGATGCACAAGGGCCACCAAGGTGACTGCTATGGGCATGTACCTGCCATGGTACACCGGTCACTCCATCAGTTGTCTGACAGGTGTCAGGGGCTAAGAAGGTGACTTCACCAGGGGAGCACAGGGTCACCACACCACCCAGAAATGGCTCCGAAGTGGTGCAAGGCATGTTAGACCATCTCTGGGAGGGGAGTTGCTGGCAGTCACAAGGGAAGAAGGAGACTTGGGCATCATCATCACCGATGACCTGAAATCATCCAAGCAGACCACTAAAGTAGTAGGTAGGCTGGGGGGATGTTAGGGTGTATTAGTAGGGGTATCACAAGTCAGAAGAGGGAGGTAATAATCCATCTTTACAAGACACTGGTTAGGCCCCATCTGGAGTACTGTATGCAGTACTGGAGGCCCTACCTTCACAAGAACATTAACCAGATTGAGGCAGTACAGAGAAGGACAACCAAAATGGTGCAGGGACTGCATCAGAAAACATATGAGGACAGATTAATGGAGCTCAATATGTATACCCTAGAGCAAAGGAGAGGTGACATGATTGAAACATTCAAACACTTTCAGGGCATTAACAAGGTGAAAGAGTCTAACATGTTTCCATATAAGAAAAATAGCAGGACAAAAGGACACAGCATGAGATTATAGGGAGGCCGATTAAGGAGTAACTTGAGGAAGATCTTTTCCACAGAAAGGGTGGTGGATGCATGGAACGGCCTACCTCAGAAAGTGATGGATATGATTACAGTGCAGGGCTTCAAACTGGCATATGATAGGCATAAGGAAGCAACACAGATGAGTATGAATAGATAGGCCATTGACAGAGAAAAAGGCCAATGGCACATTTATAAGGTAGAAAAAGAAATGGGCAGACTGGATGGGCCTTGCGGTCCTTATCTGCCATCAGCTTCTATGTTTCTATGTTTCTTGGTACATTTAATAGCAGAAGACCATGTGCCCCTGAGGGTTCTTCCAAAATCCCACTACGGGGGTGTCACAATGTTGTTGCACCATAAGCCCCCTTCTGCCATAGTACACCGGTGTGACAATCGCAAGGACAGTGCAAGATCTGTTGGCACAGGTGGTCCCCCAAATGGCACAGGTAGTGTTACAAAATCAGGAATGGTACAACAAGCCCCTTGCACCATTTCTCCTTGATGCAAGCACCTTACAACATTCACAATGTTATGAAAATTGGGCTCACATCTCTTTAGACAAGCCTTTAGTAAGTAGTGTATACACTATACTGGTTACCATCACAGCTGAGATTGTATCTGCTTTAAAATTGTCTGATTTTGAATATGTTTGTCTTTGCTTAATATTATATTGCCTCACTTCTGCATTTGATTGTAAGGTGCTCCGTGAATTCCTGCTCCATGATGTTTTTATCCAGCTCACATGCTGTCCTGTGGTCCTCATCACTGTCACCACCATCACTGACCACTTCATGTGGCATGTATGGAGACATAGTGGTCAGCCAAAAAATGTGATGTGAATTCATTTTAACAATTATTTGAATGGCAACATTTTTTGGTGACAAATTGGTGCACCTGTCAATCATGATGGCCACTGTTGAATTGAAGATGCTCCCAACATTTACACTTGAAAATGGGCAGTTTAAGTATTTAATGACTACTTTTGTCAGTGCTGGACAGTCAGTAACCTTGCCACTTCAGTACAACAAAGGAACATCATTTAAGGTGAGGTGCCTATTGTCCACCAAATGGGCATCTACCATTCTTTGGGCTGTATACAATCCTTCATCATAACCTATCTCCTCTTCTTTTTCCTCAAATTCTTCCTCCCCATCCTGTGACAACAAATCCCACAGTGGACTGTGTGGGATCAACGTTTTTCATATCCAGTTCTTCATGTGCAGTAGTAGCAAAACTTGGTCTCTCCTGTTCTTTGATAACCGTTTTAAAAGCAACTGTGCCCGACTTACCCATCTTATCAAAATCCCACTCGTGTTCTGCACCTGATTCTGGTTTCCTTCAAGGGTATATGCACAGCCTTTTTAAGTTTGTTTGCGTGTATGTGCAATATAAACATTTTGATGCTGTCCTGGTAGTGTAGTGGCCTTGGAGGTGTGTGCTGTTAGTAGTTAATGGAGTTTAGCCTGCTGGAGGCCTTGCAAAAAACCAACCATGGTAAGAAGACTGATGATGATGTGGCCCAGTGGCACTGAGGGTTGAGTCACTGGACTCAACACCTTTCACAGTGCCCCCTGACCCAAGTTTGGGAGTGATCTCAGGCCGCTGGGGTTGTCTGGGGGTAGGGCTGGGAGATGATTGTAGCAGCTGCTAGACTGCTGACATCTCTCTGATTGTGGAGGTACAGTTCCTAACCCTTGGCTGACACCTGCTAAAAGCCAGGTGTTGGAACAGAGTTGAGGACTGATGCAATGTAGGGGAGGGTGGAAGTAGTACTTGGTTTCCGAGAGCATGTGCGCACCTACATGCACATGTACTCACTGCATCGACCTATGCTCTAAGAGGGTGGGGATAAAACCAGAAAATACCATGTCTCCCCGTGGCCGTGTGTGTTGGCCCCCTCCATTCTCAGGCCCTACTAATTACAGATCCCCACTGGCATGACGGCGGGGAGAGGCAGACGGGGATGGGGATGGTGGGGGACCCGATGGGAGGAGTAGATGGCCATGGGATGCAAAGAACTATATATATATATATATATAAAAGAAGGCTGCTGATGATGCAACACAGCTTGCTGATAGGTGGGAACATCTCACATATGAAAGGATGTAGCCACACTTATCACGCTGGTTTTACGTCCATTAACATGCTAAGAGGGAATCTCCCTCAGATTTCTGTTCCTCTTTCTGGCTGCTTATCACCACCCTTCACCTCTGTGCTTGTGTGCAGCTGGTATCATCCCAATCCAACTTACTGTATGACCAGAGATGGGTGCTCATCGCTTCAGCGCTATTACCCATCATGCACAACACAGCTTCCTTTACGACGGCAATGGGTGTTCATTAACCCCACTGCAAGGATCCCCTCCCACCTAACCTAACGTTCTGTATGACTAGCAGCAGGTGCTCATTATCCCCACTGCAAGTATCCCTCCTACCACCCAACCTAGTCTGCAGTACCCCACAACACAGAGAGAGTATGACACTGGGATGCACACCCCCATTCCAACTCCCCCTCCACTCAAAGGATGTGACACCCAGCTTTCCACCTTTGGTGCCACCAAACAACAGAACAGTGGGGTGCATGCATAAGCTGCAAATGACAGTGGCAGCCTGAAATGATACCTCTGTGCCATAAGCTGTAAATGACAGTGGCAGCCTGAAATGATAGCTCTGTGCCACCAGCATTTAATTTATTTACAAATCTGACAATACTGTGGTGATTTTGCTCAAAGCAGGCTGTACAGTAGCACATAACTGTCCTCTAACAAATTACCAAGTTTAAGAATGATAGTTGCATATGGAAAGAACTTATTACCTTAAATTATAGTAGTTTCTCTAAGAGATTACTAGTTTCAAGTTGTCGGTAGCCTCCCGGAAAGAGAAAGTACAGGAGCTACAGCAGAAATCGAGGGACACTGAGATATATCTGTCATGCACTGATGATAAAGATACCCCCCATGCAGCTCATATTCAGCAGCTACAAATGCTGGTAGCACTCCTGTGGGATTGGGCTTAAAACTCCGTAAACCGGAGCAACCATAATAATCTAAGGTTCATCAGGTTTCCTGAGGGGGGTGGTGAACAGATATATGGTTGGCTTCCTCCAACAAGAACTACCAGAGCTACTGAAGCACTAATGGAAACCCATTTTGGATACTGAGCAGGCACACAGAACACTTGGCCGACCTCAAAGCCTGGTGACAGATGATGAGCCATACAAGCCAAATTTCTGCAGTTTCCAGATAAAGAGCAGATCCTCACTCTAGCCAGGGATAGAGGACTCCTGATGTGGCTGGGAGAGAAAATTTATATTTTTTCTGACTATTCGATGGAGCTGATTCAACATCAGGAGGGGTACACAGCAGTTAAAACAAATTCTGGCCAGAGCCGATAGGGCTATATCTGAGGAATTTGGGGTAAAAATATTGTAAATTGCCAAAGTTATGAGCCTGCATTTACAAAATGTAACACAGGCTGATAAAATTGTTGTTTTGTAATAGTTTTACACCAAATGTTCAACATAGCCTTGTTATGACCCTGCCTCATGAAGACGGGTAGAGAAAATGTTCAACTCCTGGCCTAGAGGTGATTTTGTGCAGGGACTGGGAAATCAACTTTTGGGATACAAAAACACATATTAGGCAGGAGTTGAAAAATAACAGCTATCACATTCATGAGGTGCTGTAAAGAAATGTCTATGCTAAAAATTTTGGGTACAAATATTAAATATTACCAAACATATGAGCCTGTATTCTCAAATTTCAATATAGGCTCATAACTTTGTTGTTTTTTTAAATATTTTTACACCAAATTTCCAACATAGCCTTTTTATGACACTGCCTCATGAACAAGGACAGAAAAAATGTTAAAATCCTGCCCAAAAAGGTGATTCATACAGGGACCACAAAATCACCTTTCCGAATATAGAAAATCATTTTGGCCATGATTTGAAAAATGGCAGTTGGCACATTCATGAGGTGCTGTAAAGATATGGCTATGTTGTAAATTTTGGGTAAAATATTGAAAATGACAAAAGTTACGAGCCTGTGCACACAAAATTCAATGTAGGCTCATAACTTTGTTGTTTTTTAATATTATTGCACCAAAGTTTCAACATAGCCTTCTTATGACCCCACCTCATGAACAAGGAAAGAGAAATTTAACTCCTGTCCATAAGGTGATTTCATGTAGGGACCTCAAAATCACCTTTTGGGACAGATCTGCCTAATGAGAGTTCAATTGTTCATGAGTTGGGGTCCCAGAGAAGACATGTTGAAAATGTGGGGCAATAATATTAATGACATGGCCAAATTATGGTACTAAGTTGAAAAACACCATTGAAATACATTGAACAGAATACCTGTTTCCTCAGTTCATGGTCTGGCTTGGAAGAGTGAAGACATGTCTGCAGTCCAGACAGGATGAAGGCGTTGGACCCCTGATGGATAAGTAAAGGCTACGGGGGTGAGTGCTAAGTGGAAGGGTCAGGTGTGGGGATGGTAACAGCGCAAAAGTCATCAATGGGCAGTTTTCTTTTTACAGGTTAAAAAAAAAAGGACAGAGGAATCACCATCATGACACTGGGGTATTGGGCACTGCCAGTGTCAGTGTTATGTTTCTGGGGGAAGCAAGTTGGGTGCTGAGTGGGAGGGTCAGGTGGGGGGAGAAAAATATATTTAAAAAAAAGGTCAGTAAACACAAATGCAACACTGGAGACTGGGCGCCCACAGTGTCAATGTTTTGTTTCGGGAGGGGTGGGGTGGTGGTGGTGGTGGGTGCTGAGAGGGAGGGTCGGATGGGAGGGATATACATAATTAAAAGGAAAAGACATTGGTGGTCACAGCGGAACACAGCACAGTCCGTCATAACCAAGAAGGCCACCACACTGTACTGTTCATGCGCTAGTAGTCACGCATGTGCAATACAGTTTGGCAGCCATCTTGGGCATAGAGGAGTGTGCCATGTTCAGCTGTGACCACTGACACAGTAAAGAAATAGTGCGGTGTGAAATCCCCAGAGACAATGAGTCGAGTGCTTCATGGATGGGGAGGCAACTCTGTTGCTACTCCAACATGTTTTTCGGTCAGAAGGTATGCACTGAGTCCTTTTCTGATAGCAAGAGGTCTGCAGGGCTATGCCCACTGCAACCCTGACAAATAGGTGATATAGTACATTTCCTAGTAAAATACATCAGAGTCTTGATTTAATATACTGTTTGAAAATAAATAGGTTGTATTAAAGTGTTTGGGACATAACAGGGATGAAATCAGGTGTTTGGGTTTCAACAAGTTAAGGCGTGAAGCCACCACTAAATTCAGTGGCTGCATAAAGAGATCCTTTGAGGTCATCAGGATTTGGGGCTTGAGGACCACAGTGATATGACCACCTAGGTACCCTTATTATACCCCTATTTTACCCCCAGAAACATAGCCTCACTATGTTTCTGTGACACTAATATTCTGGTGGTGAGGGAGGACAATGGATGGAATGAAATATTGAGACCCTTCAATCGTGTGCCCTTCATGGTGGCAAAAATTGTATCATAAGTAGGTGAAATGTAAATATGGCCCTGTGCTTCCACTTCCTTCATCTTCTTCACAAGGCTATACAAGTCCTGGGGAGGGTGAGTGTGTTTATAATTTTGCTGATAAATAGCCAAGGGTTTGCTACAGACAATTGCTGCTACATACCAAACCAAAATGTGTTGGTTTAGATCTGGTTAAGCATTGATATATTTAAAAATAAGTTTATTGTTTGCAAATAGGCAATTTCAAAATTGGTGTACACCAAAGTTGGACCCAGCAAATGCTGGACAAAAGTCAATAGCAGGTTCCTTTTCATTGTACATTTGAGCAGTGCAACAATGAAGTAATATTTTGACCTAATGTTCCTCTGCTGCACCTCCTGTCTTTATGTAATCCCTGTCTTTTTCAGTCTCACATTCCTTTGGCTTTGCATGTTTTATTTAACGGTTCAGTTTCCACCACAGGATGGCACTAATGCAGTTAATGATAAGCACTTCTTGAGTTTTGCAATGCGTGTTATGGGTTTTCTCTTTGTAAAGAACTGCAGGTACCCGTACTTTTTTTACCTTAAACCTAAGCAGGTGATTCCTTTCTCTACCCCCTACTTTGCAATATTTTCCTGTATCTACTCACCCTCTCTGTTGTCCATCTGAACGATGTCCCTGCCTTGTCAACCCACATCACCTGGATGCACAAGATAAAGTCATACATGTGACAAATTGATCAAGATATATCGCTCTCATCCCATGACTGTCTTTTTGCCAGTTTCACATTCCTTTGGCTTTGCATGTTTGATTTCAAGGGTTCAGTTTCCCCACTGGATGGCATTGTTGCACAGTTAATGATAAGCACTTCTTAAGTTTTTCAATGCATGTTATCGTTTTTTTCTTTGAAAAGAACTGCAGGTAACTGTACCTTTTTTTTGTATACCCTAAGCAGGTGACTCCTTTCTCCACCATCTGCTTTGCAATCTTCACCTGTTTCTACTCAACCTCTCTTCTGTCCATCTGAACAATGTTCCTGCCTTGCCTACCCCCGTTACCTGGATGCAAAAGATAAGGTCATAAATGTGACTAATTCATCAAAATTTATCACTCAGTTCCCATGGTTGACATAAAATAGTATTGGAATGTCAAGGGGATTAAACACCCCATTAAGATAATTAAAATATTTGCATTTCTTACTGTATGTCAGCTATGGCTGATATAGCACTTTTCCAGGAGATACACCTGGTTAAGACAGACACGTCAAAGCTAAGTAGGAGCTGGAGCATGGCAGAAGTATAAAGCACATTCACATCAAAGGAAAAAAAATGGCTGTCCTCCTAGTTCACTAAAACTGCCCATTCGTCATTGAAAAATGCAGTGAGACATGAAAGGCAAGTGGCAGGGAATATAAATGCTTTTCATGTCACTGTTTTTAACATGTACGCAACAGCATTCTACAACACTGGGCTTGGAAAACCATGTTTTTCACAAGGCTGGAAATTGGGGAAGAAAGCTAGCAAATTATCTTGCATATAAACTCCAAAAGAAGAAAGTGGAGACCAGAATAATCAAAATCAAAGACAGGAATGGGTACAACACCTCCACTATGAATTTAAGTACTTTTACCAGCACCTAATTAGAGATGTGTGAACTAAGGGAAACTTCTCTTTGTTAAATACTTCACAAAGTTTCACTGCTTTGCTAGGTATAATGCACTGTGGCTAGCAAATTAGAACAATGAGATGTGAATGAGCTTGTTACATCCAGCAGACATAGGTTTGATTCCCACTAAATCAACTAGCATACTGTGTGATTCTGAGCAAGTAAGTTAACCATCCAATTGCTCCTGGGTCATCCCTGAAAACAGGCATTTGTGCCTGGTGGGTCTTTTCCAGTTATAAAAGAATAAAATAAAAAGTGTGATTCAGCATAGTTTTTCAACAGGCAAATGTCTGCTTCCCTGAGGGGAATTGCGCTTTGCACGTAATGACTTACAAAACAAGCATTTGTCAATGCCGAATGTTGTCTCGCTGGCATTGACATTGGTAGTGCTGGAGTTGGAGATGCATAATAGGAATGGCAGTGAAGTATTGAAGTGATGCTAACCCCATCCCCACCCTGTAGAGACCGACAGGCATTGGGGTGTGTCTTTGGGTCATCAGCTGTAACGCTTATGCCATTGTACCTCACCCTACCCTGTAGACACTGACAAGTGTTGTGGTGTGCTTTGGGGTCTTTGGGCATTATACTTACCTCTTTCAATAAGGAAATATGCTGAGGTGGGTGCAGTATAGGAGAATGGGATGAACATTGTGGCCGAACAGTGCAAAGCACACCACGATGCCTGTCACTGGCTGCAGGGTGGGGGTGAGGGTGGAATGGCGTGAGCATTACAGCCGATGATCCCAAGTCACACCCCTGAAGCCTGTCAGTCTCTACAGGATGGGGTGCTACAATTGGAAGCCCTAACACCATAGGCATGTGTTGGTATTTTCACTCCAAATTTTCAACATGGGCTTTTTGTAAGTCCACCTCATGAAAAGCGGCAAAATCAGTTGTTAGCTGAAAGGTGGTTTTGCACAGTGACTATGCCATTTGGCGACACAGGGATGAAAACACATTTGGAGCAGGTTGTGGAAATTGACAACTGTGTTGTTCATGAGGAGGCATAAAAAAATGGCAACGTTGAAAATCTGGAGTGAAAATATGAAAAATTGGTGAAGTCATGAGCATGCATAGAAGCTGCACAACACACATCCGTAACGCAATTATTTTTGGATGTCTGTTAGCCACATTTATAACATAGGCATTTTGGGACCTCCCCTCATGAACAGTGGTGCTGTGATTTTGTTAATCTGTCCCAAAAGTTCATTTCCCACAGAGACCACGCCATTGTGCTCCACAGGTGTGAAAACACATTTTGGGCAGGATATGAAAAATGAGAGCTGTACTGTTCATAAGGTGGTGTGAAAAAATGCCAGTGTTGAAAATCTGGCATGGAAATATTGCAAATCTGCGAAGTTACAAGGGTGCGTGGAAACTGCGCAATGCACGATTGTAACACAGTCACTTTACGGACTTTTGGCACCAAATTTTCAACATAGGCAATTTAGGGCTTCTGCTCATGAACAGTGTCACTGTCATTTCCTCAAACTGTCCCAAAAACTGATTTTGCACAGAGACTGCGCTATTCTGCGCCGGATGTGCGAAAACACATATCGGCCAGGATATGTAAAATGACAGCTGTGCTCTTCATCAGGAGGTATGGAAAATGGCAATTTTGAAAATATGGAGTGAAAATATTACAAATTCAGAGATTCTGTGTCGTGGAAACAACACAACATGCAGCTTGTAAAAACAGCTATTTTGGGATTTATTTCACTCAAATTTGCAACATAGGCTGTTTGAAAGCCCCCCTTATGAACAGTGGCACTGTTGTTTTGTTACTCAGTCCCAAAAGGTGATTCCGCGCAGTGACTGCCATACCTCTCAACCTCCTGCCTCATAAATCATGGACAATGCTTAAAAAAACAGGGATAAATGACCAAAATCAGGGACACATCTTCTAAATTTGTAATATCCACTCAGGAAGCTGGTAGAATAAGGGGCTTAGTGTAAAATGCATTTTCTAAGGAAAAGCAAGTCTGTAACTTTAATGTTTGACTTTATTTTGTTCATACAATCCCTACTGTTTGGGCATGGAAACATAATTTTTAAGAAGGACAGAATAACATTTTGAGGCAAAAATCAGGGATGTCCCTGAAAATCAGGGACAATTGAGAAGTATGGTGACCACGAAATCACTTTTTGGGACCAAATAATGCCATGACAGTGATAGAATTCATGAGGAGGGGTTCCATTAATCCCATGTTGAAAATTCGGTGCAAAAATTCAAAAACATGCCCGAGATATGCACCAAAGTTGAAAAAACCCTATTTATACCATTATACAGCTTACCGGCATTTCTTCAGTTCGTGGTCGGCTTTAAAGAGTGCAGACGTGTTCCGGGTCCACTGAAGATCATTGGGCTGGACTCCAGAGGTAAGTATTGGGTGAGGGGGTGGTGTGGGGAGGCAGGGTGCACAGAGGGTGGCGCTGGTTGTGGGAGGGGGGCAGGAAGACCGAGAGGGACCGTTTTCTTTTTACAGCTTATAAAAAATAAACCATCGCAGGATGGTTTTTTATTTTCAGGGATTTGGCACACTGGGGGACTCTCAGTGTGCCACCTAATGTTTGGGGGGATGCTGTGGCTGATGAGTTGGGCACCCCGTAAGCACACAATAAAGCAGGGGCAATAGCCAAGGGGACTGGGCACCCTTCGCACATAAATGGGGGATGCATTATGCCGGGTGGGCTCCCCCATCAGTACATACATTGGGGTAGGGTATGGCGACAGGGGGATTGGGCACCCCCAAAGTCGGCATTATGGCAGGCAGTGTGCTGCCATGTTACATTTTTTTTCTTTCCAGGGAAAGCACGTTGGAAGGTCCACTGTGTTTGACGAGCTTTGCTCACGTTGCAGCGGACATTTCCTTAGATGTGCTCGCCACATTATGTATGCATGGTGTGGCACCAGCATGCTGGCTTATTGGGGAAAGAGAGACGCACCTATTGATGCATACCCTGCATTTGCCCAGCAGTAACTGTGCCTCCAAATCTACTACTACTGCAATATGTTGGCTGCACATGCATGAGCCAACATAAAAAGGATACGATTAATGTGTTTATAAAGAAAAAACAAAACACCCTCACTATCTGGCTCATTAACATTCGCCACCCTCCAAGCACACCATATGGTTTAAACAATAACCCCCCCAACTCCTCTACTCACTAGGCCCCCACTTCTCTCCTCTCCCCCTATATGATGCAAAGTTTTTTGACAAAGATGACAGTCACAGGACTTGCCCTTCCCTGATCACAAAAGCCAGTTCCCCGCTCCTCGTCCCTGTAAGTTCATCACAGAAGTGCCCTGCCAGTTAACACCACTTGCTAATAAATCCAATTTCTTTTCCCCCAAGGTCAACAATCTAAAGATTTCATTTCTATATACCTGTGATTGACCAGCCTACTAAGGCTATGTCATGTTTCCATAGTGCTATGAGAACTGTGCTGGCTCCTGGTAAAGTGGTATATTGTATTTCTTTTAAAGTTGGGTTTCTATATTACAAGTTCCTACACATGTTCTCTCCTAGCTACAGTACCTGTCAGTTATTCTGCATCCTCATTTGCCTTTGCATTCTATTCCTTCCAGTGAGGTGGGCCTCTTGCTGGTGGTAAGGACCACAATAAAATTCTCAGGTGACCATTCCCTTGAGGTGGCTGGCCCTGTTCTTTGGAACTCACTCCCAAGGGCCAATAAAGAGGGCCCCTAAGTAAAGGCCATTAAAAGGGGCCTGAAGACACATGGAGTGAATTTTCAAAGCCCTACTATATCAGCATACCATACACCAAACTGCCACTTGTGGCAAACTGATGTGTGTCAGGGACCCTGTGGCAGGTTTTGGAAGAAGAGGGTTAATGGTGCCAAATTCCCAAAGTTTGCCAGAAGCCTACCTGGGCACTAAACAAACAGTGCATTGGAGGGGAATGCTGCAAGTTTCAGGACAGGTTTTTGTCAGCAGTAGCCAATGATGGTGAACCACCTCCTGGTCACCCAGGAGGCTGGCATTTCATGGTGGATGGGACATGGCATGCAGAGGGGAAGGACAGGACAGGATGCTGGAGGGGGTGGCAAATGCCCCAGATGGGGACAAGGCACAGTCACCACCACACAGTGCAGGTCTGTGGGGTGGGCAGATGCACAAGTGCCCCCAGTGGGACTGCTGAGGGCATGTACCTGCCATGGTCCGCTGGCTACTCCAGCAGTTGTTTTGGCAGGTGTCAGGGGCTATGAAGAGACCATCACCAGGGGAGCACAGGGTCACCACACCACCCAGCAATGGCTCCAGAGGTGGTGCAAGGCATGTTAGACCTACTCAGGGCTGGTGTAACAGCAAAGGACCATGCGTCCTTGAGGGGTCTCCCAAAATCCCACTACAGGAGATGCCACAGTGCTGCCCCACCATTGGCCCCCTTCTGCCATGGTGCACTGGTATGACCATTGCAAGGACAGTGCAAGCCTGGTTGGTGCAAGTGGTTCCCCAAGTGGCACAGGCAGTGTTATAAAATCAGGAATTGCAGAAGGAGCCCCTTGCACCATTTCTCCTTAATGCAAGCACCATGCATAGTTTCCAATATTATGAAACTCAGACTCGCATCTCTTTAGATAAGCCTTTGGTGAGCAATGTATACTCTACATTGGTTACCATCCCAGCTGAGATTATATCTGCTTTAAAATTGTCAGATTTTGAATATGTTTGTCTTTACTTGTGTATTATGTTGCCTTACTTCTACATTTTATTGTAAGGTGCCTCTGAATTCCTGCTCCATGATGTTTTTATCCAACTAACCTATGGTCATCATCACTGTCACTACCACCACTGACCACTTCATGTGGCATATATAGAGACATAGTGGTCAGCCATGAAATGTGCTGTGCATTCATTTTAAAAATTATTTGAATGGCAAAATCTTTTGGTGACAAACTTGTACTCTTAATCATGAAGGCCCCTGTTGAATTGAAGATGCTCTCAGCATTTACACTAGAGAATGGGCAGCTTAAGTATGCAATAACTACTTATGTCAGTGCTGGACAATCAGTAACCTTGCCACTCCAATACAACAAGGGCACATCATTTAAGGTGAGGTGCCTATTGTCCACCAAATGGGCATCTACCATTCTTTGGGCTGTATGCAATCTTTCATCATAACCTGTCTCCTCTTCTTTTTCCTCAAATTCTTCCATCCCATCCTGTGACAAAAAATCCCACAGTGGATTTGTTGTGATTGACTTTCTTCATCTCCAGTTCTGCATGTGCAGTGATAGCAACACTTTGTCTCTCCTGTTCTTTGCTAACCATTTTAACAGCATCTGTGCCTGACAAAATCCCATTCATGTTCTGCACCTGATTCTAGTTGCCTTCAAGGATAGATGCAAAGACATTTTAAGTTTGTCAGTCTGTGCAACATAAACATTTTGGTGCTTCTCTGGCAGTGTAGTGGCCTTGGAGGAGTGTGCTGTTATCAGTCAATGGAGTTTAGACTGCAGGAGGCATTACAGCAAACACCCAATGGTAAGAAAGCTGATGATGAAGTGGCTCGGTAGCACTGAGGGTTGAGGTGCTGGATGCCACACCTCATGTCATGCTGATGACCCAAGTTAGAAGTGAGCTCATGCCACCAGGGTTGACTGGGGAAGTGGGCTGGGAGATGATTGTAGCAACTGCTGGACTGCTGTCATCTCCCAGTTGGGGAAGTACAGTTACTCACTCTCAGCTGATACCAGGAGGATGCCGGGTGTTAGAGCTGAGTCAATGACTGATGCAGTGTAGAGGAGGGTGGAAGAAGCACTTGGCATCTGTGAGTGTGTGAGCACCTTCTGTGTGCACCCACTGCATCCACCATTGCTCTGGGAGGGCAGGGAGAAAACCAGAAAACATCATGTCTCCTCCTGGCCGTATGTCATGGCCCCCTCTGTTCTTGGGCCCTGCTCCTTGTGGATCCCCACTGGCATGGCAGTGGGGGGAGAGGCAAGTGGGGCTGGGGATGGTGGGGTACCTAATGTCAGGAGTAGGTGGCCAGGGGAGAAAACTCTATATAAAGAAAAAGAAGGCTGATGATGATGCTACACAGCTTTCTGATGGGTGGGAACATCTCACATATGAAAGGATGCAGCTACACTTATCATGCTGGTTTCAAGTCCGTTAACATGATAAGAGAGCATCATCCTCAGCTTTCTACTCTTCTTTGCGGCTGTTCATCGCTACCCTTCACATTTTTGTTTGTGTGCAGTGGGTATCCTCCCAACCCAGCTTTCTGTATGACCAACAGTGGGTGCTCATCAGCTCCAATGCCGATATTACTCATCATACAAAACACAACATTCTGTATAATCGGCAATGGGTGCTCATTAATCCCACTGCAGGGATCACCATTCTACCCAATCCAGCATTCTGTATGACTAGCAGCAGGTGCTCATTATCCCCACTGCTAGTATCCCTCCTACCACCCAACTCAGTCTGCAGTACCTGACAAAAGAGATAGAGTATGACACCACATTGCTCACCCCATTCCAGCTACTCTCTCCACTCAGAGGATTTGACACCCAGGTTCCCACTCTTGGTGCCACCAAACAACAGACCAATGGGGTGCATGAGCAAGCTACAAATGACAGTGGCAGCCTGAAAAGATAGCTTTGTGCCACCAGCATTTCAGTTACTTAAAACTCTAACAATACTGTGGCAATTTTGTTAAAAGCAGGCTCATCTGTAGCATAAATTTGTGCTCCAACAAATTATCAAGTTTAAAAATGATGTTTGGCTATGGAGGGAACTTATTACTTTAAATTATAGCAGTTTCTCTAAGAGATTACCAGTTTCAAGTTGTCAGTAGCCTCCCGGAAAGAGAAAGTACAGTTGCTACAGCAGAAATCCCTGACATTGAGACATATCTGTGATACATTAAAGATACCTATCATGAGGTTCATATTGAGGAGCTACAAACACTACTAGCACTCCTGTGGGACTGGGCTGAGAACTTCAAAAACAGGAGCCACCGTAATAATCAAAGATTTATTGGGTTTCCTGAGGGGGTGGAGAACAGAGATATTGTTGGCTTCCTCCAACAAGAACTGCCTCAGTCACTGATGCACATCTGGAAATCCATTTTGGATACTGAGTAGTCACACAGAACACTTGGCCAACCTCAAAGCCTGGTGACAGATCATAACCGACACTAGCCAAATTTGTGAGCTTTTCAGATAAAGAGCAGATCCTCACTCTAGCCAGGGAGAGAGAATCACTGATGTGGCTGGGACAGAGAATTTGTATTTTTCTGACTACTCGATGGAGCTGGCTAAATATCAGGAGGGGTAAGCTGCAGCTAAGACAAATTCTGGTCAGCACCAATAGGGCTGCAACTGAGGAATTTGGGGTAAAAATATTTTAAATAACCAAAATTACAAGTCTGCACTTGTAAAATGTAATGTAGGCTCATAAATGTGTTGTTTTGTAATATTTTTATACCAAATTTTCAACATAGCCTTGTTATGACCCTGCCTCATGAAGATGGGCAGAGAAAATGTTTAACTCCTGGCTTGGTTATTTTGTGCAGGGACTGTGAAATCAACTTTTGGGACACAAAAACACATTTTGGACAGGAGTTGAAAAATGACAGCTGTCACATTCATGAGGTGCTGTAAAGAAATGGCAATGTTGAAAATTTTGGGTAAAAATATTGAACTTTACCAAACATACGAGCCTAGTTTGCAAAATTCAACATAGGCTCATAACTTTGTTGTTTTTTAATATTTTTACACCAAATTTCCAACATAGCCTTCATATAACTTGCATCATGAACAAGGGCAGATAACGTTTTCAAATCCTGCCAGAAAGATGATTCATGCAGGGCCACAAAATCACCTTTCGGATAGTAAAAAAAAAAAAAAGAAAACATTTTTGCCAGGATTTGAAAAATGACAGCTGTCACATTCATGAGATGCTGTAAAGATATTGCTATAATGTAAATTTGGGGTAAAATTATTGAAAATTACCAACGTTACGAGGCTGCATTTGCAAATTTTAACGTAGGCTCATAACGTTTTTATTTTTTTATATTTTTACACCAAATTTTCAACATAATCTTCTTATGACCCCACCTCATCAACAAGGGGTGAGCCAATTTTCAACTACTGTCTGAAAGGTGATTTTGTGCAGGGACTGCAAAATCACCTTTTGGGAGAGATCTGCCTAATAACAGTTCAATTGTTCATGAGGTGGGGTCCCAAAGAAGGCATGTTTTTAACATCCTGTTTCTGACAGAAGAAACTTTGGTTTCAGAGCAAGACAGCAGTCTAGAGCTACAGATTTTTTACTGATAAATCACTTCTATTGCAACAGGAGTTAGTACCTGTTTGGATTAAGCAAACAGATACTCTATTTGAAGAAGGGGGTCTCATTTAAGTAAATAAAAAGAAGAAAGTCACTGAGTGTTTATCTGAGGAAGGGAGCTGTATCAGCCTAATTTACATAGTCAGAGCAGAGGGTGAATCTAATTGGGGGTGTGGCTTAGCAGTTCAGCAGTACAAAAGCAGCTGTCTCCAGTTATAGCTTCCTGCTGTTTCTGACAGAAGAAACTTTGGTTTCAGAGCAAGACAGCAGTCTAGAACTACATATTTTTTTACTAATTGCCCTCCTTCCCACCCATCCACCCTACCACCGAAAGCCAGTTCTAGTTTTATAGCCACTGAATTTGACTGACAACAGGAACTTCCTGTTTGGCAGTAGGAAGGGAAGGATCACTGAGACACATTAGTTTCAGCAACCTTGAAGGAACCTAAAAAAAAAATAACTCTTTATCTCCCCCTGGCTGCTGGAGGTCTGAATCCAAGCACAGAAGAAGGAGACTACTGAAGACTACAGGAAGTTCCTGTCCCAAAACAGGAAGGATGAGAGTTGTAAGGGCACATAGGCAGTAGGAAAGTAAGTGTAAAAATATATAGAGGGAGGAGACAGTAAGCATATAAGCAACAGGAGAGGGGACATAAAATAAGTCAAGATGGGAGTGGTGCAGTGTAATGGCTGTGGAGCAGCAGTGTTCTGGGAGACATTCTGGATGCTGCGATGCTGCCCTGTTTGCAGGCCCTTCTCTGGTCTGAGGGAGGAGGTTGCCCGTCTCCAGGCTGAACTGGCTAGGATTCATGAAACATCTTCCCCCACCCAGGGACCACCAGGGCCACCACTGTTACCTCAGAGGTTGCCATGAAAGAGGAACAGTTGGATCAAGGTGAGCTCAGAGAGGGAGAGAGTGGTAGAACAGAGGTGCATCCCTCCAGTTGTACATCTCCACAATTCATATGCTGTTCTGGCAAAGAGTGGTTCCTCTATGGCGGCACCTGCAGTGGAGACCAAGGAGGATGCTGGGAACCTCCACAAAGGAGACCCACAGGAGAATGGCATGAGACCCCACAGGGGAAGGAAACAACTCCTGGTGGGGGACTCAATCATTAAGGGGTAGAAGTGGGGGAGGAAGGGGATAGGGAGGTAAGGTGCCTGCCTGGCACCATGGCTTGGAGGGACAGGAAGCGAATCCTCAGGATCGCGGGAGCAGCTGTACGAGGGTGGGAGCTGGATGTCATTGTCCACCTAGGGACCAATGATCTGGCTGTGAATGGGATCAGAGTGGTGCAAGAGGAGTTTGTGGAGTTGGGGAGGGGCCTTAGACAAGTAGCATGTATGGTAACCTTCTCGGAGGTGCTGCCTGTCTAAGGCAAGGATGATGCTAGGGTATTCCACACCATGGAATTCAATGAATGGTTGAAAAACTGGTGTGAAGCTCTGGGTTTTGGCTTCATTGGGGACTGGTGAGCCACCTGGATGGATGCAGTTTTATACTGGTGCAATGGTCTGCATCTGTCTAGGGGGGGATCCAGGATCCTAGGTGACAGGTTTAAATGCTTTATTGGCAAGCATTTAAACTAGCCAAGGAGGGAGGCACTGAAAAGGAGCAGGGAAATCCCAACCTTCCACCACAAAGCACAGTACTTAGAGAGGTAAACACCAAGGTAGAGAAGCCAGTAGGGAGCAGTACAGGGATAAATGCAGAAAAAGGTGTTAAGGACAGGAATGGGGCTAAAAGGGGTAAGGCCATAAAAAATAAATGGAAGGTGATGAGTCCCAGTGCCCACAGTCTGTGCAACAAGCTCCCTGAACTAGTGGTCTTGATGGAAGAAGGATGCCTGGATATTGTGGCAGTCACTGAAACATGGTACACAGAGAACCATAAGTGGGATGTCAACATACCAGGATACACATTCTACAGGAGGGACAGGGTGGGTAAAAGAGGAGGAGGAATAGCTCTCTATATAAGGGAAGAGATTAAAGCAACAGAACTAAAGAGTAAACAGGAAGTTGATGAGTCACTATGGGTCACCCTGGAGACAGAAAATGGCACCACAATCCGCATGGGGGTTGTGTACAGACCCCCTTCTCAGGTGGGAGGAGGTGGACAAGGAAATGATAGAAGGCATCCTTAAAATAGCAGAAAAAGGGGAGATATTGTGGATGGGGAACCTGAATATGCCAGATGTTAACTGGAGTACCTTTGCTGCAGGCACATCCAAGATCAGGGTCATTCTTGATGCCCTACAGGGGACATGCCTCAGACAGCTAGCGCTGGAACCCACTCGGGAGGGAGCAATCTTAGACCTGGTACTCTCAAATAGGGAAGGAGAAAGGATCTCAGATTTAGAAGTGGGTAGACATCTGGGAACAAGTGACCACCAAACAGTGTGGCTCACAATAAACACAGCCATAGAGTCAAGACATACAAAAACAAGAGTACTGGACTTTAGGAAGGCTGACTTTGGGAAAATGAGAGAGTGCCTCAGAAAAGCACTAGCAAATAGGTAAGAAGGAGGGGTGGAGTAACAATGGGGAATAATCAAAACAGCCATCGCAGAGGCAACAAGCCTTTGTGTAAAGTAAATCAATAAAACAAAACAAAGGAAAAAGCTACTATGGTTCTCAAAAGAGGTGGCAGGGATGGTTAAGGAGAAAAGGATAGCATTCAGGAAATATAAGGAAACACAGAAGGAGCAGGACAGAGAATTTATCAGTTACAGCAGAAGGAGGCAGGGAAGGCAGTCAGAATAGCAAAGACACAAACTGAGGAAAAGATAGCCAACTCTGTTAAGAAGGGGGATAAAACCTTTTATTGGTACATTAGGGAGTGAAGAAAGACCAAGGGAGGGATACAGAGACTAAATAAAGGGGAGGGAATGTAGGCAGAGGGTGACAGTTAAAAAACAGGGATACTTAATGAATATTTCTGCTCAGTATTCACAGTGGATGAGGAGAGGGAGGTACCTAAACCAAACAAAGGAGAAACTCTGAATAGGGGGGTCGATACCAGTCCATTTACAGAAGAAAGGGTCTTGAAAGAACTCTTGAAACTGAGGGTGGACAAAGCAATGGGTACTGATGGGATTCACCCAAGAATACTAAAAGAACTAAGGGTAGAACTAGTAACACCACTGACTACTCTCTTTAACAAATCATGGGAGGATGGAGTAGTTCCTGAGGACTGGAGGAGGGCAAATGTGATTCCACTTCACAAAAGTGGGAGCAGGGCAGAGGCAGAAAACTACATACCAGTTAGTATGACTTCAGTGGTAGGGAAAATGATGGAATCACTTCTGAAGGAAAGAATTGTTGAGTACCTAGAGGCCAGTGAGGCACAGGACCCAAGGCAGCATGTTTTCACAGCAGGAAGGTCATGTCAGACAAACCCAATAGATTTCTTTGACTGGGTGACCAAAGTAGTAGATCAGGGAGGGGCTGTGGATATGGCCTACCTAAATTTTAGCAAGGCATTCGACACAGTCTCACACAAAAGATTAATATACAAGTTAGCCAGCCTTGGAGCGGGTCCCAAGGTGGTAGCCTGGATAAAAAACTGGCTGGACAACAGGACGCAAAGGGTAATAGTAAACGGAGTCCAAAGTGAAGAAAGGAGGGTAACTAGCGGGGTACCACAGGGTTCGGTACTGGGACCGGTCCTCTTTAATATCTTTATAAGTGACATTGGAGAGCACCTGGAAGGAAAGGTATGTCTCTTTGCAGATGACACAAAGATCTGCAACAGGGTTGATACACAAGGTGGGGTGGAAAAAATGAAAAGGGACTTGGTAAGGTTGGAGGAATGGTTAGATATGTGGCAGCTCAGATTCAATGCAAAGAAGTGCAAGGTAATGCATCTGGGAAACAAAAACCCAGGGGAAGAGTACACAATGGGGGGGTGAGTTAATAACAACAACAAAAATCCAAAGAGACCTAGCAGTAATTATATCAGATGACCTAAAGGTGGACAATCAATGTGAGAAGGCAGTAAGGAGGGCTGGGGGGGATACTGGGATGCACAGGGAGAGGCATCAACAGTAGAAAACAGGAAGCTGTTATCCCTCTCTACAGACAGTTAGTGAGACCCTATCTGGAGTACTGCATGCAACTCTGGAGACCCCATCTCCACAAAGACATAGACAGAGTGAAGGCTGTTCATAGGAGGGCAACCAAAATGGTGCAAGGTCTGCACCAGAAGACATACGAGGAGAGACTAAAGCAGCTTAATATGTATACCCTTGAGGAAAGGAAGGAGAGGGGAGATATAATAAAACGTTCAAGTATCTCAAGGGAATTAACAAGGTACAAGAGGGTAGTATCTTTCAGAAGAAGAGATGTGGAAGAACAAGGGGGCATAATTTGAAGATAGATGGGGTACGGCTCAGAGGTAATGTTAGAAAGTATTTTTTCACAGAGAAAGTTGTGGGTGCATGGAACAGCCTTCCTGAGGAGGTTGTGGAGTGAGGAACAGTGGGAGAATTCAAGAATGCATGGGACAGGCATAAGGCAATTCTAGTGGGGGGGTATGAGGAAGTAAGCTGTTGATTAACTAGAATCTGCAGCTTATCCATCAGGTAGGGAAATGGGCAGACTGGGTGGGCCAAGCAGCCCTTATCTGCCATCAAATTCTATGTTCCTATGTTGAAAATTTTGGGCAAAAATATGAACAAAATGCCCAAGATATGGGGCTTAGTTCAAAATCCCATTGAAATACATTGAACCACATATCTGTTTCTTCAGTTCTTGGTCCGGCTTTGAAGAGTGAACACGTGTCTGTGGTCCAGAGAGGATTACGGCGTTGGACCACTGATGGGTATGTAGGGCTTGAGATTGTGTAGGTTGATGGATGTTGAGTGGGAGGGTTGGGTACGGGGGTCGGAAACAGCACAAATGACATTGATGGATGTTTTTCCTTTTACAGGTTAAGAAAAAATTAAAATAAATAAATAAAACAGGATTAAGGATTCCCAATCGCTAAATTGGGGGAGTAGGCACCCCCAGTGTCACTGTTTTGTTTCTGGAGGAATGTGGGGTGGTGGGTGATGAGAGAGAGGGCCGGGTGGGGGGAGAAAAATATTTGAAAAAAAAAGGACTGGTTTCATGGGGAACACGATTTTGACACTGGAGGATTGGGCACCCCGGTGTTATTGCTATGTTTCTGGGGGGGGGGCTGTGTGTTGTGATGAAGGGTCAGAATAGGGGAATATTTATTATTAATACTATAAATAAAAAAATGAAATAGGTGGTCACAGCAGAACATGGCACACTCAGCCGTGACCAACATGGCTGCCACATGATACTATGCATACGGGACTACTAGCGCATGTGCATTACAGTGTGGCAGCCATCTTGGACATGGCAGAGTGTGCCATGTTCTGCCATGACCACCTACACTGTAAAACAGTGCAGTACTACTTCCAACAGAGACAACACGAGCAGAGTGCTTCATGAACACAGAAGCGACTGTGGTTCAACTCCAACATGTTGTTTGGTTGGAAGGAATGCACTGAATTATTTTTTGGCAGCAAGAGGTCTGCAGGGCTATGCCCACTGCAGCCCTAAAAAGTCTTTCAAGATCAAGGCATACCATACATGTTACAATACACTGCAAAACTGTTCATAAATAGAAGAGGGCTCCCCCACACCTTCATCACCCCTGAGGAGGCAGGACATTACTTATCCAAGAACTGGCTTGGTGCTCTCCCCCTAACACAGTGTCTGGAAACAGACAATCTGCAGCTGAAAGGGGCTACCATCACCCTGCCAGTCATATACACAACCCTCATATGGGCAGATGCATAGCTATGTCTCTGACCTTTAAGGTGTCAGTGTGGCTGATCTGGTAGCACATCCACTTCTAGGCTAGATTATCATGGGTTCTCATCCCACTCTGAGACTGGGCTAATACCATACATACAGGGATATGAGCACAGTACTGGGGGGGGGGGATGGCACTGTACTGTATGGGTGTGCCATGCTTCAGATGATACATTAAATTGAGGTCCCTTCTACTCATTTCTTGTTCTGTCCTGCTGGGTGTCCAGGTGGAAATAAAAGAATCAAAAGCCCTTTTTGAAACAATGGGGTTTTCCTGGAGTCCTGGTCAACATTTTCCATTCCATAAAAGAGACTCATGCAAGTGTCCAATGCTGTGTGTGGGTGTTGATAAGCAAACTGGATGCCACTATATATTCAATCACTTCACTACCAGTTTAGCACTGCATGTACTGTAAAGCACTTTGGAATACAGTGTGTATGAAAAACATTATATAAATGCTGTTTCTGCTTGTTCTTTTTAAAAAAACAATGAGTGAAAGATTTAGAAGAACAGGTCCAGATTATAAAGACACTCAAAGAAAAGTACAGGAATGATCTGGGTTAGTCTTCTGGGCTCCTTGCAGAAATAGTGGGTATGAAGTACAAGGTAAAATTACACCGGCACCAACTAGAGGTGTAAAAAAAATTTCCACAGGTGGAATTTAAGTGAATGTTTGGAAATCCATTTCTGAACTTTCCTGGAACTTCTACCTGCCCTGCACCCCCAATTACCCAAACTAAATAAAAGTGACCCCTGGTGGCTTGCAGTCCCTCCCCCCACCCGCTCACTTGCTTGGCCAATGTGAATGTAAAAAAAAAAACAACCCTGGTGACTAGCGGTCCCTTCCCCACACCCAGTCACTTGCCCATGTCCAGTATTAGTCACCTGTCAAAGATGTAATCCCCCCTTCCCTATCCTACAGGTATACCATTAAATGGGCAACTGCAAATGAGCAACTCAAATAGGAGTGACTATTTGCGCACCTGAAGGGATAGTGAGTGGGTGTAGATAGTGATGGTATGAATAGTGCATGTGGGAGGGTTGTAATAGTCAGAGCAAATGATGGGGAAATTGTACTGTTGCTGGTGAAGTACAACAATGAGGGCTTGCTACCGCTGAGCTATCCACCTGGCATGGTGGGTAGGGTCATAGACTGCCATAACGACTGTCCAGGGTTCAGGACTGCCAGTAGGTAAAACTTTTTTCTGAATGGTTTTGGCTGATAGAATTTTTTTCCCTCACTGTATTCCCCGGACTGATGGAGCACAAGCCGCAGTACCCCTTACCACCAGCACCCCACCCCAGCATGTAGTGTCCCACTGCCAGCAGCCATGCTGTGCATGCATTCATTTATTGACATTTCAGTGGTCTACCAGCCATAAAGGAGAGTAGAGGGCTGTGCTGGTTGCCCGCTCCATTTTGGGACTGGAGAAGTGGGGTGGGACACTACCTGATGGTGTGGGGGGTTGGGGACTCCATTAGACCACCAGGAAATAAGTTAAAAATAACTATTTACTGGGGATCAGTGATAGGGAGGGAGGGGGATTCACTAGACCACCAGGGAAAATGTTTTTCCTATATGGGGGATATGGATGGGGGGATTACATCTCTAACTATTGACTAGTACTGGACACAGGTGGGTGATCGGTGGGAGGATGGCCCGCTAGCCACCGGGGTTGCTTTGTTTTAAATACACATCACGTGGGTGGGTGATTGGGTGGGGGGGGGCGGCTAGTCACCGGTAGGGGGGTTATTAACCCTTCAGGCCAGGCGGGGCAGGGAGGAACAGGGCAAAATTTCACCACAAACATTCAGAGATGGAAACTCAGAAACTTGACCGAAAGTTGCCAAATTCTGCAAATGTTCCACTAACGTGGAAATGGCAACTTTTGCACACCTCAAGCACCAACAGGCAGAATTGGCTCATTTCAGACTCAGACAAACTTTCTTGGAATCTGGGGAGTTCCCAGGGAGGCTACAAGCCTACCACATTAGAAAACAGCAGGAAAAATCCATTATTCTTTGAGTAAAAACAGTGACTGGGGAGATCTAAATGGGAGTCCAGTATCAAAAAGTGGTGCACAAGGCACACTAAAAAAAGACCGAAAACTGGTCTAAGTAAAAAAAACTGCTTTATTTAGCAAAAAGCTAAAAATCCATACAGGGCGACAGAGGCAACCCTCCACCAACATTTCACGTAGCTCAAGGTGGGGCTATGTGATTTAAGATATATCCCTTTATAAGGTGAACAATGAAAGAGACACACATCTCTATTCCTCCTATCAACATAGCACATCGTGAACCCAATTATTACCAAATTAAAAAACATATGTAATATGTATTTTTCTATGTATACAACAAAATAATAATACTATAATATACATATCTACTATACAGTAGTCCACATAAATTATCTAATTCTGATTGTAATTAAATATAATTTTTAAAGACCACCTGATGAATAAGATGCTACAGGAACAAACATGATCTATCCAATACCATTCTAAATACATAGACAGTGCAACAATATGAACAAAGTTATTCACAACCTATCTAATTTATATTCAAAACATATTGACAGTGCAATATTAGAGGCCAGAATAAGGGACAAAATGAAAAATGGGGTATGGGAAAAGGGGATTAGGAAGGGGTTGGGGGTAGAGAAAAGAGGGAAAGAGGAGGTTTGTTAAAAATGAAGGGGGAAATGAGGAATAGAGAAAAGGGGGAGGAAAAGAAAGAAAGAGAAAGAGAAAAGAGAAAGGAAAGGGAAGGGAAATGTAAGGGAAAAAACCGGGAAGAAAAAAAATATATATATACAAAATTACCCATATTATAAACATCATAAATTCAATTATAATATTTTTTATATATTTAAGATTTTAATATTTTAATATTTCAAAAAAGGCCTCAGGCTGAAACTCGCATTTAGACCTTTTGGTCCATGGGCCTTAAGTTTATATTGCCAACTGCTTTCAAGTTTTAAAGTCTATTGTCAATATCTCCTCCACGAATGTTAAGACTCACTTTTTCAAGGCCCTGAAATTTGAACACATGGGCCCAGATATTCAAACTGCTCCAGGCTGTGGCGCAAGCTTGGGCACAGCTCAGCTTGGCTGTGCAGGGGTGTGGACTGGGTGATATTCAATGGAGCTGCACCATAGCTCAGCAGCATTGAATATCGCACCCTGGCCACCCCCAGTGTGCATGGCGCAGAGGCACTGTGCCAGCGCAAGTGGCCAGAGTGGAGCATGGGGATGCGCTAGCGCAAGGTCCATTGCGCTATGCACAGCAACTGCAACATTCAAAAGTTAACATGCTAATGGGGCCATAATGTATGCAAGGCACACATGGGGTCATTTGCATGTCATTATGGCCCCATTTGCATGCAGGTGCGCCGATCCCCGACGACTTGTGCCTGGCACCCTGCCAGGCAGCAGGCATCGGGGACCGACGCCCCCTGCACCCAGCACTGTGCTTCACAGCCCGACCGCGGGCATATGTATAAGAAAATAAATAATTCCAATATCCCTGGTGGTCCAGTGGACCACTGTCTGCCCAATCGCGGGCATATGTATAAGAAAATAAATAATTCCAATATCCCTGGTGGTCCAGTGGACCACTGTCTGCCCAATCGCGGGCATATGTATAAGAAAATAAATAATTCCAATATCCCTGGTGGTCCAGTGGACCACTGTCTGCCCAATCGCGGGCATATGTATAAGAAAATAAATAATTCCAATATCCCTGGTGGTCCAGTGGACCACTATCTGCCCGATCATGGGCATTTGTATAAATATAGAAATCAATGTCCAATATCCCTGGTGGTCTAGTGGTCCACTATCTGCCTGATCGTGGGCATTTGCAAAATTAAAAGGTATGTCCAATATCCCTGGTGGTCTAGTGGTACCCCCCCTCCCCACCTGTCCACTGAGCCCCACCGCCTGCTCCTCCTGGTCAGCGGCGGGCAGCAGCCACCACCTGCCGCCCGCGCGCCCACGACTGACACCATTGATGGGGCTGTCTCCCATTGGTTCTAGCGTGATCCAATGGGCATGCAGCCATACCGACTACATTCCAGATATGTGAATGAATCATTCACATATCTGGATGTGTGTAGTACGGTATGGTTGCACATCCATTGCTCACACTGTGAACCAATGGGCATACAGCCCTACTGACGGTGTCGGCGGGCAGCGTGGCGGCAGACGGGTGGGTGCTGCCGCCCGCTGGCTGACCCGGGGAAGGCGTGGGGCTCAGTGGGGTGGTGAGGGGGGATACCACCAGACCACCAGGGATACTGGACATGCCTTTTAATTTTACAAATGCCCACGATCGGGCAGATAGCGGACCACTAGACCACCAGGGATACTGGACATAAGTATTAATGTTACAAATGCCCGCGATCGGGCAGCTAGCGGTCCACTGGACCACCAGGGATATTGGACATTAATTACTATTTTTATACAGATGCCCGCGATTGGGCAGCTAGCGGTCCACTGGACCACCAGGGATATTGGCCATTAATTTCTATATTTATACAAATGCCCACGATCAGGCAGATAGCGGTCCACTGGACCACCAGGAATATTGGACATTAATTTCTATTTTTATACAAATGCCCGCAATCGGGCATGGGGGGTGCCGCCAGGTATGGCCGGAGCTCAGGTGGCCACCCACAGGTGGCAGCTGCCGTGTTGTGCCCTGCAATGTGGCAGCTCACCTGTGGGTGGCCATCAGTTGTTCCTTTTTTTTTTTGGATCAACTTTGTGCTGGCGCAGGTAGGGGTTGTGCATGCATGGCTCTGCACATCCCAGGCTGAATATCAAGCTGTGCAGAGTATGCACGAGCACGCCCCCCCCCACCTGTGCCTGCATACATTACTGATGCACTCCGGCGCATCGGGATTCGTGCCGTGCACTTTTTTCATTTGAATATCGCACTGGAGTGCATCAGTGGGTTGCGCATGGCACAACACTGTTGCGCCATGCGCAACCCTTTTGAATATCTGGGCCATGGTCTATTCCTTTCTGCATGACATGTACTGACAAAGCATTTGTTTAATCCTGTTTTTCAATACTTTTTAAGTGTTCTGCAACCCTTTGTTTAAATAAACGCTTCGTCTTTCCCACATAAAAATCTTTTACAACTGCACATTGCCAAATATATTACATGCGCAGTTGCACAATTTATAAAGTGCCGGTTAGGATACATCGTACCAGAGATCAGATGTACAAAAGATGTGCCTGTGTTCAAATGTTTACAGTAACTACAATTACTACATTTAAAAGTTCCTCCAGGTAATGAAGACTTTTGTTCTGTTTCAGACTTCACAAATAGACTTTTTGTAACCCAGTTAGAAATATTCTTTCCTTTCTTGTAAACCATTCATGGTGGGTGCTTCACAGCTGTTTCCAATTTAGGCTCCATTTCTAACAAATGCCAATTCTTCATCAAAATATCTCTAACTTTATAAACATCCAGGCCCGGATATTCAAACTGCGCCAGGCTGTGGCGCAAGCCTGGGCGCAGCTCAACTTTGTTGCGCAGGGGTGTGGCCTGGGCGATATTCAATGGAGCTGCGCTCTGGCACAGCAGCTTTGAATATTGCACCCTGGTCACCCCCACTGTGCATGGCGCAGTGGCACTGCGCCAGTGCAAGTGGCCAGAGTGGAGCATGGAGGTAAGCTAACGTAAGTGCCATTGTACCATGTACAGCACCTGCGATATTCAAAAGGGGACATGAAAATGGGGCCATAATTTATGTATTTGTCCAGATCTCTCTCTCTCTCTCTCTCTCTGTCACTTGGTGGTTGACTCCAGTACTCGGTCTTGCAGAATACAAAAGGACTTCATAAGTTTCTCAGCAAAACATCAAAATATTTTCCTTCTTTCCTTTTGTCTCCTCCAGGTTTCACCATTCACAACAGCTGTTCCTACACCAGCCCAATGGCACACACCACAGCACGCCAGCAGGACTAATGTAATAAAGGTAAGTGTCATTATGAATTTCCTTTTTTCTCCTTCATTTTTGTTCTCCTTTTCACAGGTGCACACTGTTCTATGGTGGCTGAAGGGGCAAAAAGTAGTTTCACGTGGGAGTCAATAGCAGCTATACTGATAGCCACCACAGTGGCTGAGTGAGGAAAATAATTTCTGTTTTTTCTTCACAGCTGACAGGTGGTGTAGTAGTACTGACCTCACAGAGGATGAAAGACCTTCTTAAATTACTCAGAAAGACATTAAAATGTTTTTCCATCTTTCCTTTGCCTCCCTGCAGGTTTCACCATTCACAGTGACTGTTCCTCACCATCTCACTGGCACACACCACAGCATGGCCAGCAGAGTTCAGGGCAATAACTGCAAAATGTATTGCATGGTTGAACACAGTGCAAGCAGAACCTCATGGTAAAAGATTGTGTCAGGAAAAATAGGGAGGCAAACAACCTTGCAAATCCAGCACTCCCAGACACCACCAAACACAGCACACAACACAGAAGTTAATTTATAATGTGGGCACTAGACCTCCCACACATCCCAAAAATATAATCAACTCTGATGGGGGACACACTCAGGGAGGAGGACAACATTGGGCCCACAAGGTTTGGGTGCAGGGGAAACAAAAACATTAAAGATAAATTGAAGAGGAAAAAATACACATAAGTGCAGGGGTAGGACTCAGACCCTGATGCTACACTACTACTGTCATTCTGAACTGTAGCTCTTCCCACTGAGCCACAACAACAGCATGCTGTCGTCCCTCACAGTTCCTTACTTAAACTGCTCAGTGTGAGTGAATACTGCTAAATGTAATCATTGTAATGTTCAGTGCTATTATTTCCCTGATGCTATATTTGTTCACACTGTTTTGTCTTCACGTTCTTTGTGGTGCTCATCTTGCTGCACTCATCTGCCCGCATACTGAACAGCAGCACTAATGTAGTAATAGTAAGTATCATTATGATTTTCTTTTGTTTTATTTTCTTTTTATTTTTGTTCTCCTTTATCACAGGTACACTATGGTATGGTGGCCAAAGGGACATTAAGGAGATTCTCATATGGATATTTACAGTGGCCAAGTGAGGCAAAATCATTTCTTTTTGTCCTCACAGGTGATAGCTGGTATAATAGGATGGAGTCAACAGTAGGCATACTGTGGATACCACCACAGGGGGTACTTATTTGAGTAGATTCTAAATAATCATTTCTTGTCTTCACATATCTCCTGTACTGTGCTACTGTCTCTTGCTCCAGCATTCAAGCCACCGTCATCTTCTCTACCTGGACAACACAACAGAGAAATGCCTAAAATTGTCTGAAATTAGAGCAGCAGAAACAGAAAACAGTTTGACATCTGCAAACTTTTCAGAATTAAAGAAAGAACTCCCCAAAAAAACATATACTTACCTTCTCATGATTTGAAAACATGCTGAATTACAAAAATGGATACTGGCTGGACCTATGCAGCAACATGATTTTATTACCCTAGTGATAATACCTGAAAATAGAAAACAGTAAAAAATGGTTAGAATTAAAGTGGTTACACCCCAAAAAAACATACTTATCTTCCTGTGGTTGGAAAATGTGCTGAATCTGAAAAAGGATACAGGCTGGACCTAAGCAGCAACATTATTTCATCGCCCTACTGATATTACTCGAAAAAGAAAAACTGTAAGAAAAACATGGTTAGAAAATTAAATAAAATGCTTACCTTTGCCGCTGGGTCACAAGACTCACAAAGCAATTGAGTAATGAGAACAGCAGACTGAATCTTTGTCCTTGCAAAGTATTGGAATGACCTGTCAATGTCTTCCCAGTTTGTATATTTTTTTTGCCATAAATGGAACTGTTCATATGAAAGGGCCAATGATCAGGTTCATACAGACCCTCCAGAGAGGTACAGTGAAGTGATCTAATTCTTTCAGAAGTGCCTTTTTATTATTTAGCTGATCTTTTGACAATTTCCAAACATGATAAATTTATATATTTGGGTGTCCATGTTTAAGTATGCAATTTTGTCAGTGTGTTTATGTAGCAGTTTTGTGTTTTTGACTCTTCTGTTTGATACCACTATTTTTGTGTGAAACCATGACTCTTCTGCTTTATGTCACTTACAATCATGCCACTTTTTGGTGCAACCCTGTTTTATCAAATGTGGTTTTACTGCATCATTTTTATTGAATCTTGTGTTTGATGTCACTTACTCAACCACGCATCATGCAATTTTATTGCAACCCAGTTTGTTTACTGAATCTTCTGTTTAATGTCACTTATTCATGATCACACCATTTAATTTTTGAATGCAACCCTGTTTAATGAAATGTGGCTTCAATGCATTGTTTTTATTGAATCTTCTGTTTCACTTCACATATTCAGTCACAAATCATGCCACTAAATTTACAACACGGTTTGTTTACCAAATCTTCTGTTTAACATCACTTACTCATGATCTTGCCACATAATTTTGGGTACAACCTTTTGATGCAATGTGGCCTCACTGCATAATTTTATTAAATCTTCTGTTTCACATCACTTACTCAATCATGAATGATAACACTTAATTTTGGGTGCAACCTTCTTTACTGAATCTTCTGTGTCACATCACTTAGTCAAGTATCAAAGTGGCGGTGTTCTGTCACTTTTTATTACACTAATATTAAATTATCCTGTTGACTGACTGCTGAATTTACAGATTTGGAACACTTCTTTTCTCAGTTCAAGTTTCAGTGTTATTGATTCTCCTGTTTCTGAGTTGCAGATGCATCAACAGCAATGCAGCGATTTATTACCAGCATTACTGATTTTGGGTTTGGAGACCAATTTCTAGAAGTGAGAAACTTATATTTTGTGCTTGGCAGTTGTGTCTATTAAAGTGCTTGACAACACAGACTATCAAGAGGGCAGATTAAACTGCATAATAGCAGTGACACCAGCATCAGCACTTTATTACCAGCATTATTGATTTCAGGTTTGGGGAACAATTTCTAGACCTGAGAAACTAATATCTTGTGCTTGGCAGTTGTTTGTACTAAAGTGCTTGACAACAACACAGACTGTCTGAGAGGAGAATTAAACAGCATAGTAGCAAAGGCATCAGCAGCAGCACTTTATTAATAGCATTACTAATTTTGCATTTGGGAGAAATAATTCTGGAAGTGACACATTTATAGATTGTGCTTGGCAGTTGTGCGTACTACAGTGCTTAAGATCTGGACACTTGAAACAAATCACAGCAGAACAGAGGTAATGTGTATTGAGTAAGAACACTAACACAAATTGCATAAAGAGCTGTGCTGAGCACAGTGAGAAACACAGCACAGTACCGTGTGGTAGTGGCACTACTGCTAACCTATAGCCACCTGACATATTTATTCTGGTAGTTGAGAAAAATTTCAGAAGCGATAGTGTGACACAGAATGAAAGGAAAGGTGTGAATGGAGACACAGTATGATGATGACATGAAATTCAGATAGAAAATATCATTTTTGGGAGGAAATAGAACCAAAGCAGACAGGATACAAATATGCAGCAGTAACAGAAATAAAGAATTACAAATAAACAGAGAAATTAAGGAAAGATAGATGGACAACTTTTTTCAAGTTTTTTTACTTTTATGATTTAACAAAGAGTAAAAGAGTGAAAAGGAGAAAGAAAATAGCCATGCTAGGGGCCATGGCCTGGTGGTGTGAGAGGGTGCACTGCCACATACTGCTGTGGTGCGGCCAAATCCGCCATGATCATCAGCTGGTTGTGGACCACCACCTCCAGCATCGTTTTCAGCCTCACAACCTGTCAGGAGAGCTACACTATCCCTTGTGGAGCTGCTCTACATCACAGGTGGCTGTGGGAGTAGGATATGTTGCCAGTCTCTCATTTGGTGCCCCCACTACATCACCCAAGGTTGACCGCTGGTCACTGCCACAGTTCCCTCCATCTGCACTGTGCATCACCATGTTGCTTCCTCTGTCCCTTGTCAGAGGAAGCACTAGAAGTAGCACCACCAACACCCCTCTTTCCAATTTTCTGTTTAACATGCTTCTCCCACTCTTCTCAGTGCCTCCCTCAAAGCTGTGTGTGCTGGCCACCTGTCCCCTTTTCCCAAGCTGTGCAATAGCATGGCACAATTTATATCACCCCACTCTTGTTACTGGGGTCCAAGTCAAAAGTCCCACATCAGGGACTTGGCTGCTGCTGAGGAGGGCAGGAGCAAGATGGTCCTTGCTGTGGGTCCTCCTCCTCATGGTGCACTAGAGCTGATTGTGGTGATGGTGGCACTCAACTGGTGGTGCTAATGCTGGTGGTACCCTTCCCTCATCTCCTTGCTGGGGCCAGGAACATGTGCTGTGGGGGTGGTTTGGTGCTGTTGCTGTCTCCTCCTGCTGCTGCCACTGTATGGGTCAGGTCATCTGTATACAAAAACTACATCTCCCTTCTGCTACCTGCAGCCCCTTTCCTTCTGACTTTCTGTCCCACTCATTCTATTCTAGAAAGAAAGAAAATGAGTAAAAAGAGTGAAAAAAGACACAGAGGTAAAAAATAAAAATAAGTTAAAATACAAGTAAAATAAAATGTAAACTACAACAACAGAAAGACTAACTGTAATGTAAAAGCATTTTATGTATCAACTAACAGAAAGGAGAAAAGTTATCTTTTTAATCTACTTTTGCAATAGTAAATATTATGATCTCTCCTTTCACCCTAGTTCAGACTTCAAAGTGACACTAAGGTTGAGTCACACCACAAAGAACAATAATATGTGACCTGCAGTAGTTTTTTCCATGTGACCTTAGGCACTGGTTTACAGGAAGTAGCCACAGGCTTCACCCAACTGTCTTTACCAGCAAAGTTACTGGCAAAGGTACATACTTTGCCTGCCCATCCTAATGGTGAAGTTAGAGCAAAGTTACTGGAGAAGTCACATAGGTGAATTTTCAAGCTAATGGTAAAATTCATGAATTGCTCAGTGAATGCAGAGTCAGTGACTTTGCTGGAAATTCACCAGTGAATTTAAACTTCTCAGCATCTCTATGCACAGTGAAGAGTGAAAATGTGTTTTACATGTGTCTAAGCACATGAGTATGCTCCATCTCCAGCCTAGGCTGATGGCAAAATGGTATTTAGTTCTGAGGTACTGCAAGAGAAGAAATGGGATACTTTTGGTACCCCAGTCCCACTTTAAGCATTGTGGTGCTAGAATTGTTTTGGTTCCCATGGCTCCTGCTGAAGGAGGCATGCAGGACCTAAAGACCAGTGTCTGGGTTCAGACACTGCTAGATTTTCTGCCATGGGTCCTTTTGGTTCTTCTCTTCGTCCAAACTCCCATTATGCAAGGGTTGGCTTTGAAAAGAAAAACAAAATACTGTTAAGTGTCTGAAATGTGTACATGCAGGCTGATTACTTTATTTTTCATTGGCCAAAGACTATATGCAGAGTGTTTTCTTAAGGAACACTCTGATTTAATATAGACTGAATGTGTTTGCAAGTTCTCTACTAGGAATTAAGTTACTAAAATATTTCTTATTTATTTGAAATAGTAAATGTTTTTGTGTTTCATGATCAGTGTTATTGCTCTGACATATCACATTGTGGAAAATAATGATAAGCCCTGAAGGGAAGTTTCACGCTGTTCACAATACAATTGATCAAACCCCAAATACTGTCTTATGACTGTACCTGCAGTGGTAAACAAGGGATTTTATATGGCCTGATGTAAGATAAAATTTTTATCTTTATGAGAGTGCATTGGTCTGTTGATATCTCATAAGTGACGAAGCCACAAGTGAGATAGCAATAAAACAATACCATTGAATGAAGATAAAATGAATGGGACCTATGCATAACCAGGCAGGAATTATATTCTGGAGGCATGTATCCTGCAGGTCTAGCTCTGCACCCATGGACAGGTGTGCACCAGCAGGAATTCACTAACAGCTGCCATCCTCCACAGCTCTCTCTCCCCAGCATGCAGGCCCATGCAGGGTGGCCAGGGCAGAGTAGGGGACCCATGCAGACATCCAGTCAGATGCCTGTATTGGGTTCAGGAGTAGATCCCTTGTGGTTTGAGTGCATGAATAGCACCTGCCGGCACCCAGACCTGCACAGCCATGCCCTCTCCTGTGGCCCCACTTCTGCACAATACCCACCCCACAGCATGGTGTCCCCTCCAGCAGCATCCTGGCCACCCCAGACAGTGACCCCACTGCACACGCAGCTCTGCCCTGACTCTGACAGGTGTTGGATGCACCCCCAAAACAGTCACACCAACAGGGTATCATGTCACAGCAGTGATGGGAATACAGCAAAGACCATCACATTTTCATCAGTTCACTGTAATGGTGCTGGGTTCCAAGACTGTTGCCTCCCGGTGTTTGCCTCTCCTCAGACCAACTCTGACTCAGAGTTGGTTAATTTAAGTGTAGGGAGGTGGGGAAGCCCTCACAGAAAACACTTGGTACCCTTAGCGTGGCACAACACCATTTGGTGGTATTGTACCTTTGCTGTGCTAACGGTCAACAAATTCCATGTTGCCACGGCATGGTGGAACTCACCAACAGGTCCCCATCACTGGCAGTGGCCCCCATGCCAGTCACCTCCCTGGCTTCTGACTCCATGCCAGAGTCACCCCACCATTCCAACCTGGAACCCCAGCACTGACATAGGTGGGAAGAGGTCCCTCCCAACCCGACAACCAGTGGTGCCCTCCCACACAGACCCAGCCCCAGTACCAATTAATGGCCATTTGTGGACTGGGGTAAGGTACTGGCACCATCCAACACCCCCACCCCACCCCATGCCTGCATGCCATTACCACAGCAGGTGCCAAGTTGACTGTCAAGACATTCCGCTGGCCACTCAATATAGTGAGATGGTGAGCAGACAACCTATTATTAGGCAGCATGCCCTCTGCATTGATTGTATGGTGGGTGGCTGAGGAGTTGTGTAGATTTCTCTGCTGCATGCCAGCAATTGCCATGGCACTGACATGATTACAGGTATGGGGTGGGGTGGTGGTGTTGTCAGTGCTGTGGGGTTATCCTAACATGGGGGTGATGATTGTGGGAGTGGGTGCTGGATCTAGCCCAGGATGGGGCAAGACATGCTTGGTGGGCTGCACACATGTTGCCAGTCTCACTCCAGCATGGCACCAGGCTGGGGGACTCCATGGATGCACAAGCCAGGCCAGGTCACATAAAGCAGTTATGGCAGTGTCCCCGGTGTATCCTTCTCAGCCCTATGCCCCACTGCAGCATGCACCATGCATCTTTGTGCCTGGCACTTAATGTTGACATGTCCCTGCCCACACCCAGTGTGTTGTTGTCTGCGTGGCCAGGGATTGGGTGCATAGGGGCTGTGCATCCTTCACAGGGGGCTAATAGGTACAGAGTGGCTATGCACCACAGATCCAAGCCATAGGCACTCCATGCCATCATGCATAGGCCCCATTATCTAAGTCATGCCATGTCATATCAATTCTTCTGGAACATTTGTGGGTTAAATTTGATCAAGATGTTACTACTAACTCACTAGCTATTGTTCATATGGTGCTATCTTGTAAGTTTCTATATCACAATAGAATACTGAACCAATCAGAGAGCAGCTTTTAACCGTATTGATGACATCACAATAGCCATGAACAGCAATGAAGCCAGCAGATATGAGATGCTTTGGTAGGCATGGTTTAAATGTTTCACTTTTTCCATTTTATTTACATTTTATCATTTCTATTACAAAACCACTTAAACATATGTTGTGTATATCAAATATGACATGGGTAAGATTAAGAGGTTTTGTGTCACAGTTTATATTTTGTACTCTTCCTTTTGTAACACTTCATCACTTCTATCACAAAACACCACATAAACACCAGTAGTACAAATCAAATATGACATGGGTGAGACTGGGAGTAGAAATGCCTTCACTCACTATACTAGAAGTCTTCTGACATCACTTGTGGCTTCACCCACTCATGATATTAGGCTCAAGTATAGCTTATGAAGAAATTTCTACTACAGGATCTCACTCTCACCTATGTCATACATATATATATATATATATATATATATATATATATATATATATATATGTGTGTATATATATATATATATATATATACACAAAAGGTGTTGAGATTGTTTTGTGATAAAAATGATAAAAAGGTACAAAAGGAACAAAATACAAACTGTGCCCTCTGTCAAATGGTTTGTCTTTGAGAAAATGTTCATTCTGACATGTTCTCTATAGATACATGGTGTGAAAATAAATGTCTGGAAGTGCTCAGTGCGACCAAAATGAGTAAGATCATTTCTTGAGCATGCTCAATGATCAGCTTCATTTATCTTGCTATGTTGGGTCAAGATAGAAGTTTTTACCTTGCTATTCATAACAGCACACATGTACAGTATCAGCTAATTCATGATGAGCATATCCAAAACTATACAATAGCTGCAATTTCATGCTTAAGGAAATGTTAGATACAGGTAGTTTCTATTATTTTATTAGATCATATTTCTTTACCAGATTTTTTTACAGTAGTCAGATAGCTTTCTCATACGCAGGCTATTCCACTGTCTAGAGAACTGTGCATGAGCTGACTTGAGCTTACTTATTCATAAATGAGTAATACAAGATCCTGTGACTTAATGAGAGTGTGGTCCCTTAGTAAACAGACACTGAGTGATTGGGTATTAGACAGATTTTAAAGATACAAATGTTAACTGTTTATGTATATTACAGTCAGTATATTGAAGATCAATCTGCCTTCTGAGATACACCTCAGGTAATATGTTAGGTGATGAAAATAAAATACAAAAAGCCATGGGCACTGTTTCTGTACAGTCGATAAATGGTTGTGAATGTTATCTTCTACCTGAATTTTAGTGAGTTTCCTTGCTAATTCAGAAATGACTGGAAGCAATTCTGAAGTTACACATATCAGGATTTGGTGTCTGGGGTAAGTATGTACTATTTTTAGTTTTTCCAGTTGCTTTATGTGCTCACTCCACAGGAGGTACCAGGCGTGATGGTGATGTCAATAACTTTGGTTTGGGATTAGATAACCAACCCTTGCAGGCAGGTGGGTTACAATTTTATCAGCCCCAAAACTCTTCTGTCAGGAAGAGCTGTGAAGGATATAATTTTCTTGAGTTCTAAAACAATATAAACAATAAATTTTCCAGAACCAAAAAGAAGAATGGAAGAGCGTGAGATCGTGGGCCTGATTCTCAGAGCTGGTGCAAGCTGCACAAAAGCAGCTTGCACTGATTGCTGGCATGCCAGGAATCCTGCACCCAATTCTCTGTTGGGTAGGGTTCCAGAGTCAAAGTCCTATGGTTTGGGGCAATCTTGGGCCTACACCAAACAGATGGTGCACTGTGAAGGGTGCCATAAGCTGCAGGGTGGCCATGCAGCAAGAGTACCATGGACTGCAGTCCATGCTGGCCAGAGCCCCTCCCACCTCCAGCCCTGGTCCCTGAGAGTAAAATGAAATGTATCCCTAGTAGTCTAGGGCATTCCCCAAACCTCTGCCCCCATTACAATATATAAACTATCCTCGGTAGTGTAACGCCCCACAATATAATTTTCTTACCAATTATATATATAATTGGTAAGAAAAAGGAATCAGTGGCTCCATGGCATTGACAAACACCGCAGGTGACCATGCGTATATCAAAGCATGACCACACACCTGCATTTACCCCCTCCAAAACAATTTTACCATTTTATAAGGTAGATAACCCACTATGGTATGCTGTCACTCTGATATATGCACATCTTGGGTGGCTGACTCACTCGGCCTGCAGCTTCATGCATACAATGCACACCAAGGCGTGCGATATCAGAGCGTGACCACACACCTAAGAGTGGGTTATCTATTCTATATATATATATATATATATATATATATATATACACATAGTGTATGGTGCAGTCGCGCTCTATACTTATGGTTGAGTAGGCACTTTAATGTTAAACCTCAATTTTGCATGTTAATAACTTTGCAACTGTTCAATGGATTTGCATGAAATTTGGAATTGTGGTCTGGTATAATAGATCTCTTGATTTACCAAGCTGTGTTTTGGTAAAATTTATGTTTTCTGTGCAGCAAAATGCCTAAAAACGCACTTTTCACCACTTTTGATGAGTTTTTACCCATGGCCCTGCAATCACACAGTGAGGTATTTTGGTCCGAAATTTGGAACATAGAAATAGCTTCTGTCAAGCAACAATCAGTGATGGCTTGGTAAAAAATATTAATCCATTCTAAAGTTATTTAATTTTTAATTTTCAGGTCCTAAGCATGCTCAGTTCACTCCAAAATTTATATGTATTTTTTGCAAACTGAAAATGGTCTCACAGTCAAGGATTTTGTTGGTTATTGGAATAGGATTGTAAAAATCCTAGTCTGTTAGAAAAATTGCTTGTCCATGAGCCACCATCTTGTTTTCAGTTTTTTCAGCCAAACAAAATGTCATAACTTTGTCCATGGGGACTTTTGGGCCAAATGAGGAATGAGTTTTGATCAGGGTGATGCCCTCTACAAAGCCATGCCTAGGTACTAAATGAGTACCTTGCCTCAGTTTTCACCAAGGAAAATGGAGGGGCTGCATCATCCGTGGGAGGAGATGGTGAAACTGAGGAGGAGGACCCTTGCCGATCGGCAGGTCTGGGAGGAGGGCCATCACTGGCAGGAGGGAAGGCAAAGCAGGGGAACGAGGTAGCAGAGGTGGAAATCATGGCAGAGAGAGTGAGAGAAGCCCTCAGGTCCCTTAAGATGGAGAAAGCGCCAGGCCAGATAAATTACATCCCAGAGTGCTGAAGGAACTGGCAGATGTCATGGCAAAACCCTGGTGGAGCTTTTCAGCATCTCTCTGTGGACAGGATGTGTGCCCAGGACTGGAAGGTGGCACATATAGTGCATATCCACAAGGGGATCAAGGAGGTGGGGAACTACAGGCCCATCATCTTGACATCGTGGTGGGTAAGGTGATGGAGGGCATTGTCAAGGAGAGGCCGGGGACCTGGAAAAGTTGGGGTGCCTGGATGATAGACAGCATGGATTCATCCTGGAAACCAAGTCAGACAAACCTTGTGGAGTTCTATGACTGGGTGATGAGTGCCTTGGACCTGGGTAGATCGGTGGATGTCCTCTATCTTGACTTCAGCAAGGTGTTTGACTCTGTTCCTCATGGGGCCTGTTAAATAAGCTTGGAGAAATGGGGGTGGGGAACCAGATGATCAGATGGATAGGCAATTGGCTCCAGGACTGGACCCAGAGAGTCATGGTTGGTGGGATAGTCTCATCCCCAAGGAGGGTCATTAGTGGGGTCTCTCAGGATCGGTCCTTGGGCCCATCCTGTTCAACACCTACATCTCCAACATAAGGAAGGGTGTCAGGAGTGAGATGAGTCTCTTTGCAGATGAAGCATAACTGGGGGTGGTGGTGGATGGGGTGGAGGGAGGGAGGCCTACAGGGGACCTGTAGGCTCTGGAAAGGTGGTCTAGAAAGTGGAAGCTGAGGTTCAATGCAGGGAAATGCAAGGTACTACATCGGTGAGCCAGAAACTGGCCAAGTGTACACTTGGGGAATGCTACAGTCTCAATGGCTGAGAGGGACCTAGGGGTGGTGGTGGATGTCAAGATGAACAACTCTGAGACTTGTAGGAGGGTAGTAGCCAAAGCCAACAGGATGCTGTGATGCATCACTAGGGGATCACCTCCAGAAGGAGAGTGATACTTCCTCTGCTTGGTGAGGCCACACTCGAGTACTGCATGCAGTTTTGGAAGCCATACTTAAAGAGGGACATTGAACTCCTAGAGAGGGTGCAGAGAAAGGCAACAAAAATGATCTGGGGTCTGAGGGACAGGCCCTATGGGGAGAGGCTCAAAGAGCTAAATATGTATACATTGGAGAGAGAAGGGACCGGGAGGGGACATGATAGAGGTCTTCAGGTACATGAAGGAGTTAAATAGGGAGGAGCAGTAACAGTGCTCCAAAGGAAGGGGGGCAACTAGAGGCATGGGTGGAAGCTGGAGGGGAGATTCACTGAGAGGGTGGTGGAGTCATGAAATGCACTGCCTAGGGGGCTGATGGAGGCAGAGACAGTGGAGGGGTTCAAGAGGGTGGACAGGTACAGGGAAGAGTTCTGAAAGCAAAGTCCTGTGCAGTAGGAATATCCAGAGCTGGGAAGGAAGATGCCAGAGAGGGTGAGGGAGTAAAAGGTCAGCCCCAGGGTGGGTGCTGACCAAATGAGCAGACATGAAAGACCATTATGCCTATTCTGCTAGCATTTTAGTATGTTGTATGTTTTAAAACTTCATCATTTTTTGTCAATGACTCACTAATGATCCTAGTCTGTGAGCCGACAAAATCCTAGTCCACGAGATGATCCAAGTCCAGAAGCCTTGTCCATCACTGCGTGACCAGAGAGCTGGAATTTCATGACCATATGTCCCTGATGGCGTGGCCAGATGTCCCTGATAGCATGACCAGATGTCCCCTCATGGACTAGGATTTTGCTAGCTCGTAGACTAGGATTGACCTGATGGCCCAGGATTTTGCTATCTCACGAATGAAGAATTTTAAAGGTGCAAAACTTTACAATTGCACAGCTCATTGATCGTTTGGTCTTTTACTTGGAATTTACATGGTGTTGAGGGATGCCCTACAGGTGTGAGTTATGCTGTTTAGGTGTTGGGGAATTAAGTAGTTCCATAGATGTGCCATCACAAATTTGAGATTTTACCAATAGGATAACATTACGGGGTCTGTCACTCCTTTCAGCACCTGTATCTCAAAATGAAACAAGATACAGAGTTTTCACTACTGATTGCCTAGATCACCTTTAAGTGATCTAGGCCATTAGAACAAGATTTGAAACCATAGAATATGGCTGCAGTGGAATTTTTTCCATAGGTTGCAGAGTTCATAAGATATTGTCAGATTAGTGTCACAAGGGTTCAAAGAGTGCCTGTCCAGAGCATTTCAGTGCCAAACAATGTGAGACATTTGGATTTTTCTATCTGCAACAGTTCCTGCGATATCGGCAAATTAGTGTTACAAGGGTTTCTAATCCTACAGGACTGCTGTGAGCTCTGTACCTATGCGTAAGTGGGAGTGTGGGCCTAGAGGGCCCATGCTGCCACAGATGCATATTGTAATGCTGAAATAGGCAAGTTAGTCTGCCCTGCACTCCCACCAATACATGTTTTTACTATTTATATTACACTTTTTCAAAAAGTAAGGAATTAGGCAAATCATTTAATGCATCAGTTAGGGTTAAAAGAACAGTGAGGAATGAAACATTAGGATTGAGCCCTAACCCCCCACACACAACCCACACACTATCCTCCACAGACTGACAGATGCCAGGGTGTGCCATGGGGGTCATGAGGCCTAACTTCACCCCATTCTCCTTTACTATACCATGTCAACCTGCTTACACATGGACTGTGGTGAGAGCTGAGCCTGATGACCCCATGGCACCCTGGTATCAGTCAGTCTGTGGAGGATGGGTGTGTGGGTTGAGTGGGGGGTTGGGGTCAACCCTAACATTTCATTTCCTCACTTTTGTTGCTTTAACCCTATCAGATGCATTAAATGCAGTTTTTGGCATAATATATATATATATATATATATATATATATATATATATATATTATCCTTGGTAGTCTAGAGCCCCACCCGACAAGCCCCAATCTCCCATAATAATGTATGAAATAACCCTGGTGGTCTAACTTATTTCCTGAGCTCCAATCTCCACTTACATTACCTTGTGATTTAGTGGACCCCCACCCTCAATGCCTTTCCAGCCCACTCCCCATCCCAAAACCAAGCTAGTGACTGGCACAGCCCACCCCTCATCAATGCAGCCAGCTGTCAACTGTGCTCTGAATGAACACGTACTGTGTATAGTACATGCTCAGTGATTGACAGCAGGGATTATTTATGAATTATAATGGGGAATCAGGGCTTTGGCTCAAGGTGCTAGACTACCAGGGCTCATTTATAAATGATTATGGGGATTGAGGCTTTGGGGTCACTAGACTACTAGGGATAATTTATAAATTATAAGGAGGGTTGGGGTTGGGGGTTGGGAGGTGGACATTGGGGCACCCTACCAGAGGATATCTAAATACAGTTAGACCAGCCCTTGACTGGTCTAATGGTATTTGACCATTGCCCTCTGGGAGGGTTTTGAGAATGCTAAATCAGGGGATATGGCAGCCTGCACCTGCTGCAAGCCCCTAGCACCATACCACAGACCATTCTGTGGTGCAAGCCTCTTTGTGCATGCAGCCTGTGTTTGGACGCAGGCTGCCTTTAAGAATAGCTCAGGGCACAGTCTTTGACACAAGGTGACACTTGCATCATTTCTGTTTGATGCAGGCACATTAGGTCATTCTAAGGGCTGTGAGAATTGGGTCCTCTATCTCTCAGCATCAGTCACAGTTGGTTGTGGACATTCGGTCAGGCTTAGGATAGGTCCTAAGGGCCATGGGTCTGTGACATGGTACAGGTAATTCATCAAGTCGAGTCCCTGATCATCCTCAGTTGCAGAGGCAAAATAATGTTTCAGACATATAACTCATAGAGTATGGCTAGCCCTCAAATGATCATCACATAAGGCCTTGAGGGACTTATCCTCGCTTCAAGATGAAGGTGGACAAGTGCTTCATGAAGCAGTATACTGAGTGGTAGGGAAGAATGAATGTGCTAGCTGGGGATCATACATGCATGACAAACTCCACTGAGGAGTTGCTTTCTCTTTCATCATGAGTTTTAGATTTGGGGTGGCGTGGTGTGCCAATGAACCAAACATCATCTTCTGTAATTTTATATTAACTGGGGTCTAAAGAGAACTGCTAGGTTGAGCTTGCCTTAAAGCCAAATAAAGCTCCCAAGAGTGTGAGATTCTTGAGGGTACATCCCCATTTTCCAGGGTAACCATATGCAGAATGGCTCCCTAGTGTATGGAAGGTGCCTGCAGTGTAATTCCTCATTTGTAAAATTTGTAACATTTACTCTTCACAGGAAAGAGTCAGGATTCATGGTCATTAAATGAAAGCACTCTACATATTCATATCTCCAACAAGAAAAAAAACTGGGGAAGAGTGGTGCTCATCAGGTATATCATGCTTAAAGCTTAACACATACTTCTGGTGTTCATCTCTTATATCTCAAGTCATAGCCCCAATGTTCACTTTGCTTATTTCTTCCTTCTGGAGAGGAGATACTTTGAACATCTTCTGTGAATAGACTGTATACAATCTTATGAGTGATCATAAAATGTCCTGTGTACACAAACTGTAAACAAACATGTTCTTTTGTCATTGCAACTTGAAGTCTATGTTCCTTGTGTCACTTTGCCTAATAAAGTGAGCAGTAATTAGATGGCACTGAGGAATTCACTGAAGATTGCCCAATCATTTTGCAGATGCATTATTAAACCCAGGCATCCAACACTCTCACTGGATAAGAAGACCCAAGTGTCACTGCACATTTCATGAGGGTCAGCACCTCTAGGTTTGCATATAGAAAGGATGAGGTCCAATGCCAATAGAAATATGAACTTTACAGCCATGAGCCCAGGGCCATCTCCCAAAGGACAGATTCACTAAGTGCATTATAATACCCCAGTGGGCTAACTTTAAACAAATCTAGTTTTATATGGCAGCCAGATAGCCTGGAGGTACCATGTAGCCCTACCATTTTGGTGAGATTTGTACTGCAATCTTGGATATTTGCTCTGTGGTGGTTTGGAGGAATGTGCTGCCTATAAGAGCTCTATTTCTTCCAGGGGACAGGAAGCAGGTTGCTCAACTCCATGAGCTCCTCAGATGATTAGATAATTATAACAGGGAACATGCAGTTTCATTCATTAGATGATGGCTGACCAAGGTTGGGGAAGGTGTGTGCTGCTCTCACACTGTGAGATCTGAAGTATTCTTTTTTTTTGGAGGGTGTCATAAGGAGGCACATGTATGATGATTGCCTAAGAGGGAATTGGGAAGGGTATTTTCTTTACTGGATTAGGCAGAGAGATGGGTGGTTTCTAAAATGCTACATGGTGGGGATGGGATTTACAAATTGTCTACTTTTGCTACATGAATTTACACTTCTTCATCACTTGGGGAGAAATAGTTCAATAGCTTATGCAACCAGGATAATGTTATGCTGGTGCAACTGTATTATGATGTTGTGGAAATTCACCTCTGAATTCCATTAGGAATTACCAGCCTGTAGGGGTAATGAAGGCAAATAACCCTGTAAGAGGGTTCTACACCAGAGGTGCTGCAGTAGGGCACCTTGGCTAAAGGTACCTTAGGAAGGAACCCCCTGGGACCAGAGAGGCAAAACACTGGAGGAGAAGGGTAGGATAGTGGGGCAAAGAGAAAGTTCTTCAGAGAGAGGCTGGGAAGAGCTGCTTATAAAGCTCAGGAAGTAGGTGTGGCTGGTTGCTCACCCACTGAACTGCCAGCATAGCCTTTCAATTAATGGAATATGCAACCAGAATAATGTTATGCTTCAGCAACTGTATTACAATGCTGTGGCTGTTTGCATGCTCTATTAAATAAGGAATTGCTGCCCTGTAGGGGTACTGGAAGGGGCAAGAAACCCTGTAAGAGGTTCCAATTTGCATAAAGGTGCCACAGGAAGGGTTCTTGGCTAAAGGTACCTTAGAAAGGAACCCAAAGAACTGTAGCAGCAGTTGATGACTAAAAGGTAGAGAAACAGAATGACAGGAACAGGCAACTTAATGAAACATAAATGAGAAACCCAAGTTAGCAGGATAGCTCCAATAATATGGTTTGCAGTGATGACAGCAAGGGGCTTCCTAAGGAGAGAGGAATGGCTAGTAGGGGCACCATCAATCTCCACCCAACAATGATACCTACCTAAGTACAGTAAGAATATTATTAAACTAAGTATTGTGATTTGTGGCATGGAGGACAGAAAAAACCTTTGAGGAGGAAATCTCTGGGATCCAAGGCCAAGATTGACTTCCTTCCAGGCTCGGTTAGTTTATTTATTGACAGTTCAGAATGAAAAGACTCCTCACTGTAGGATAAGAGAATGCCTGCTTACTCTGGAGGAGAAGGTACAGTAAGTTACGGAATGCCAGAGTAGCAATTTAGGTAGTCCTTATTAATCAGAAGCTTAAGCGATTGAAATAAAAGGTTTCTTGCTGGTCAAGACATGAAAGTGTACCAAAATTCTTGATAGGATAAAGAAGCAAATTATATAATTTACACAAGCAGCTGAGTGGTATGGTGTCAACATGAAAAGTGAATGGAGATGATTAGTATGAATTCTTTAAATGGCATTAAGGTGGAGCTAAGGTAGTTCAGTAAGAAACATTTGCAATGCTGTAATGGGATGCAATGGATATCTTGAAGCCATGTAGGCTGTGAAGTTAAAATAGTTAGACCAGGAAGATTGAAAGCTGATGAGGCAAAGGAGCAGGCTAAATTATAGCTTACATAAACGCTTGCTCCTGATACTTGAAACTACAATGCCTCACTAAGACAACCCAGTCTCCGCCATGGAAATAACAGAGAAGCCACAGTTGAGCATGTGTGACCAAACAGCAAATGTAACATTGATAGGGTAGGGATCCCCAAAAATAGAAGCAACACAAGGAAGCAAGAACCAGCATCAGACGTGATGGAGCAGCAGGCAGAACACAGGAGGGATCAATACAGAAAATGAATGTCAAACTGGGGCATGTTCAATACCAAAATAAGTTTGCAAAACGGGCATATTCTGTACCAGAAATAAATATGCAAACTGGGGTATGTTCAATACCAGAAAGAAGTATTCAAAACCAGGGTATTTTCAATAACATAAATAAGTAAGCAGAACTGGGGTATGTACAATACCAGAAATAAACATTCAAAACTAGGGTAGTTTCAGTACCAGAAATAAGTATTCAAAGCCGGGTATTTACAGTACTAAAATTAAGTATTCAAAACTAGGATATTTTCAATACCAGAAATAGTAGTCAAAATGGGGTATTTGCAATACCAGAAATTAGTATTCAAAACTTGGGAATTTCAGTACCAGAAGGAAATATTCCAAACTGATATGTTAAGTACCAGAAGGAAGTATGCAAACCTGGGGTATTAGAGGTACCAGAAGGAAGAAGTAAAACCAGGGTATTCACAACACCAGAAATAAGTATGCAAAATAGTAATAACAATACTGGAAATAAGTATGCAAAACTGGGGTAGTTTCAGTACCAGAAAGAAGGTATTCAAAACTGGGGTAATTTCAGTACCAAAAGGAAGTATTAAAACTAGGGTACTTTAAGTACCAGAAGGAAGTATGCAAAACTGTGGTATTAGTACCAGCAAGAAGTATTCAAAACTGGGGGTATTAGAAGTACCAGAAGGAAGTATTCAAAACTGGGATATTAGAAGTACCAGAAGTATTCAAAACCTGGGTATTCACAATACCAGAAATAAGAATTCAAAATTGGGGTATTTTCAGTAATGGGCAGTAATTAGTTATAGCTTCCAATAGTAGCTGAGCTGTACAATTAGACAAGTGCATACATGTAGGCATAGACACTGATCATAGAAAACAGTAGTAATTGCTTGGTACAATTGCATTTAATCAGACTTGAATCCCATGAAGAAAGCAATATAGAATTGCAGGATACTCTGGTTTGATTCACACTTAGTGCTAATAAACATGCCGAGCAGATTTAAATCCCAAAAGGGCTGGATAAAAACTGAGGCAGATGAAAGGAACTGTGAAGTAAAGAAATGAAGCAATAGGGTAAATCAGCAGGAAGAAACATAGTGAGAATGCAACGTCGCTGGCAGTATCAGAGTAGAGCTAGCACGAAATCTGAGTGCAAGCTGCAACAGGGAAAGTCAGCAAATTGAGAGCAAGAGCCTAGGCCAGCTACATGAATTAACAGAAGCAGCAACAGAGAAGCTGAATGGGAGCTGAAACACACAAGTGCAGGAAAACTGAGGGTGGTAAGTAGCTGAAAAGAAAAGGGACTTGAACACAGGCAAGACTAATATAGCACATAAAGGCAATTAAAACCCCAAAAGAAAAGACAAAACACACAAACACAGGAAACCAGAAAACAAGCACAGGAGGAAGAACACAGTGGCCCAAAGCAAAACAAATACTAACCATACAGGAGAAACACACAAACACATTCAGCAGAACCATACAGCTCCTAGGGCATTAGGGGCAAGGTTGAAGAGACCCCAGGCAAGGCCACAGCTGGCCCAAAGTAAGAAGACTGACCAACAGAGAATCCAGCCAGCAAAGAGAAAGTGCTTCATAGAGGGGCTGGGAGTAACTGCTTATATACTGTAGCTCAGGAAGTAGGGCTGGTTGCTTACACACTGAACTGCAGGTGTGGCCTTTCAAGTGTGTGCTACTACCAGGGTTGGGGACAGAAGTTGTTTAAATGCTCAGGGTAGGGAGAAGACAGTGAAAACAACAGCATGGAGGGTAGGGGAGTTTTATGCTCTTAAGCCTTTTTTTTCAAAAGCAACATTATTTGGTGGAACTTTACAAGAGAAATGCTTCCTTTGCTGACAAAATGATATGCAACATGGCTTTGCCAAGTGAAGAACAATGTAAAGTGTCACTTTGTGTTTTGCAAAATAGGGAAACCTTATATCATTTTTCACAAAGCAATGTTTTCCAACTTTCCCCATCACTACTAGCCATACTGATTTTCTTTCATAGATATTATCTGTATACAACTGTTTATTATTCATCTTTTCTGGTGTTCAACATTATATACTTCAGGTGTTTCTGTATCAATTTGTCCTGCTCATGCTTTATGATCAGTTATACACAGTACATTTTTAAATATTATTAAACAATTGAAATCTGTCTATGTCCATGAGTAAAGGAACAGGTAACCCTTTATGTGACACTCCATATCAGCGAAAAAGGGTCATTATACTAGGAGTGTATGACTATTCATACTGTACAGTAGGTCTCCGCCTTGTAGTGACATAAGTAACATATGCAGTACTGTACAGTTGGTTGGTCTGTCGGTTTAGTGGTCTTTAGGACACTTTGTTCTGTTAAACAAGTATATAACAGGGGTTAAGTGAGGAAAAATTGATATTGCTGCAGGGAAATTCCCTAAATCTTGCTGATTATTTTGTATTGTGTTCTTAGGTTCTGAATGATTGCTTGAAGCAAATTTGCATTACCTCATATTTAATGTTGTCTTTCAATACATGTAAATTTAATAAGGCACCAACAATGACTTGTGTTATGCTTTTAAAGAGAGTGCTTTATTTCTAAATTGCCAGCACTACTTTTAAGTAGTCATTCAAATACTAGGAAAACTCATCACACAATCATGAAGATGCAAGGGATATTTTACCCCAATGTCACATTTCCCAACTTTTGCAGACTTGGTTTCAACCTTAAATTGTGCCTAAGCATAGTTTTGTAATTATTTTAATCCTTCTTTTAATGCAGAAGTATTTGTTAATCATTAAAAAATCATCATATAGAATTTTAGCAAACATGTAAGTCTGAGATCCATAGATTTATGAGCAGTGAGCAGTATTTTAATTTTCAGATATTTAAAGAAAAGTTTTGAGAAATATTTTTATTATTATTAATAACGCTTGTAATTAAAGACAGGCAGAACTTGCAATATACTACATTTTTCTTTAGATGTATTACGATAGGATTATCTCATGTTTCTAGTCTGAAACAGCACTGTGACACATCAGCACTTAGATACTGAAATGATAGTGGTGCTCCAACGGCACTTCTAGTCTCCCATCCCCAAAATATGGTGGATAAGATATCTGACCCTTTTCCTTCCTACTCTGTAAGCTCAGAGTTCCAGCCTTGTTTTATGGTCTTTTTATCCATACCGAACACTCTTTTAGTAAATTTCCTTTGAACTCTTTCGATCTGTTTGACTTCACCTCTTTGGTATGGTGACCAAAATTGGGAACTGTAGTCTAAGTGTGGCCTAGTAAGTGATTGGTGTAACAATATTATTATATTCTTATGATGGCAGATAACTTTTCTTGATGCATTCAAGTATGCATAATGCTTTTGCATTGCCCAATAAGTGTTAACTTTAAATGTTAAATTAGGTGTATATTAACACCCAGATCTTTTACTTCCATAACAGCCTATTATTTGGTTCCTCCTCATGTAGTATTTTGTATGGGGTGGTTAATACCTACATGCAGCTCTACACATTTTCTGGGTTAAACTGCATTCCCCATTCAACAGTCCAATTATGTTATTTACCTAAGTTAGACTGGATTCTTAAGGTATCCTCACGAGTTATGATTGGTCGCAATTTTAGCATCATCATCAAATTTGATTATATGCATGAGACATCATCCAGCATATCTTTATCATATAATATGACTAGAACTGGGCCCTCATACCATACCCAGTGGTACTACACTGGTAACTAAAATTTCATCAGATAATTCACCCTCACTTTCATCCTGTTTCCTGTTGTCCAGTCAGTTACTTACCCAGTTTACCATTCTGCTATCAAATGCCATACTACCCAGCTAGTTTTCCACAGGTTACTTTATCAAAGGCCTTACTTAGATCTACCCTTACAGAAATGTAAGTGTGCTACCTTACAGAAATATAAGTGTGCTGAGTTCTGTTCAATGTCTTCATTAGTGATATTTTTATTTATTTTATTTATTTCAAAGTTTTACCAGGAAAGGCATACTGAGCAGGCAGCTGCTTGATTCCAGATGTGTCCTGGGTGGATAGGAGACATTGTAACAATGTCCAACAACAGTGTGAGAAACAGTGCATTATATATATATATATATATATATATATATATATATAATGTAAACAATAATTACAATACATATGTATAGGGGTACAGTGCAGATATGCAGAGCACATATTACAAAAATATAAACATACAGTACAATATAATACAATCACTGATGTTAATGGTGAGAAAGCATAGCACAATCAGTGGATTAAGCAGGCAGCAGGGACTGCCAGCCATGCACAGTCAGGTTGAAAGTGCTCATTCCTAAGTCTGGAAATAAGGAGGTTAGGTGCATGTGCTGGTGGAGTAGAAGTGGGCTTTGAGGAGAGAGCTGAGGCTTTGCCCATCACTACTGGCTACATTGCAGATGGGCAGGAGGAAGATTTGCCTGTTTGCAGATGACACCAAGATCTGCAACAGGGTGGATACCTCAGGAGGGGTGGAAAGGATGAGAAAGGACCTGGAATGGTTAGAGAGATGGTCAGATGTGTGGCAAAAAAAAAATCTGTATCTGCTGCACTTAGCCCATGCTCAGGGCTCCTAGGCTATCCCACCCACCCTTGGCTCTAACCAACCAACCACTGCCCCTGCCCTCTTTCCCCTGTTCTCTTCAACAAACCCCTACCCACAAAATACCTACCTTGCATAGTGTACACTGCTAACAAACTTTCAACCTCCCTCCCTCCCCACTGATCGCCCACGCCATCGACTACATATGTGAGCATCTGACAATGCTTACCTTGGGCTGCTTCCCACCCTGCATTCTCACACCTGGCCACCACTGGTGAGCTCAGTCTACCACTCTGGCAACTGTCCATGCCCCACCCCCACTTGCCCCCTGTATTTCCCAGTGGAGACTCAATCCCTGGCCTCTTCTCCTCTTTCCTGTTTCTAACACTACTATGCCCGCACTTAGTCTTGTTACTTACAATGTTAGACTCCTATGTACCAGTGAAACTTATAATGTTTGACTCCTATGTACTAGTGAAACCTAGACTCCTATGTAGTAATTAAACTTAAAAGTATGTGCAACCCTCTGTAACCTTATTTTGTAATCCACTGCTGTGCTATGTGTTATGTTGTCCATGTGATTGTTTAACTAACTCGAACCTTTGAAATGAGTCCTTGACTCAGAGGTATTAATCCTAAACTGAAATCAATAAAAAGAATATATAAAAAATAAATAAATTAATAATGCAAAGAAATGCAAAATAATACACTTGGGAACAGGAACCATGGAGCATGCTACAGGTTGGGTGGAAGCTGTTGGCAGTTACTGAGGAAGAGAGGACTTTATTTATTTATTTAAGAGATTTACCAGGAAGGCATACTGAGCAGTGTACTGCCTCAATTCCAGATGCGCTCTGGGGTAGGGGGGTTGCAAAGAATGTAGTACATAATACATAAGCACAATAGAACATACATAAATTGTTTGGGAGTCATAATCACAGACAACCTGAAGGCCAAGGCAGGCAGCCAAGGTGTTGGGGAAGGCCACTAGGATGTTGGAGGTGTATTGGAATGGAATCAAAAGCTGAAGGAGGGAGGTGATTGTTCCACTGTACAGGATTCTGGTGAGGCCTCACCTTGAGTACCGTGCCCAGTTCTGAAGGACACACCTTCGTAAGGACATTGACAAAATAGAGACAGGGTAGAGGAGAGTGTCCAAAATGGTAAGGGTCTGCATCACAAGCCTTATGAGGAATGAGTCAGAGATCTCAATTTGTACACACTGAAGCAAAGAAGGGAGAGAGGTGACATGAGAGAAATGTTCAAATACCACAAGTTCATGAACAAGCTAGAAGGGAGAACATATTTCAGTTTAAAAGTAGTGCCAGAACAAGAGGGCATGATATGAGACTGGTGAGCACATAAGTGGTAATGTCAGGAAGTTCTTTTGTACAGAGTGCGTGGTGGATGTATGGAATAGCCTGCCCCAGGAAGTGGTGGCCACGTGTATGATGGCAGGCTTCAAATATGCCTGGGACAGATGTAAAGGAACATTAGAGACAGGAAGAATGCTAAAGCCAGTGACCAGATAGAGTCACTGGCTGCTTCTGCCAGGTAGCATAAACAAACAGACTGGATGGGCCTGGTGGCTGTTATCTGCCGACAGTATTTATGTATTTATGCAGAATGCATGCCACATGCTTAATTGTGCAGTGTTTGCATGCGGTTCACATACAAGTGAACCTATGAAGCCAGGTCTAAAATGCACATCAGGTTTGCATGCTGCAAGCTTGAAATGTGTGCAGCAGGTAAATTAATGTGAACATCTTCTAAAAATCAAATCAGATTTGTGTGCTGCATGCTTGACATGAGTGCAGTAGTTAAGCTGGTATGAACATCATTTAAAATCACATCAGGTTAGCATATTGCATGCTTGCCGTGTGTGTAGCAACTAAGCTGGTGCAAATCTCATCTAAAACACATCAGTTTCTAGTTCTCATACTACTGTTAACAATTAGAGCCATTAAAATACCTTTTTTCATCGCTTTCCCATTACAATTAGATAAACTCATTAATTCTGATCCTTTTGCAAGTTGTTCAATGGCGTTTCATTTTGGTCATTAAATTGCCATTGATTTGTAAAGTATTGTTTGCTTACTGCTTGAAATGCCTAGGATATAGTCAGCTAACATCTCACATTCCAGATGTGTGAAGAGGTGCCTCTGTGTTGTGAAGCTTGACCTTTTGTTTTGAGCCATGCAAATCCCTTATGCATATTCAGTGCTACAAATGTGTTTCTCTATGACTGTTACGGCTCACTTACTTTCCTTTGTCATTCTGTATGGAGCATATACACTATGGCCATGCTCAGCAATCTTGTGCTGAGTAGGGTCTTGGAAGCATGCACCATACCTCCACATTTTGTCACTTAAATGAGGGATGCAGACTCTCAAATTGAGAGACAATGAGGGACACTAACCATCACGATGATCAGGACACATACTGAAACATGGGGATGCATTGCCTCAGAACACAATGGAAACCATGTATTTACTTCTTCTGATGTTAGCCCTGAGAATTTCTACCCTAAAGCAGTGATGCCATTTAGGTAGGACAGATACAGATAGTTGCCCCTCCCCACATGTGTATCTAGGTTGTTCTTATGGTGTGAAATAATGGCATTAAATTTGGATTTAATCTTTTGCACAATAAGTGCTCCCTGGCTGTGTTGCACTCATGCTGCAGATGCGCTCCAGACTTGACTGTGTCTGTAGTGTGTTGTCCATTCTCTCCACCTACTAGCCGCAGCACCATCACACATGACATGGAGGAGCTCCAGCTAAGTAAGAGCACATGAGACACGAAGTGGGACACCATCTTTCCTGCCACAAAGTAGACTGCCTGCACACTAAAGCTTGGAGGAGTGGTGACCACTGAACTCTCAATAGCAGTGTTGTGGTGCCATATGTTTGTTGGCCTACTCTTGGTGAGTCTCCGTCTCCAATGGTGGCTGAAGGGCTGGGGTGAGCTAGAAGCTAACTCAAGAAAAGGCTACCTACTTCACTCTACTAGGCTCACCTAGCAAAAACAAAATAGTGCGCCTCCACGGCGGTAAGCTAGGCCTCGCTGCAGCAGTAACAGCAGTGTGGCGGTCTTCATAGGCCTTGATCAGTGCAGTATAGCAGCAGCCAAGCAAGAAGCAAGCAACACAGGTTGGATGGGTTTGGTTGGTGAGGTGACTTCGCCGCAGATCATGCTGGGGACCTGAAATGGTCAGTTCTAGCATCCAGCTTCTGGAGAAAGGACAGAGGAGGATGAAATGGACTGAAAACTAGACTGGAGGCACAGTGGGCTAGGCTAAGTGTTGTGGCCAGATGGCCGGTGAAGTAAAAGTAAATAATTTTTTCTTTTACAGGGGATTGGGAAAGAAGGAAAGACAAAAATGTTGATGTGTTTTCACATTTCCATGCCTTCGGCAGCTTCATGACCCTATGGGATGGATACTGAATGGAATGGAGTTGAGAAGAGAAATTGGAAAACGTTTTTTTTTTGGGGGGTCAGAACTTCAGCCAGGAAACAAATTTGTTTAGTAACTGGGCTGATTTAAGCCCAAATCTGATGTACTGCTCCATGGTATAGACCGATGAATCTTATACATTTGAATTTTTCCTGATTTGCATGTCACTTTTCAGTCACAACAAATAAGTTTCACCTTTTCAAGATGTTCCAGACATTCCAGAGCTTGCCGCCTAGGGACTAACTAGCACCTGACCTCCACTGGTTGTTGGCTCCCCTGCTGAAGTCTGAAATGGTGCCCTGCCATAAAGTCTAAATTTACAGGACACCCCTGTGTGAGAAGCATGGTTTCCATGAGAGATGGATGAGGGGCAGAGCAGTTTTTAGGGTAAATGAAGGTTGTCCTTTGCATTCATGGAAAGTTGAACAGTATTGTATGCACAGACTATTGGAGCCCCACTATAGCCAGGCTTATGGCCCCTCTCCTAGTTACGCTGACCTCCACATCCCCAAGCTCAGGCACATTATGACATAGGGCAAGGGAGATTGCAGTTACGTGCCCCATTGAAAAGAATATGACTTTTTATTACTATTTTATACATTATTGATGGAGAGTTGAGATTAATGATGACCACTGCTTGACTGACAAGGGCCTTGTTTGTAGAACAGTGGCCTTCATTATTCTCCAGCTTGCCATCATAATATATAAAGTAGTAATAAAAATAACTCCATTCATTTTAAAGGGGTATGCCCCGCAATCTGACCCATGGACATCATCTCTTAAAGACTCCTACCTCTAGTTCCCTAGTACTCGGTAAGAGACTCCCAACTTATATCTATACTTGGTGAGTTGTCGTTAGTAGCCTGGCTGCACCCACAACAGTGTGTGTGTGTGTGTGCATGGGTGGGGGACTGGACTATGTAGATGGGTGTCAAGTTATTGCTTTTTTATGTTTGCCCTTAAAGTCTGTTTGCGAGTAAATATTCACAACTATGGAGAGAAACAGTAGGAGTACTAGACCAGACAGAATTAAATTATGTAGTTGTGTGGATAAGTGTGTGTATTGGGGTGGGAAGAACCACATTTGTTTTCATTAGTATGTGTGCTACAGTTCAGCTTTGCAGCAGAGTTGAGGGGACAAGAACACTAAAAGTATATCAACATTATAAGCATGCTCATGGGTACAGATGTATACAGATTTGTATTGAAGTACAGTGCTTACAAGTATTCAAGCAGTATAGATTAGTGATTATAGGCACTGAACTGCAAATCAGGAGACCTGAAGACCTGGGTTTGAATCTCATTAACCCCACATGTATACTGTGTGATCCTGAGCAAGTCACTTAACTTTTATGTGTGCAGTTATCAGTGACCACTTGCTTATTGCATGCATGCCACATGCATGCAGTCTGTTTCAATCTAACATAAAAAGCATGCTTTCCACATTTGCTTGCTGCATGCATGCCACATACATGCATTCAGTACCAATTTAATATTTAAATCATGCTTGCAGCTTGCATATCACATGGGTAGTTTTATGTGCGCAGCATGAAAACATGTCATATAATTATTTTTGAAAGAGTATATAAATCACATTGTTTAGATATTTTGTAGCCCACCATTTGTCAGTGGGCTACAACCTCTACCTGTTGTTCTTCACACAGTTTAAGGGTCCTGGGTCCTGCTATGGTGGTATTTGGGGTTCTATCCCAGAAAATGAATAAAATAGCATGGTGCCTCCACCCAGAGTAAATTGCAGTGGGCTAGGTATGTGACTGGTAGAACCCCTGGGATGCTGTACCTAACAATCTCCCTTCTGACCACCCCCACACACTGGATGCCAAACAGTTTCCCAATACCATATACCAGATACACTTTACAGTTGTGTCCCAAAAACACCCTTCACACAGCAATTTCAAACAACAAAACAAAGCTTTATTGTGGGGAAGGGCTAGGGTCAGGGGTATATGGAAAAGGAATAGCTGTAGAGAAAAAATGGTCAGAAAGTCATTTGGAACAATTAATCACATAAGTGCCCATAGGTCAGACTACCCCAAATGCCCACCCCACTGGTACCAGAGACTTACCTCTGTCCGTTCAGGGTACCCAGGAGTTTGCAGGCCTGTTCGGTGCCATACGCCAAGTGTTGGGGCCCTAGGAACAATGCAACTGATTGTCAAACAAAATAAGTAATTATTCCCTTTGATTTGCTGGGTAAGCCCTGAGTATTCACAGTCCTGAAGATTTGGAATGTTTCTGGTGCAGAGTGATTCCACCAGTTCAATCTCAGGGAGTTCAGATCTGAAAGGCTAAACAAATAGCAGCAGAAGGTATTATGAAGACTTGATCTTGACTGAAGGTCTGACTGCTTCTCCCCATGATTAAAGATCTGGCAGCTTGTCACCCTCAGCCTATTCAGGCCAATTGCAGATATTCCACTAATGGTACACCAAACTACAGGGTAGCCAGACCTAGAAGTGGTTCCACAGCCGGCTCCCTCACAAGTCACGGGATGTCCTAGCTCTAGCACACACAGTGGCCCCTGTAGCTAGCAAACCCCACTTGGTGGGGCTAGCAAGTTCCCCACCACAAAGCTAAATTAAAGAAAAATTGTCAAAATCAATAGCATTACCTACCCCAAGGCTCCCACCCCCAAAATCACGCCCCACCCCAGCGACTTACTGCCTGATAAGGCTTTCACAAAAGCCTTAATTTTATCAACTGGTACTTAATTTATTTTAATTCTCAAAGTTTATGAGTTGGGAAGATAGCAGACCATGTGTGACTCCATTTTAGTGAGAAAGTGCGACACCACACTGCTCATTGCAATACATTTGTATTGCATCGGCGAGCAGTGGAGCCACACTACTCCTGGTGGATCCATGCAGGTCCACCATCTGCGGACTCCCAAACTTTTCAGGAATTAAACTCAAAGTGAGTACCAGCTGATACACCAGACTTTTCTTTTTTTGTGAAAAGCCTTATCAGGCAGTGTCGCTAGTGGGGGTCACTATGATTTCTCGGCAGTTTTCTCTTGTTAATTTCTCCTTCCTCCTCAGAAGGTAACAGTTCCACAGTTCAGCCAGAATATTTTCTCCAACCTTTTGCTTTCCAAGTCTTTTAGCACAAACTGCAACTAAAGATCAACAGTTTCTGTCTTTAGCTGGATTTGAGCAACAGCCACAGGTCCCTGAAGCATAAGGCACCTGCTCACCTTTCTCTCTGTCTCTTTGCTTTAAATCAGCCTCCACCTTTTCTCTGGCTTACAGTTTCTGGCAAACCCCTCTCCCAGCTCAGATTTGCTCTTAGTCCCAAACTGGTGCAGGATGGCTGCAGCAGAAGTCTCCACTTAAACCAGAAAACTCCAGAAAGATGCCTGGAATGATTAGCACAGATGCACAGCTTCCTCAGAGACTTCTTCCTCTGGTTCTTCTCCATCAAAGTTAACATCCAAGCTTCAACTTGATTTTGATACTGTCCAGAAATGGTTCAGGCATATCAACTATCACTTAATGCTAAGAAAATGGTCTCAATGTGTCTCAGCACTTTTGGCAGAAGCTTTCTAGAGTCCTTTCTCCTCCACCTTCTCACCCTCGATAGGGGAAAAATTGATGACATACCTTCTTTTATGTATCTAGGTGTCTGGCTTGACCATCACCTTGGGTTTTCTCAGCACATAGATGTGCGTACAAAAAATTCACCCTAAGCTTAGTGCACTTCATAGGAACATAAGCTATATCCCTATTTGCCTATCAGAACATCATCACTAAAATGATCCTCCCCATTTTGATTATGGTGACTTAGTCAATGCTGCTGTACCTAAATCCACCCTGGCCAGACTGGATCCCTCTTCCACTCATTTTGCTGTTATGTCTTGGCCTGCCCCCACAGACTCACCACTGTTCTCTGTACATTGATCTCTCTTTCCCTTCCTTGAATGACCTTTATCTCATCCACTGTGCCTCCTTTATTTCTAAATTCTGGTTGGCTTTGCTCCCACCTTACCTCAGCTCTTCCTCTCCCCATGACCCCCTCCATGTACTCTCTCTCCATAACTCAGGTTATCATTCTCTTTTGCTCCCCTTTGGTAAATCCTTGCTTGCCAGTCTGTTTTTCCTTTGCCTTCTACTCTTTGCAACTCTGTTCCACTTACAATTCACTCTGCCACCTCCAAATGCTCTTTCCTCTCTTTCAAGGCCACACTGCCCTACCTTAAATGACCTTAGCCCAATAGCCTTACAGTTCTACTTATCTACAGTATTCTGACCTCTACACTTCTCACCACCCCACCTCATCCTCCCTTTCCCTGCACTTCTTCCTCCCTCTCACTTACTTCTTTCTCTCTCACTCCACCTCTAGTAATCACCATTTCTACCCCTTCCTAATCCTCAACACTCTATTCTACCACCCAAATCACCATAATATGTTCTCTTCTCCTCTCCTCTCTCTTTTACCTACCACTACTTTACCTTTTCACCCCCGAGCCTCTTTTCTCACCCTCTTATACTTACTGTCTCATACCTTTCCTATCTTTCTGATGTTACTTTCTTGTGTGTTCTTGGGTATGTCACACTTCTGATGTTTAACCTGCATTATTATTTGCCCTGGTAATTTATATTATTGCACATACTGTGTATTGTTGTATTGTTATTACTGTGCTTCTACTTGTTTGTAATTTATCCCTACTCCCTCCCTAGGATGTATCCGGAAATGAGCTTATTGTATTAGTATGTCTTTCTTGGTTAATCTTTTCATCATATCATATTTTATTCTCCCCTGGACAGTCCCTCATCCAACTGACTCCCCAGCCCAGTCACCCGGAATTACTGGGACTTACTCTTTGCTCCAACTCTTAGGTGCGGTGCCCGCGGGAGTCAGTTCTCATTCTGCTGCTGGTGTTCTTCATCCCTCCAATTTCTTCCAAGAGTCCTAAGAGAATGGCTCATGTGCATGGGCATGCACCATCAACCCCAGTAACAACCCCTTTCACCAACCCCTTTAGCCTAACAACAGGCACCATTATGGCCTGCACTGTCTCTTGGCCTCCACTCAGAGGTAGCCATTGCCAAGAGATGCCACTTCCTCCATCCCGGAGAGGAGAGCTGCCTGCTAGCAGCTCCCTCCACCTCTGCCCTTCCCCGCATGCCGACCTCCAATGACCCAGGCTCATTCTCAAACTCGGGTTGCCGGTGTGGGTTGAGGTAAGGCACCAGCACCTCAACACTCTACGCCACTGGGCTGACCACTGTTTAATCTTTTTAAATACATAAATTTAGTTTCAAAATCCTTGTGCAAAATAATCCTCCATTCCAGATTGCCACAATGTTTTTCTCCCAATAAGTGAAAGACAGCCCTCCATGAAACGATAGGTTATGCTTTCCAAAATAGAATAATAACAGCAGAAAACTGGCATGCAATGTTGTTCTAACTAAACTGCCACACAATGTTTTGTGTTTAATTGCATTAAAAAATACTTACAAGACTGAAATAGTAGCGGTAGCACATTGTGTGTTTATCGCTACTCCAAGACAGCCTGCTCTCCTTGGACTGCAGGCCTGCTTTGCTGCAAGAAAAGAATCTTTTCGTTAAAAAAAAATAAAAGTACCACACTACAAGAATCCAACAGCTGACCACCCTCTCAGCATGGTCCTGCACTCTTCACAACATTACAGCCCCTACCACTTGTCGTTATGAACACCAGATGATGATGCAGTCCTGGTCACCACTGTGAGCCACTAACAACAATATCACTCTTCAGGCCACATCTTTGTTAGACTCCTCCTGGAGAAGGCTGCAGTCTTGATTCAGTCAGAGTGGATACGTTATTGTACTGTTTTGTTGGACGACTCTGTGTGCAGTTGTGTGTGTGTGTGTGTGTGTGTGTGTGTAGGTAACCATGGCAACCATCTCTAAAGTTGCAGCTACACAGGCTCCAGTAGGACAATAGTCTGTAACTCAAAAATAAACATAGTATTCTAATGCAGGCGGAGGAACTATTTCATTACAAAATAAACAAAACACAAGAGTTTTAACAATTTTTTTCAAACATATGAAGTAGGTGGCCCATTTTCTAAGCCAATAATACCCTTCAAGCTGAGCAGCATTGCACTATACTGGACATTCCAGGGGCTATAAGGTCCTCTGCCTGTGGCTTCAGGCCTCATTATGCCCAGTATAGCACAATACTATCCACCTTGTCAGGTATTATTGCTTACTTAGTTCTTTTTTATAAAGGTCCCAGATGATGTCACTCCAGACATTTTCACTTTTTATAGTAACTTCTTTGCTTATTTATTTTTCTTTTAATGTTAGTAGTCATCCATTTAGGCCTTACAGTTTTATTGTCTTTTTCTTAATGGTACCCATTTTTCTTGAAATGCTATTAATTTCTTCTTGCTATAAGTGCACATTCTTTAATAGCCGTCTTATATCGGAAGGCTAATTCCCAATCCCACTCCATGATAGCTTTATCCATTTCACATAGCTGGCTTTGTTAAAGTGGTAGAATGTCTGATTATTAGTAGCCCTAATGAATTTTATAACCACGGTTACCTTTGTCATGCAGTGGATGCTAATATCCAATGGTATGATAAGTGTACAGGTAGCATTTTGATAATGGATGTTAGTGACCACCAAATCCAACAGATTACTTATTACCCCTAGTGGGTGCTCTTACAATCTGGTTACCATCACCATCATCTAAGATGTCATGAAGTTTATTTCCCAGGGTGCTAGATGATGTTCTGTTGTCCCAATTTATATAGTTCATGTTCACATCCTTCATTATCATGACATATTTATTTGTACTGCTCATGTTATGAATGATTTTAAATAATTTATATGTGTACATATCTCTACTTTCTTGTAGCCTGTTTCTCTGTTTCTCTTAGGAATCTATCCCTTTGTCACACTAACTTCTTGTAGGTGAGTTCTCTCCTCAGCTCCCATCTTCTTTGGAGTGCAATGTGCTTCCTCTAGGCTCCCTCCCACTTCCCTGGTCTCCTGCATTTCCTCTATTGTTTCACATGCCTCCATGGGTGAGCTCATCCTCCTTCAGTATTTCAATCTGGACTGGTTATCCTCTTCATCTAAAACATCTCTTCTTAATATTGAAACTTTGAACCTATCCCAACTGATTACTGAACCTTCTCATCTGAACCCATGCTCCCAGAACCATTCATTGCAAGATTGAATGCTTTCATCTCACTCCCATTGAACTGTTCCTGCTGGCATCTTCCCTGACATTGTCAGTGCCCATTGTATAACTTACTGCATTAGGAAGGTATGTCCCCTGCAGGCGGACCCCAAATACATAAAGCATCGACCTCTAAGAGCACTTGACATCACTACACTAGTATGTGACCTCACTAATGTGGACTGGTCCCCAGTTTACTCCTCCTCTGATGCTGACTCTGCCCTTGCCTGTTTCACCAATACCATCCAACGCATCAGGAATTACCATGTCCACTCAAAAAGTTAGTTTTAAAAGTCATCAGCACCCATGGTTTTGACAGAACTCCTAGCCCTGTGCAAGTCATGTGATCCTCCTAGACTCATTACAAAGCCTCTCTGTCCCTCGTTGACCTCCAAATATGCAGATCCCTCTGCAACCATTGCACAAAGACTGTCCACATGGCCAATGTGGAGTACTTCAAATCCTATATTCAGTCAACCAGTCACTCTCCTTCCACCTTTGGAATGTTCTTCACTTCTTCCTCAGTCACCCAACCTTTCCTTCTTCCCGGTCCTCTCCTTGGATGGAGGCCAATCCTTCCACTGTTTCTCTTGTGTTCAATAAGTTCTTCACTACATGTGCTCTCCCAGTAGACCCTCCAGATTCCCAAGCCTGTCTCTCCTCCTCTCTCATTTGGTGGTTTCCATTTCTTTCCTGTCAATCCCATGAAATGTTCCATGTACTTATGTCCCTCAACCCTGTTAAGTCCAGCCCTGATGTCTTTGACCTCAGGCTTATGTAGTTGTTTAACCAGGAGTAACACACTGTTCGGAAAGTTTTCTTACAGGAGTGATCTGGGAGCACAGGAGTTAAGTGACTTTGCTCAGGGTCACTCAGTATGCAAGTGGAAGCTGTGGGATTCAAACCCAGGTCTGGTCTGCTGGATGTCACCAAATTTGCAGCTCAGAGCCTTAAACCACTGCACTATACTGCCTCTCATATGGCTTCTCAGGCTCTTTGTTCCTGCTATTGTCCTCCCTCTCTCACACACCTGCTCAATCTATCTTTCCTGTCCAACACTGTCCCTGTGACATGGAAACCTGCTAAAGTCCTTTCCCTCCACAAAGGCAATGATCCATCTTCTCCTGGAAACTATCGACCCATGTCTCTTCTCCCCTTTCTCACAAAGATCCAGGAATACATTGCCTACTCCAGACTCAATGACGTCCTCACCTCTGCCAATATAATTTCCTCTGTACAATCTGACTTCAGAAAGTCTCACTCCTCTATCTCTTCTCTTCTTTGGTTTAGTGACTCCACCCTCCAGGATGGATCATGGACTTGTCACCTCTGTTGTATTCATAGACCCTGTTAAAGCCTTTGATTCTGTCTCTCACCCTGTCCTCCTAAACAAACTGTATTCTGTTGGGTTATCAGCCTGTGCCATACAATAGTTTAGCTCATACCTCATGAACAGGCAATAGGCAGTGCAGGTGGGGTAATGCCCCCATTCTTTCAGGTGCACCTCAATGGTCAATTTGAGGCCCCATCCTCTTTTTACTTTTCATCAATGACCTCCCCTCAGTCTGCTATACCTTTAACATAAATATGTGCACTGATGACACTGTCTTCTACCTGTCAGGTCCTCCTTGTCTGATATCAATGCTCCCCATCAGTGTGACTTTTCACAGCGCTTGAGTGGTTTCAAGTCCACCAACTTAAGGTAAATAGCAAAAAAGTCTTGACAATGTTTGGCACTAAGAAAAGCTGGCCAGGCTCCCTTCCCTCCACAGTGTTCCTCACCCATGTGGCACTGCTCTCAATGTAGTCCAAGCCTACAAATATATCAGGATTTAGCTTGACCCTTCCTCAGTTACTGTACTCACATAGTGGCTATTCATTCTAAGCTCTGCCTAAACTTGGTGTGTTATACACATAAGGAATGCTTGTCCCTTCCAGTCTGTTGGGACTTGTTAACCAAATGGATTCATCTGTTTTTGATTATGCTGATGTTGTCTATGGATCTGCTCATGCCACCTTCCTCTCCAGGCTCAATACACTCTTTAATGCCTTCTGTTATTTCCTTCTTCATAACCATCACTGCAATCTCTACTCCTCTTTCTCTGTCTCTCTCCTCCATCCAGCACAGTTGCCAAGCTCACAGCTTTGACATTATCTCCACACATTGGTTTGGGTCTCTCATCCTATCCCTCATTTCTTTTCACTCCTGCTTCTCCTTCCTTACCCCTGCACTCCTTTGACTCCTGCAATTTCACCCTTCACAACCACCACACTTTGGTTGGAAGCTTGTGTTCTCCTTTCGCCTTCCTTCCATCCAGAATAAACTTTCCTCCTCTGTCTGACTCTCATCATTCCATACCCTCAGTGCTTGTTCAAACTGTCACCAGTCACTACTTGTAGCTTCTCCTAACCTGATTGCCTTACCAGTGCACTTAGCCCCTCTCTCTCACCCACTTGCCTCTCAATTTCTTGTTGTGCCTGTTCACCCTAATTTTATTTCAGGTGACATTTTTGACCTTCTGCATTGGTGTATTGAGCTTATGTGTAGGCATCCTTTTTAATCTTTTTTCTGCCAGTTGCATGTGGTATATTATATTGTAATTCTGTAATTATTTACAATCTCCTTTTGTTGGTTTGTCTCTCCTGTCTCCGGGTTGTACCTGAAATGAGCTTTGGCTCAATGTGCATTTCCAGTAACCAAACTTTTAAACAGATAAATAAATAAAATATATCCCACAATCATATATTTAGGTTTTGCTAAAATATCTATCCATATATTTTCTAATTTAATTTAACCTTCATTTACAGTACTTGCTTATCACGTATTTACATATTATAAAGTTTGTTGTTGACATATGTGACTACATCTCCCCTCTTTGTTTTTGTTTTTCTGTTGGATTTATATAGTGTATACCCTTCCAGTTCATGGCCCCAATTTTCTTCATCTTATCACAAGGTTTTGGTTATTGAAATTAACTCATATTGCTGATCACTTATTGCTGCTTTCAAAAATCTGTTTTGTTATTTGAACTTCTGACATTAAGTATAAGTATGTTACATTTTGTATCTTATGCTCAGTGTGTGCATTTTTATTTACAACCTTAAATATGTTTTCCTTAGGACAACCTTTAGTATCTTTACTACTACAGTAGTAGAGGAACCACCTCTCCATAGCTAGTTCGCATTATAGTTGATACCTGTTAGAATTCTGTTCCCCAGGTGCAACTGCCCCTTTGTTTTGATGCAGGCAATCTATATGATAAAATTAATTTCTTCCAAAAGGTTCCCCAATTCTGAATAAATGTAAAGCCTTCCTGAGCTCCCCATGCCATCAACCATTGGGTAGGTCAATGGATTGTCCTCTTCTTCATTGGTCCATCCTCGGTTTGGACAGTACCTCAAAAGCAAATTGTCTTGTCTTTTTAAATATTTTTCCACTTTCCTTCTTTACTATTTTGTGTTCAGTGGTTCTTCCTATGTTGTTAATCCACCCATGCACTACACCAGTGGTCGACACCCTAATCATGAAATCAGTCTCTTCTTGTTTGTCTTACAGTATGTCCCATAATTTTGCTCAGGGAGACATATCAACCTGCGAGTTTTCTTTCTTGTTTCTGTATATAATGGAGTCTGCCTACCTTAAGATAGACTTCTCCACCACTAGAGATGGATGAAGTCAGCAAACTGCTTCAAAAAATTAATTGTGATTTTTGCACAATTTATGGAGTGTGGATCGATCTGTGAAGTGTAAAGTTTGGCATGAAAAGAGAGGAATTTCATGGTGAAATTCCACACTTTGTGGCAAAATTCCAACTTTAGTGGCAAAAACTTCATGATTTAGGCAAAGTCTGTGCTTCTCAGGTCTCAGAAAAACTTTGCAAGCTCTGCAAAGTGCAAATTTGCACCACTTTGAGTGAACTTTGCCAGCAAATTTTCAACTTCACATCTCTATCTACCACTATGGTGATTTCTATCACAGTTTTGTTTTGTTTGTATCTGACTTTACTGAAATGCTTCCTGGAGTGGTTGAATTAGGGTATTGTGTATTAACAGGGGCCTATTTATTTTCCAAACCAAATTTCTTAATTGCCTATCTCTAGAGAATCAGTTACCCTTTCAAAGTCTCTGTTTACTAGGTCCACATATTATGATTTACTGAGGACAGGGAATCTATTGGATGTGTCTAAGCTTATTAAATGATCAATGGCATGTTTCCTCTTTCATTCTTCTGTTGCTCTGAACAGTACACCATTCAGTGTCCAGGTGTTCATCAGTTTGTGTTCTTTTTCTTGTACCATTTTTCTAATGCAGGGGATAACTGTTATTCAAGTCTTCCTTATTTTGTTTCTTTCCTTAATCACCTATGCTGCATTTGGGGTGCATTTTCTTTTCCTCTCATAATTTGTTTATCCATGTCATTTAAACATTTCTCCAGCTTATCTTATCTCTGATGCATTTTGGTGAGGTCATCTGTTATAACTTTATTCAGGGTACATTTTCACAGACATGCTTTCTCACTATCATGGTTGTCTTCATAATTGAGTACATAAAGCAGCTTATACATTTGAAACCTACATCCCCATCTACGGTGTTTATAGTGTCCGCCATATTGTTGTAAGTCCCTTATTATCTTTTAAAATTGAAAACTGACCTGGAAGCAAGATATATTGGTTCAGAGCTTCCTTGCTTCCTGGCTGATGCTGGCAGATGCCATGTGCCTCTTCCATGTGTTGCTTCAGTTTGTGATTGGCTCTGCTCACAGAGGTATCAAGATGAATGGAACAGAACATGCAAGTGAGACTCTGAGAACATTATGCACAAATCCACCACTAAGTACAATTAAAGGTATTTCAAATACATCAGCTTACCTATTTCAGGTCTACTGACAGCTGTAATCATATTCTTACTTTTAAACACACTTCTAGTGCTTTTAAATACAACTAATTTGTTTTTTAGTTTCCTGTGAGGTACAGGGAAGCTTCAACTTTCAGCAGCCCACATTCACTTAATCTAGTCGGTGATAAGAAGCTAACAAAGACATGGAATAAAACTTCCAGGACAATATTTTTGCTTTTTTTGTTGCCTTTTGTTGACACAATCATACAAAACATTCATTCATTCATTCGTTCATTTATTCATTCATGCAGAAAAAATGGCAATTTCTGAAGATTGCTTGCCTTTAACTATCTCCAATGCAAACCACACACCATTCCTACTAGGCTGCTGCATGTAGAGGAACCAAGACTTATGGGACATAACTCAGTAGTGGGACTCTGTAAGTGCTATGTGTAAATTCCCACTAAGTAGAAGTAACAGTATTTAAAACACATCAGCTAGACTACTCCATGGCTACTGACAGCTGTAATCACAGCCCCACTTTAAATGCACTTCTATTGGTTTACAATGCCACTTGGTTCAGTTTTGTAGTTCCCAGTGATCTACAGAGCAAACTAGAGCTCCCAACAGCCCTAAGTCACTCAATCCAGTCCTCTGATATGAAGCTAACAAAGATGGGGAAAATACATACGAGACTCCTGAGGTCTGGAAAGCACTCTGGATGACAGCGTATAGGTATATTAAGCAAGACAGGCTAAGATTGGTACATTTCAATATCAGGCATCATCTATACCTGACCCCTACCCACTTATTCAGAAGGGGCACACTCAGCTCACCTTGTTGTTGGAATTGTAAAAGGAAGAGGAACCCTATATCATTTACTGTGGTTGTGCCCGGAGATTCGCACTCTCTGGAGAACTATAAGTAGTTTATTAGACCCTATCCTTGGCTCAAATAAAATGGACACTCCCAAGATTTGTTTGTTGCTTGCTTTCCCAATGACCACTCCTAAAGTTTGGAGGGCACTGTGTCTCTTGTTTCAGCTGTTATGAAGTTGTTAATCTTAAGAAATTGGTCGTCAGATAAGGTCCCAACTCTTTTGGGTGGCATAGGAATGTACTTTAGCATTACAACTTGAAAAACACATTGCTTGTATGCGGGTAGCTTGAGTATTATGTATCTTTATGGGGCTCTTTGGAGCATTTTTGATGACCTGGAAGCCGTTAAACTAAGAAGTTTTCTATATTGAGGCAAACACCTCTGATTTCTTTATCTGACTTGACTGTTTATAACTTAGGGGTAGGGGTGGGGGAGGGTGTGGGTTTTAGGGTATATATTTTCTTTGTTGTTATTGCAGCAGAAAGTGCGAGACTTACAAAAATTGTATAACAGAGGAGATATTATGCACTTTCAGTGTAACACCTCTTTGGTTATGTATCTGATGCTTTGTTGTAGTTAAAACTAATAAAATATTAATTACAAAAAAAGATGGGGAAAACTCCCAGGACTGTATATATATTCTTTTGTATACACAGTCATGTAAGAGAGGACATATGGGGTTTCATTATTCATTCATTCATTCATTCATTCATTCATTCATTCTTTGTTTCAGACAAGGTGACAGTTTCTGGACACTGGTTATTGTGTAACAATCTCCAGAGCTTCCCACACACCACTCCTACTTGGCTGCTGCAGTATGTTTATTTTTTCCTGTTAGGTATAGCATAGGAGCAGGACCATTCAGAAAGTTCAAAATCTCATATCTCAGTGCAGAAATTAAAGAAAATTAAAGGGAAAATTGGTATATTTATTTTTTGCCAGAAATACATTACTGCTGAAAAAGGGTCCTTATGACTAACAAAAACTGCTTCTTTAAAAGAATATTTGATAATGGAGGTACAATTATTTGTATTGTTAATACTAACTAAATAAGTTTGGTGCCAACAAATCTTTGTGTTTAGTGGCCCAACCTTTCAAATTCTGTCCGATGCCAAGCTGTCCCTTGTGTTCAGTGGCATTCCTCCCTCAACCATTACATGCCAATTAGTTCCTGATGCCCAGTGACACACCCTGTGTTTCCCTGCTCTGTGCTGGGCAGTTCTTGTTGTCTGTTAGCACCCTTCTTTACCACATCCCATGCCAACAATCCTTGGGGTCCAATAGATCATATTTCTGTTATTCCATCCTACAGCAAACAGCTCCTTCACACCATGTGGCGACCTTTACTTACCATATCTCATGCCAATCAATCACTGGTGTCCATTGGCACCCCTTCCTGTCCTTGTCATGGGACAAGTAGTCTATAGTATCCACTTGCATCCATTTTCCTCTCCTGTCCTTTGCCAAGTAGTCCCTTGTGTCCAGTGAAACCCCTTCTTCACCTGAATCAAACCCATGCCAACCAGTCATTAGAATCCAATAGCACCCCTTGCTAACCTGCCCCAAGATGACCATGGTGTCCAGTGGCACTCCACCACATGCACTTTCCTCCACCTGCCATGACTGGTACAGTTCCACCACTTACCTGCTTATCCAGATGAAGAATCATTTTCATTGTCACAGTTTAAGAAGATTGATGCTACTGTATTTTATTATATCACATTTTGCAATAATTAGTGTCAGACAGTGGCCAGCTTAGCAAATAAATAGTAGAGCCTTGCTATCTGTGTTCTGTAGTGGAAAATCTTTGGTGGCACTGTGGATAGGCTCAAGTACCACAACAATTGGTATGGGGTCTTGAGCAATACCGATAATGTGCTTTTGTGTTGCATTAATGAGTTGGAGGGTTGGTGTAATTCCAGCAACACTGAAAATGGGCTCCCAGTGTTACATTACAGAGTTGGGGAGGTAATAGCATGTTAAGTGGTACTAGATATCTACTTCTGATATCACATTTAAGCATCAGCTGTTAAGGCATGTCCAGTTGCTCAGGTAATTGGCTCCTGCTGTCATATTGGTGAATTGGAGGTTTTAGGTGGTACTGGAGATGTGATTCTAGTGCAAAATCTACTCATCTGAGGTTGTTTTTGGGGACTCACCAGGATGGACTCCTAAGACTAGATTTCAAGGAGTTCAAAATTGCCCTGAGACAAAGTCACTTGTTGCAGTCTGAAAGTGTGAAGCACAAGTCTCACACTGGCTGACATTTCTATTTTCAGTCCATGACATGGGCAGTGGGCACAGCTGTGTGGGATGTTATGCCTGGCGCAACCAGGTATAGCATTCAATGCAGCTATTAGCACAATAACTGCAAGCTGAAGTAAATCATTGAGCCAGTCATAAAATGGCTTCACATTAGAAAATAAGGTGTACACAGGAAAAAACACGTGTCACTTTATACAGTATGTGAAACCCACTGGCACAAGCTTTTTTCTGCAAGTTCACCAATTTAATGGATCTTTAAAAATCTGGCTGCTGATGTCTCATTTATTGATCAGGGTATGGAGGTGTTTAATGATACTAAGATGGACTCCTAATGTTGTATTTATTTGTTGGTTGGTTGATTGGTTCACCTGCTCTAGGGACTGACTCCCAGGGCAGCATTTAGAGAATGGTAGTCATGGATTTTTGGCCAGCCCAGTGAGGGACTTCTGGCCCATAGTTATAGATCATGGCACTGAGCAGCATTCATGTTTCAGTTATCCCATGAAACTGTAGTTGTTCTCATCTGCTCTGAACGAGCATGACAACAATCTAATTTAAAGCAGCAGCACATTATAGACGGAACATTTTGACCCATCCTTTTTTTATTTTATACTAGATTGCCACTTATCTCTTGGCTTGTATGATACCCATTGTTCCATACTTTTAATCTACTTTGGCTTTTCTTTTCTTGACAATTGAAGTAATAAAAGAAGTGTGCCTTTTACTGTGGGTCAGATCAGACTTTCATCAGTATTCTCAGTTGTTTTTGTACACCGGTGTTTAACATTACTTTCCTTGTGACTATGACAAGACGCTGCTTCCGGACCACATGGAATAACAGCGTCCAGAAACAGCTGAAAGCGGCTGATGAAAACTGGTTTCATGCCATAGTAAAATGTGTGACTTTTGTTACTTAAATGTGAACAAGTTCTGGTAAGAGCCAAAACAGCTACTAATGAGTTAATTTGACAAGGGATATAGAATTAATGTGTGGATTGGATTGCAGAGAATAGTCACACACACACACACACACACACACACACACACACACACACATCCTTGCAATCAAATGGAAAACTAAAAGTAGATTACAGTTATCTACAGAGAGAAATCTAAGTCTGCATCTGTTGTAATGTGTTCACATAAAACAGATTTGTACTGTGGAGTATAAAGCAGGCAGCGGGGTCAGCAGCAAAAAAATAGTATAAGCGTGGGGGGGCAATACGGAATGATTATTGCCTACATATTTAACAAATAAAATATCCCTAGATATACACAAATCAGGTAGTAATTCTACAGGAGTGTTCAGTGCCACATGCAAAACTTTTAATAAATGTAACAATAACTCCTCTATAGAATTGTACCCTTATTATGTACTTCTGGATGAACTTTAATCTGTATGTTTTTCGAACTGGCAGTGTTAACAAATGTGGTTACATTGATAAAATTTCAGTTTAGGTTACCTGCTGAAGGAAAGAGTAGCACACTTATTCTTGGTCGTCATGAGGTGGTTTTAACAAGGCGTTTAGCTAACTGGCTACATAGAGACATAGAAACATAGAATTTGATGTCAGATAAGGACTGTTTGGCCCACCTAGTCTGCCCATTTTCCTACCCTAACAGAAAGCTGCAGATCCTAGTTAACCAATAGCTTACTTCCTCCTACCCCCACTAGGACTGCCTTATGTCCTGTCCTGCATTCTTGAATTCCTCCACTGTCCTTGACTCCACAACCCTCCTCAGGGAGGCTGTTCCATGCATCCACAACCCTCCTCTGAAAAAATGCTTCCTCACATTACCTCTGAGCCATCCCCTCTATCTTCAAATTGTGCCCCTTGTTCTTGCACATCTCTTTTCTGAAAGATGCCACCCTCTTGGACGTTGCTGATTCCTTGAGGTACTTAAAAGTTTCTATCATGTCCCCTTTCTCCTCCTTTCCTCAAGGGTATACATATTAATCTCCTTTAGTCTTTCTTCATATGTCTTCTGGTGCAGACCCTGCACCATTTTGGTTGCCTTCCTCTCGACAGCCTCCACTCTGTCTATGTCTTTGTGGAGATGGGGTCTCCAGAACTGCACACAGTACTCCAGATGGGGTCTCACCAACTGTCTGTACAGAGAGATAACAACTTCCTGTTTTCTACTATTGATGCCTCTCCCTATGCATCCCAATATCCCCAGCCTTCCTTACTGCCTTCTTACATTGCTTGCCCACCTTAAGGTCATCTGATATAATTACCCCAGGTCCCTTTCCATTTTACTGTTGTCAGTATCTCAGCCCCATGGTGTACTCTTCCTGGGTTTTGTTTCCCATTTGCATTACCTTGCACTTCTTTGCACTGAATCTGAACTGCCATAAATTTGACCATTCGTCCAACCTTGCCAAGTCCCTTCTCATTCTTTCCACTCCATCTTGTACATCAATCCTGTTGCAGATCTTTTTGTCGTCTGCAAAGAGACATACTTTTCCTTCCAGTTCCTCTGCAATGTCACTTATAAATGCATTAAAAAGGACCAGTCCCAGTACTGAACCCTGCGGTACCCACTAGTAGCCTCTTTTCTTCACTGTGGACTCCATTTCGTCCTGTTGTCTAGCCAATTTTTTATCCAGGCTGCCACCTTGGGACCCACTCTGAAGCTGGCTAACTTGTGTATTAATCTTTTGTGGGACTGTATCAAATGCCTTGTTAAAATCTAGGTAGACCATGTCCACAGCCCTGCCCTGGTCTACTAGTTTGGTCACCAAGTCAAAGAAATCTATTAGATTCATCTAACGACCTTCCCATCATGAATCCATGCTTCCTTGGGTCCTGTGCCCCACTGGCCTCTAGGTACTCAACAATTCTTTCCTTCAGAAGTGATTCCATCATTTTTCCTACCACTGAGGTCAAACTAACTGGTCTGTAGTTTTCTGCCTCTGTCCTGCTCCCACTTTTGTGAAGAGGAATCACATCCACCCTCCTCCAGTCCTCAGGTACCACCCCATCCTCCTATGATTTGTTTAAAGAGAGTAGTCAGTGTCACTAGTTCTACCCTTAGTTCTTTTAGAATTCTTGGTTGAATCCCATCAGGCCCCATTGCTTTGTCCACCTTCAATTTTATTAGTTCTTTCAGAACCCTGTTCTTCTGTAAATGGACTGGTATCAACCCCCCATCTTCAGAGTGTTTCTCTTGTTTGGTTTAGGTACCTCCCCTCCTCTTCCTTTGTGAATACTGAGTAGAAATATTCATTCAGTATCTCTGCTTTTCACTGTCACCCTCTACCATAGTCCCTCCCTTTATTAAGCCTCAGTATCCCTCCTTTGGTCTTTCTTCTCTCCTAATGTACCTATAAAGGTATTATCCCCTTCTTAATAGAGACGGCTATTCTTTCCTCAGTTTGGGCCTTTGCTATTCTGACTGCCTTCCCAGCCTCCTTCTGCTTTAACTGATAAAGTTCTCTGTCCTGCTCCTTCTGTGTTTCTTATATTTCCTGAATGCTGTCCTTTTCTCCTTAACCTTCCCTGCCACCTCTTTTGAGAACCATAGAAGTTTTTTCCTTTGTTGTGTTTTGTTGATTTGCTTTACACAAGGCTTGTTGCCACTGTGATGGCTGTTTTGATTACTCCCCATTGTTTCTCCACCCTCCTTCTTGCCTGTTTGCTAGTGCGTTTCTGAGGCACTCTCTCATTTTCCAAAGTCAGCCCTCCTAAAGTCCAATACTCTTGCTTTTGTATGGCTTGATTGTATGGCTGTGTTTATCGTGAACCACACTGTTTGGTGGTCGCTTGTTCCCAGATGGCTACCCACTTCTAAATCTGAGATTCTTTCTCCATCCCCATTTGAGAGTACCAGGTCTAAGATTGCTCCTCCTGAGTGGGTTCCAATACTAGCTGTCTGAGGCATGCCCCTGTAGGGCATCAAGAATGACCCTGTTTTGGATGTGCCTGCAGCAAAGGTGCTCCAGTTAACATCTGGCATATTCAGGTCCCCATCAACAATATCTCCACTTTTTCTGCCATTGTAAGGAAGCCTTCTATCATTTACTTGTCCAGTCCCTCCCCTGAGATGGGGTCTGTATACAACCCCATGCAGACTGTGGTGCCATTTCCTGTCTCAGGGTGACCCAGAATGTCTCATCTGCTCCCTGTTTGTGCTTTAGTTCTGTTGCTTTTATCCCTTCTTTTACATAGAGTTACTCCTCCTCCTCCTCCTCTTTACCCTCCCTGTTCCTCCTGTGGATTGTGTATCCTGGTATGTTGACATCCCAGTCATGGTTCTCTGTGTACCATGTTTCTGTGACTGCCACAATATCCAGGCAACCCTCTTCCATCAAGGCCACTAGTTCAGGGAACTTGTTACAGAGACTATGGGTATTGGTACTCATCACCCTCCACTTTTTAATGGCCTTACCTTTGGGCCCCATTCCTGTCATTGCCTTTGCCTTTTTTACATTTACATCTATTCTACTCCCTAATGACCTCTCTACCTTGGTGTTTACCTCACTAATCACTGTGTTTTGTAGGAGGGAGGCTGGGATTTCCTACTCCTTTTCAGTGCCTCCCCTTGGCTAGTTTAAACGCTTGCCAATGAAGCATTTAAACCTCTCACCTAGGATCCTGGTCCCCAGGACTGATGCAGACCATCTCAGCAGTATAGGTCTACATCCCTCAGAGTGGCTCCCAGTCCCCAATGAAGCCAAAACCCTGATCTCCACACCAGTTTTTCAACCATTCATTGAATTCCCTGGTGAGGAGTTTAACATCACCCTTGCCATAGACAGGCAGCACCTCCAGAAGGTTATCGTATCTGCTACTTGTCCAAGGCCCCTCCCCAACTCTACAAACTCCTCTTGCACTGCTCTGATCCCATTCTAGCAGGTCATTTGTCCCTAGGTGGACAATGACATCCAGCTCCCTCCTCATGCAGCTGCTCCCACAATCCTGAGGATTCACTTCCTGTCCTCAAGCTGTGGTGCCAGGGCAGGCTGCCACCTCCATCTCCTTCCTCCCCCATTTCTACCCCCTAATGACTGAGTCCCCACAAGGAGTTGTTTTCTTCCCTTTTGGGTCCCATGCCACCCTTCTGTTGGTCTCCTTGTGAAGGTTCCCAGCATCTTCCTTGGTCTCCACTGCAGGTGCCTCCATGGGGAACCACTATCCACCAGAAGAGCAATGAATTGTGGAGGCCAGTACAGCTGGAGGGATGCAACTCTTTTCCATCACTCCCTCCCTGAGCCCACCCTAGTCCAGCCTCCTCGCTTTCATGGCTACCTCTGAGGTAGTGGCATTGGCCCTGGTGGTCCCTGGGTGGGAGGAGGTTTCATGAATCCTAGCCAGGTCAGTCTGGAGATGGGCAACCTCCTCCTTCAGACCAGAGAGGTGCCTGCAAATAGGGCAGCATCACAGCCTCCAGAATCTCTCCCGAACACTGCTGCCCCACAGCCATTGCACTGCACCATTCCTATCATGTCTTATTTTGTGTCCCTCTCCTGTTTCTCTGTATGCTTATCTCTCCTCTCCTTACAACTCTCACCTTCCTGTTCTGGGACAGCAACTTCCTATATTCTTCAGTAGCCTCCTTCTTCCTTGCTCAGTGTCAGACCACCAGTATCTGGTGGGAAGAGTGAGCTACTTTTTCCTTTAGGGTTGACAAAACCAATGTTTGTCTGTGATCCTTCCTTCCTACTGCCAAACAGGAAGTTCCTGTAGACAGTCAAATCCAGTGGCTATAATAGTAGAACTGGCTTATGGTGGGTGGGTGGAGGGTGGGATGGAGGAAATTAGTAAGAAAAAGGCTAGCAACAGGAAGTTGTAATTTGAGTCACCTACTTTTATAGTGTCTAATGCCATACCTCCAATTAAGCTCTCTCTCCTCCTGCTGGTTTAGCAAAGTAAGTTGATACAGTACCCTTTCCAGCACAGAACACATAATGACTTTCTTTCTTTTCTTTTTCTTTTTAACCCTAAATAAGACCACTTCTACTTCTAATAAAGCATCTGTCTGCTTAATCTCACAGACACTGACTCCTGCTGAGAAATAAGTGTTTAATAAGAAAATGTAGCTTATTTTAGTTAGCTGCTTTCTGATCTACAAGCAAGGCTTAGCATGGCTAAGTATAACAAATTGAATTGCCCAGAATACCTGTAAATATGCAGCAACATGTGGCAGTACATATACAAAAGCAAGCTGAAGGTTTGCACACAACACAGCATGGTAAGCACTAAGTATTTTTAAATGGGTACTTTATAGCTTTACATAAATAGCATAAAAGGGTTCATTTTCACTGTAACTTTTCTAATTAGACTTGTAATTGGTATTCAGTATCATTTAAATTTGCATATACGATTAAATTTAGGCAAGAAAATGGGAAGTGTCAATTACAAGCAGAGCTAACAACCAACGTTGCTTTGAAATCAGCAATTTAAGAAGGATCCTGTTCTTACATTTAGATTAGTAGACCAGCAAGTGGATTATTTAAAACATTTTTCAAGAAGTTTCAGTCAGAATTTGACATGTTGGTGAACTTGAGACCTGTTTTTGCACAATGTTAAAAGTTCAAGCTGTAAGTCTGTCACATTTCTTCCACGGCACCTGGTGAAAAATAATGTACTAAAGCTTATTACAAGTGTTTTAAATAATGGCTAGGAGGAGTAAACATTCAGTTGTTTTTTATAATCAAGCAAATTTTATTAAAATGTTTAAATAAAAGATAAACCACAACATCGACAACAACATTAACAAGAACATTTCATAAAAACATTAACATTCATAATGATGTATAAATAGTATTATGAAATGGCTCCTAACATATAAGAAATGCGATTGGCTACTACCTGTATGCTAAAGTGTCTAACACACAGGAAAAGGTCCAACACTGCCCAGTGGGCATTGATATGGGTGATACTGGCCACTAGAACCTTAAGAAAACAAAATGCAGCCATCTTGTTTCTACCCAAAGTGGTGCCAGCCTAACTGTTAACAAAATAAAATAAATACCGCTGACCTCTTGTTCACTTGGCCTCGTTCTTTGAATGTTTCTGTTTTAAATCCATGTACCTGTCACCTCAAGGATGCAGCATGTAGTAAAGTGGGGAAAAAATGACGGTGCCACAATTTGTCTCCCAGCCCACTCGCTCTCCATCCGAATCAAAAAGCCATCTGTCTCCCAGTCTGCTCGCCGCTTTCCATCCTAATCAAAAGCCAATTACTGATTATTATAGCTGATGAAATATTTAAACAAACTACTACCATGATCTGTCTCCTCCCGACCAGTTGCTCAGTGGCTGTTCTGATCAATTGCTAGCTTGGCAGCCGGTCGCAACTTCCCCTCATAATGTCTAATTTCAATTTATGTGAGAGTCATTTATTTACTGTATTATTTACAGAATCCACTTCTTTGCTTGTCGGGGTGAATACTGCCATGACAACTGGGGGTGAATACTGCCATAGCAACCACAGATGTAAACTACAGAAGCCTTTGTAGGACAAAATTCGTAAGTCAAAATAAAACATAGGACACTTAGGTGGAGGAACTATTTTTAAAACTGAAACAAACATACATGTTTTTTCCTACTTAAAATTGGGATTTTACTTACTAAATGCAGTTGCACTACAGATGGCCATTTCCTAAGCACAATAAGCCACTCCAGGGTGTGTGTTAGACATTTAACACACAGCTAGGAGGCGGCTGGACGCCTCAGCTGGTGGCCTGCGTGCCTCACTATGCCTCCCTAGCCATGTGTTAAAGTGTCTAACACACACTCTGCAATGTCTTATTGCTTACATAACACAAGAATAAAAGAAAAAGAATTCTTCCCCACCGATCCCAAAATATCTTCTACTATCTACCCAAGACTGCCTTGTCCATTTATCTTAATCCTATCACAAGTATTGGCTAACGTTAATATATCTACAACACTGAGATGCAGCATCCCTGTAATTAAGGTTGGTGAAGCTTGAAACCTGTCACATTACAGCCATTAGGAGGACAGAGACAATAGCATAAAAAGGGTTCAAAATACATTTGAAGCATATCTCACTGCATTGCAATAGTGCAATTTGTTTTTCAACCATTAACATGGACAGTATCTCCTGGTGCCAATCCTTGAGTTGCAGAGTGGAGGTATCCCTCCAATGCCTATGTATAATTAATTTTGCAATTATGCTAATCATCACCACATGTATTTACCATACTTTGGGTAAGCCAGGTGGGTAGATGCCAACAAGGCAAATGTTTGGAGTTAAAACTCCTCTAGGTCCAATAAGGGATCTAGTGAGCATTTATACTGTCCCAAAGGAAGAGTGTAAGTGGGCATTCCCACAGCATATACTTAATGGATCCCTCCACTTATCTGCAGCACAGCACTGTGTGGAGGGAGCCCTGCCCATTTTAAATAATTTGTCAGGAGAGCTGTATAAGTTATATAAGATTTAGTACTGTGAAATACACAATCTATCTTGTTTTATATATTTATATAATTGGTTCCATAACATTTGCCGTTTCATAGAATCATCAGGAGGTTTAGAATCTGCTGCCAATAGTAACAGATTACAAATAGGGCAATTGGGTCTTGAGACTGGAAAATCTTATATATCTGTGAAACCATATGGTGCTGGAGAGGTAATGACAGAAAGATATTAAAGATCCCAGGGCTGGGTTCCCTAAAAATGCTGAAGAGAATGAGTTATTTGATAATATTTGAAACCTAATGAGGGGATGAAATGAAGTTCCAAACAGGCAGAGGCAAAGGAATGGAACCTGTCCTCAGCTACAAAGGATTGAACCAAAAGCCCTATTAACTGAGGACAAAAGATTTGGGGACTGGACAACCTGCAATCATTATGCTAGGGTTATCTAAATTGGTTGAGTAGATTGCTCTATGCCACTTCCACCCCATGTGGTTATTTAGTTGTTGTATTGCTTTAATAACCAATACAAAGGCGTATATCTAAGACAGCAGGGTAATTGAGATGGCTTAATGTACAGAAGGCTATAAAGACTTAAGCTCTGTTTATCAAAACAATCAGTTTTATGAATGAATGGCTCTATTTAAATCTGGTGGGATTTAAAGACATGTTCAGTTTTGTTTGGTGAGACAATAGACAGCAGAGCACAAAATGCACAGGTCAGTCTGAACTAATGTACATATTTTAGAGTATATTAACAATATGGATAATTAAATTACATAAATGAAGTAGGTTACAACAGCAAATTGACAAAACAATTTAGAAAACAAGTATGGTCTTTCTAACAAGGAAATTTTGATCTATGCATTCAGTATGCACATTTTAAATATATTTAAAAGACAGTGCATTTTAAGCAGATGGCAGTGAGTGATCTGCTATGAAATGCAGGGTCAGTGACAGAGCTGAGAGCTGCTGTAGGAAAATAGAGAGCAATCATGATAGACAAGTGTAAAGTATAATTTTTGGATGTTGTTTTAAAGGTTCCCCAAGAATGCCAGTGAAAACTGAAGGCAATCATAAGCCTAGTAAAACAAAACATTGCTTTACATGTCCTTTGCCTACCTACACAACTTGATCACTGGCATTCTCTTTGGGCAGTTACTCAGATACTCAGAAACTGGTCATCCCCATCTTCATTTGAAATGCAGGCTAAACAGCTTGATAAAAGATTTCCTGCAAAAGGAACCCCTTAGCAATGTTGAATGCTTCCTAAATAAAGCTACTCTGTTTTCTGCATTTGGGGAAAGGCAACAGAGAGATGGAGCTAGCACAGTGTGAGCCACATTGAGAATTAAGTTGGACAGCAGCTGCTCTGCTTCATACAAGAAAATAGTGCACAGGGGAGTGTTGTGTTTTCTGCATTTGGGGGACAGCCAAGAGACAGAGTTGGCATAGCATGAGCATCATTCAGAAATTGAGCTGGAGAGCAGCTGCTCTGCTTAACACAAGAAATAGTGCATTGGGAGAGGGGAGAAGATGGGAACACTTTGTAGTGAATGGGAGGATAAGAATGGATTCTATTCCTCCTAACAACACAGCTGTGATTATCATTAGAATTCTAGTCACAGACCCCTTCCTCTGATAGTAATATGTGAGGAGAGCATCATGATGCAATGCAACCATAAAAGGGCTAATGCAGACTCTAAATGAAAGAAGGATATCACACACACCAGGAGATAAGAGGCAAAAACCAAAACTAGAAACATGTATAGGTAAACATTTTAGTACTATCATATACAGCTGCTTTAAACACATTTTAAAACAGTTTTATTTATTTTGTTTTGTTTATTTATTGAGTGGGCGCACAAGGCATACATTTGCCTATTTTCAGGCACATCATGGTAGGTTACAAGGTATGGGTAGCACAGTACATGGTATAAGACAGGGTAATACAGTTTACAAAGAGACAATACATAATACAATAGTAACAGAAAATACAAGTGACAATAAAGTACTAATGCATGCTTGACTGGTAATCTTTTAAACAGTTATTTTTACATACTGTTTTTCATTTTCACAAATGAGAAAAGAGCCATTCTTGTGACTGGATCAAATTAACTTGAAATAATCTTTACCATTTTTCAGTTTTCATTGGCAAACAAATCTTAAAACTGATCATTTTAATGTTTGTACAGCCTATCTTTAAAATTACTTTACCAAACTTTGCATGGTACACAAAGGGTATTGATGGCATATTTCGTACCCTTATCTTAAAAGATAGTTGAGCGCCTCACAACTGCATATTAACGTTAAAGTTTCAACTCAGTCCTAACTTTAAAGTTGAAAATTTCTCATCGTGCATCTACAGCAAAACTCTTTGAGAACAGTGTTATTAAAGACCTCCCTACTATAACATTTATGTGACTACAAGATTCCCCTTATGGCTCAGTATATCTCTTGTTTATCAAATGGCACTGTCTACTTAAAACAAGCATTTGTCAATGCCAAATGTTTGCTTGATGTTATTAGCATTGAAATGCAGGAGTTAGACAAATGCAGAATATGAATGGAAGTGAATTATTGAAGTTCACACCATTCCACCTTCATCCTGTAGAGATGGACAGGCATTGGGGTAAGTGTTTGGGTCTTTACCATGACGGTCATACCACATCATCTCACCCTATTCTGCAGACACCGACACATGTTGGCTTGTGCCTTAGGGTGCTTGGCTTTACAGTCACCCATTCCATAGGACATACACTGAAATGGGTGCAGCATAGGAGGATGGGGTGAAGTCTGGGGCTGAAGAGTCCAAGGTACACCTCGATGCCTGTCAGTGGCTGGGGGTGGGTGGGATGGCATGAGCAGTACAGTCAGCAATCCAAAGGCACACCCCGATGCCTGTCAGTCTGTACAGAGGTAGGGCGTTATGGGCAGAAACTCTAAAGCCTCTGGCGTTTGTTGATATTTGCACTACAAATTTTCAACATGGTCTTTTGTGACCCCACCTCTTGAAAGCATTTGGGACCTCTTCTCATGAAGAATGGCAGTGTGATTTTGTCAATGTGTCCAGAACATTGAGTTCCAACAGTGACAGTGCCATTCTGAACCACATGTGTGAAAACACAGATCAGGCAGGATGTGAAGAATGACAGCTGTGCCATCCATAGGGAGGTGTGAAGAGATGTCAATGTTGGAAATCTGTAGTGAAATATTAAAAATGCTTGCACGTCTGAGCATACTTGGAAACTGCACAACACATTCTCATAACACAGTCATTTTATGGACTTTCATGACCAAAATTTAACATAAGTATTTAGGACCTCTGCTCATGAACAGTGTCACTGTGATTTTCTTAATGTGTCCTGAACACTGATTTTCCACAGCAACCACACTATTCTGAGCTGGAAGTGCAAAACACATTTCAGCCAGGATGTGAAAACGACAGCTGTACTGTTCATAAGGAGGTGCAGGAAAATGACAATGCTGAAAATCTGGAGTGAAGATATTACAAATGTGTGAAGTTAAGAGCGTGCATGGAAACTTCGCAATGCATGCTCATAGCACAGTCATTTTATGGACTTTTGTCACCAAATTTTCAACATAGGCATTTTAGGACCTCTGCAATGAACAGTGTCACTGTGATTTTCTTAATATATCCCAAACACTGATTTCACATAGCGACTGTGCTATTCTGTGTCAGAAGCATGAAAACACATTTCAACCAGGATGTGAAAATGACAGCTGTATTGTTCATAAGGAGGTGTGGAACAATGGCAATGTTGAAAATCTGGAGTGACAATATTACAAATTCACGAGGTTAGGAGCATGCAGAGCAACTGCATAATGCATGCTCATATGATCATTTCTTGGATTTTGTTCCACCAAATTTGCAACATAGACTTTTGAGAGACCACCTCTTGAACACTGACACTGTCATTTTGTTAATCAGTCTCAAAAGCGATTCTATGCAGTGACCGTGAAATCATCTTTGGAACTGAATAACACCATAACAGTGTCAGAATTCATGAGGAGGGTCCCAATAACCCCACATTGAAAATTTGGTGCCAAAATTCCCCAAAATGCCTGAAATATGCAACAAAGTTGAAAAAACTATTTATGCCATTACACAGCTTACCGGCATTTCTTCAGTTCTGATCGGCTTTGAAGAGTGCAAACCTGTTCCTGGTCCACCGGAGAGCATCGCACTGAGCTCGGGAGGCATGGTGGGGTTGAGGAGGCAGAGGTGCAGAGCGTGGGAGCAGTTGGGGAGGCAGCAGGACAGACAGTGAGGGACCATTTTCTGTTTCACAGGAACAAAAAAAAAGAAAGAAAAAACATTGCGGGACTTTTTTTTTTTAACAGGGAGATTGGCATGCTGGGGTGGCCCCAGTGTGCAAACCAAGTGTTTTTTGGGGGTGGCTGCAAGAGTCGAGGGAATTGAGCACCTCCTTCAGCACAAACCTACTTTTATTTGGGGGACATTATGCTGATGGGGAGTGGCTCCCCATTGTCAAATTAAACTGGGATGGGGCACATTATGCTGACTGGAAGTGGGCTCCCCGTCGGCACATCAAACTGGGATGGGGACTGAAGCCGATGGATTGGGGCCTCGTCAGCAAACAAAGACTGTTTTTGAGGGGCGCTGCCGCCGAGGGGACTGGGCACCCCTTGCAGTGGAGTTTATTGTTTGTGAACATGGCAGCAAGCCACCACCATGTTCACAAAACAATATTACTCTAGGTGACGCTCCACCCTGCAATGACGGGTCACTCCCTCATGCAGCAGAATGGTTAATGCTGCAATAATGAGGTGGCCCCTGATTACTAGTGGTGAAAATGTTACAAGTTGGTGTCACTTTTGGAAGACATTGTCATCAGCACACTGTGCCTCCATTGGTCCACCACTGCCAAGCCCCAAATGCAATGCCTCTGTTGGCTGCTTCACCACCGCACCTCCACAACCCACTTCTCTAAGCTGCCACATAATGCTTCTTGCACATGTAAGCAAGCAAACATAAACAATTATCAGCACATTTCATTGTTTCTCAGATTTATATCTTTGTATGACACCCTTTTTAGATAACAGGAACTGAATGAGAACAGATGATATGAAACATAATGCAAACAAAACAAAAGAATAATACCACCCAAAGATAAAGAACAAGCAGTCTCATACTGGTATGTGCTGTACTGTGTGATCAAAGAACATGATGGCAAAGCTCAAGTGTTCTTACAGTACTAATAAGGTAAAAGCATCAGTGACTTCTTTACACTTTCTGCTTTTCTAAAAAAAAAAAAAACAGGATCAGCATTTTTCTACTAAATACACATCATTTTAAGTTACTGTTATACAATTTGGCCCAAAGACTGCTGAGCTGCTGATGAATTCTGTCTGCCACAGTACTTTTTTTATTTGTTTGTTTGTTTTCTTTTTAAATTAAAGGAACCCTCATTAGCACTGTGGAAAAATATCAGTGTAGTCAAAGTAGGTAGAATGGAATTAAGTGATTACATCCACTTAGCTGGAGTATACAAAGGAACAAGTGACTGATGTTGGTGATTAATTGCTCAAGACCAAAGGCAAGGTATTCAATCAACTGCATAAGACAATTATTCCATGTATACTCCAGGTAATTTACTATAGATTTTTCTCATTTAATAGGAAATTTTCCTTTAGTAGCTTTGCCTGCAACTTTGTCCAGGGTACAACCAAGGTGAAGTTGGGTCAAAATGAGGCTACTGATACACAAATGTCTAAAGGTCAGATGTTCCTTGTCCTCCCACTTCACAGCAGCCTGAAGACACTGTGCCATCCCTACCCTGTGGTACCACCACCATGGGCTGTGAGCCACCATCAGTTTCAGTCAGGAGCTACTCTAACATTTCCAAACCCGTGTGATCCATTTACACTCTTCATTGCCAGTGTAGCTTGTCAGCAAATACCTGGAGTGTTGCTACCACTGCAATTGAGCTTAGCACATTTTACCTAACCAGAGTCAAACCCACCCCATGTATGATTGTCCAATGTGCCATGATGCACATACCAACTTATTAGCCAACCATTCTTATATAGTCTTCACATTTCAGCTTCTTTACTGATGGAATGGGATGAGCATTAGGGATGACAATCCAAAGGAACTCCCCAAGCCCAATTTGCAAAGACTCAAGAGAGGTTTCATAAGTTGATTCAAACTGTAGGACTTACGTCCATAATGCTTGCCATATTTTAATATTAAAATGTAGTAGTTTTATCATGCAGATATTTATCTAACCTTGTCTTAAATATATCCATATTTGAACTCTCCACCACATTTTCTGGCAAGTTATTCCATGCTGATACCACCCTTACAGTGAACCAGTGCTTCCTTAAGTTAGTATCCCATTTAGGCAAATTAAGTTGCATAGTATGCTTTCCAGTACTAGACGGTCCTGTTCTATAGGACATTTAAGGTTTTCATTAATGTAGTATCCTGAGATATTTTGAACATCATACAAAGATCTCCCTTAATCTTCTATAATGTAATGAATATAAATTGAGTTTAGTTAATCTCACCTTATATGTCAAGTTTTTAATCCAGACACAGATCTTGTTGCTCTAGCTGTACACTCTCCATTCTCAGAATATCTTCCCTGTACTGGGGGACCACAATTGGACACAATACTCCAGGTGGGGTCTCACCAGGCTCCATACAAAGGCATAATAACATTCTCGTGTCTGCTAGAAATATGTCTCAAAATGCAATTCAAATTCTGGTTAGCTTTTTAACCTATTGTTTACAATGTAGAACTAAACTTTAAATCTGAAGTAACTTTAATACCCAAATCTCTCTCTTTGGATATTGTTAACAAAATGTTATTCCCTATACAATAGATATATTTTGCTATTAGTCCTACCCAAATGCATAATTTTGCATTTGGAGATGTTAAGTTCAATTTGCTAGCTTTGGTCCACTCATACACTTCATTTATGGCTTGTTGTAAAGAAAGTGCCTTAGTTTGTAGAAGTCACAGTTGTACCCAGTCTACAATCATCTGCAAACTTTGAAATCCATATAGAAGGACTGCTAAGTTGTAAGAGGAAATATAGATATTAAAAGACAAGGACCAATACGAACCCTGTGGTACCCGCTGGTGACTGCAGACCAGTCAGACATCACGCTCCTAACCACCACTCTCTGCATCCTGCCAGACAACCATTTAGCTATCCATTTCACAATGTTGCTATAGATGCCTATTTTAGTCAAAATTTTTATTAGTTCCTCATGGGTAGTTTGTCAAAAGCCTTGGCAAAATCCATAAAACTTCATCCACAGGTTTACCATTATCCAATTCTGTGTTGACATTTTCATAAAATGATAATAAGTTAGTTTGACATGATCTAGACTTAATAAAACCATGTTGCACAGGATCAGATAAATTGTTTGTTGTTATATAATCAATCATAATATCCTTTAAGATACCCTCCATAACTTTACCCAATAATGACGTCAAATTAATGGGCCTAAAATTGGCTGGTTCAAAGAGTGAAAATGCAATATTTTTTCCTGTTCCTGCCTGAAGGGTGGTGATAGGGTGGTAGGATTGGGTACCCTAACACCAAATTTACTACTTTTGTCTCTTTAATCTGAACCCTTACTGATGCATTAACAACATTTTTGCAAATAATTAATATATAATATTGTATATCATAACTTGTATAGCATCTTTCTTACAAATGTAGCCAAAAATGCCTAAAGAAGTTGAGCGGAGAAAATAAAGGAACTAATTTTACCAGGAATTAGCTAGTGAAAGACTGAGGTGTGGCATACAAACAAGTAAGCCCCATATATACCACAGGCACAGGCAAGGGTCTGATGGCTGATTCTAACCTGACAACCCATGAAGCAGGTACTTACCAAGATGCAGCTGGCTTCATCTTCAGAAGCTTTCCTGACAGCCCAGACTACCATTTCCTTATACCAGCATGAAATATCACAAGGCATCCTTGGCCCTATCTAACTCTCACACCCTTTTCCACAACATGAGCTTCAAACAGACTGATATACCCCCAACACACATACACATACGCAATCACATACACACACACACACACACACACACACTAGAAGGTACCCTCAAAAGACCCAATTGGCTGTCTCCCTTAACACTGGGACTCCAAAGGTCCTGATGGCCTGATTTAACTTTAATCATACCACTGCTCACCAGCATGATCTCCAAATGGAACAAAGCCTGGCCTGCCTCACCAGAACTAAAACATGACTCAACAGCCCATGGCATCTTCCTCTGAACAAGCATTCCAAAGAACTGACAACCTAATCTACCTTCCTCTTGAACTCTGTAAAAGGACTGATAGCTTAATGTATCCATGACCTTAGGCCTTATGGTCTAATGTATCTATGCCCTTCCCTGCAAACAAGAACTCTGAAGAAGTCAGTACCCCAGTTGCTCAACTGGCAAGGCAAGGATTGTGGGAAAGAGCCTCTCACAGGTCCATCTAAAAGCAGTTCCAGTTGGAGGGCCTCAGAAGCAGTCCATGCAGTGCTGATGAGGCAGATTAGCTAATGGTTAGAGCACAAATATATAAAGTTGGAAGCCCAAGATTGTCCATGATCCCAAGTATGCTATATCGAGTTGGGTAAAGCACTGGTACTATCTGTCTGAATATCTGAGGCATGTTGGTGCAGCAGTAACTTGAAAAGCACAGTCTAGACATGGATCTTGGAAATGCAGGGAACAGCTCCACCAGAACCAATAGTGCCAGGGCCCCTGGCATGATATCCAGCCAGCATCATACAAATGAGTCTTTTAGAGGTGTGCAGGGCACTAAGCGGTCATATGCATGCCCATTATGGGCTAATTTGCATGGGAAGAGCTGGCAGATTCATGCCTTTTCTGTGGCTGGCACGAGCCACCCTACTGCCCATCCCCATAAAAAGTAAAGAAAGGCCCTGCTGTCCAGTGGTTCCCATCCACCAATCCCCATCCCCATTAAAATAATTGTATTGACTGGTGTCCAGTCATCCCACTATCCTCTGATCCCCATCCCATAAAAATCAAATTATTCCATGCTATCCAGTGGTTCCCCACTCTCCAATCCCCAGACCCATTAAAAATAAAGTATTCCTTGGTATCCATGGGTCCACCCTTCTGAACCCTGACTCATTAAAAATGAAGTTTTCCCTGGTGTCCAGTGGTCTCCCCACCCTCTGCTCCCTGGCACCATTAGGAAGAAAGGAGTCAGCGGTGTCTAGTGGTCCCCACCTTGGAAGAAAGAAAATCTTATCTTTTGTCCTGTAGCACCTCCCACCTCCCAAACACTTACTCCTGTTTTGCACAAAAAGCCCTGGTGTCTAGTAGCCCTTGCATACCCTGCACCGGGTACACCATCCTGCCACCTCACCTTATCATAATCACCAATGTCATGGGGAACCCATACAACAATGAAGCACAGCTCTTTTCTCACCACTTCAGCTAGCCACTGTGTGCAATGACTGTGAGCGCATGTCCTGCACAAACCATCAGGATTGATTTCTTCCTAATGGGGTTATGGACTGGAGGGTGGGAGGGACCACAGGACACCAGGGAATAATTTATTGTAATGGGGTCAGGGATCAGAGGAGGGGACCACTGGACAACAGGGAATATTTACGTTAATATGGGGATGGCATTCAGAGGGTGGTGGTGCCACTAGATGCAAGAAATACGTGTGCTCCCCAACCTCTAAAACTATGGTTGTCTGCAGTGGTCCCACCATTCACTAGGGTTGACTGGAGTAAGTCTAGTTTCTTTTCAGTGGTAATTGCACACTGCAAGGTGGCCTAAGCTCTTCCTTTTGTGCAATGCTAATAGAATGAATATTGCATAGAACTCATATTCATGTCCCTGTCACTCCCTTTGGGAACCAATCCTTGTACACATACTAACCTGTTTAGCAGGCACTTCTGACCCTTGGAATATTGAGCATGAATGCAATGCCCAGGTGGGCAGTTACTTTTCCTACTAGGCAAATGTTTGAATAGCAGGCCCCAGATTTGTTTACAAATGAAACTTCCAATGTGAAAAGAAAACCTGTGTAGTCAAAGTACAGCAGAATGGAATTTAGTGAATCAGTTAGCCAGAGTGTAGAAAATAATTACTAACTGATATGGATGAGCAATCACTCAAGGACAAAAGTGTAAGTGTTAAATTAACAACATGAGCCAATTATTCTAAGTATACCCTGAAAAACTGAATGTTATTACTAATATATGACAAGAAGTCTATAACCCAGTATTTTAAAACGATGTTATAATTGAAGTGGAAGTTGCCTGTTTTACTTTCTTCTGTAGACTACATGTGGCTAAACTATCATGGAGGTATATTAAAACTGGATAAACTGTTTCTGGCATGTCTAACATATTGATAAATTGCCTTGGCATGTCTTTAATATGGATAAGCTACAATGAGTGTGTCTAAAATGGACAATAGACTAAGAATCAATCAATCAATCACATTTTATTTCTAAAGTGCTTTTCCAGTGCTAAAGCACATATACAATATAAAACAAACTATTAATCATTTAAAACATATAAAAATTAAAGGGCATCAGTAATAAAACTAAATATTATCCCAAAATGCCAGGCCAAATAAATATGTTTTAATGAAATTGAAATCTCTCGGTGGACAGGCACTCTCAAATTCGATGAGGTAGAAAGTTCCACAGGGTCAGGGCTACAAAAGCAAAATCCCTACCACCTGATGTCTGAAGACAGACCCTGGGAACCTCTAGCATTTCCTCGTTGGTGAAGCTGAGAGGACAGGGGCAGTAAGGCCAGAGGAGGTCTTGCAAGTAACCTGGTCCCTGTCCATGCAGGGTCTTATAGGTCAGCAACGAGACCTTGAAGGTGATCCTCCACCTCATCAGCAGCCAATGCAATTCACTCAGCACAGGCATGACATGGCAAGTTCTTGACAACCCTGTCAGCAACCTGGCCACAGCATTTTGCACCAGCTGTAGGCAACGGAGATCCACCCCGTAACCCTAGGTATAGAGCATTGCAGTAGTCAAGACGAGAGGACACAAAGACATGAACCAATATAGGAAGGTCATCAGGCGGAACAAGGTGCTTTATCCAGGTGATGTTTCTCAGAAGGTAAAATGAGGTTTGACAACTATTGACACCTGCGTTTTTAGCGTCAATTCGTTATCAAGCACAACACCCAGATTCCGCAACCATTCAGAAGGTCTCAACTGGTCACCCCTAACACAAGGCCAGGCAGGTTGCCCAGGAGTCAATTTCTCTACCCACTGATCTGGGTCCACCGCCAACACCTCAGTCTTGTCCAGATTCAGTTACAACCAGTTAGTACTCATCCAGTCTTGAATCTCAGCGAGGCAGTTGTTAAAGACCGAGATCACACTATTCTGTTCAGGTTCAAAGGACATGTAGAGCTGAGTATCATCTGCATAGCAGTGAAAACTCAGCCCATATCCATATAATATCTCTAATGGCATGTACACGTGAACAACATGGGGGACAGCACAGAACCCTGCAGTACCCACAAGGCAGGGGTGAAGGGTAGAAGAAAAATTCCTGACACCACCCTCTGAGTCCTGCCTGTGAGGAAAGAATGGAACCACCTGAGGACTGTTCCTGACAGTCCACAGATTACACAGGCATTTCATCAATACCCATCATCCACAGCATCAAATGCTGCACAGAGATCAAGGAGGACCAAGATCAAATGACTCCTCCGATCCCTAGCTATTAGGAGATCATTAATCACCCGAACTAATGCTGTCTCGGTACTGTGCCTCTTCCTGAAACTGGACTGGAGAGGATTATAGACTTCATGGGAGGTAAGAAAGTTCTCAAGCTGCACACTTCCTTCTCAATAACCTTGCCCAAAAGTGCAGGTTAGAGACCTGTCTTGTAGTTCACAAGCCAGTCTGGGTTGCTGGAAGACTTCTTTAAAAGGGTTGTCACTACAGCCTCCTTCAAGGGGTCCAGGAACACCCCTTGATCCAGTGAGCACCAACTATCTCAGCAATGATTGATCCGATGGCATCCATACACCCCACAAGGAGGTGTGCTGGACCAGGATCCAAACTGCAATAAGTTGGTCGCAAGCCCAGAACAATCTTCATGATATCCATGATCACTGGCCAGTCAAAATCTGTCCAGACAGACCAGATGCCTGTGCCTCGCATCGACCTCCGCCATACTCATTTGAATGAGTTAATCAGATCTTTGACCTGATGGAAGACATCTTATTTGCAAAGAATTGAACAAACTCCTCACACTTAAATTTTGAAAAGTTCTCCGGCCTCGAAGGCAGGCTGGATTGAACAGCCTGTCCATGGTTCAAAAGAACTGAGCTGGTTGATTCCTTGCTACAGCAATCTCCTGTACAGGAACTCTGCCTTCTTATGGGAGATTTCTGATTGATAGTCCGAATAATGGGTGATCAACCTAAGTCTGTCATCCTCCAGGCCAGATTTCTGCCAACAACATTTCAACCTTTGCCCCACTCTCCTTGACTCCCTCAAATTCCCATCAAACCAAGGGGACTGATGACAAGAGGAGGGGCAAACTCGGACAGGAGCTGTAGAATCCAAGGCCCTCAGCACCACACTATTATAGCACATTATTATGTCTCCTGGATCCAAGCATTCAAATGGCCAACTCAATAGGTCCAGCACTGCTGACAGACCCTCTGGGGTAACACCCTCAAAGGGCAATACCAAACCATCTCCAAAGGAGGTGGTCTCATAGGGGAAGCCATGAAACTGAACCTTATAGAGTGATGGTCTGACCATCCAACTGGTTTCACCACCAAGTCAGCAGCCTTCATTCCCAGGAGGAACACCAGGTCCAAGGAGTGACCCTGAATATGGGTTCCAGTGGTAACTACCTGTGTAAAGCCCAACAAAATCATCAGTTGGAGGAAGTTTTGACCAAAAAGTGAGAGTTCATCTTCAACCCAGGCATTGAAATAGCCCAGGACCAACCAACTGGAGGATCCCAACACCATGTCGACCATGAAGTCTGCAACTTCCTGCAGGAAAACTTTCTCATCTCCGGGTGGACAGTATCTGAAAAGAATCCTGCTACCACACTTGTTCCCAAGATACAGTTGAAGGATCTAGTGATCCCCACTGGAACCTCTGCAAGGCCCAGTTCCATC